>CM042081.1:3660652-4860652 GCA_023509865.1 Trypoxylus dichotomus
GTTTCCCAATATTTCTGTAGTGTATGTATTTGGGGAATTTTCACTACGAAAGGAAAAGACCTACAGTACAATATTGTTTAAGCAATAATCCTAATTTTTTCTTTACGTTATAGCAATTAAAAACTATCATTTTCAAGGAAAAGCTATTCGAGGTATGAACATGGATAACAAAATGAGTATCAAACATTTACTCGTCAAGATGACGTTGTCTTTCTATACCTTGGTAAAGTCGAGGTATCATCTAGCAGTCTTATTATTTAAACACGGTGCGTTACAGTGGATGCACAAGCATTAAGAGAGCAGAAGACGTAAAATTACACGCCAAGAAAGCCTATATAAATTTACTCGAGTGGTAACAATACATTTTCAAATCAATAAAACTATTTAGAAAATGTTAATTCATGAGCAAAATTAAGACTGTAATAGTGTCCTTGGGAATGAAGCCTTACTTGATCTTAATAAGAACATAAACCACTAAAATTGTTGTTATTGGCTAAGTGCAAACCCACTGCATTACGAAATGTTATATCTAGTTCTTAAAGAAAGTAAATGCCTTGACAGAATTTGGGACACATCTTTACTGATAGAAATTTAATGGAAAACGTTTGATTCTTTCCTTTGCCGTTTTATATTCGAATGATAATGTTCTTTACCTCACTTAACCAACAATAAACTATGGTTCCAATATGAAGTTTTTCTTCATGTGGGATTTTCACGGGTTGGTTATTTTTGTGGGGCCGTTTTAGAAGTAAACATAGTTAAGAGAGGTATTTAATCTAGCGTATTTTTCTCTTTTGAAGTATAATACAGCCGGTGCTGATGTTATAGTCTTTATTTTATATTCTCTACTTTCATATTAACTCTCCCATTAACATAAACGAACCATTTATTTATTTATTTATCTTGTTTTTTATTTATCTTGTCATCAGCATGGATTCTTCACGGGATTGCCAATAGTGACGTATCTCTTGAAAATTGCTCAGTATATTTCTAAATCGCTTGATAAATGTTAATAAGTAGATGATGTATCTACAGAGTTTAATAGGGCTTTTGGCACAGTTTACCATTGCTTATTTTTACCTAAACTAAGTACCATCAGCTTTTCTAATAGTACCACGTAGTTTGCAAAGTCTTACCTTAGTAATAGATCCTGCTATGTTTACTATAATACATTTACTTATTTGCTGTTATTGCTAGAGTACCACAGGGGTAAAACTTGGAGCTCTTACTGTTTAATATTTACTTGAATAATCTTCTGTCATTCATGGATTGTAATATGTTAGCATATCCAAATGACATTCTGATTTTCCATACGGGACTGTATGCTTTTGTAAAGGGACTTGAACGCAATTATCATTATGCCTTTTCTGAACTGGTGCAAGGGTTTAGCACGCTATACCGGAGATATAGAGATGTTGGGTTCAAGTCTCCTCCGAGACCGATATTTTTTCGGAAATTTAATTACGTTGGGTAACTGCAACGAAATTGTAGTTTTATCATGGTATTACTTTTATATATATTATTGATTTTTCTTTTGTGTGTAGTTTTATCGTAACCTATCATGAAATCTTGGCATTGCAAAAAAATCGATGATGTCACAGAACAAGAAAGTACAGAAAAAGGTTGCTCTCTGGCAATTAAAATTGACCTGCTTCAGCATTATTTATTTAGAAAATGTTTTATTCTCGATGTGCATTATTTTAAGGAGACAGTGTATAAATGAATCCAATAAAATATTTTATGACCCCACTTTCCCTTGTATTATCTCCCGTAGGCAGTAATTAAGTTGTCACAAATTGCACATAACTTGCGGTCGATACAAAAAAAAGTATCTGTCTCTTAAACAAACTGCTTTAGATTAAAAATGACAAAGAATATAGATAATACTAAGCGGGCTAACTTTCCCTTGATGTTATCGCGCCAGTTATGGACATGTTGGAAGGATACTATCGTAAAATTGGCTTTAATATCCCCGCCTGCGGCTACAACTCCTTTACGTAACTTCGCTACAAGTATTTACTGATGAAATTGTATATAATTCTCGTATCTTATTTCTTTTTCTAGTGTTTGCTTTTTAAGCTGTGTAATATTTGATCGTTATTTGCGGTTCCTAATATAATGCTGCTAAATATAGCTACTCATGGCACTGGTGGTATCATTCGATATATTGTTTCATATCCATATTATTACAAGTTTGGAAAAGTTACAGTCTTAGAGCAGGAAGGATAATCGCGTTTCAAGTTAGGCAAATTAAAATCCCCCAGAAAAAAGGGCTGTTTTACATATTAGCGAAATTAGTTACGTACGCTCAAAAAAATAAAATTGAAATAAATAACGAATGCTTAACAATTGAGACAGAGAAGAAAATATAAAAGATGATAAAGGAAATATACTAGCTGAGGAAATAATGGAAAGATGGAAATACTACTTTGAAGAATTCATAAAAATAAAACAAAATAGATATATAAGAGAAAAAAACAATATGTTTCGTAGTTCTTAAAAAAGCTTTTGATAGGGTAAGAAGAGACAATTGGGATGGACAGTCTTACACAGAATGGAAGAAGATCGAATAACAAAGAAAATTTTTGAAGCAACAACAGAGGGCAAAAACAGAATGATAATTGAACATCGCAAGGTACAAAGGACGTAGGATTAAATTCGTATCTTCAAAACAATTACTCTTAGGAAATTTTAATGTTTAAATCCTGCAAATTTTTCAGCTGCGAGGAAGAGCTGGTGATCTTCAGCACATGGTACTTCATTCATTGTATAACAATGTCCAAATTATTAATTACAACTTGTGCGCTTCCCCAAAACTCGCCCCCAAAAAATCGACTTTTCCCCTAAAAACTGTAAAAACTCCATACGCAATTTATCTTGGGAACCAGGACTTATTCAAGCTCCATAATTAATTACGTGAACAAGCCGTAAACGGCCCCATACACCCGATCTCCTTACGTGCGGATCATCTCTCTCTCTCTCTCTCTCTCACACGCACGCACGTACTCCTTTCTTCCGTTCGAGGGAACTGCGAAACCCCCAATTAAGTTAGATTACATTTTAAACGAGTCCATACGAAATCATAAAATTAACTATGCATTAAATTTTATCTTGTTTATAATTTCGCCTTATCTCGCATTTTTTATCGTTAATTATATAGCGAGTGCGCGGTACGGGATCGCGGTTGTTAGGACGTCGTAATTATCCGTGGGTTTTTGGCATGGCAGTAGGCCGTGTGCACGTCATCGCTTTCGGACGGTGGTGGGGGAAACGTACGCGTAATTAAAGACGAAAGATATTATGTATCTTATAAAATGCGCACTTGGAAATACTTCTAAGAACCGATTTTAATGAAACTCGGTAACACTTCTAAGAACCGATTTTGGTAACACATTTGTAGAGTTGGTTGGTAATATATACATAGCTAATTTCACTAATATGCAAAAGAAAACTACTTTTCTGATATTTCTGAGTAAAACGCGTTCGAAATTTCAAAAGCTTTAATTTTTTTTATAATAGAGGCTGGCACAGCGAAACGGGACATTTTCAATGAATTCCCACTGAAGTAAAATCAATGAATTTATGTTTTAATGAATTCGTAGTCTTGCACGGCCAGAGTTAGTGAACTAACTGAACTATGGCAGGAGGGTAGGGGAGGGGAGGGAGAAAAAGGAACAAAAGAAAGATGGGATCTCAACGTTTCGTCTCCGTCGTAGGAAGCTTCTTCGGGAGAAACAGGGAAGACCAAAGTGGCACGCTAGAGGCGAAACCACTTTGGCAGAAGGTTACGGTAACTCGGCGTGTTAACCGCGCTAGAGGCGAAGACCTTCACAAAAAAAAATTCTTTGCATGCCATGAAGTACCCATCAAACAGGATTCAATTTTCCCAGTGCCACCATATTTCTATTCGATTTTCGCCTATACTACATTGCTGTCTGGTCTTTTCTAAGGCCTCTACAGCAGTGAAAAAGTACATACACTACTGTTCATAAATTTGATCGCACTATGTAAAATAATAAAATAAGCTACACAGAAATTTACTAAAGAAGCACGGTTTACTTATTAACTTAAAATATTTTATTAACAAAATAGTACATTCTAATAAAATATGTACATACTGTTCTAATGTGTTTTCAAAGTAATCCCCTTTTGCTTTAGTACTTATCGGTTTCTTTAGAACTAATTGCTCCAAATACGATTCGTCTGTGGCATTTCACCCTTTCTGCAGAGCATTCCAGAATGCTACTTTGCCAGCCGAAGATTTTTACCGGATCCCACAATTCAAGTGATCCCACAAGAGCGCAAAGAGGTAGAAATCAGACCACCTCGACAGCTACTCATTAACATCGAACTCCTTTAGAAGATTTGTCTTGAAAATAAGCTTTAACCATCTTTGCGGTGTGTTTGCGGTCGTCATCTTGTTGATAAATTAATTCACATTTAGTTGGTACAGCATCGTTTTCTAGAATTTTTAAAAATAGAACGTTTGTCATTCTTTTATCTATATTAATTAATTTTCCAATCCTTCCGTCACCAAAGCAACCCCATACTGTGACGTTTCCTCCCCCATGTTTCACTGGATGGAAAAACGTGGGATGTTTATTTCCAAATAATTCGAATTTTGATTCGTCCGTCCATAACGAATTTGTACAATTTAGTCTTTTCCTTTTGTGTATAGAATTTAGCTATTTTAAGAGGACTAGTATGAATTCCCGTAAATATTTTTAAAGTAGTTCTAAGTATAACACCAATGTATTAAGTGTGATCAAACTTATAAACAGTAATGTATGTGGATGAAGAAAATGAATTGTCAGAGACGTATTTGATCCTAAATTCAAATTTTGTAGCAACTCATCAACCACATCTTTATAATTTACAGCTTTCTTAATTCAGAGAAAGTTCATTACCGCAGTTTTGAAGCATTACCAAACAGATGCCTTTCTTTCATCTTATCAGTATGAACAGGCATCTTTCGTAAGTTCCTTGATTTACGACCTCACAAATATACCTTCATTAATTTTAACTTCTTGTTTTGGGAAATTTGAGAAGAAAGTTAAAATAAAAGGTTTGCAAACAGAATTTGATCAAAATATTTACACTGACTAAACTCTTCGGACGAGTTCTACGGATAACTATATAGAAGTTTATGTGTAGGTGTGTTCCTGTGTCTACCTTTTTGGTAGGAGGTAAAAAAATGAATCCCTAAATCGGAATTTCGTTATATCAAAACACAACTATAGCTTCAAACCCTATATGACAAATAAAAATCAAGAGTAAAATGCAACGTACTAAAAAATATTTAGTTTTATAATGGTAAAAATTAAAAAAAATGTTGTTGCTGGAAAAAAATATTTTGTCTTTGACATTGAGAGGCAATGGATTTAGAACTTGATTTGCACCATCATCTTTAGGTTTCACAGAAGCTGCTTGATTTTCTTCATCGTGTTAGTTACATATCAAGATTTATCTCGTGAACTTGATACAGCAATCATGTTATTTATGATATCGAGCATCTCTTAAAGATGTGTCCACAGTATAAAGGTTTCACTGTACGAGGTTTTAAGTTTTACGTATAGAGCTGGAATAAAACAGTAGATAGTTTTTAAAGATTTTATTAGATTTCGAAGTATTCTCTGTGAAGGTTAGTGCATGCGTTCAAACCAGTTCTGGAAAAGTTATTCCACTCGTTTGTTAGCATAGTCAAAATTCAGTTTATGAAAGCATTGATTATTCCTTTTGACGAATGCAACCTTTGACCACGCAGTCCATTCTTAATTTTCGAAAGGGTAAAATTATCGATGGGATCCTTTTGAAGACATTTTGAGAACTTTTGTCGCATTTTCTTCAACACCCAACAGACTACTGGCGTTTATTTTCTGTCTGGTATGAAGAAATCCCAGATTCATTACCATTGACGATGTTGTCCATGTTTTTAGAGTTTCCGGTGTTGAAGCGGTCTAGAGTTTTTTGATACCATAGTTGCTTTCTATTCTTCAGTCAACAGATGCGATATCCAACAGGAATTTTTTACACACAATTTTCTGTGCAAAATCTGTTAAATTGAGGTCTTTGAATTCCTTAATAATGCTTCAATCTCTTGGTGCACCTGCTCTTCGGTCGTCGCTGATTCTAATTCGTTCATGTTTGAATTCTCCGTATCAATGAGAAGTTGTTGACTTCTTGAGATAATTACCTTCGAAAATTATAAAAAACTATTGCAGGAAAATGTTTAATTCCATTTTTCAACTAACTTGTCAACTTAGACAGCTCGTTGTAGCTACAACGCTACAGGTATTGGACTGAAACTTTAGATGGAAGCCAATTTTTAGTACTGACAGTTGATTAGTGGCGCCCTCTATGTTCCAGTATGCAAAACTTAAAAAAGACATCCCTCGTATATCAAAAGTGAAAAATGCGTCGTAAAATACAGGTACAAACTATTTCTAAAAGAATCTTGTCCATTATTCCTATTAATAGCGCATAAATTTAATTGCAAGCGTAAAAGTTAAGCTTAACCTCATATCCGCACGACATTTCACGCGTTCCGCTTGTTGATCGCGCAGACACATTCAGCGCGGCAGTGGTGCCAACTGTAGCGCATCGTCAATGTCAAATATTTTCGCGTAGATGGCGATTGTTTTTGTCGCGCCGCGGCTCGATGTCACGCCTTTGTTTCCGAAACAGCTTAACGTGCGCACGGTGCGGATGTGCACGCAAAACAAAGGCGTGTATATTGCCCGCTTAATTGGAAATAATTATAAATCAAACTTCTTCTTTTACTGCTATTTAAATTGAGATTGCAGCGACTGTACGAGGAATACGTACATACGTTATCGTTACTGTATTAGTTACGGTGTTGTTTAATATTGCTTTTATGGCATTGCATTACGGCAGCGGCAGAGAAACGACCTGGAAGGCGTCTATGCGAACTAGTGTGGAATATAGACGCTGCTTTTGTTGGGTTAGGTCGTTAAAGGAGTTAAGGTACAGCCCGCGGCAGTAGTATACACGATCCATAAATTTTAAAGAAAATAAGAGTTATATTGAAATATTCAAGTAGGCAATCCGTGTTAGAAATGTATAAGGTTGATTGCAGTACTTTGGGAAAGTGGAATACCATGACATGCTGAACAGATTACATGACAAAATTTTTTGTTCCAGCAAGATAACGCTGTTTCCACCGTATTCAAATTGTGAAAGAGTATTTTTGAAGAAAAAAAAAATCAATTCTTGAGTGGCCGGCCCGTTCGCCTGATGTGAATATCACCAAAGATAGGAACGCTGCGAAGTACAGATTTTCTCATGGTATTGGTGAAATCATTCACGAGAAAGACAACGTGAAGAGACAAAAAACGCAAACACACGGACATGTTTCTGTCTACTCGGCGTCATCAGCGTGGTTTCGAGCGGTTTTTTTGCTCACCATAGCTATCCCTACAATTCAAGTGATTATTCTTGGCTCTAACTAGTACCAAAAGAATGAGCCACTTGTCTGCAAAAGTCAGACACAACGAAAAGAAGTGGGTACATCTCATCTTTGGTGTTATTTTCTGGGCATTATTTTAGATGTGGTGTGAATATGCTCGAAAATGCCTGCAGTATCTTAGCACATCGTGTATACAGCGGCGGAAGACGTTTCCATTCAATTGAGAAAGTAACAAGCGGTATTTTAATGGAATGGGAGCATATAAAAGTTCTTTGACACTTTACTAAAGAGAATGCTTGAAGTAGCAGAGAAGCAAGGTGACTTTTGACGCATCCTTATTTCGCCAGTAACCCCAAATTATCCTTATATCGCGTATTTTTGTCCCAAGTAGTGACGGAGATAGTGAAATTTATTTATCATTCATAGAAGAAATATCCAAACTTGATATGGTTAACAAAACAATGAAATTTCTTTAATAAATGTAGTGTCCTATACTTTTGTCGGAGACTGTAGCATGGAACGCGGGTCTAACGATGCGTTAATGTGTATGATTGGCTTCCGTGAGTGACGAAGTTAAAAATTTCGACGTTATAACAAACAGCAGCTGCGAAATTCAATTACAGCTTGGAAATTGAAGGCTGCTAATATTTTCCGATGATAAATTAAGCATGATATTAATAAATTCCCATTATTATTGTTTATTATTTCTGTCGGAGAAGAAAGACTAAGACCAGAAGCCAATCATCTTTTCGATGGTGCATTAAATGATAGATTGAAGCAAAAAAGTCAATAATCACCAATAATATGGGGTCTCTCGGGTTCACCGCATTAACAGAAATATAAAAGCAATCAGATAAGCTTGAAATTTGTTCATTTTTACTTTGACTCGAACTTCATTATACGGAGTGATAAAAAATAAAGTGAATACAAAATAATGACGAACAATCAAGTGAGCATGATAATTAAAAATAAAATATTCCGAATTACAGTTTAAGAAGCTCGTGGATGTAAAATGGAATTTTAACAGCAAGGTAATAAATAGAGTTGGCATGTCTTCCCGCGGGCGAGGTTCGTATTGAGTACGCAGTGCTTCTCCATAGCAGTGTAATCAAACAGAAGAAAAACATGCGTGCTGTAGAAAAGCTGGAGTGCTATAAGCAAAGATCTCGATTTTACCAGGTTAAGACAAATATGTCGCATATATAGATGCATTATCTATTTATAAAGATTATTAGAATCATACCTGTATTATATCCCCAGATCGGATATAATACAGGGCGGTCATTTGATAAACACATCTTCGGCTATAACTATTAAGCACTCAGGGTTAACTTTCAGTATTTTGAAGAATATCTAATTGAAACAAATTGGAACAATTCGTGTAGGTTTATAAGACCCCAAAAGCTTTTTACAGTCTTCGGGACTTGTAGTGTTCGACTCCAGGCGCAAGCGATGGTTTAACACTTCTTTTGAAGTAGTTGTGTCATGCTTTACTTTGCACTTTAATAAACCCACCAGATGTTCTATGTATTTACACACCTTTTTCTCAACTAAATTTGTTTCTTTTGGGCATATTGAAGCAATATCACTAAATGTCACTAATCAAAACACTAAAAGTGCAGTAAATCACATGTTAAAAGTGAATAAAAAAATTTAAAAATGACAAATTTTATTACATCAGATATTTTATAGATAGCTTTGGCGCGAGTAATTTTTTTTATATGCCGACAAAATACTTCTTGAACAACAGGTTTTATTTACTACTATGATTATCGCATCCGTGCAAACCTTGCAGGGTGTTCAGTACTTTTGGGCAAAGCTACATAAGAACACCAGCTTCAGCACAGCGTATGTTACTGTTCGAAACAAGCGTGGAAACTTGCGTCATGGTGCAGAGTTGTTGCCAGTGTTACCCGCTTTGCGCTACTCAACAGCTGTAAATCAGATAAGTGTGTTATTTATAAAACAAAACACATATGTGATATAAATAACGCCTGCATCGCAAGGTCGCCTGTTTGTTTGCCATGTTACGGTCCTGGTACGCGGGAAAAATATCCCAACTCTAGATATCTCCTGGCATTGATCCTTCAGTTATTAATTAATTGTATTCAACATAACTCAACCTTCCTACATATTTTGGTATTTTTTCTCATATATATATCTCTTCTCAATCACTTTCTCTACCATTAACATCTTTCTTAATATTCCTCATCCTCACCTTAAATGAGGGGTCCCCAAATTATGGCCCACCGGTGTCATCAATCCGGCCAGCGACAGCTAATAGCTTATTGTTGTTGCTGCGATAAGTTGGATGTAAAACACAGAATGATAATAACTCGGTTTTATTTACTTGCTGGGTACAGCTTAATGACAGATATACTACGCAGCTCTTGAAAGCTCAGCAGCACTTTTACTACTCTGTATATGAACTTGTGTATCTTTAAACGTTTAGGCATACTGACACAAATTTAAAGTGCAATATAAAACAATAAAAGTTAAGAAAACTGATTTTGTACATAAATATCATTGAGGTAGATATTTCTATCTATACAGATAATTTTATGAATTTTGATAATCATCAAAATTCATCATTTCTATAAAAACATTTAATTTCATGCAAGTGCGTTATAAAAGGCATTCAGTAATACCTAAATTATTTTTTAAATTAGTAATACTACTCCACAAAGCACTACAAACTAATAAAAATCTGAGTATTAAAAGAAACTTGTAGCTTATTTAACAAATTAAAATTGCCTTAACACTTTCTATGCCCTCCCTAAGATTGGAAAGTTTGGAGATCCCTGCCATAGAATATTCTTTTTAATGTTTCCAGTCATTACTTAGTAACCATCACTCGTATATCGGTTTAACTCTCTCAGAAACACGCCTGAAATTAGAAACACTTTGTTTGTTATACGTTCGGCTGCATCTAAAGCGCGTAGACGTCGGGACTTTTTTATTCGCGTTATTCAAACGATCCGAAGGACGTGGAATTCCTTCGTCGTTCAGCTTGGCGATCTCGGGCTTTTAATTCACGTAATGGCCGACTATTTGCGTCCGTTCCGATTTTACGATTTAGATAAACGAAAGATGACAACGCGCGACCGCATTCAATAGGAAAGTACGAGGAATTTACGCGAAAATCTGACGGAGGAAGTGTAGGCGTTAACTTTTATTATTGCCGTCTTACCGGCGAACGACCGTGTTTGCTGCGAATAAAGATAATAGTTGGACGGAAAATATGTTTTAAATGTGGTCGTTATTGGATGGGTATATCAATAAAATGGAAAATAATTTACTGGGATCGAGTATATGTTTGTTTTTTTGTCGTCAGATGAGGTAAAACAAGCTCAACGCATTATTACTAAACCCACATAAAATTCTTTCGATTCGGGGTACGAAAATCATTACAGCTTAAAAATAAATCACCTAAAGCTAGAAGGAGTACGTATTACGCTTATATATATATATCTAGATGGCTTATTTTCGTCCGGTAAATTGGTTATTAACAACAATTATTTGGCGTTTTATTTTTCTGTATTTCCTGTCCTTTTCAAGGCGTTTGAGAGCTTTTAACTTTTGTACATGTAAAAACTTTTTAGAATTTAATGTTTAATGGAATTTGTACACTAGCGTCGATAAGTTTGGAAGCAGGATGAAATTCCTTTAAAATAATACTATAATGCCAAATTAGATGACGATCGGTGGGGATGGGCCGTAGTCATTTTTAAAAAAACACACGCCCACTTATTGAAGTAATGGTCAGAGTATATTTGTGAGTCGAAACGGTAAATCCCCAGGTAAAGACAATATCAACATGGAATTTATTAAATACGAGGGTTATTTCTGGAATGGTTCCAGAAGCACTTTGTTCCTCTGGTATGGTAATAAAACTGTAACAATAACTAATGTAATTTAATGATACATATTCAATTTGTAAGTGAAAAATTTCCTAAGAAGGCAAAATCTTCTAATAAAGGCGGTGTTGATCTTAGATAACGCACCAAGTCATCCTCCAGAGGAACAATTAAGAAGCAACGATGGCTCAACTTTTGTTATGTTCATACCGCCCAACGTAATTCCACTAATCCAACCGATGGATGTAATAAAAATTACTAAATTGTATTATCGAAAATTTCTACTTCCGTCTGCGTTATCAAAAAATCCTAGAAACATTTCTGAATCTTTAAAGCAAGTAACTTTACGTGGAGCAATTTTAAATTTAGATATGGCGTGAAATGCCCTTAACCAGCAAACAATCAGAAAGTGTTGGAAAAATTTGCTTTACTCCAGTGATGATTATGGCGATGAAGATACTGTACCGCTAACGGTTGGCCAGGAACCACTACCACATGCCGATGAAGAGCATTCGGACTTACATGGCCTCGGTGATGACTTCCATCGTCACATACGAGGCAAGTGTGTGGGCTCACAAAGCGAAACAAGTAAGACCGCGACAAAAGCTTAATGCGGCTCAAAGGGGGGTCCTGATCACGCTGACTGGGGCTTACCGCACCACGTCAGCTGAGGCCCTTCAAGTAATCGCAGGTATTCTCCCAATGGATCTTGAGGTGCTAAGGGTTGCAGCGGAGTACTGCTTAAGGAGAGGGAAGACTGAGAGGCTGGAAGAACTTTTGTCGGCTAGACCGTCTACAAAACTACAGATCAGAGAACACATATACGATCTCTGGCAGCGGAGATGGGAGTCCTCAGCTAAGGGGAGAAATGTTTATCGCCTTTTGCCGAATATCAGGGAGAGGTTGGGGATGGAGCACATGGACCCGTCGCGAGGACTAACACACTTCCTTGCGGGGCATGGCCCATTTCCGTTCTACCTTCATGAAAGAGGCCTCAGGGAGACAAACTTGTGCGACTGTGGGGCCGACCACGTGCTATTGGAGTGCCCACTGGTCCGCGGTGTGGCGGACGAGGAGAGACAGGCCATACGTGGTCTCGACTTGGGATGGGTTCTGCGACGGCGCGACTACTTCCGTACGATGGATAGGTTGGCAACGAAGATTGTCAACCACTTGGAGGGTCAACAACGGACGTGATTAACAGTGTACCACTTATCAGACTGTGTTTTTAGACTATTTTCTCTTTATAGACTATTTCTCCTAAAAGACTTTGCGTGACCCTTGGCACTGATGTTACCTGGAGGAACAGAATTCCAGCGGCTCTGTCGCTGATGTACCGACCTCCAGAGGGCTTCCAGGCCATGGGCTACGCACATTTCCCCATACTAACTCTACTAACATTAGTTTTTAAGTTTAGTTGATTAAGGCTATTATTTTAGTAACCATACTAACCTATTCTTTAAAAATATTAATTAAATTAACTAACTTTCAGCATGTAAGGAGCACTGCATGAAGGCAGGATGCTTTTTTCTTTTCCAAATTAGTGGTTACCAAACCGGGCCCATCTCAAAAACAACTTGAGTACCCGCCTCCTCGTGGTTAGGGACGGAAACGAAGTCTGGGTAACTGCAGTATGCAGCAATAAAAATCCCAGACACGGCCAAAGGGACTCGGTTGATAATTCATACTAATTCATACTAATTCATACATGTTCATTGTCTTCGATTCTTCCTCTGCCTCATGCATACTATACGACTCGTTTTAATTTTAAGGTAACGAATCAAAATAATTGTAGTAAATAAATGGAAAAAAAAATGTACCGCTAACCATCATTAGAAGCCAGTTACTATCTGATGCTAAAGTTGTTAACAGTGCATCATCGGACGTTCTCATATTATTAAAAGCAATAAATCCCCATATTGTTTGCACAATTACCGGTGTGTGACGTGTGACAGTGAGTGACGTCCAAGGTGTAGGAATTTTTAATCAAGCGTTAGATTGGGCTGAAGAAAAATACATATATTCCGATGTTTTAGTGCTCCGTAAACTACGTGTATTGGCAAAAATACCAAGCGTAAATTCACAAAAATAGGACATTATTTTTCAAAATAATGTAAAATTTATTTTTTAATATTATATGTATTATGTTATTCATTGTTCATAATTTATTTTTTTAATAAACATATATTTTCATTTATGCAATTTCTTTATAAATAAAATAAGACTCACTAACGTAAACTTTGAGTAATGTGACCAGTGCTTGGCTGATATCGTTCACATAATCGAGCGTCTATTGTATTTTGTTTGGTAATGTTATGTTTAATTGTTTTTCTAACGTCTAATTTACTAGAATAAATAATTAATTTATTAAGTGATATTTGTGCAGCTTGCGCCGCCTATGGTTTCTTGCAGCTTTATATAAAACCAATTACAAAGCATCCCACTGTTCGACATTTAATTTGGCATTTACTGTACATATGTTATCCGAAGTAAATAAATATATCATTATTATTTTCTTTTTCAGGTACAGTACCCTTTTTGGTTCATGACACGGCAGAATTTCACTAAGAAAACTTCAGTTCAAGTACTATAAGAGACCGTCTAATCACCAGTATTACTTACACTATACATCTACACATTACGTCTACCCATCAAAAAGAGGCGATTTAAAGTTTACGATAGGAAAAACATCTCATGCAATATATCCTCATAAAGTTTCTATACCTAACGTTGTTTGAGGTAAGTAGAATCACCTCATTTAATGGCCACACCTCGTAGACTATCGACTAACTAGCACATAATGTACATACATACACACAACAAGCGGCTGCCTTGTAAATTCAATCGCGTCCCGATAATGAATCCCACAAGAGCAAACGGTAAGGAAAGGAGTGTAGCATTCGCGAGCTGCCCGTCTCGCTGTTGTTCAGGTACGTCGTTGCCAGTTAGCCGGCTGTAGATGCGCATTTAAGGATATAATAAGATATTTAAATCTCGTTTAAGATAAAATCGCACGCTACTCAAAACGTCAACGGGGATATCTCTCGTGTGACTCTGTCGCTGCTACCTTCGCTGAAAGCGAGTCCGAAGGACTGAGGTATAGTTTCCCTTTCGGCTCAAGAATGCGAAGTATCTGCTTACTCTTTGTATGTTTATACGATGGTGAATACAATAAACGTGTTACGGTGTAATAATTTACAATTAGGAATCTGCGTATTTAAGAGAAAAGTCGATGTTCTATAAAGGAGATGTTTGTTTTATTATATCAGGCAAGGATAATTAAGGTTAGTTCCTGATTACGTAGAGAGATGGTGGTCAAATAAAATACGGAAGAATATAGCTGCGAACAAATGTTATAGGCAGGGTAACTTATTTTTCTTAAATAAATCAGCATTTAATGCTGCCTCCCCTAGCCTTTATTACAGCTTTAATACTTTTAGGCATAGTAGCTACCAGTTTGTAACATGTTTCGGGGGAAATAGACGCCCATTCCATAAACACTGTTTGCTTTAGGGCTTCTTTAGAGGCGTGGTTGTATTTACGAACCCTGTCCTTCAATATATGCCATAGATTTTCACTAGGCGAGAGGTCAGGCGATTGTAGGGGTCAGTCCAAAATCTTCACTTGGTTATCAGTAAACCATTTCATTACAGGTCGAGCCTAGTGGCAGGGGGCATTGTCTTGCTGAAAGTAATACTCCTCTGAGTCCATATCATAAAATCTGACAATTGATGGTTCGAGAACCTCTTCTAACATCCCGATGTAGCGTGCCTCATTCATGCGGCCCTCGTACACATGGATTTCCCCTATACCTTGTGCAGATTGGTTATCAGTAAACCATTTCATTACAGGTAGAGCTTTGTGGCAAGGAGCATTGTCTTGCTGAAAATAATACTCCTCTGAGTCCATATCATAAAATCTGACAATCGATGGTTCGAGAACCTCTTCTAACATCCCAATGTAGCGTGCCTCATTCATGCGGCCCTTGTACACATGGACTTCCCCTATACCTTGTGCAGACATACACTTCCAAATCATAATGCTTCCACCGCCGTGTTTAACAGTAGGTAAAATACACTCTGGGGAAAATACTTCGCCGGACCTCCTCCGAACATAACTTGCTCTGGAAACGCTGTACACCTGCACAGAATAAACGAAGGACGTATGGATACTTAGGCAGCAAGTACTTTTGTCCAGCAAAGAATTCACTGTAGCACGTTGCTCTTCTATAGTACTAGTATTCCATTAAATCCTAGAAAGTATAAATTAAAATTTGGAGATGTTTGTGATAGTGTAACAAGCTACTTGCAGTTATTTTGATGTTATTTATTAATGATAACAGATAAAAAAAGGAATAAGTGGATCGGTTCACCTTAAGTTAATGCAAAATAGTAGTGGAAACTTCAAATAACAGAAAGATGGCCTTGAATAATACTTTAGTATGTGCACTTCGCTGTAGTAATAATTTTCAACATTCAGAGCGACACCAGTTGTCTAATTTTCGTTGAAGTATATTTAATAGCAGTACGATACCCGAAATTGGATCTTTTCACGAATACACTTCCTACGTTCGCTTTAAAAGATTGAATCATCTACTGTAGTTATTCAATAACACCAGTTTCCAATAAAATCGTACGCAAACGTAACCCAAATTTCCGGGGCTCTTGATTGAGAAGCACTTTCACTCGGGGCGATACGTAGTCTATAATCAAAAATAACCGCGCTTAATTTTCGTAATTTACTGCAAAATTGTAATGAACAGTAATCTCGCTACTACTCCATTCCTTCCGAACAGCGTATAACTGTAACTAATCTGCAAACAACATATTTTGCGGTAAGAAATAATAGCGTGCCGTGGAAATTTATTGCAATTACATATTAGTGTGTGTATACGGAACGCCTGCCATACGTTTATTAAATAATTTTCGCTTTGATCGATTGGAATGTAAGCTGTATAAAGCAAACAGCCTTCGAGTGAAATCTAGATGTGGATTTTAATAATGCAAACATCGAGTTTACTGGATAAATTGCCTTTTTTATGGGTTACGCACTATTAGTCTAGGAAAAAAGGAAAGCTTTGCGTTGTCGAAACATCCCGCCCCATCAATTAAAGACCATGTTCAAGCAATAGAACTTTACTTACAAGAAGATTGAATGTATCCTGTGTAAATATCCACTAATAGCATCAAGGACGGATGGTGATTGATTTTAGTACGCCCTCAACATTTTTACAGTCACTACATTGCCTGAAGCGATTCTGTTAACAACTGGTAGCTTTTAGGAATCTTTACAGTTCTTAATTGTGTAACTAACTTGGTAATTAGAAGTGTTAGGCTAGCAACAAAGTAATTGCCGATTTTAAATGTAGATGGGAGTAATGTTTTCTTTGAATGATAATATTACAATTGTATAGTTTTGGCATTTGTTACCTGTTAGCTTTAGTTTAGATTTATTTGTGTGGGTGCATTTTTAATATGGAAAACAAAAGCACTCATTTTCATCATATTTTGCTTTATTATTTTTGAAAAGGGAAGAACGCAGTACCAGGTGCTAAAAGCGGATGTGTATGGTGATGAAGCTCTAAAAGAAAGTCAGTTCGAGAATTAGTTTGATGAATTTCTTTCTGGTGACTTTTCACTCAAACATCAACCACGATCTGATGATGATCAAACCAAAGTCATAATTGGTTGGGATCGCCATATTCCTGTTCCAGAGATTGTAGAAAGCTTAAATGCATCGCACTATACACACGTATGAGATTCATTAAAAAACCCGATATTTAGGTTCTTCATGAGTTAAAGCAAGTTCATTTAACCCAAAGCATTAATATCTACGTATCCATAATGCATTATTTTCTTCCGCATTTGTATCGAACTTAATACAAATTCCAACAATTTTATTAGCTGTGTTACATTCTGCATACTTCGAGCATGTTCACATCGCGACTTGTCGCGTCTTCAACAGAATTTGTCGGACGAAAACGGAAAAAAACGTTCTCACTTCTCTCATCGTCGAGTCCGCAAGGTCATTCATCATCCACTTGTCCTAATCAAGACCGTTATAATGACTGTTATTACCTGACCGAGCGGTTTGCCGGCCATGTACTTACGTAAAGATTGCGAGCCGCGTACAGTGCGGCAACAAGAACAAGAGATGGGAACGAAGGAGGGGGCAACCAACCCTCATTACTTCAATTACGTCATCCATGCGCGCCGCTGATGAGAGGAGATCTGAATCGTCTGGCGAAAAACGCTAGATTCCGTCCAATCTTCGAGTGAAAGAATAGGGAAGTGTACAGTAGTGTCGGAAAGTTTCCTGATGGTAACGCGATACTAAGTAAGAAAACGTGGAAATTCTTCTAGTTGCGAGTGAATTGATGTGTTCAAAAAATTCTTATATTTAAGCGTAAAAACTCATCCAATTATTTAATAAAACCAAGCATACGTTTGCTAACATGTACACTACCGCTCAAAAGTGTTTAGGCAACATTATAATAAAATGAAATACGTATTTAAAATGTTGTTCATTTACCTACACTTGGTCGGATTACCATAAATTGTTTATTGCGGTGCAATTACAATAACAATCCCTCTGAATTTACTGGGTAAATTTAGTCATCTGTTAAATTGTAGGTAATAATGTTTAAATTACCTTCCTAGAAGATTATAGTGAAATCTGTAACCTATGGTCAGTTGCAGTGTGGTACTGGTTACTCTATTCACGTCATGAGCAAAATATTGTGTGACAATTTTTTAAAATGCCTCCGCGAAGAGAAATTAGTACGGAAATACGTGCGCTTATAATAGCTTACCATAAAAGTGGCATAAGTAATCGACAAATTGCCAAAAAAATGAAAATACACCACGCTACGGTTGACTATAACGTAAAAAAATATTGGGAAACTGGCAGTTTTCTTAATAAAAGACGGAGTGGAAGGCCAAAAGCGACAACATCTGCAGATGATCGCAGAATAGTGGTTACCAGCAAGTTAAATAGACGCAAAACAGCCTCGGAAATCACCGCAGAATTAAATGTTGGTCGCCAAAAACTAGTCAGTGTCTCTATAGTGAAACGTCGCCTACAGAAAGCCGGGCTCCATGGACGTATTGCGATGAAAACGGCATTACTACGCAAACAAATCAAGCAAAAGCGACTTAAATGGGCTCGTGAACACCAACACTACACCATAGAAGAGTGGAACAACGTCCTATGGATGGATGAATCCAAATTTGAGCTGTTCGGAACCCGAAGACGCATATTCGTAAGAAGATCTGTGGGTGAACGTGCCAGAGAAGAGTGTATTGCTGCTACCGTGTACATTTGGAGCAGTTTTGCTGGCACTAGTGTTGGGGACATTGTGAAAATTGACGGTATATTAAAGAAAGAAGGCTACCGCGAAATTTTGGAGAACCACGCAATACCTTCCGGAATTCGACTTTTGGGTCAAAATTTTATCTTCCAGCAAGATGATGACCCAAAACATTCCTCTAAATTATGTAAAGACTATTTACGCCATTTAGAAGAGGAAGGAACTCTCAAAATTATGGAATGGCCTCCCCAGAGCCCCGATTTGAATCCAATCGAGTTACTATGGGAAGAACTAGATCGGGAAGTACGGAAATCGGCTCCGACATCAGCTACTGACGTGTGGATCAAATTGCAATCGAGTTGGACCTCAATAACACAAGAAACTTTGGCAAAACTTATTGCGAGAATGCCTCGATTGTGTGCTGCAATTATTAAATCAAGAGGTCACATAGATGAAAGCAAAATTTAAATTAAACGTTTTAATTTTCACATTTATCTAATATATTTTTACCCATGTACGTGTATCTGTACATAAAAAATAAATATTATTAAAATTTTTGCTGAGTTTTTATACATTTTTGCTGTCAGTGAGAGTGCCTAAACACTTTTGAGCGGTAGTGTATATTCAAGTCGTGAGCAAGCACTTTAGGCGTAAGTTTTCTTAATTCTAGTTTATCTTTGCAAATGTTGATATAAATTTAAATAAAATACATATAAATTAAATGGGAAATTTTACTGTTCTTTTGAGGTAATCTCTATGAAATGCTTTATATTTAGTTCTAATACAAAGTCTCCCATGCACATGTCAAACTTAAACTCGTCACTAAATATGATTTTGGGCTAGTCTTCAACGGTCCATGTCATATTCGATTTTACCAAATTGAGCCGATTTATTTTCTTTTTCTCTGTTAACAGAGGCGTTTCCTTCAGCTAAAATATTACAAATAATAAAAACTTTCGAACCGACCTTACAAAAAGTGAGTCTCGATAATGTTTTTCCAGCATTTCACTGTGCTGTTATGGATCTGAAAGTATTACGACCACCCAATTTGCAATTTTTTAGTAGTACACGTCATTCGTCAATCGCTATTAAATACAAATCCTGATCTACCTGAACTTTTGCCTTTATATTGGACACTTTCACTGCCACGATAGTGTCTAGGTATAGCCCCAATTGTTGCCTTAGCCAAATCTAATTCATTCGTAATTTCGCATATTTTTTTATCCCGAAAATATTCGGTGATTACCATTTCAGGAATTTTAATGTTTGTTGCATTTCCTCTGGCCATTTTTGATCAATTTTTATAGAATTTTTGGATAAGCGGTGTCTTACAAGTAACTGTCAAATAATTGCCAACTTATGATGAGTAAATATCAAAGTTATTTATTTTATACGCGGTAACTAGATAAATCTGAACATTTTGTTGTTACGATATTATGCAATATTTTTGTTCATTTATTCGCGTACAGTTTTTTTCAATGTGCATACAAAGAAAGACTATTTAAATGATAGACTTTCATATGTTGTTAATATAGTTATTTAATTAAGTAATTTAGTTTGTTTAAATTAATCTTTTTAATAAATTTTCGTTTGTCCGAACATTTAGTTACTAGGGCTCGTAATGGAATAAACTTCCGGTCTATTATCGCTCCACAGTTTGGAGACCTCTGGTATAGACAAAGAGAGATTTAGTATATGATGGTCCAAATAATGGCCAACAAATGCTAATAGTTTTTTTAACAGGGCCAAAATTAATATAGACAGGTTATTGGTTAGAATAGAAAAGATATATATATATATATATATAAAGATATTCAATTTAATCCTTGAACTTTTGGGAAGATAATTTAATTAATGACCTCTAAAACTATTTGTGACACACTCAAAACTACTCTGTCACGAGAAAAGAACAAAGTTACTTAACTTTTCGACTACAGTATATACCAAAAGAAAGAAGCACTAGCTACAACCAGATTAATTAATTCCTCGCCGAATGCGAAATAAATCATCGGAAAATAAATAACTTCTTCTACTCTCTTTTTATCATCACCATCTTCCACATACAGATCTACACGCGGACGCGCCGCATCTCGTGAATTAATTAATATAAATTAAAATTTGATTACGGAACCTGTAACCAGTACGGATTAATTACTACATATTTAAAACTTTTTATTTATATCGTATATTGTATCGAGTGTTAAGATGCGTAAAGACGTCCAAGCGGATAGGATCGGACCGGTTGGATCCCGGCCGTCGTTGTGTTGGTTTAATTTTCTGAGAATTAAATAGAAATTAGTATCACCTTTAACGCCACCTATAAACGTAACGAGCTCGGCGAGTTTAGGAGTGGCTCGTTCCCGCGCCGCATAAAATATTATATTTGTTAATAAAAGATGTTGAAACTTCTTCGTATATATAATAAGAGGCCATTTAATTAAGCTGGCGTAAATTTATTTACGTTTCTTTTCAACTGTGGGAGTTCCCTGCTTAATATATTAGGATTTCATCTTGAACGTGCGGATATGAATGCCTTCTCAAACTAGATAAATCTTACCCCGATCAAGAAAGCATTCCATTATCGTATTGACCGTATCATTTATATCAAGAAGAAGCGCACCGTTGTATTCTGCCTTCTTTCTTTGTAGTAGTGGCGTTATTTGTTTACAATAGTTCTATTTGTTGCTTGTTTAGTATACTATGAATATATCACAACATTCTCGCATGAGGTACAATAGCTTATATATAATAATCTCTCTTCTGCGATTCTATTATAATTGTAATGATCGTATAATAGTCTTGCTGATTAATAATTAATAGACCTTGTGGCAGTAATTTCCATGTAAATTGTGTAGTTGATTGTGTGGTATTCTAATAGAGATATTATATGTAAATCTTGGGTAATACAAATTCATTTCGAATATTATTTTTAAGGGTGAGCAATACCATCTGATTTTAATTAAAACAATTCACATAAATCAGGTGACCACATGCTTTCCGTTTTTTTTGAGCTGTTAGGGTGTAGTAATTGTAGGGTGCGAAGAATTTGTATGACTTTGAATTATGTTCTTGAACAACTAGCATTATACTGATGTACGGGATAATTATTTATTTCAGTTCCTTGGTCGTTAATTTCATATACATATACATATACACACACATATATATGTATATACAGGGTGTCTATGAAATAAAATAAAAAAGTATGAAAAGCAGAATGATCTAATTTTATTAGACGTGAATCCAACATATTTTGCGAAAATTCCATTATATATTGTATATAATTATCCACACCCGAAATTTTCGTACACCTTTTCATTTTCTATATTTTTTATATTATTTCAAAGACACCCTGTGTATTAATTCAGTATTTATTTCAGTAAACAGTATACAATTTTTGTTTATTTATTAAAATAAGAATAAACCTGAAAATGCAGTACAATATTTTATTGATGTATACATCTAACATAATGTAAACATAATGTTCGACTAAAAACGTAATTAATAAATTTATTTAACTTTGGTATTAATATAGCCGTAACGTTCTGTCTCTAGGGACAAAAACCTAGTGACACTGCGGAACCCGACAACCGTTACGATTATGTCAAACGGCCGTGAAAGTCTGAGATACCATTTGGTATTAATATTTAATGGATGTCCTTTACTTCTTCTAACACTGTTTCACATCTTCCACCCATAGATTTAGCAGAAGCTAGACAACGTTCTTGAGGAGTAGCTAGTCGGGCTATCATGAAAAAATGTATCCATGTTGTTTATATCCTTTTGACCTATATTCTTGCCTTATACAATATAATTCCACAGATTCAAATTCACAACCCTTTAGCTCAAGTCCTACCTGGAACAGTAAATTTTTATTCAAACTATATTTAAAATTCAACACTTAACGTTGACAATACAAAGGAAATTATTGTGTGTGAGTGTTAATTTAAAATAATATCCATTTGTAACAGGATACTTCCAATAACAGGACATTACACTTGTAATAAAAATTAAATTATCTTCTACTACTACAATACAATAACAAGTAGGTATGCTTATAGATATAAAAATAAAACAAAAAGGGCAATAAAAGAGATCGGTGGAAACCTGCCGGATCTGTGAAATTATTAATTTCACAAACTAACTAACTTAAGAAATTGAACGTTGGCGATACCAAAGAAATTAAATTAACATTTAAAAACCAACTGAAGTTACATTAAAAATATTTTGTAATGTATGATAGGAGATAATATGGTCTAGAACAGGGATCTCCAAACTACGCGGGCCAACACCAGCGTGTAAGAACCGTCGATCCAGTCCGTGGCCCCCCACAAGACGGTGCTACACTACTGTAATGTGATTTAAATTTGCGCGTAATTCAAAATTACGTGTTGATATGGTGAGCTTGGTCCCTGGAACTTAGTGGAGAAGTCATTATAGCTTTTAAGATAACAAGTTTGGAGACCCCTGGTCTAGAATATGCAGACAATTAATGAGCATGGGTCTGTAAATGCACGATTTGAAAGATACGAAACATTTTGCATTTGCAACTTCTTCATTCTGTAAAAACAACTACCAAGTGATGTTACTTAAATAACAAAGGCAATAAATCAAATTATATGCTTTGCAACAGTCGCGACATCTCTACCGCAAAGACCTTTGAAACATTGAATGTCAACTACAAACTGAAACACGAAAATACAAGTTTCTGCAAAAAAAAAGAGAAAAAACACAGAAATATAGTTCAGTTGTGAGCAGTTTTTTTGTTTACTCTCATGCTGAAACAAAAGTATTAAATACTAAATTAGATTCCTTAATACTTCACAACTATTATAAAACCTCTAAAGTATTTATTTTATATTATTTTATTTTCCACAAATAAGTTGAGTAATCTAAACACTGATTTTTGTTTCGTTACTTCAAAACATATTCCTTTACTCTCCAAATTTCCTTATTGTCGACATAGCATTTGTTCTTAATTTGCCGTTGGATTCGTTTAGTCAATCAAGCAAATAATGACCTAAAACTTTTCTTGTTTCTGTCGTAAAGTTGAACGTGTTACAAAGGAAAGTGTATTTCTTATTTTAGTTTCAATACCTTTCAAATTTTTCACGTACATTTTCTAACAAATTCTGTTAGAACCACAGGTGCATGAATACCAATCATATTTTCCTTATTCAAGAAAAAAAAAAGGATTGAAAAAAAATTTGTCGTTTTTACAACGTCCAATTAAAATACGATCAAATCGTATCGCTATATCGTACTTCATTTCATGCCATATCTTCACAAGAAAAAACTCCTTCCTAGAACTAGAAACGGGTCCGTGTAATTACACTATCACGGAGGGATAAAAAGCGGAGTTTTAGTCGACTCCCGACAGCAGACACACACACCATTCAATATCGAGAAATACGTGAATACACCTGCGACGGACCAGAAAAGTGTCGACGCCCCGTGGCGAACACCCACCGGACCTATCGCGTGGGCCAGCCGACTTTTACGGGCCAGAACCCCTCGAAAATCGAATTTATATCGCGCAGGGGGACCGCTTTCCGGTCACCGGCACCAAATACGTAATAATTCTGTATTCCGAGACCGTTTTAAACGTTGCCTAAGTTATGGCGACGTGCGAGACGTACGGAGGGAGACCAGCTTCCATTTTGGAAGCGTCGTAAACCATTGAATATGAAAATAAGCGGACAAAAGGACGTTTATATGTTTGGACAGCGTAATGGACCTATATTTTGCCGTTAAAGCGATGTAATGTTAAAGAAAAGTTAGAATAACAAAGAGTAGGGGTCCTAATCGGAAAATTTATGTCTTGAAGGACTCCAGATGTTAGTATATCGATATCGATGGATTTAAATAAAAATGCTGCCTTATTTAATATGTTACGCTTCACGTATAAAAATCCCACCTTAGTTTCGAAAAGGAAAATGTAGCTTTAAAGGTAACTCGCGAGCCATACTATTAACTGTCATTATATATTTGCAACGCTACGCGCCGTTGACTGTAGAATATAAATAATGCACGGTATAATTTTCACACAACCGTCTGACAACTGTAAAATTGTAATCGTTACGATTCTTTTATTGTTTGTGCCCGATTTTACACGTACAACGTTTTGAGTGACATTCTTTATATGCAGTCCACGCTAATGACTCTGAGTTTACTCATTGAAAAATCTTTGTTCTTCACCGGTGACGTTTAAGTGACAAAAAAATGATTAATTGCTTCAAAAGCGCAGACGGTACCCTGGCATTAAATAATTGCTGTTAGTTTTGAGGAAATGCCCTATTATACTCTCCCTTACGATGGAAAGGTAAAGGTAATTTGGTAGAAGTACTGGAGGTTTAATTTTATAGTATGAATTGTTTTATCTGGGTGTAAAATGGAAATTTAAGAGAAAATTAACTTGTGATAGTGTTTCTTGCACGAGCCTGGAAACTATCATGCAGTGTTCTGATGTAGTCGTCTGGAATACGATACCACGTCTGTTGCAATTTGTTCCATAACTTATTTAAATTCTTTGGGGCCCTTTCAATCTTTCTACGGGTAAAAAAATTCCTGACGATAGTGCGAACTACTCCGTCTTCTTGTAGCTGACTTAAATAGTTCATGATCGATCGAGAAGTATGTTTGGGATCGTTATCTTGCGGAAAGGGCATATTATTACCAATTATACGATGCATAAAAGGTATAGCATATTGATCTAATAGTGTTCGATATTTCCCCGCTGTAAGCGTTCTTTCAATTTTAATAATATCGCCAACTCCTTGTGGTGAAATACAGCCTCAAACCTGGATATTACCACCCCCATGTTTGACAGTAGCTTGTAAACATGGTTCTGCAAGAACGTCTCCAATATGTCGTCGAACATGCTGATGCTTGTTCGATCCAAGTAATTGAAATTTCAACTCGTCAGAAAGTAAATTGTCATTAATTATTTGAAATTCACAATTAACTCATCATATTTCCGGATTAACTTTATACCCCATAAATGTACATACCTAAAAAGGAGCGTCATTTATATCGAATGCCGTGTAGATATCTACACCATACGTACAAAAATAAAATGCAATTAACTCGATTGATGAGGATGACAGATGATATCCAGACATGACTGACGTAATTCGTAATTTATTTCGCCTAGACCTAGCCCGTACCTTTCTCCGCATGTTCTTGCTTCGTATGATGGCGAAAGGGACTAGAACTGCACTCTATAATTAAAGCCCAATTAGGCACGCACACACAGGCTCGTTCGATGGAACAACTGCCGCTATGCTTCCGGTAATTCTCTCTAATCTAATCTAGATACGATGGTTTTGGCAACCGTTAGAATAGGGTAAATTTTTAAAGATGTAAAAGACTGTTTGAATTTCACAAAAATTTCACCGATTAAATAAGTAATGGAACACTGTTAAAACAAAATACAAAGAAGCTCTTGCAATGTACTATTACTCTTACACGAAATCGAGTTGATGTTAAATTTAATTGAGCTATTGTTACATCACACTCTTCCTGCGATTTCTTCTTGTGCGTGGGCTGTACCCATTGTCTATTGTTGTTAATATTAAGACATGTTAGGTTTACATAAACATTTTAGTCTTGCAAAGATGTTTCAATAAAAGCATCTAAAACACGCCTGATTTTTTTGCGACGTTTTTTTTCGCCACCGCAGTCATTGTTTTGTTGGAATTTATATTTTTTTGCGGTTAGCACCTGAAGGTGTTGATTCTCTAATAACCGTTTGACGTTTACGATGACCTGCTTGTTAATATTTAAAAATTTTAATTGGTTCTGTACTCCCAAAGTCCTTTTTTTGTCGTTTCGTTTTAGCATAGCAAAAATATTTTATACCTATCTGAGAGACCAGTTATTATTTTGTCTTGTTCGCTGCAGTAATTTAAATGTGGAAAAATGTTTTTCGTTGTTTGTTGATGAAGTTCGATAATACCGTTGAAAATTATGAATTAAAAAGTTCCAGGTTTATTGTGCATAATTAGAATGTAATTGATTTTATCAGAATTAAAACAGAATTTAAATGTGCATGTAGAGTGGCAGTGGATACAAAATAAGTAAATTTGAAGCCAAAGAAAGGTGTATAAAAGTAGGGATATATTTATTTAAAAAAAACAAACTATGACAATATTTTTTCTCTCTAGAAAACATTAAAAATGTAGTGAATTTATTAATTATTAAAGTCTCTAAGAGGAGGATGGTATTAAAATAAAAAAACATGTTTGAACTTAAGCCAGGTATTATATCTTGACGGTTCTGAAAATTATGTTGACATTGACATTGACTGTTATCAATTAATAAAACTGCTGGAAGCAAGTTTAAACATCGAGTTTGAATAAACTCAAATATGGTTTACAATACAATGTGAAAAAACGTACATTAGTGAAACCTATTTTCAAACTATAGTGCGAATTGATGGAATTTTGGTGTACAACCAGCGTGCAAAAATCTTTATTATTGCCTTTCCAATTGTGTTGGTGTATTTCGTGAGACTGGCTCGGTGGATCATAAATCATTTACTGGTAGGCTAATTGTTCGTTTGGAAAAAGTTACAAATGATGTTCGTTAACTGATGGAAATTGAAGCTGCAAAACCTTTGAAACGTCTTTCTTAAGAGATTGGACTTTTTTGTGGAATATGTCAGAAAATTGTAAAGAAAAACTACCACATGCATCCGTATAAGATGCAACCATATCAGGCTGTTTTACAAGTAGACTATTCTAGGCGTCTTGCTTATTGCCAGTGGTTTGCAATTAATTTAATAAAAGATGATGACCTGTTAAATTTGACGAAAGTAAACAACAGTTAACTGTTTTGTATATGCTTTTCCTTCACAGGAAGTAGATAAAAGAAGTCTGCCAATTGTTCAATTTCATCATCAATTTTTCTTGTTGAGAGAATGCTTAAAGTAGGTATGTACATGTACAGATCTAAATTATAAAGTGGAGAATGGAGCACAATCTACTCAGTAGCAGCTCTTTATAATCTGTACTCCGATTCCTGAATATCGTCAAAAAGTTGCCCAATGAGCAAGATTATGTAATAACGTATAATGTTTGAATTGTAACAGAATATTTTTGCGAACAGATGAAGATACCAACAACATTTATTTATACAAAGCTCCACAGTTCTGGAGGTTGATCATTTTACAATGGATTAAGAATTGTAGAATGGTACGAAGTGTATGGTCAATTTTTATAGAAATTTTTTTGGCATAAGCGTAAAATTTCTCTTCTTAGTATAATAGAAGACATCATCGTCTGCTGATTGTATATATAAGAAAAAAACGATTCCCTGACTACTACATTAACTAAATCCACGTTAAGCATGAATAAGAACCTCATAAAATATTCTTTTCAACCACATACTGTGTTTTTTTGAATCTCCTTTCATGCGATAGGAGACGGGGATGCCCAGAAGGTCAATGGGGATCTCCCCGAATATAATATCGGCGAGTCGTAACGTCATTACGCCATTTACAGCTGAATTGCAGGCATGTAAACATGGCTGCTGCAACTGATTCTGTCACCAAGTGAGTTGCGTAGTGTAATTCGATTCCTTCAAGCAGAAGGGGATACTGCAGCTAAAATTCTTCGTAAAATGAGCCGAGTATACGGCGAAAACTTTTTGGCGGATGGTGTTGTGCGTGAATGGGGGTTTAAAGAAGGGGCAACGATGCAAGTTAGTCTCATCAGATACAATGTCTTGTTCAACGAGTCGACAAAATAGTTCGAGAAATACCGAGGTTTACCTTCGGTGAGTTGTGTGTGGAATTTCCTGAAGTTTCAAGATTGACTGTGTATGCAATTGTAACGGAAACAACATTCTATGTGGAGGGGATGAGGAGGTTTGTCCATAGCTATGGTAAATGCATCAACCAACACTGAGATTATGTAGGAAAATAACCATGTTTGTTCATAAGTGTTGGTAATGAATTCATTTTGGTATTTACACTTGTCTTGCTTTTATGAGCTATGGGAGGTTGAAAAAGGCAGCTCTAAAATGTGTAATCACGTGTACTTTTTCCAGGATGATCTATGTGAATCATGCAGTATCCACACCAAAAAACTAACCATGACCATAGCCAATAAAACTGCCTTACCCTATAGAGTGTAGTTCTATTAAACGTCATATATACTTCGCTGAATTGGTGCTGATATTTTTCGGAACAAAATCCAATAGAAAACGCACAAAACGTTCTTAAAAAGCATTGCATATTTAGGGAAATCTAGCGGCAAGGAAGGATTAGTAAAAAATAATATTGGCAAGACAGAGGCTATTTTTAAAGTTAATGAACCAGTTCAGAAAAACCATTTTCTAATTGTTTTACATACAAAATTTTAACGACCGTATTTTAAAGTCCACCAAAACTTTATTTACTCCGTTTTACGTGTTTCTTAGCCACACCAATAAATTTTTGAAAGACTTATACTTCTTCCGGAACCATAACTCACCTCCTCCAATGGTCGTTGTTTATGTACAAATATGAAACTATTCCTCTTCACACCGAGAAGTAGCTCTAAAACAAATTACATCGACTATACACCGTACACGGACAACTAGAGGAACAACAAAAGCGTAGAATTGCTAGCAGTCCACGCCGATTCCTAACGCAAAAATTGCTTGAAACATTACCTACGACCCTGAACAGATGTTCTGACCCGGCGGGACAGGTAGTAGTAAATTATCTTCGAAGGAAATTCCGAAGTGCTTTGCCAAGATCTGGTGAAGAAGGAAGTGTATTTATTGATCTGGGGTTAGAGATGTTTGAATACATAATATGCAAATAAAATGGGGATTATTGAACTGTAAATCACATGATTTCAAAACAGCCTTCGATAAATAGATTTATTCTTAGTTTAAAAAATATATACCTAAGACACACCTTCACTTCATCGAATAAATCAAAAACTTTTACGTAACATACCAACTTTTTACCAAACTTCAAGCAGACGCTTTCATTCCACATTATTTCACCTTCCTTCTATTCTTGTCCTACATTAAAATTTATCATTATTACACGCGTGTAACAGCCCTGTTTTCCTACATCATAAATAACCCACATAAAATATTATGCATCTAGTAAGCAACGCTAGATTAGGAAACATATATTTGATTAAATCTAGTTACACACGCACCGTAGTATTTCTACGAAAAAGTAATTTAGAGATGAGAGAATATCATCTTTCATTCAGGTTCAGGAGGGATCTCGACCTTAACGTCAAACAAATTCCGCCATTCTACATAAATCAATCTGTCACCATGCATCATTTTATATAAGACGCGTCTTGTGCGGCTTCGCAAGTGTTGCCTAAGGTGGTTAGCGGTCAGAAATTATCTTGGAACTCGGAATCTTACGTACAAATACAGATGGAATTTCCGGTTAAATTCGTAATGCTTTTATCTGTAGCGGCAATAAGTTTGTAATAGCACTTTTTGACGAGTTAGTCATTCGGTTACTAATTGCAGAAAGCTGAACGAATTGAACTATTACCATTCCTTGTTGTATTTGAAAAATGTCCTCGGGTTCCCCAGCAAGGTTTTCTTTAAAAATTGAAATTGTTAAAACTTTGTTGATTCGAAGGTAAATTGTGGTCTATTTGTGTTTATGGAACGTGTTTGATATAGATTTTTCCACGTGGTATAGGACCACAGATCGTTGATAAACACTGGAAGAAATAACGGTTCTGGGTTCGAATCCTGCGGAAATCTACCAGAAGAAATAATGGTCAAAGATAGATTATAATATTTAACAAAGCAGGTCTTATTGGATAAGTAATATTCAAATAATGTTCAAATTTTAGAACATCAACCTTACAATCTTGTATCTGTGCGATCCCCATGTATAGGAACATCATCTTCAGAAAGTTGCCATAGCAATCAGTTTTTGATACAACGCCTACTTTTTTGAGCTATTGATTTTATACCGTGGTATTATGGCTTATAAATTTAAATATTTTTTCCAACACAGAATAAAGAGAAGTACATGATTGAAGACTATTGTCGAACTGGAGTGCAAATTGATGAAATTTGGGTGTACAGCCAGCAATATTTATAATTGCCTTCCTAATTGTGTTGCTGTATTTCTTGAGACTAGTTCTGTGGGCAATAAATCACGTACTAATAGAGCAACTGTTCATTCCGAAGAAGTTATAAACACAAAACCTTTCAAACGTCTTTTACAAGAGATTAGATTTCCTATGAAACATGTCAGAAACTTGTAAAGAAAAACTTACACATGCTTCCCTATAAGACGCAATCACATCAGGCTGTTTTGCCGGTGGACTACCCTAGACGTCTTGCTTACTGTCAGCGGTTTGCAAATAATTTTATGCAAGATTGTAGGTAAACTATGCCGGTTCTGGGCCACTTCTAGGTCACAGGTTCCCCAATTTCATCCGCGGCTTTCTCGGGGGATAGGAGTGACTTCTACGGAAGCACCTGGTGGCATGGCAATGTGGAGAGCTTTTGTTTAGGGGGTTTCTAGAAACTTTGTAGAACTTCCAGAAACTTTCTATAACTTTACTTTTAAAAGACGGCTACCCGATATAGCGGAATGGCTATCTGTTATATCTAGTAGCCGATTATATATATTAAGTATCCCTAATGATAGAGACAGTGAAGAAAGAAGATTGCAACTTGAGATTGAAAATATTAGAGGCTAGTAGAGCGATTCGGAAGAAACATATGTAGTTAAAATTAGATCAGGCAGAGACTGATAATCTATTGCAAAAAATGTTTAACCTAACACTGAGCTACTGATAGAGCTGGATTCTACGCTCAAGCAAGAAGTTAAATCTCTTAAGGAGCCTTTAAATGATATTAGGGAACTATTATTGGAAATGGCAGCGAAAGTTGAACCACCTGAACAATCATCTTTTACTCCGCAAAAAGTAAAATGTTTCTCGAAGTTTCTGGAAACAGCGAATAATTCCCAGCAAGCTCTGGTGCATCCCTCTCATCCCCCAAGCGAAGCTCATAGCATTGCCATGGCACCAAGTGCTCCCGTGGAAGTCACCCCCATTCCTCGAGGAGGCCGCGCACGGACCTGGGGCACCTGTGACCGTGAAGTGGCCCAGAACCGACATGGTTTATCTACTCAAGATGATGATTGCTAAATTTTACATTTTTATCTGACGAGGCGTGGTTCTATCATTCATGTCGATTCCCAAAAAATGCGGAGTAGTGAAAATCCTCATATTTTTTTTTGAATCATTTCTGCATACTGCGAAAATTGGTGTTTGACTAGCAATTTCTCACTACAGAATTCTTGGACCCTTTTTTAATTTTACAATTAATGCTGAGAGATATAGAAACATTTTGATTAAATTTATTGAACAGCTGGAAAAAGATGAATTACAATATGGTTACTTCCACCAAGATGGTGTTAACACAAGAAAATATTGCCTTTCTTCGTGAATTTTTTCACGATCGGATTATAAGTTTACATATGGAACTTTTTCGTGCTACCTAAAGAATACAATATTTAAAACTTTTGTTGCTAATTTGCAGCAAAGAATTACTGAGGAATGTGCACTAATAACGCATGCAATGCTGCAAAATGCCTTTAACCACATGAGAAGGTGTACAAACTTGGGAATGGAAACTAAAGGACAGAAACTTCAACACTCACTTTAATTTCGCCTTTTTTTATTAATAAAATCGTGAACATCAGCTGAGCTTGTTTTTTATTGTATCTTTAAATCAAATGACATACTTATTGATGTCATGATGACACTGTTAAAATGGCGAGTAAATGGCTTAAGTTCAGACATATATTTTCTATTTCAATACCATCTTTGTCCTAGAAACTTTATGATATCACGGTATAAACAAAACCACTAGCAACGGATTTAAACGCATTCCCTTCAAGAGACAGTAAACCAATTCAAACAATATAAATATGACATGATTAGTGTTATATAATTTGATCGATTTCCTATTGTAATGAAATATTAACCCACTTCCATACAGCCAACCCACGCATTATTTATCTATGGATACAAATGCAGTGGAACAGTTACGTTATCTTAAAAGATATAAAATTTATCGCCGTTAAAAGGCTATAGAGACATAATATTTGACATCGTGCCGTGACATAAGCGTTCACCTTTATCGCAGTCTATATGTTAATTAAAATCGTGGTCGTTTAAATTGAAATAATAACGCCGTAAGAATTAATTGATTATGGCTGCTACTATAATTCCTGGAATGTTGCCACGGTAACAATGCCCATGGACACAAATAGAGGTGAGGCGAATTCTTGACTGGTGAAGTGTTGTTTGTGTGGGTACGTAGTTGAGTCGTGGTATTGTCGTTAATTAATTGTTCTATAATTGTTTTCAATTAGGTACTGTTGACGAATGGATATTTAATTTTGTTGACTGCGCTAGAATCTTCGTAGTAAAATTGTATGAATTAGGTGATGGTTCTAGCAAATTTCACACTACAATTATGATTTGGGAAAGGTTTTTAAGTGATGCTATGGACCAGTGTTAGGCAATAGTATATTACCAACTGAAAATAAAATGAATTCGGTATGTACAGCAGATTCCCTAAAGGAATAATAATGACACAATGATATACCTCTCAAAGTAGGCAGTCAGTACCAACTTTGAGAAACTAATTTCTTTCTGACAATTCTTACAGATAGGCAGTTTGCTTTACACGTTTGTACCTTTTATTCGGCTTTAGCAACCTAAATCAATTCGGGAACATTTATTGACAAGATTAAGAACAACTTACCGCCATAAATAAATTTCACAAATTTTATATTGAGTGTTCAGAAATTTTACCCTCAGTACGAGACTATCCAGCATTAAATTTTTCAGTTTCTTTTTAGATAGCAACCCCTAGCTTTTACTGTTTCTGCATATTCGACTTGAACAGAAAGAATTGAAATAAAACATATTCTATTAAATTAATATAGAAGGTATGTTGACTTTCTAATAATTCATTGTAATGTAACTTGTAATTTCCAATGATTAAATATAATGAAAAATGTTTTATGACTTACGGTAGGATTCGAACCCACACCTTTTTCGAAATAGAATGAAATACCCATTTTATTACTGTGCAACAATTTTTTTTATTCTAAATATGTTCCTGTGGACTCAATACAGCGTAGTTTTTTGAAGTCGGGTGCTTGGGTGGCTGGAACATTATCATAAAAGTGTCCTTTCATTGCACTTTTAAGTTTTGGGAGCAAAAGGGTGGGCGATGAGACAAATTTATTTTTTACTCAAAAATTCACGAGCGTTAAAGGTTTTGGGAGATGGTACATTATCGTGTAATAAAAACAGCTGTTTTCCTGCTTAATATTCGTGCCTAGCTCGAACAATTCTTCTGTGGTTTCGATTCACCTTTCGACTTCCATTTTGTGTAGATTATCGCTTAACTTTAGGGTCATACTTGAAGCATCATGTCTCATCACCAGTTGTGACTGGGTCGTCTTCAGCATTGATCTTTTGGCCTTCATTCAACTGATGTGGAACAAAACCTGCACACGCCTCTATTGGTATTTAATTCTTCAGCCAACATTCTCACATTAAAATTCCCATCGATAGCAATAATTTCTCGATTTTTTTTTGCACCAATTCAGCGCGATTTTCACCTTGTGGACGTTCAAGTCTTGCATCATTATTTAAATTTTCACGACCATTTTTAAATTGCGCAAACCACTCATAAACTATTGTACGACGTTACAGTTTTTTTTCCTATTTTAAAAGAAAATTTAATATTTGTTAGTTTTTTAATTCTTTCATGAAATGAGCACCTAAGCCACAGTCACCAAAATGTGTGTAAGTTTATAAGTTATTTGCTCGAACTACAGCGCATTTAAAAGAGGAAACTTGCGTGTTTTCCTTGATTTAAATTAAAGTTCCGTTATTTAATTGTCAAACTGTGTAAGTACGTTACCACTACGGTCTTAGTGGCGCAGTCTTGGAATAGCCTAACAAAGCTAAAGTAGTTGAGTTACTTTGCAAAAATTATGAGAAATGGGTTTAAAAGGAACAAAGAAATATTTTTTCTATTACGAGATATGTTCAGACTTTTTTATCCGGCAGTGTAACCCGTTAATATTAAATATTAAAACGCCGCATTAAAATTTTCAATCTCGCGTCTATATTTCATCAAACAGCCCATCATTAATCTCAAAATATACCACGACGTTGACCTCGTTCATACGCAATGCATACGTACCTACAATTTATACGCACAGCGTATTTCTACGAAATTCGGACTGTATACCGTCCACAACCGGACAGTTCAAATCGTATATTATACATTTCATAAGTCCTCATTAAGTCGGCGTAAGAAGGATTGCATCTGCGTCATTACTGTGTCGGGTAGTGGCCCGACGGGAACAAAAAAACTTGTACCATTTCGTGGAGTAGATGCCAGCCATCGCGCCAGGATTATAACTACTTCTACTTCCTCCTTGTTACCGGTTTTAAATTTTAATTAGTATAGTAAATGGTTAGTTAGTGCACCGGTTACATGAAACAAAAAGAGGAGAAAATTAAGAAGACGTGTCGTCTAGAGTTAGTAGACGTTAGAGGTACAACTTTTTTTTAAAATGGTAGCAATTCTGTGATACAAAAGAAATTATGGAAATACACTAGGATGACAGAATAAAATAGACACCTACTAATTAAAAAAAAGATTCTATTCTCGTTATATATACAAAATATTTTAACATTTTTAAATTAGACTAATATTTTGTCGATCCACCTTTACTTGCATGTGGTGCTGCGAGTCGTCGTGGCATAGAATCTATTAAATGATTAATGGTGTCTTCTGGAATATTTAACCACTCTTCTGTAACAGCTGCCACGAGTGCCTTCCTTATTACTGGGTTTTCGGGGTCGTTTCGCCATATTTGTCTGGATTATGTGCCAAACATTCTCTATCGGATTCATGTCTGATGATTGGCCTGGCCATGGTAAAATCCGAATCCCCTGTTCCTCTTTCCATGTGGTTGTTGTTCTTGCTTTGTGGCAGGGTGCTCCATCCTCCATAAAAGTGGCGTCTTCTTTAGATAAAATGGCGTTGTCGAATATCGGTAGCAGTCCTTCTGTTAATATTTGGATATATTTTGCCGCATTTATATTTCCGTCGCAGATTACTAATTGCGATCTTCCACCATACCATATCGCACCCCACACCATGATGTTCACACCGCCGCATTTCACCGTCTGATGCAAAAATTTGTCGTCCAGTTGCTGTGACGAACGTCTCCATACCCACGTACGATCACTATCATTGAATTGGCAGTATCTGCTTTCGTCTGAAAAAATGACAGACCGCCAAAACTCTTCGGGCTTCGTTCGCATTTCGATTGCCCAAGCCATTCGGTGCCGTTTTCGAAACGCCGTAAGGACAGGTTTTTCTTTGCCACCCTTTTATACATCGCCACACTATGGAGGTATCGCAGAACGGTGTGCTGACTTTTCTGTGAAGTTGCCGTAAGCTCAGCTGTACTTTTTCGCGGTTTTCTTAACACTTCGCCCACAAGCACCCTTTTACTTCTTTCAGAAGGTCCGGTACGACCTGGTCTCGGCTCCACTGTTGTTTTTTCCTTGCGTTTAAATTGTGTAATCACGCGGTTAACTGTGGACAACGGAATATTTAAAAATTTACTTATTTCACGTTGCGAAGCGTCGCGTTCACTCTGGCCAACGATGCGACCTCGGGTGAAGTCGCTAATATCACTCGAACCTTGTAAGCGAAGCATAGTTGTAACGGTACTAAACTATGACGAATTCCTTCCGATACATATACTCCTACCCTAATGACAACAGAAAGTTCTTAATTCGTTCTTAGAATTTAGCTGTTTACATATTTATACCGCTTTACATGGTGTCTATTTTATTCTGTCACCCTAGTGTACATATATCGTTTATCGGCGACAATAGGGAGATGCCAATAACACTATGCGTGCAGAATGAACTGCGGATTAATAACACATTCTTTGCATATAAAAACCAATAAAAATATACATTTGGTAACATAGGAGACTAAAATTCAATGGTAGATTATATTATCATGAACAGGACCATACATCCGAGCCAAATGTTAGACGTAAGAACACTCATATCAGCAAAAGTCATCTAAAATATATCAAAATACATATGCAAATGAAGAACTTGACTAGATTATAGGAAGATTGTCCATCATGGCGAAATATCTAATATTCTAAAATTTGAGAAGGATTTAGCAATGGACATTACGCTTTTCACATGTTTATTATCCATGACAGCGAAATACTTATACTTCAAAAATTAGACAAAGATTAATACTTCCACATATGTTTTCAAATCTTCAGAAATGAATTCCGTCTAGATTAGCACTCTTGTGTCAATTTTGATTTTAAAATTGTATGCTGTGTGGTTGAAAATATCACATGGGAGTTCAACTCTTAACCGAGGCTGATATTTTTTTAGAAATTAAGAAAGCGTTGGTGAAATGCAAACAAAACCGTAAGATAATGGTGCATGGTCGCCATAAACTGCACCCAATATAAACTAGTACACCTGCAATAGCTCTCAAGACAACACTGCTGAATAAATATTCCCGATGCATTTTAACACATGTTGACTAAAGAATAATACTCATAGTCGGCAATGCAGATTTTGACAAGTAGCGCCATCATTTTCGAAACGCCGGTATTTCTCATACCATCCTCGTATCAGCTACACTAAAAATTACCATAAAGTTCTTAAAGTCCGCTGTTTGAAGGTAAAAAGAAGAGAAGATTATCACAGTTTAAGAATAGTTAGGCGTCATCAAGAGAGCCATAACAATTACCTTGAATTTTATAGACTCCATAGTACCTAAGCATTTAATTCCTTCGGGTGCAAAAAAATGCAAAGGCGCTGTAGTATAACAACGAGAAAATAAATCGCGTTAGCAGGAATTTTCTGTATAAGTGGCGTGGAAGAAGAAGAAGATTATCTTTAGATATATTAAAAGGTTGTTAGTAGCAGTAAATAGTTTTCTTCTTCTTCTTCAGTTTGACATCACATCGAGTTACAATAACAACAACATGAGACGAAGAAGAAAGAAAGGTACACGTAGTAAAAGAAGAAGCTACATGATGTTTCGTACCGTACGCGATCGGGGAAAGACCAATACGAGGGCGATCTGAAATGTTTCCGGAATTGGGAAGATATAGATGGTGGAAGGTGGATTCATTTGTCGACAACCTTATTTGTGGTAACTGTCAAAATTTCAGGCGTCTACTGTCAATAGTTGTTGTTTAAGTCCGTGTTTTGTGTAATAAGTCTGGCGGTTTCGCAAAAATGGATAAAATCGAATTTCGTGCAGTAATAAAACACTTGTGGATGGAAAAAATGCCCTGGGTGAGCGAATTCAAACGTGGCCGCACAAGCACAAGTGACAAACGACGCAGTGGACGTCCAGAAATCGCTACCAACGATGAAATGGTCGACAAGATTCATGATGTCGTGTTAACCGATCGCTGATTGGAGCTGAAACGGATAAAAGAGACATCAGGCGTCTTAAAAGAACGCGTTGTCCACTCGATCCTACCCGAAATTTTGGGCATGAAAAAGCTTTCGGCGCGATGGGTACCGCGTTTGCTCACAGCGAAGCAAAAACGAAATTGGGTGACCGTTCCGGTGAAGTATCTAGCCAGGATCCAACACAATCCAATTGATTTCCCCATGCGCTTCGTAACCGTGGATGAGACTTGGATCCACCACTACATATCGGAGACCAAGGAATAGTGGAAGCAGTGGGCTTTGCCGGGCAAATCGGTTCCCAAGGAATTAAGGACTGTTCCGTCGACTAGAAAGGTCGTAGCGACCATTTTTTGTATTCCCAAGGTGTGATTCTCATTGACCATCTGCAGAAGGAAAGGACGATCACAGGGCAATACTACGACGATTTGAAGCGGAAAAAGGTGCTTTTTAACCGTGACAATGCACCGGTTCATTCATCCCGCATCGTCGTGTACAAATTGAATGAGTTGCGTTACGAATTAGTCTATCATCCTCCATATTCACCGGATCTAACTCCCAGCGACTTGTTCCTATTCCCAAACGTGAAAAAGTCACTACAGACCTCGAAACATCCTACTTTTCCGACGGCTTGAAGACACTGGAGCACCGAAAGTATATTGATCTTCGAGGAGACTACATCGAAATCTTGTTGATTCCGGAAGCATTTCAGGTCGCCCTCGTATGTACAAGGAGAATAAAGGCGAAGAGTTCGAAGAGAGAGGAGTCCCGTAGATCAAGGGTTTATCGGGGGAAAACATCTCCGATCCAACAATGTAGTTTTTTTGCGCTATTAGCTTTCGCGACCGGTGAGCATTTACCACCGGCATTGACCAGCATATCTGCGACGGCACGACCCTCGTGCGCATTGTGCCCGTGCAGCAGGTTCTCACACGGTGGATCGTCGGTGGACCAGGCCCGTTCCCGACAACCGTCTCGGTGCGGCGCTTCGAGTATCTCGGTTGGACGATTGGAAATGGAGCCTTGTTCGCTATTATATTCCGCTTTTTAGACGAAGGGGAAAGGAGGGGGTCGTCGTTGTCAATAGACCGCGATATGTCTATTCCGTATGCAAGTCTGCGCCGTGACATGGAAAATAACCCACGATTTGCGCATCGCACGCCCTCTACAACGTAAGCTTTCGAAACAGGAATAGAGTGGTTCGAATTGGATATGTTGGACAGTCAGAGTTATATCTTCACCGAAAAGAATATATGTAATAGGCGTTAGATTATTCGAAAGAAATTTATATAATTTTCTTTTAGCAAGCAAGCAAAAGAAGAACATATCTATACTTGTATAGTAGTGATATATTGAGTTTATTGAACGCAGCTTAAATTAAGCAAAAATCTTTAAGATCGTTAAGAGACCGCAGGAATCTATTTGAAATTTATATTTATTTTAATTATTCCATACAGTCGTTAGCAGGACTACCTCAAACAGTTTAGAAAATCATCATTGAAGTGATTTGGTTTCATTAGCGTTCTTGTCTTTCTACCACCTTGTCGAGAATTCTGGAGGTTTGTGTTTGGATACCTTGGATGTCTCCTACAGGAATCGACTGTTTTGAATTGTAACTAACAATTTATTTATTATGGAAGGGTCATGGTGAATTAATAAGGCAATTAATTCGATAGTTCGCTGTTCAATATTGAAATTTCCTAGTGGAAGTGAATAGTTACGAATCTGTGGAGTTAACTCCAGAATAGTGAGAATTTATGTCCGAGAGAGTTATTCGCTGTTGCATAGAATAATCCTGTTGTTACTGAACACCACGTCCTAAGAATCTTGCACCATAAATTTCCCCGCCGGCCCGGACCATGTTTCCCAAGAATCTTCTCTTGTAATATGCTTTGTTGTAAACTGGATCTTCTTTCGTTCCTCATTATATGATCGAGATACTCAAGTTTGTGAGCTTTTAATTCGGTGTCTTTCTCCATTCTATGGCAGATTTCTTCATTAGATACGTATGCTGTCCATGAAATTCTACAAGACACGTTTCAAACTCTACTAATTCTTTAATGGTTGCTTTGGTCAAGGGTCCGAGGCCATAACCTTTCCAGCCGATTGTTGTGCTTTCGGGCGCTTTGGACGAGGTTCACCAGTTGCTGTCCACTCCGATGACGATCTTTTTGATTCCGGAGTGAAGTGATGGATCCATCTTTCATCCATTGTCACATATATCGACAAAAATTCCGGTTTGTTACGTTTAAACATGGCCAAACACTGCTCAGAATCATCAACACGTTCTTGTTTTTGGTCAACAGTGAGCAAACGCGGAACCCACTTTGGACAGAGCCTTCTTATAGTCAAATGCTCATGCAATATAAAGCTAATTTTGATATCTTTACGATGTCAGCTAACTCACGCAACTTCACTTTTCGATCATTCAAAACGATTTTGTGGATTTTTTCGATGTTTTCTGGTGTTACCGCCTCATTTGGACGTCCACTGCGTTTGTTTTGAAAATAACAAAAGTAGCGTGACTCTTAACACAATAACTCACAAACTAATGAATAGAATATCATGAAATTTTAACAGCTATCTTTTGAAGGTTAGTACTAACTGAGAGAAAGGTGACTGCAATAAAACTAGCGTCATCTATGTGTTAGGCCCGGGACTTTTCACCCCATGCGTTATTAAAATTCAGTTTTCGCTAAATTTGTGATAATTCCTGAATATAGCATTGCCATTTATACGTCATAATTACGTGTATTCTTGTCTGGTTTGCTTCTCAAACTGTACTCCAAGGAGAAACGTATAAAGAAGGCGATTTCCTCAAATTCTGAAGGATCTATATTACTAACTATAGAGGATGGAGAATTCTACATCATCTAGTTAAAACCATCACATAGAATACTTTTAAAAGGAGAGTTCACGTAAGTCATAGACTCTTTTATAATAGAATCGCCGAACAGATGCAGTAGCAACGTTATACTACCATAAGGTTTAAGAGGCCTAATTCGCAATGTATACACTAAACGAATGCTTAATATGAAAAGTTCTACATAGTAATGTAGCATCAAACAATGTACTTACTCGTAACAGAATTATTCCAATAAAAATTGGGCAAAAGTAAGCACAATCAAAACCTGCTTGGTCTATTACCATAATGCCGTGTTAAATACCGTTCGTTTTCGTTGCTTTCTTCTTTCACCCAACAGGTTGTAAAAAATTATCTACTTTAAGAATTTTTAGAGCCTGCGTAGGAAATATTGCATGTCCGATAAATTTTTCCATTCAGTACATTCAGTCGGTAACACGGTTGACAATGAGAGTGCACGTGGTCCTGAAACCCTCCGTTCCGAATAAATTATTAATTTACGTGGTGTAGGGTTTACTGTCATAACTGTGAATGATGATGTAATGTTAAACTATTGCTACTGCATCTATTTGTCGCGTCAGGTATAGTTATTGAAGTGCTAAAAAGTGGAAAAAAGAAGATACTCTTTGTCAAGATTTGACGTAGGAATTTATGAAATCTAATGGAGTTTAATGCACTGTATAATGTATTGTTTAAGCGATATCCAGTGATGAAAGTTATCAAATGTTAAAACATCTAGATAAAATTCCCACCCTTGTCATTCAAACGAAAGATGACATAATACAAAAACCATATCATCAATCGAACTTCCTTATCGACTTCCTGCCTAAGTATATAGACCTCTCAAGTTATTATTACCCAAACACTTACGTAATGTGGCATTTCGATAGGATAAAGGTTGGATAATTAGGCTTACGAACGCCGATTGTGACGATCGAAAAAGGGAGAAAGTGTCCGATCGTGACGCTCAACCTTAATCGCCTCCTTCTAATCGCATTTCTCGGCGTCGAAGCGACGTTCACTTGACTTTTACAGCTCGCCGGCGCAATTTAATTAAGATTATCATCATCATTCGTTACGTTCGCGGCGACGGCCGGCGGTATGTGTCGATTGTATTACGTTCCGCATTCGAATAAAACGATCCGATTGCGAATTGCGACGAATCAAGAAAAAGAGAGAAAAGAAAAAGAATACCTAAGTCTTTAAAAGAAGACTTTCCTCGTAAAAGGTCATCGTATAAACTAACCGTTTTAACATTCTGTTAACGGTTCATCGGCGTGTTATGCGGTTTTCCTTCTATTTCGTTCCTCCATTGGATATCGTCGAGGAAAGAGGAGAACAAATAACTGTATCCTCTCTCCGAAGAGATCAAATTGTATTAATCATAGCCCTTATTCCTTTCGACGATCGAGGAGATCGGGTATTGCGGATTCGACGGAGAGAAAGCTACAGATTGCCAATCGTAAAACGTTATAATTAAAACGGTATACTCGACTGCGGATACGGAATGATGAGGGTCTTTTTCCGAAATCGTTTTCAGCGATCTTTCTCTTCACTTGTTCCGCGTTGCTTTTACTTTATTTGCTGCTGTGTGAACCCTAACGTCCCTACTATGAACAATATTATGGCACCGAAGTGAAGTATTACTATCTGAGTTTCAGTTTCTTCTAAAAAAATACACGCAGAAGTTGTGGTAGTTCTTGCTATGTTTTATTAGGTAGACCAGATAGATTACCAAGGAATCTAATAAATAGTTGTACTCCAATTGCAAATCTCATTACTTTGAAACGGGTGACTCATAGTGAAAATGATGCAGTGGTATATAATTTCGTAAGAAGCTGAAAATGTTAGTTCAACATGAACGTCGAGTCGAAAGTGCGCGATTGTTTTTAAATACGTCTGGAGACGACCCAAAACCGATTTTGGAGTCCATTGTCACAGGGGATGAAACAATGGTTCTATTTTACGATCTTCTATCGAAAAGGCAGTCAATGGAATGGCGGCGACCTGATGAACCATTCCAGAAAGGCGAAAGTTGCTCAATCAACGAAAAAGGTGATGATCCCAATATTCTTGGTTTGAGAGGGCATTTTGCTAATTGACTTTAAAGAGCGCAATACAACTGTGAACGGAACATATTATTCGTCTTTGTCGCATAAATTGAGGGACAGTATTCGTGCGAAATGTCGTGGAAAATTGCCAAAAGGTGTGCGATTATTGCACGATAATGCTCCCGTCTATACAGCCGCCGTTTCACAAGCTGCCATCCGAGAATGTGGCTTTCAAGAATTGGAACATCCAGCGTATAGTCCGGATATGATTCCCTGTGATTTTTATTTGTTTTCTAACTTAAGAGAAGACCTTAGGGGGACATCGTTTTAAGGACGACAGTTTAGATTATCTTTACAAGGGTATCGAATTATTAATTCATCGTTGTAATAAATGTATAGAAGTTTGGAGAGATTACATTGAAAAATAAAATTTCTTATATTGTTCCAAGTTCTTTTTTCTGTATCAAGCCCAGAATTTATGGCACCCACTTCGTGTATTACGTTTTTTCTTTTTTCTTTTTTCTTTTGTTCTGTTTTCTTTTTTCCTTTTCATGACACCCACTTCGTGTATTACGTTTTTTCTTTTTTCTTTTTTCTTTTGTTCTGTTTTCTTTTTTCCTTTTCCTTTTTTTTTTTCTTTCGTTCTTTTTTCCTTTTCCTTTTTTCCTTTTTCTTTTGGTCTTTTTTCCTTTTCCTTTTTTCTTTTTTCTTTTGTTCTTTCTTCCTTTTTCCTTTTTTCTTTTTTTGTTTTTTGTTTTTTCTTTTTTCTTTTGTTCTTTTTTTCCTTTTTTCTTTTTCCTTTTTTCTTTTTCCTTTTTTGTTTTTTCTTTTGTTCTTTCTTCCTTTTTCCTTTTTTCTTTTTTTTTTCTTTTTCCTTTTTCCTTTTTTCTTTTGTTCTTTTTTTCTTTTGTTCTTTCTACCTTTTTTCTTTTTTCTTTTGTTCTGTTTTCTTTTTTCCTTTCCCTTCTTTCTTTTTTCTTTTGTTCTTTTTCTTTATTCCTTTTTCCTATTTCATTTTTTTACTTTTTCTTCTTTCTTTTTCTTTATTCTTTTTCGTTTTTCGTTTTTCCTTTTCCCTTTTTCTTTTTCTTTTCCTTTTTCTTTTTCCTTTTCCTCTTCTTTTTCTTTTCCTTTTCCTTTTTCTTTTTCCTTTTCTTTTCTTTTTCTTTTTCTTTTTCTTTTTCTTTTTCTTTTTCTTTTTCTTTTTCGTTTTCTTTTTCTTTCTTCCGTTTTCTTTTTCTTTTTCTTTTTCTTTTTCTTTTTCTTTTTCTTTTTCTTTTTCTTTTTCTTTTTCTTTTTCTTTTTTTCTTTTTCTTTTTCTTTTTCTTTGTCTTTTTCTTTTTCTTTTTCTTTTTCTTTTTCTTTTTCTTTTTCTTTTTCTTTTTCTTTTTCTTTTTCTTTTTCTTTTTCTTTTTCCTTTTCCTTTTTTTTTTCTTTCGTTCTTTTTCCTTTTCCTTTTCCTTTTTTCTTTTGGTCTTTTTCCTTTTCCTTTTTCTTTTTCTTTTGTTCTTTCTTCCTTTTCCTTTTTCTTTTTGTTTTTGTTTTTCTTTTTCTTTTGTTCTTTTTCCTTTTTCTTTTTCCTTTTTCTTTTCCTTTTTCTTTTTCTTTTGTTCTTTCTTCCTTTTTCCTTTTTCTTTTTCTTTTTCTTTTCCTTTTCCTTTTTCTTTTGTTCTTTTTCTTTTGTTCTTTCTACCTTTTTCTTTTTCTTTTGTTCTGTTTTCTTTTTCCTTTCCCTTCTTTCTTTTTCTTTTGTTCTTTTTCTTTATTCCTTTTTCCTATTTCATTTTTTTTTACTTTTTCTTTCTTTTTCTTTATTCTTTTTCGTTTTTCGTTTTTCCTTTTCCCTTTTTCTTTTTCTTTTTCCTTTTTCTTTTTCCTTTTCCTCTTCTTTTTCTTTTCCTTTTCCTTTTTCTTTTCCTTTTTCTTTTTCTTTTTCTTTTTCTTTTTCTTTTTCTTTTTCTTTTCTTTTTCTTTCTTCCGTTTTCTTTTTCTTTTTCTTTTTCTTTTTCTTTTCTTTTTCTTTTTCTTTTTCTTTTTCTTTTTCTTTTCTTTTTCTTTTTCTTTTTCTTTTTCTTTTTCTTTTTCTTTTTCTTTTCTTTTTCTTTTTCTTTTTCTTTTTCTTTTCTTTTTCTTTTTCTTTTTCTTTTTCTTTTTCTTTTTCTTTTTCTTTTTCTTTTCTTTTTCTTTTTCTTTTTTCTTTTTCTTTTTCTTTTTCTTTTTCTTTTTCTTTTTCTTTTCCTTTTTCTTTTTCTTTTTCTTTTTCTTTTTCTTTTCTTCTTTTTCTTTTTCTTTTTCTTTTTCTTTTTCTTTTTCTTTTTCTCTTTTCCTTTTTCTCTTTTCCTATTGTCTTTTCCTTTTTTTCTTCGTTTAATATTTGGAAAAATGTCAATAATTTATTGTTCAGATATGTGAGCAAACAGAAGAGTCTTATTAAAGTTGATGTTAAAGCAGTTGTCCTGCTGATTAAAACTTGAAACCAAAGTATTCTACCGGTTACGCTACAGAATATTGTAGCATGCAAAGGTTGGGTAGATCGTATTCTCTTTTTTTTCATAATTTTCGAATAAAAAGTAGAGAAGGCAGTTGCATGTGACCTATGGTAATCGATTCTACGAGTTTGATTTTATCTAGAAACGTATATCAGGATGTTAGTAACGCGATTTAAATTCGGATTATCTCCAATATTGGGGCTTCAAATTTATAAAAGCCGTATGCATAAAAATCGATTATCTTTTGGATATCCAATCATCAAAATTTAAATTACCGCTTCTAGGAAACTCAATATACGTTGAGGCATCTGCTACAAGGCGGCCGTATGTTAACCTGTCGGCGCCTTGGAGCCGTTTCCATTGTGCTCGGTCGACTAGCGGCGCTGTATTTATTTACAAGCGCATTATATGGCTTTTATATCGATTTCTCATGCTTAATTTATTTTAATTTCGATAATGGCCGTGCGTAAATTGAGAAAAAAAATCCGCCTTTAATATTTTAATAGCGACGTACGGCACGCGTGACGTGAATAGAAGTCGCTACGCTCTCGCATTTCGTTTCGTACGCTCCGTCCTTCTTTATGTACCCTTCCTACTACCTGGCGTACATAATAGTTCCTACTAGATCTTTACCTATGCGCGTCTAGTTAAGTAAAAAATAATTACTCTTAAGAGCTTAAGCCTTTAAGAGGACGACGCGTATTCGTTTTTGTGGACGAAGCTATTAATCTAGGGGACCGCTAGCGTCCAACATCGTACGTATATCGCAACGGTTCGTATAGGCCGCCTGAGAGAGATTGAGATAAAGGCGGAGCCGATGGTGCATAATAATAACATGGTTTAATGAGAAAATTATGTAGAAGCGGTCTCTGGACGAGTGTATTTAGCGTCACACACAAAACGAGAACCTAGTTGAGTCTTTTTGATTGGTAAAAGAACGAATGGTCAATACTATTTGTTGCCATCAGACACGTAATTGTTAGATTTGGATTTTTTCTTGTGGAGTTTTAATACGAGGGATGTCTTTTAAGTTTTGCATACTGGGATATAGAGGGCGCCACTAATCAAATCTTAGTGAAAATTAACCTTCATATTTCTTCTTCCTCTAATAATTCCTTTGTTTGCAGCTGCTTCGATCTGTCACGTGATAATCACCTGTCATATTGAAACCTCCTTTACAATTATTACAATCTCTAACAAATATACATGCTTTTTGAATACGTAGGTTTCCACGGCCATAGTCAGTAATAAGCGAATTGCTTTCGGAGTTGAACCGTCTCATGATGAGATATATAGAAATGAAATAAGAGTAAGGCGAGAAGAAATACACTCCCTTTTATTTTTGTTGCAAAACAGAGAAGGTGAAATAAAGAGATAGAGAAGGCAGAAAAAGGATAGAAATTAGAAAATCATTATGATACGGTCCAGTACTTCCAGTAGTCCGTCCAGTCCAGTAGTCCAGGTCCGGTTGTTCGATAATTATACATCCTTTTTCTTATTAAAAATCTTCTCCTTTTAATAAAATCTTGCTTCAAATTCCATCGGTATAATTAATTACACTAGTTTTCTTATAAAATAGGAAGCTTTTTAAAACTAGTACTGTAAGAAGACGGAATATAAATTGAAGTATTCCATCTACGATAAAATTACAATTACCAACGTAATTAAAGTACTGAAAAAATATCAGTCTCGGAGGGGACTCGAACCCAACATCTTCACGTCTCCGGCGTAACGTGTTATCCTCTGCACCACAAGACCATGAGTTCAAGTCGCTTTAAATCCGTGGACTTGAACTCAATGGTCTTGTGGTGCAGAGGATAGCACGTTACGCTGGAGACATGAAGATGTTGGGTTCGAGTCCCCTCCGAGGATGACATTTTTTCAGTAATTTAATTACGTCGGTAATTACAAGGAAATTGTAATCCCTCCTAGTTTTTTCGGTAAGGCGATAAATTATGATCTAAACCAATTATGCGATATCTTCCTGAACACGGATGTTTATTTTGATCTTTCTTAAAAAACAACCCTCGTACTTAGTGAACATACACTTTTCGTAATAGATCTTAGATGCGTTAGAAGAAGTTGTAAGCAATACAAAAAATGTTTAGGAGGTCGGAATGACAATTGGGGTTACTGCTCTCGTAATGAATTTAGAACCACGGTAGAATTCATTGGGTGACTCAAGTATTTAACGTTCCTCTCGGGATTTTACTATCATAAATATTTCCCAGCCAATTACATGCATGTACGTATTTACAGCAACAGTTTTCGTGTAATTCATTACAAATTTGATCGGAGATAACGTTCCAGTTTTAGCTGTTAGCATCGTCTTTGTACATCCTTTCATATTGCATAATGCAAGGCACATACGTCCTCAGCTCGCATGTAACCATATATTTTCCAGTTTAGCGAAGTTATTGAGATACGCGGGCGAGATTGCCTTTCGGTTCTTGCAAGGAGGACTTTCAGCGTGAATTGTTCCTGGAAGTTCTTGTAATAAAGTTGTGATGAAGGATTAAAAAATGTCGGTTGATAATGTGGACACAATGGAGTAACGAAATGGTTAATTATTGCAATAATAACATACAATAACACCTTAAATGGTAATCGTCTGAATTAGTATTTCGTTTTAATATTTTCTGAAGTATCTAAGTCTATATTGCCTCAATTCATAATGTATGCTGTTATAAATTGTGTGCCCCCTCTTTAAATCGGTCAGTTCGCCAAAATTATTAAATCATTTATTTTAATATTACTTAATGTTTCTAAATGTTATAGAAAAAAAGGTAACCTTTGCAACATATTTTTTGAGGATTAAAATATTCTACGTAACTTTTGAAAATCGTCTTTGTTTAATTTATTATATATTTTGCCATAACTGCAATTATGTCAATCATGACTGATTTAGTACGGGGACCACTGTGAAAGTGAAAAATGTTTTTCTCTATATATTCTTTTTAAAGAAGCGCGCCAAATATAATTCTAACCTAATCCGTTTGAATTCAAACATTTTAACACACTACCACATGTCCCTTTCCATGTTGCCACGTCGTTTTACCTGTCAACATTATATTAATTAGTGGCCACTAAATATAACGCATGGGCTGAAAAGTCCCGGGCCTAACAAAGAAAACACGATTTTTTTGGTTCAAAATTAGCTTTATTCATCAACGTACTCTCCATCAAGAGCAACGCAATCATTTCAATACCACTTTTGTAGAACGATTTATCTTTTGCCTCAAAATAGGCCTCAGTTTCAGCGATAACCTCTTCATTCGTGCGAAATTTCTTACCGGCGAGCATTTTTTTTGAGGTTTGCGAACAGTCAGTAGTCGCTGGGAACCAAATCTGGCGAATACGGTGGATGTGGGAGCAATTCGAAGTTCAATTCAAGTAGTTTTGCTATTGTCTTGATTGACTTGTCACACGGTGCGTTGTCTTGATGAAACAACATTTTTTCTTTGCCATATGCGGTCGTTTCTTTGCAATTTCGGCCTTCAAACGCTCCAATAACGCTATATAATATTCACTGTTGATGGTATTTCCTTTCTCAAGATAGTCGATGAATATTACACCACGCACATCCCAAAATACCGAGGCCGTAACCTTTCCAGCCGATTGTTGTGCTTTCGGGCGCTTTGGACGAGGTTCACCAGTTGCTGTCCACTCAGATGACGATCGTTTTGATTCCGGAGTGAAGTGATGGATCCATTGTCACATATCGACGCAAAAATTCCGGTTTGTTACGTTTAAACATGGCCAAACACTGCTCAGAATCATCAACACGTTCTTGTTTTTGGTCAACAGCGAGCAAACGCGGCACCCACTTTGAACAGAGCTTTCTCATAGTCAAATGCTCATGCAATATAAAGCCAATACGTTCTTTTGATATCTTTACGATGTCAGCTAACTCACGCAACTTCACTTTTCGATCATTCAAAACGATTTTGTGGATTTCTTTGATGTTTTCTGGTGTTACCGCCTCATTTGGACGTCCACTGCGTTCTGCATCATCGGTGTCTCTACGACCACGTTTGAAGTCAGCAAACCAACGTTTTATTGTTGTTTCTGATGGAGCGGAGTCCCCATAAGACTTTTCAAGCCATTGCTTCGCTTGAACGGTATTCTTTCCCATCAAGAAGCAATGTAAAATTAAAACACGAAATTGTTTTTGATCCATTGTTTTGAAAATAACAAAAGTAGCGTGGCTCTTAGCACAATTACTCACAAACTAATGAATAGAATATCATGAAATTTTAACAGCTGTCTTTTGAAGGTTGGTACTAACTGAGGGAAAGGTGACTGCAATAAAACTAGCGTCATCTATGTGTTAGGCCCGGGACTATTCAGCCCATGTGTTTCGTTTATGAATATGATAAGATAGCGCCATCCTAGTAGTGTCTTAGTGGCTACTAATTAATAGCGTTCTAATACCGTATAATAAGGCTGAAAGTGCTTTAATTGCAAGTTTCTTTGAAGAACTTCAAATTTGAAGACTAGAATGATTCCAAGTCTCTGCAAATATAATACAATCACTTCAAGTTCTATACAAAGTAAACGTTTATTCGCAATGTACCATTCGGTCTTCAAGAACAGGTACTTCTATGCAACTACACACGTGCATGTCTTATTCTTTTTTTTTTTGGAAGCCTCTCGGTATATGCAATATGCATACCCTAGTGGTCGCCATTGTTGTTCGACAAATGTTTTGGTCGGTTAGCTCGCGGAATATGTCGTGATACAGCGTTCGATTGCATTCTTCGGGTTTATTTATCGACCATTAACCGCTCGGGGTTTCCGCATATGTTGCGAACAATGTATGGAAATACTGGCGACATTAATATCGACCTCCGCGGCAACCGGAGCCATCCGGAGAGGACGAATTATGCTAAGGAGGTTTTAATTCATTCGGTCTTGTAACGAGCGCCTAGTCGTAACGTTTTAAAGAAAAGAAGCTAACCACCGTTCGTCTTCCAACATAAATAACCGAAAAATTCTTGTTATGAAAAGGCCCCCTTTTTGTGCGCGAAGAACGTCCATTTTGGAAGCGTATAGATTTCTCCGCTTAAGAACGTTTATTATCGCTCGAAAAAAATTGAAAAATGGACAGCTTAAATGCAGCGTCGCGCGTAAAAATTATTTAGAGAACCCCCCGCGTCGCCGAGGCACCGTTTGCACAAAGGATAATATAAATTGGCCGAAATAAATCAAATCTTTTATGAAAGAGCAATAACTGCTTGCTACTTTCGGTGTAAATCTTTCGCTGGATGGAAATCATGTGCCAAGTGGTCGTGATCACCATAAAAGAGTACGAGGACAATATTCAAAGATTGAAATGAAAAGAAGAAGCAGAAACATAACGACATTACTTCGTAGGGAAAAGAAAAGAATGCAGAAGAACGCTTTTAGGTGGCAAAGATGCATTGCTTTCTTAATATTTCTTGCGAAAACTTTTCGCAAAGCTTAACAATTAAGTTGGAAAGTGGTATTCATGTGGTGTTATTCAATTTCTGACCGCTAAAGGTGATCAATGAAATTTAAATTATTGATGTGAAGATATATTTTAGTCCTATGTGAAAGAGGAGATATTTTTCTTGAAATCTAATTGTAAAATTATGAACATCTATCAGATTTGATACTAAAATAAATATAGAAATTTGTATAGTATGTATGTACATTCAAATTTTGTTATACCATATACACTACCGCTCAAAAGTGTTTAGGCACCCCTGTTTTCATGGATTATTCATATAGTATTATGTTTACAAAAAAAAAAAACATTATAGTAAAATGAAATACGTATTTAAAATGTAACACATTGGCTGAAAAGTCCCGGGCCTAACACATAGATGACGCTAGTTTTATTGCAGTCACCTTTCTCTAAGTTAGTACTAACCTTCAAAAGACAGCTGTTACAATTTCATGATATTCTATTCATTAGTTTGTGAGTTATTGCGCTAAGAGTCACCCTACTTTTGTTATTTTCAAAACAATGGATCAAAAACAATTTCGTGTTTTAATTTTACACTGCTTCTTGATGAGAAAAAATACCGTTCAAGCGAAGCAATGGCTTGAAAAGTACTATGGGTACTCCGCTCCATCAGAAACAACAATAGAACGTTGGTTTGCTGACTTCAAACGTGGTCGTAGAGACACCGATGATGCAGAACGCAGTGAACCTCCAAATGAGGCGGTAACACCAGAAAAAATCCACAAAATCGTTTTGAATGATCTAAAAGTGAAGTTGCGTGAGTTAGCTGACATCGTAAAGATATCAAAAGAACGTATTGGCTTTATATTGCATGAGCATTTGACTATGAGAAAGCTCTGTTCAAAGTGGGTGGCGCGTTTGCTCATTGTTGGCCAAAAAGAAGAACGTGTTGACGATTCTGAGCAGTGGTTGGCCATGTTTAAACGTAACAAACCGGAATTTTTGCGTCGATATGTGACAATGGATGAAACATGGATCCATCACTTCACTCCGGAATCAAAACGATCGTCATCTGAGTGGACAGCAACTGGTGAACCTCGTCCAAAGCGCCCGAAAGCACAACAATCGGCTGGAAAGGTTATGGCCTCGGTGTTTTGGGATGTGCGTGGTGTAATATTCATCAACTGTCTTGAGAAAGGAAATACCATCAACAGTGAATATTATATAGCGTTATTGGAGCGTTTGAAGGCCGAAATTGCAAAGAAACGACCGCATATGGCAAAGAAAAAAAATTTGTTTCTTCAAGACAACGCACCGTGTCAGAAGTCAATCAAAACAATGGCAAAACTACATGAATTAAACTTCGAATTGCTCCCACATCCATCGTATTCGGCAGATTTGACTCCCAGCGACTACTGGCTCTTCGCAGACCTCAAAAAAATGCTCGCCGGTAAGAAATTTCGCCCGAAAGAAGAGGTTATCGCTGAAACTGAGGCCTATTTTGAGGCAAAAGATAAATCGTTCTACGAAAGTGGTATTGAAATGTTAGAGCGGCGCTGAAATGATTGGGTTGCGCTTGATGGAGATTACGTTGATGAATAAAGCTAATTTTGAACCAAAAAAAAACGTTTTTTCTTTGTTAGGCCCGGGACTTTTCAGCCCATGTGTGATTGCTTAACTTTATTTTTTTTTCCACATTTCTTTTACAAGTGCTTGTATTGTTGACCAAATAAAAAATACATTCAATTTCATCATAATTTCTTGGAGAGAAGTTATAAATACGAGTAACAGCTGTCCCACAAGTACCAAAATTCCAAACATGATATATTTAAACCTATAGTCTATACTTCATGCTATTAATGGATTCAGCTACATGAGCGAGAAATACCACATTAGTACAGAGAAAACACTTATTTGCTTTCTAAAACATCCGGAAACTTACAGACCTTACTGTACATCACATTACAGCCACACAACGTCGTAATACGGCAACAGAATGCATCTCTCCGGTCAAAACTAGCGCTCAAGCGACTGGGCGGGCCAACTCGTGATCTCTCACATATAATTATCGAAGGAACTTAAAACAAACAAGTGCTGGTTGACTCGCTGACCCTCCTCAACGCATCCGATTGTGGACCCTACATAAAAGTAACTTACGAGACTTCACCGGAGCCTTTCATTCTGTACGTCGGACGTGTGTGTATGGTATATGTACACATACGTAGAGAAAAAGAGCCACGGACAACCCGATAATTTCGTAAGATTTCGTGATCCCGTAAAATAACCGTTGACGTGGAAGGACTGGCGGCCGGGTCTCCTCTTCAATCCGGGGTTGTCCTAATTTATGTTAAACACACATTACGATTCGAGAAAGAGGCATATCAGCGAGCGGAAAGGATAGGGCGGCTTGTTCTGCCTTTTCGACTTGATATCGCTCGAGATGATCGGCTTTTGAAGGACGCGAGGGGAAAATATAAAAGAGATGGATAAGGAACGACATGAACTTGCGAAGAGGGTACAAAGAATAACTTAATAAACTTATCGTAAAGGAGCAGATTTATATTCTCTTGGTGTGCTTGTAAAGGTGACTTGGCTATTACGTGATATTGAGGTACAAGGATGGATATGAAACTTTGTAATCTTACCACAGGTAACGAAAAACCACATACATTACACATACAACGTGCTAATCTTGCACGTCAGACGAATATTAAACACCGTTTAACATTCTAAGCGCTTTTTCTTGTACATCTTCGAAATTTCCAGATGACATCGAACACGTTCTTTGCTTTCTACGAAATTTATTGACACATAGTGACTTGATAAAATTAATAATAAATGCAAATTGAAGAGGTTAGACGGGAAACGTGATAGAAACGATCGTATTATTTTTTTTTCTTTTAAACAGAACATTTTTCGGAAAATTATTATCAACTGAAAAATTTTGCCTAACAATTAATTATATAATTACAATACCCCTTGTAAATATGGAAGTGATTGGCTTACATAAAAATTACATTAAAAATAATAATAGCATTTTAGAACCGTGGTTTACTATTGTGAATCCATGTTAAGAATGCAGTACGGAATGATTTTAAATGATTTACGGTAGTTTGAATCTTGCGCTTTGTTAAATTTTTGTCAGATTGGGAATTTAGTTTTGAACTCCTTGTAAATAGCGTCTCAAATAGATTTTGTACGGATAATAAAATATTCATAAAAATATTTAATACGTCATACGTTTCATATTGATCTTCTCTACAGAAAATTAATGTGATAAAAATATAGATTATTTGAAATACATTTTTAATTAATAAAATCTAAAATTAAGTACAACATACTTAAAGAAAACAATTTTTTTGTACAATTTATTACCATAAAACAACTACACATTGTTTATTACAATACATGTTCGAAATAACTACCATCATTCAACTCTTTTCTCAATTATAATAATTTTTGTGTTCATGCCTTCTCTGAAGTGGATGTGGAGAACAGTATCAAGAGACTTAAATCTAATATGACAACTGGAGATGATGGAATACCGAGCTTCTTTGTACGTGATTGTGCTCCTGTTCTGTCCTATCCACTGTCAACTATATTCCACCTAGCGATAAGCACGTCAACTTTTCCAAAGGTTTGGAAAATTAGCAGAATTACTCCCGTATTTAAGAAAGGAAACCGATCTAACATTGCTGATTATAGGCCTATAAGTATACTGCCCAATTTCGCTAAGGTATTTGAACATTTGCTTTACAAAGAAATATCCACCTGCATAACTCCTTTCATATCTGAGCATCAGCACGGTTTTGTTGCAGGTAGGTCGACGATCACTAATTTAGCATGCATTGGCCAATATCTTGGTGAAGCGCTTGATAAGCGAAAGCAGGTGGATGTTATTTACATAGATTTTTCTAAAGCTTTCGACTGCATTAACCACGAGATGCTACTACAAAAAATGGACAAATTTGGTTTTGGTGTGGGTTTCCTGACGTTGATTGAGTCTTACCTTACTGGAAGGAAGTGTTATGTCTGCTACAATGGTTATTCCTCTACGCCGTTTTCTCCAACATCAGGTGTTCCTCAAGGTTCAAATCTTGGACCACTTCTCTTCAATTTTTATATAAATGATTTACTATCTCTGTTTACGTGTCACGTCTTAGCATACGCAGATGACGTAAAGATATTTAATACTGTTGGTAGCATTTTCGATTGTAAACATTTACAAGACAATCTTCTTCGCATTAATACTTGGAGCAAGGTCAATTATCTCCTCTGAACATCAACAAGTGTACTGTGGTTTCCTACAATAACACTCACACTACTTTATACTATAACTACCAAATTAATGATGCAGCCATACCACGCAATATCAAAACTTTGGATCTTGGTGTTTTGTTTGATAATAGACTGTCATTTACGGAACATATTTCGTCCATGTGTTCATCTGCTTCCAAAACTCTCGGTTTTGTCATGCGTTCTTGCAGGCATTTCTCAGACTTAGGTGTAATGAAACGTTTATATTATGCCTACGTTCGTTCTAAGCTTGAATACGCCTCCATTGTTTGGTATCCCCGTTATTTACACCAAGAGCTTATGATCGAACGGGTTCAAAAGAAATTTCTAAAATATCTCTCCTTTCGAATGGACAACGTGTATCCTGCAAGAGGTATCGAGTATTATAGCTTACTTGTTGAGCATAGTTTTCTATCTCTTGCTGACCGCCGCGAGCGTAACAGTGTGGAGTTTCTTTGCAGGATCCTGAAAAATACTGTCGACTCGCCAGCCCTTCTGGCGCAAATAAACTTTACCGTACCTACTCATCATACTCGCTACTTTAATACATTTCAAGTACCTAGAGCTAGTACCAACATTTTGCTTAAGGCACCTCTCAGTCACATGGTGAGGAACGCAAACAAACGGGATCTAGAGCCATTTTTGTGAGTCTTTCTTTTTTTTTTTGTTTCATTATTATTGTATTATTATTGTAGGCAACACGATTTGAATTATTTTATTTTATTTTATATAAGAATTGTATTGTAATTTGTCCTGTAATTGGCCCCTGGGCTGTTGGGCAATAAAGGATTATTATTATTATTATTATTATTATTATTATTATTATTATTATTATTATTATTATTATTATTATTGTTATTATTATTATTATTATTATTATTATTATTATTATATTATTATTATTATTATTATTATTATTATTATTATTATTATTATTATTATTATTATTATTATTATTATTATTATTATTATTATTATTATTATTATTATTATTATTATTATTATTATTATTATTATTATTTATTATTATTATTATTATTATTATTATTATTATTATTATTATTATTATTATTATTATTATTATTATTATTATTATTATTATTATTATTATTATTATTATTATTATTATTATTATTATTATTATTATTATTATTATTATTATTATTATTATTATTATTATTATTATTATTATTATTATTATTATTATTATTATTATTATTATTATTATTATTATTATTATTATTATTATTATTATTATTATTATTATTATTATTATTATTATTATTATTATTATTATTATTATTATTATTATTATTATTATTATTATTATTATTATTATTATATTATTATTATTATTATTATTATTATTATTATTATTATTATTATTATTATTATTATTATTATTATTATTATTATTATTATTATTATTATTATTATTATTATTATTATTATTATTATTATTATTATTATTATTATTATTATTATTATTATTATTATTATTATTATTATTATTATTATTATTATTATTATTATTATTATTATTATTATTATTATTATTATTATTATTATTATTATTATTATTATTATTATTATTATTATTATTATTATTATTATTATTATTATTATTATTATTATTATTATTATTATTATTATTATTATTATTATTATTATTATTATTATTATTATTATTATTATTATTATTATTATTATTATTATTATTATTATTATTATTATTATTATTATTATTATTATTATTATTATTATTATTATTATTATTATTATTATTATTATTATTATTATTATTATTATTATTATTATTATTATTATTATTATTATTATTATTATTATTATTATTATTATTATTATTATTATTATTATTATTATTATTATTATTATTATTATTATTATTATTATTATTATTATTATTATTATTATTATTATTATTATTATTATTATTATTATTATTATTATTATTATTATTATTATTATTATTATTATTATTATTATTATTATTATTATTATTATTATTATTATTATTATTATTATTATTATTATTATTATTATTATTATTATTATTATTATTATTATTATTATTATTATTATTATTATTATTATTATTATTATTATTATTATTATTATTATTATTATTATTATTATTATTATTATTATTATTATTATTATTATTATTATTATTATTATTATTATTATTATTATTATTATTATTATTATTATTATTATTATTATTATTATTATTATTATTATTATTATTATTATTATTATTATTATTATTATTATTATTATTATTATTATTATTATTATTATTATTATTATTATTATTATTATTATTATTATTATTATTATTATTATTATTATTATTATTATTATTATTATTATTATTATTATTATTATTATTATTATTATTATTATTATTATTATTATTATTATTATTATTATTATTATTATTATTATTATTATTATTATTATTATTATTATTATTATTATTATTATTATTATTATTATTATTATTATTATTATTATTATTATTATTATTATTATTATTATTATTATTATTATTATTATTATTATTATTATTATTATTATTATTATTATTATTATTATTATTATTATTATTATTATTATTATTATTATTATTATGGGGTCCCTTGCTCAAAGGAGAGCACCAGGACCGGACAACATTACAAACGAGATCCTGAAATTGGTATACCAGCATAGCCCACATCTGTTGCTGGATATGTACAACGAGTGCCTGGCCGCGGGAGTTTTCCCACACGTTGGAAGATTGCCAGATTGGTGCTAATCACTAAAAAGCAGGGAGATCCGGATGACCCATCTACGTACCGCCCTCTATGCATGCTGGACACGGCGGGTAAGGTTCTGGAGAGGCTTATACGAACAAGATTGCAGGCAGTGATGGAGGATGCTGGGGTTTGTCGCCCTGACAGTACGGATTCCGCCGGGGAAGATCAACTGCCGACGCTCTACGGGAAGTTTGTGATGCGGTAACCCAGAGCAGAGGACCACAACCACTACTCGCGTCACGAATCGTTCTTCTTGTTACCTTAGACGTCCGAAATGCATTCAATTCGGCCCAAGATGGGTGGATATATTGAATGCTTTGGAGCACTCCTTTCGAGATGCCGCCGTACCTTTTGCGGATGATTGACGACTACCTGCGGAATCGTTCCATCATATACGATACGAAGCAGGGTCGATGCAATGATAAGGTGACGTCTGGGGTTGCCCAAGGATCTATTTTAGGACCGGATTTCTGGAACATCCTATATGACGGACTCTTGAGGCAGGAAATGCCCGAGGAAGTGACTCTTGTTGGGTATGCGGACGACATCGCACTGCTCATTACTGAGGCAGGATGTAGAACTAGCACAGCTCAAACTTAACCAAACCATGAGGAGGGGTAACTCATTGGATGGAAATGCATGGTTTGAGTCTAGCACTTAACAAAACTGAGGTCGTCATTCTATCTAAGAAGCAGATAGACACAATCGTATATTGCCCTTCGCGTGGGGATGTGGAAATTTTCACCAGCCCAACAGTTAGATACCTTGGAGTGATGATTGACACCAAAATGACCTTTCGTCACCAGATTTTACGCGTACTGCCGATAAGGCGGCGAAGATGGTTGCGAACTTGAGTAGGTTGATGGCTAATGTTGGTGGTCCTCGGCCAAAGCGGAGGTTATTGATGTCGACAGTTCAGTCGGTCTTACTCGTACGGCTCCGAGGTGTGGGCGGACGCGCTGAGCAAGGAGATGTATCGTAAGAGACTGGCCCAGGTGCAGAGAAGGGCTGCACTGAGAAGTTGCCTCGGCGTACCGCACTGTGTCGGAACCGGCGGTCCTAGTGGTAGCGGGAGTCATCCCAGTGTCGCTCCTTGCTCCATGGAAAGGAAGCGCATATATGAGGAGACGTGCAGGTGAAGAACGAGTCGCCAACGAAAGAGACGCCACATTAGAAGCATGGCAACGACTTTTTGGGAGACGGACGGAAGAGCGCGCTGGACTGCGAGACTGATCCCGCGCCTCCGCCCTTGGATCTCTAGAACCCATGGGAGGTGGATTATTACCTGACTCAGTTTTTGACCGGTCATGGCTATTTCAAATCGTATCTGCACCGAATGGGTAAGACCGAGACTGGAACATGTTTGTATTGTCCAAATGAGGTAGATGATGCGCACCATACCTTCTTCTTATGTGAGAGATGGGCGGAACCAAGACGGTTACTCGAAATGGAGATCGGCGAATTTACGATCGACACAATTATAACGAAGATATCAGCCAATGAAAATTGCTGGACAAGTTTAACGCGATACGTTCAATATGTCCTGCGCACGAAAGGCGATTTGGACTGCAACATGGAAAGAGAATTGCTCTAATTCTGAAAGTCCAGTGGAGCGTGGCCTTTGTACAACAAACTAGACACAGCCCGAACTAAAGTGATTAACGGGTGGTGGCTGGTAGTCCTCTATTGAAGGGAGTCCGAGTATTGATGCTTATTATTATTATTATTGTTATTTATTATTGTTATTATTATTATTTATTATTGTTGTTATTGTTATTGTTGTTATTGTTATTGTTATTATTATTACTATTGTAGGTTTCGCCATTGCAATATGTATTTTCATGCAAAGAAGGGAATTGCAGCATAGACAGAGAATTGTTATAATTCCAACCACGACGGAGTGTGGCCTTTCTACAGCCAAACGCATTGGGCCCAGCCCCAAGTAATGTGATAAACGGTTCCGGACTGGTGTCTAGAAGAAGAATGTTTTAGTTGGTAGTCTCCTTTAGAGAGTCCAACATAACTAGTATAGATGGATATACCAGTATGCGTCAATGCATTTCACTGCATAAATTATTATTATTATTATTATTATTATTATTATTATTATTATTATTATTATTATTATTATTATTATTATTATTATTATTATTATTATTATTATTATTATTATTATTATTATTATTATTATTATTATTATTATTATTATTATTATTATTATTATTATTATTATTATTATTATTATTATTATTATTATTATTATTATTATTATTATTATTATTATTATTATTATTATTATTATTATTATTATTATTATTATTATTATTATTATTATTATTATTATTATTATTATTATTATTATTATTATTATTATTATTATTATTATTATTATTATTATTATTATTATTATTATTATTATTATTATTATTATTATTATTATTATTATTATTATTATTATTATTATTATTATTATTATTATTATTATTATTATTATTATTATTATTATTATTATTATTATTATTATTATTATTATTATTATTATTATTATTATTATTATTATTATTATTATTATTATTATTATTATTATTATTATTATTATTATTATTATTATTATTATTATTATTATTATTATTATTATTATTATTATTATTATTATTATTATTATTATTATTATTATTATTATTATTATTATTATTAATTATTATTATTATTATTATTATTATTATTATTATTATTATTATTATTATTATTATTATTATTATTATTATTATTATTATTATTATTATTATTATTATTATTATTATTATTATTATTATTATTATTATTATTATTATTATTATTATTATTATTATTATTATTATTATTATTATTATTATTATTATTATTATTATTATTATTATTATTATTATTATTATTATTATTATTATTATTATTATTATTATTATTATTATTATTATTATTATTATTATTATTATTATTATTATTATTATTATTATTATTATTATTATTATTATTATTATTATTATTATTATTATTATTATTATTATTATTATTATTATTATTATTATTATTATTATTATTATTATTATTATTATTATTATTATTATTATTATTATTATTATTATTATTATTATTATTATTATTATTATTATTATTATTATTATTATTATTATTATTATTATTATTATTATTATTATTATTATTATTATTATTATTATTATTATTATTATTATTATTATTATTATTATTATTATTATTATTATTATTATTATTATTATTATTATTATTATTATTATTATTATTATTATTATTATTATTATTATTATTATTATTATTATTATTATTATTATTATTATTATTATTATTATTTATTATTATTATTATTATTATTATTATTATTATTATTATTATTATTATTATTATTATTATTATTATTATTATTATTATTATTATTATTATTATTATTATTATTATTATTATTATTATTATTATTATTATTATTATTATTATTATTATTATTATTATTATTATTATTATTATTATTATTATTATTATTATTATTATTATTATTATTATTATTATTATTATTATTATTATTATTATTATTATTATTATTATTATTATTATTATTATTATTATTATTATTATTATTATTATTATTATTATTATTATTATTATTATTATTATTATTATTATTATTATTATTATTATTATTATTATTATTATTATTATTATTATTATTATTATTATTATTATTATTATTATTATTATTATTATTATTATTATTATTATTATTATTATTATTATTATTATTATTATTATTATTATTATTATTATTATTATTATTATTATTATTATTATTATTATTATTATTATTATTATTATTATTATTATTATTATTATTATTATTATTATTATTATTATTATTATTATTATTATTATTATTATTATTATTATTATTATTATTATTATTATTATTATTATTATTATTATTATTATTATTATTATTATTATTATTATTATTATTATTATTATTATTATTATTATTATTATTATTATTATTATTATTATTATTATTATTATTATTATTATTATTATTATTATTATTATTATTATTATTATTATTATTATTATTATTATTATTATTATTATTATTATTATTATTATTATTATTATTATTATTATTATTATTATTATTATTATTATTATTATTATTATTATTATTATTATTATTATTATTATTATTATTATTATTATTATTATTATTATTATTATTATTATTATTATTATTATTATTATTATTATTATTATTATTATTATTATTATTATTATTATTATTATTATTATTATTATTATTATTATTATTATTATTATTATTATTATTATTATTATTATTATTATTATTATTATTATTATTATTATTATTATTATTATTATTATTATTATTATTATTATTATTATTATTATTATTATTATTATTATTATTATTATTATTATTATTATTATTATTATTATTATTATTATTATTATTATTATTATTATTATTATTATTATTATTATTATTATTATTATTATTATTATTATTATTATTATTATTATTATTATTATTATTATTATTATTATTATTATTATTATTATTATTATTATTATTATTATTATTATTATTATTATTATTATTATTATTATTATTATTATTATTATTATTATTATTATTATTATTATTATTATTATTATTATTATTATTATTATTATTATTATTATTATTATTATTATTATTATTATTATTATTATTATTATTATTATTATTATTATTATTATTATTATTATTATTATTATTATTATTATTATTATTATTATTATTATTATTATTATTATTATTATTATTATTATTATTATTATTATTATTATTATTATTATTATTATTATTATTATTATTATTATTATTATTATTATTATTATTATTATTATTATTATTATTATTATTATTATTATTATTATTATTATTATTATTATTATTATTATTATTATTATTATTATTATTATTATTATTATTATTATTATTATTATTATTATTATTATTATTATTATTATTATTATTATTATTATTATTATTATTATTATTATTATTATTATTATTATTATTATTATTATTATTATTATTATTATTATTATTATTATTATTATTATTATTATTATTATTATTATTATTATTATTATTATTATTATTATTATTATTATTATTATTATTATTATTATTATTATTATTATTATTATTATTATTATTATTATTATTATTATTATTATTATTATTATTATTATTATTATTATTATTATTATTATTATTATTATTATTATTATTATTATTATTATTATTATTATTATTATTATTATTATTATTATTATTATTATTATTATTATTATTATTATTATTATTATTATTATTATTATTATTATTATTATTATTATTATTATTATTATTATTATTATTATTATTATTATTATTATTATTATTATTATTATTATTATTATTATTATTATTATTATTATTATTATTATTATTATTATTATTATTATTATTATTATTATTATTATTATTATTATTATTATTATTATTATTATTATTATTATTATTATTATTATTATTATTATTATTATTATTATTATTATTATTATTATTATTATTATTATTATTATTATTATTATTATTATTATTATTATTATTATTATTATTATTATTATTATTATTATTATTATTATTATTATTATTATTATTATTATTATTATTATTATTATTATTATTATTATTATTATTATTATTATTATTATTATTATTATTATTATTATTATTATTATTATTATTATTATTATTATTATTATTATTATTATTATTATTATTATTATTATTATTATTATTATTATTATTATTATTATTATTATTATTATTATTATTATTATTATTATTATTATTATTATTATTATTATTATTATTATTGTTATTATTATTATTATTATTGGTATTATTATTATTATTATTATTATTATTATTATTATTATTATTATTATTATTATTATTATTATTATTATTATTATTATTATTATTATTATTATTATTATTATTATTATTATTATTATTATTATTATTATTATTATTATTATTATTATTATTATTATTATTATTATTATTATTGTTATTATTATTATTATTATTATTATTATTATTATTATTATTATTATTATTATTATTATTATTATTATTATTATTATTATTATTATTATTATTATTATTATTATTATTATTATTATTATTATTATTATTATTATTATTATTATTATTATTATTATTATTATTATTATTATTATTATTATTATTATTATTATTATTATTATTATTATTATTATTATTATTATTATTATTATTATTATTATTATTATTATTATTATTATTATTATTATTATTATTATTATTATTATTATTATTATTATTATTATTATTATTATTATTATTATTATTATTATTATTATTATTATTATTATTATTATTATTATTATTATTATTATTATTATTATTATTATTATTATTATTATTATTATCATATTACAAACATTAATTAACCCGTCTCTTAATACTGTGTAATTGCTTTAATTCATTCAAAAGTTGCTTGAAGCTTTGCATAATAGGACATAGAGGGCGCCACTAATCAAATGTAGTTACTAAAAATTAACCTCCATCTTTAGTTAACCTAAATCCAAAGTTATATTCGCGCAATATTTTTTTTATAATTTTCGAAGATAATTATCTCACCGAGGTGGTTTCTGTTTTTGCTAATGAAGCACCACATTAGTCAACAATTTCAGAAAGAAAGAATGCAAACGTGGACGGATTAGTCTTAGTTATGACTCAAGAGCAGGTGCACCAAAAATGTAGATCGACGTGTGATATATCGCGAGAATTGAATATCGTATCTCTTGACTAAGGTAGTTAGGGTGAGAAAAATTCTAGCCCGCTTTAACGCCGGAAATTCTAAAAACTTAAAAGACAACCCTCGTATTATATTCTTCTTGCGCACTAGTTGCTTTCAGTTTTTCCCAAGTGAGGAGTTGATTTTGATGAATTTTATTTCAGATTTTAGTCAGATGATACTGATAGACAAAGATCTTTGCTAGTTAGTCTGTCATCAAAGTATTGTTTTAGATGTCGCTGTGTGCCGTGAACTCCATCTCGTTGAAAATAGTCCCTTTCCCAAATTACATATGAATTTGTCTAGAGCATTACAGCAACTGCTGTTTGTCGATGTTCCATGAAGAATTCATTATAGTCTACAGTTTGATAAAAAAAAATCGTAATGATGATATTTAACAGGGTATGAGGTACAGGAAATCCACATGATCTTGTTGAAGCTGTTTTACGTCCATAAAACATTGAGGTTTGGGTTTTCTCATGAAAATGTTGATCCACCCAAATTTTGGAAGTGTTCATGGACCATTTGCATGATGATAAATTGGAAAGGGATTATTTTCAACAAGATGGAGCACCACCTAGTGATATTGATATATCCTAGTGATGATACAGCGCGATATCTAAAACAATATTTTGTTAACAGAATTATGAGTAAAGATTCTTGACGATCATGGTGACTTCTCAGTGTAAGTGACCTTGCCTTCGCAAATCATTTTTTCAAGTGGCCCCTGTTTTTTTTTTTGTTATATCCAAGTAAGTTTTCATTTTTATTTTTTGCTAACGATAATTTAATGAGGTGGATGTTTGATTCCTTTCATTTTTTTCTCATGTATAAAGGAATTCAGTCTTATCCTGGATGGCGTTCTTAATGATCTGTTTAAGTTTTGAATGACCGGGGAATAAATCCAAGTAGAGTATCATGTTTAGACAATATACAGGGTGTTCATGAAATAAAATGAAAAAGTAGGAAAAAGGAAAGATCTAATTTCATTAGATTTAAATCCAAAATATTTTGCGAAAATTCCTTCGCAGACGCATGAAAAAGATGTATTATTCACAGCCGAAATATTCGGTACGTAAGCATGTTATTGAATTCTTAGAATGCCGTTTGAAAGTTAGTAAGTGTTGTCTTATAGTTTTTATAACATTGACAGCTGTGTTATTGCAGTGTATGCAGTCCGAGATCTATTGTATATATACACATTCTTTGCTTCCATAGGCGACACATACCATATTACAATTGCTTAGATTTTTTTTAAATCGTAACGTTCGCGTCACAATTGACTCAAAATTTATCGGATTTACGTTCTATATAGTTACACCTTTTATTTTATTTCAAAAGCACCCTGTATAATAGCCTCAATGAAGCTGTATCCAAGTGCTTAAAAGGTTTTCAGAACATATATTGACATGCGACTAAATAAAAGACAGAAAGATCTCTATATTTGCAATTAATGTAGTTACATGAATTATAGCGCGAAGTAAAAAAATAATTTTTCCAATACTGAAATCAACAAAGATATTTGACAAATGACATTAGGTATCGGTAATATTTGGTTTTATTCAACGTAATTTCATTTACCAAATAAAACATCTTATGTATGCGTAAATTCACCTCGCATATTAGCCAATTACAAAGTGCCAATTCTTCGGCTATTCATTCTAGCACTGCATTCTTATCGTGAATGAAGTATTGCTTTTTATATTAAACACATTCTATCTAATTATTTGTTTGTTCATTTATTTGTGCTTTTTATAGCTGCTCAGCGTAGAGTTTCAGCTTTTTGTCAATACAAGAATTTAACATCTCGAGGTATAAAATTATTGGAGTCAGATTTTGAAATTCACAGATATGCGGTTATTAAATTAAATTCTCACAGAATTTACTTTAAAACAAAGAAAAACATCAGTTATTTAGTGCATTCACGCAGTTTCTGTAGTATTACAAATGTTATTAGCAAGCATATTAGCATATTAGGTCTTAAATTTACGGGCAATAGTGTACTTTTATGTATTATTAGCAATAACTGCAACTAAGAGCTAATATTAATTATAAACAAAGTCTCATGCTGTTTAAACTTTTGTAGTGATTTATTCATCACTACAACACAATAAACACGCATATGTACAGCCAATATCGTTAACAGGGGTGTTAGATCTTAATCATCAAATTCAAACGGTTAAAAACAATCTTTCTCGTGAATGTTAAGCTTTTAATAGATTATAAATGTTTTCTCTTCGAGAAGATTTTCTTCGTAATTGAAAATAACTTCACCTCTTTAAAATTCTACGAGCCGTACGGTACAATCGAAGACGTGTCTGGAGTGCCAGAACAACTGAAACATTAATCACATCTTCGTTACCGTTATTCTAGGTGTCGAGGTATTTCTAAATGAAGGCAATTTTCCAGCGTTTGTTGAAATCTACCATAGAGCTTCACACACACGTCAATTCTTGGAAACATCACCAGTTAGAGCTACCGATTATAATAAGAGGTAGCTTGACTAACGTTAACAATACGTGACAGTGATTGCTGGTAAATGATCATAAGCGTAATTTGAATATCTCCTACACGATGGTATTTGTAGAAATATCAGTAAAAATTGATATTAATAAATAATCGTCCAAGTAAGTATTGGTATTATACGGAACGCTCTGCAATTTTTTAATCTTTAGGCTGGTGTAATTACTTTCCAAATGGTCGTACACTAGGGTGACCAGAGTAAAATAGACACCAGGTAAAGCGGTATAAATATGTAAACAGCTAAATTCTAAGAACGAATTAAGAACTTTCTCTTGTCATTAGGGTAGGGGTAGATGTATCGGAATTCGTCATAGTTTAGTATCGTCACAACTATGCCTCGTTTGCAAGGTTCGAGTGATATTAACGACTTCACCCGGGGTCGCATCGTTGGCCAGAGTGACCGTAGCGCTTCGCAACGTGAAATAAGTAAATTTTTAAATATTCCGTTGTCCACAGTTAACCGTGTGATTACACAATTTAGACGCATGGAAGAAACAACAGCGGAGCCGAGAACAGGTCGTGCCGGACCTTCTGAAAGAAGTAAAAGGGTGCTTGTGCGCGAAGTGTTAAGAGAACCGCGAAAAAGTACAGCTGAGCTTGCGGCAACTTCACAGAAAAGTCAGCGCTCCGTTCTGCGATACCTCCACAGTGTGGGGATGTATAAAAGGGTGGCAAAGAAAAAACCTCTCCTTACGGCGTTTCAAAAATGGCGCCGAATGGCTTGGGCAATCGAAATGCGAACGAAGCCCGAAGAGTTTTGGCGGTCTGTTATTTTCTCAGACGAAAGCAGATACTGCCAATTCAGTGATAGTGGTCGTACGTGTGTATGGAGACGTTCGTCACAGCAACTGGACGACAAATTTTTGCATCAGACGATGAAATACGGCGGTGTGAACATCATGGTGTGGTGCGCGATATGGTATGGTGGAAGATCGCAGTTAGTAGTCTGGGGCGGAAATTTAAATGCGGCAAAATATATCCAAATATTAACAGAAGGACTACTACCGATATTCGATAACGCCATTTTATCTAAAGAAGGCGCCACTTTTATGGAGGATGGAGCACCCTGCCACAAAGCAAGAACAACAACCACATGGAAAGAGGAACAGGGGATTCGGATTTTACCATGGCCAGGCGAATCACCAGACATGAATCCGATAGAGAATGTTTGGCACATAATCCAGACAAATATGGCGAAACGACCCCGAAAACCCAGGAATAAGGAAGAACTCGTGGCAGCTGTTACAGAAGAGTGGTTAAATATTCCAGAAGACATCATTAATCATTTAAGAGATTCTATGCCACGACGACTCGCAGCCCTTCACGCAAGTAAAGGTGGATCGACAAAATATTTTCTATATATACCGAGAATAGAATCTTTTTTTTAATTAGTAGGTGTCTATTTTATTCTACCGTCACCCTAGCGTATTTCGATTCCAAATATGCGCCGCAACGTTAGTGGAGATTGCACCTGCTGGAATGCCAGTCTTGTTTCCTCTTTTCGAAAAAATACCTGTTAGTATCTGATCCTGTAATGGTGCAGTAGCGTGCGTTTTTGAAATGGAATTAAATTTTTTACACTCCTAAATTTAGATTAATGATTGTATACAGGGTTTGTGAGTTGTGTTGTCGAATTGCAGAAGATGTTATCATGGCATTTTATTTGTGCTCATTTGGCTCACATACTACTGAAGATTTATAGGGATTTGATTCGTTGATTGACACCACAGCATTTTTAATTGTTCGAATTTGTTTATCGATGGAATTTGGATTTTCAGACAACAAAATAGTTTGTTTCGTTTTTTGTAGGACAAATTAAGAGAATGGAGTTGTGTATGTGTATACATCAACAAATTTCTTGATGGCAGGGTTTCGAATATTTTATCTATTTAAAAACAAAGTTATATAAGCTCTGTATATACTTGAGACTTAGGTTGGACTACTTCACTAAAAATATTACTAAAATACTGACCTTAGATCAGTAATTCGGCTTTAATCCTGTTTTAGATATTTCCATGTACTGAGACTGTAGCTTCCACTTTGAGTTATACGTGTGCTAAAAGTGTTGAAGCTGTTGTTTATCCAGCACGTTAAGGTGCAAAGCACAAGTAATAAATATCAAAAGTAAATCCAACGTACATTTTTCCATGCGATTTTCCTATTTGTGTGATTTCTATTATGTACATGTTTTTCGCAATCGCTTTTATACCAACTAATACATCAAAAGAATTTCGCAAACATTATATCATATATTACAACCATTGAACTTTAAATTAGGATATTCGGTTATAAACTTGTTTATTTGGGCAGCCAGTGGTTGTTTCTTCACCTTACGTGAGTTCGACGTGCTTAATTAATTATTATTATTATCCGTAATATGACGTATGACTTCTATCGTTATCAAGCAGAGACTGTAAGACGGTTGAATCACACAGGGAACTCGGTAAATTTCCACATCCGCCTGGATGGGGATCTGGCGCGCCGAAGATTTGGCTAAATTTACTATTACTATTCTTCATGAAATATATACAGATACATTGTTTAAATATTCTGCCATATAATGTGGTGTAAATATATTATAACGCATAATACAATGTACCATACGTGCATACTCAGCAGGGAAACGGAGATTGCTTCGACGCAATCGGTCAACTTTCGTATTGGGTCTGCGCGGAGGCGAGTGTGGATCTGGCGAAGATTTGGCCAACCCCACACATCATAATAATCATAATCTTCTACAAGAAATTAAGAAAGCAACCACTTCTGAACACATGGGGAAAGTAATTTTATTAACATTTATGAAGAAGTTAATAGAAGTTCATAAAAGGTAAATACAATGTCCAAGAATATAATCTCCATTTTGTAATAATGCGATACCCTTATTTTTGCAAATGGAATGAATTTTTTCATGGGCAATATTAATCCTATAAAAAATATTTATGTTATACAAATTATTATTTCCTGCTAGTTATGTTAGCTCCAAACTCTCTAAAATACCATTCACTTCTTCAAAGTCGCCCTAAAGACCTGAATGGTAAATCTTAAAAATTTCCGTCAAGTTTCTCCACAAGAACTATTTTGTTCTACGTAAAGATGAAGCATTTAGGTCAATAACGAACTTTTATTTCATTTTTGTGAAACTGTTTTGGTGGTCCTTAAAAGTACCCTAGCGATAACTTGACCACTTAGGACTTTGAAAAGATCCAATTTACAATCAGCTATTTTCAAGGAAATAACCATTTTTTACCATTTACTTCATCGTAGTATTTTGCAACACGCAGTACAATTACAAACAAATACATATATAATAAAACCGTGCTGCTAGAACGGTCATCTCGAGTACAATCATCACCAGTTGCATGCGAAGGAATTTCCTAATTGTTTACGTTTGGTGGCCGCTGAAGATCTTCCCCGATGTTAAGCAGAGCATAATTGTATTAATAGAAAGAACCTGACGATATCGCCGTTTCGCTCGTCCGATGAAATCTGAGCTTGTTATTGCTTAGGAGTGCACGAGTTCATGTCCAAGTAGCGTACCTCTCCGTCAATATCTCTGGCGAGGATTGCTACGCTATACAATGTGTGTGTGTGGAAGAGGACTTACGTTTCTCTTTCTACTCTACCGTAGCTCCATCTGTGCGTGTATTCGTGAACGTAACGTATATATGGGTACACATAACCTATCTGATGTATGGAACCATAATCGTTCGGTCATCTAGGTTTGCAATCTTCCTGCGTTCTCTCTTACTCTTCTTGCTGTTGTCTCCGGTTGTTCTTGTGTTGAAATGCTTCTTATTTTCTTTTCGTCTTCGCGTGCAGAACATCCTCAGATATGAATTTCTGTTTGTTCCATGAGTATAAGAAAAGAATAAAAAAGAAGAATAGCAGCAGAAAGAGGGGCCAACTCGCGGCAGTGCTCACCACCTATCATTACTAGAACGTTAGTGGAAATTCTTGTTATCTTCTTCTGTTCTTTTTTCAACCGCCCTTACGATTGGCTTTTTTTTTCTTTCGTTTTCGTTCGTTTTCCCTTTTTTTTTTACTTTTCGCCTTGTTGCTCACGTGTATTTAAGAAACGGATACCACAATAGTGGAGGAATATATAGGAAATTGGATGTAATTTTATAATTTGAGGAAGGCGTGCATATTTTTAAGGGGTATCTGTTAAGGTTTGGGATCTCATGTTAATGGGATTCTATTCTGAAAGGTGATTTTATCTATTTTTAATTTTATTTATAGTTTTTACGTAAATTAATTGCTATTTGTAGAAGATTTCTAACTTTTTTGACTTCTCTGAAGTAAAATAAGTTCCCTTATTACGTAGTACACGGAATACTATGAATACAACCCGAGTTTTATATTTGAATGAATACTTTTGTTCCTTAACTACTAACTTAACTCTATGCTGTACCCCTGACCCCCTCACAGTAAAACTACAGTCGAATTATATTTTTCAACCTAGTCTCCCTCTACACTAATGTACTTGGTCAATCGGTGCTCCAATATCTCAACAGCTTCCACCTCCATTCTTACAAAATTTAATCAATCCAGGAGCTTCAGCCACGAGGCAATTCGCTAATTGGGTAATGAAAATCCTAACAATGAATTTCTTTTAATCTCATCACCAACTAACTGAAGAGATTTTCGAAAATTTGGTCCAAAATTATTTCGTTGACATCATATTCCATGATATTGATCTCAATATGTCTATGTATACTAAAAATAAATAAAAAACTTCCCAATTAAACAATAATAAATAATGTTTTGCGTAATATATGAGATTCAATATTATTATTCCTTACATTATATAGGGGTGGATCTGTATGCTGTACTTCTGACCTCCTTTCAGTGAAACTACAGTGGCATTAAATTTTTTATTTTTCGACATACTCTTCTTCTACGTTAATGCACTTGGTCCGTCGATGTTCCAACATCTCAACAGCCTCCTAGGAAACCTTTTGTCTGACTTCTGCAAACCACCTCTCTACATCTTAGATCACTTCATAATTACTGGGAAATTTTGCACCACGTAAGATTTGTTTTAATTTCGGGAATAAACTGTAATCACTAGGGGCCTGATTCGGCGAATATGGCAGATGCTCCACTAATTCAAAGCCTACTTGGTGTATAGCAACATGTGATATATGGCTGGGAGCATTATCCCACACCATGCCTTAACTTTCCTCGGTATTTTTCTTTAATAGCGTCTCCCAATTTAGAAATCAATTATACGTAGTAAGTCCTTGTAATGCTCTATCCCTTTTGCAAATAATCAGTCAGGATGATTCCTTGAGTATCCCAGAACACAGATAGCACGATCTTAAATTTGCGCGGAGGGGGAAAACGGTGATGTTTGCACTCTCGACTTTGCACTTTTTTATCCGTAGTCACATATCGACTAAGAATGTTCTCTTCGTTTGCTTGGTACCTTTCCAAAAGACGTTTACAAATCAACTTCCGATTTCTTTTTTTATCTATGGTTAAAATTCGGAGCACCCATCTTGCACTCATTTTTTTTTCATTTCTAATTCTTTAGTCAATATGTTGCGCACCACATGGTATAATAAGATAGTATCTTTCACCATGCCTCTAATGCGTGCTCGTCGGTCTTGCAATACGACATCGTGTACAACCGGCATGTTGGTTTCCACGGGGTATTCTTCCGCATTTAAAATCTCGACACCAGCGTTTGACCATATCATAAGAAACTGCTGACTTACCAATAGTTGCCATAATATCTTTATGAATTTGGGTGGGTGTCATGCCCTGTTTTTGGAGGTATTTTATTACGGTTCTTTGTCCTACATGATACATTTTTCTGAACATTCAAGAATTAGCCACAGCACAACAACACTTTCAGATACAAACTTGATATTATGTAGATATGCTGTACAAATGTCAGTTAACTAAATGTCAAAGACATTGATCAAACAACCAGTTAGAAGTAGGTGAGGTGTGCAGCATGAGAATCCACTCTCGTATATAATTACGCATAACCACACAGGTTCATCATCTAGTATTAAAAGTGAATTGTCTTCAATAAAACTTTGAATTCGAACAACATGGAAGTTCATGAGTTTCATTGCTTTATTCCTCTATTTTAAATTACTAAGATCTAAGTTACAACTTTTTGTTCTAAAACGCCAATAGGAAAACAAACAAATCCCTTAATATTCCTAGAAAATACCTCCGATAAACTACGCCTACGAATTTACAAAAGTGTAAAATGCCTCTGACAACAAGTTTTCAGCTAACTCTTAGTTCCCACTATTACTATTCAGTCCAAACTGTATGAATCGAGTAGGCGGCTCTTCTCAAGGCTTTCCCCGTTAACGCACGATAATTTATCATTAAAAACCCAATAACAAACGACTGTTCGAACACGGATAATCGCCCCGAGAGAATAAAGCCTGTGTTGGCCGCGTCATGCGTGGCTAATCCATTCGACATGGATGTTAGCCGTGATATTAACACGTTCTAATTTCGAAGCGACGACAAATTAAGCTATCCCCGTCAGCTAACCAGTGATTTTCACCGGTGACTTGGTGTATTCCACAATTATCGATGGGGTTTTCTATTTCCTTATTACGGTACTAACAACAAGGTACTTTTCACAGGTATCGTAGTAAACTCCACTCACACAAATTTATTAATTATGCGGAACGCAGCGTTTCGAGAGCACGTGGGCTCTCATTGTCAACCGTGTTACCGACTGAAAGTAAAAACTGTATCACACATGCTATACCTGTGAATTGTACATCCACACAGTTCTTGCAATCGTCATTTAACAATAAGGTACTTTTTGCGTTTCATTCGGTCGCTCAGCTTCTTGTCAATTGACTAATGTCTGTGAGGGTACATCTCGACAAGTACAGGACACGTAGATGTTTCCGAGAGCTTGCAATGTCGCGAAACCGTGGTAAACGTAAAAGGGAAATATTGTAAATGATTCGATGTGTTTGTTTTGTCGCCCTGACGAGACGAACATGCCTTTCAACTTTTTCGCTCAGTGCTTGAATGTTTAGCCAGGATTTACTGAGATTACATGCTGTTGGAAAGGTAACCGAAATGTTTGTATCTTTCTTTTTCTAATAGAGTTTTTCTTTTCCTATTTACAATACACCATTAGTTACTCCATTAAAACTAGTAAAAATTCAATTACCAGAAAATGGCGGCTTACTGGGAATGTATTGGGGTTTATAAAAAGGTCTACCTCAAACTTACAATCTTGTACAGCCAAGATCAGATTATTTTTTAATACGCTGACTGCCATGCAGATTTTTGGGATCGAGTCTGTGGTGCCACGGATTTTTAGGCAAGGCAATATGACGAGGTTACTTAGATATATATGCAGGATTACTGAATTTTTGTTGAATTTGGTTTGATGCGGATTTCAATTTGCAATTTTTCAGAATAATATGTATGACGGTTGTTGCATAATCGAACTTCTGCTACTAAGGTATGTGTTTTGTTTACTACCACTCGATTTTTGAGTTTGAAAGCTTTGGTGGTATGAAAAATGCATTCGTATGAAAAAAAAAGTACAATTAAGCCTGCAAGCATTGATGCATAGGATTATGGATATGAGCGATACCGATTCGTACTGTAATGATTCAGGTAATGATCAGACTATGAAGAAGCGACTGATGAAGATAACGGGTCTGATGAAGATAACGAATCTACTGAATTTGCTCGAAAAGAAACGCAAAGTAGATTAAGGCGTGTACAAAAAATAATATTCTGCTTTTGATATAGAAATTGTATAGATATAATTGTTAGAACGTCCTGTTTCAATGCAACCTGAACCTGATGGTGAATCTGAAAAATCTAATGATCTGACAGCGGTAGAAGTTAATTTTCAAGAAAATGTTGGCATTGTACAAAATGTTATGAACCTAATGAATTAGCATATTATAAACTATTTATTAGCCAAGCAAAGTGCATAAAACCTGAATTGAAGAAGAAGAAGAAGAGTGACGTGTGTATTGTAATAAGATTTTTATTGGTTTCTAAACAATACTTTGCTTGTGGTATTTACTTTTATATATATATGATATTGCGTTCAGTACTTTGTTACCAAGCTTTATTAAATACTATTGTTGAAAACAAGCTTAATTTATGACTTCCAAGAATTAATTGATTCCCAAGGTTTTTCTCTTCTTTGGGCATCTATTATTCTTATATGCTTCCGCAGAAGCTTTGTTAGAGGCATGTAATGATGCCTCTATTTGTTTGCACGCACCACTAACTTTTTATAGGGGAGCCAACCCTATTTATTTCTTAAATTTATAAGCGCACCTCAGTGCTATGCTTATTTATATGTCACTTTCCGGGAGCCTAATACATTTTTCTTGTTTTAAATGTGCCTATGCGACTTGACCCTGTATCATTGGCTTGTATTTGTACTTGAACCAAATACGTTCGTTATATGCACATTTATAGGGGAACCCACCCTATCTCTTAGAGCTTGAACGCCAGGTCGAGGGCGACAGTAGCGATAATAGCCGATCTCAAAATGAAAGTAGTGTGACAGCTACCCAGGCGTTCTCGTTCTCGAAATAATACGCTATGTGCAATCTTTAGCTCTCTGCTACTGCGCCCCAAAGAAGGGAAAGAGCCAGTAGCCAGCAAATGTGCGAAGTGCGCACCGCCAAGTAAAACGGAGCGATGAAGCCGACATTACATATAGAAAAATGGTCCGTGAACTTCGTCCGCTACGACGAACAACTAAATGACTTTTAAATTAGGCACTTTTAGCTGGAGTATTGTGAATGGCGGACTTACATACATTTACAATACGTAATGTACATACATATTAAAATAAAATTCGATATATTCAACAGAGAGCAAAATAAATAAATGATAAAAATGAAAATAAAGTAATATTCTAAACGAAAATAAAGTGATAATACTAACCCATACGGTTGCAAAGAAGATAAAATCATATAAAATACATAAAGTAGTAAAAAAAATGGATAAAACAAAATACATTTCCTTAGAAACTTACATTCATTTACAAAAACACAAAAATAATGTTAAGTCCTTAACAATCCTGTAGAATATGTATTACTAAATTGTAGAAAACATTGCTGATAATAAATGAAAGAATGACATGAGTAGGTACAGGTATTTTCAAGAATTCACCTTATCTCACTGTGTAGGACGTGTACAACATTTAAAACACTTCTTTATTATAATAAATTCCGCGATAAGAACGAATTTACTAACCCCAGTCAGTTAACTCTGACATTTCTCAATCCGCTTAACGTCGAAGAATAGTCTAACGCGTCGTTTATATTCCACTAGATATTAGCATCGAACTGAACTCGTCAATATCCCTTTTTTGCAATTGTAATTTACCACAATTCCGTACGGTTGCGGTCAGTAGAAATGGAAATTTCATCGCTTCGAAAGCGAATCAGCACTCATTGTATTGTTCCCGAGAACCGGTGGATAGTTAGAACGCTTAGAAATAGCCTACGATCGTATATTACGTATCGCGTTACCTTACTGTCCGAGGTTTGTATTTGGTCAGTAGGTAATGAGGTGTATCTGGACGTGCTATCGAAAGGGAAGGATAGAGGTTGCGGAGCTGGATGCGGCGGTTTCTCCGCGTCATCGTACTTAATTTGCCTTGCATTTTGTCGCTGGATACGTTGGCCGCGGATTGTTGTTGCTGCCGTCGGTACGCCGGAGGAGGCATTCACCTTGAGTTAGCCGTATAAGGGGCACGGTAAATGTGTTATGTTTATGGGAAAGTTAGGTTTCGAGTTTTAACGCTCGGTTCGTGTAAATATTGACTAGATTTGTATGTGAATATGGAGAATTTATTCGAAGTATCTATGAAATTAAATCTAGAGTGTGCCGTAGACCCTAATATAACATACTGAACATTATATATACATATATTTTTTATCATTTTAAGACCTCCTTTGCTACTAATCACTGCTGGAATTATTCTAGGCATTCGATAACTTTTGTAAAAACGGATTGTAAAATATTATTCCATTCATGTTGCAAAATAAATGTTCTTGTGAAGTTCGGTATATTTTTTGGATGCTCTCGTCCAGATCATCCCACAGCAATACTATACGGTTCAAATCTGAGCCTTGTGGGGGTCATGTCATTACTTTCAAGGTATACTGTTATTCTTGCTCTTTTAGATAGTTCTGATACACTAACGCAGTGCGTTTTGGGTCGTCATGCATGAATCACCTATTATACGCAGTCCAGATGGCACTGCATGATTTTGGAGTATAATAAAATAATTTTACTTCCTCATTACACCCCGCATTCTGCATAAATCTCCCGTCCCAGCAAACGAGAAAGATTACTGTTGGCACAATGTACTCCGGGATCATTTTTCGGTTTCAATTCTCCGGTAGATTTTACCCAAAAACCTCAAACTCGTCAGTCCAATGCACTTCTTTCCATTCACCTAGCGGCTAATCTAGATGAGAACGGGTCCATTGTAGCTCTTTTGCTCTGTTGCCGCGTCGTAATAAGGGTTTTCGAATGGCAATACGTCCGTGAAGGTCTGCTTGTTGAAGTCGACGATTTACCGTACTCATTGTTCTTCATTGTTGCCGCTATTTGTGGCGCATTTAATTTTTTATTGCGTTTGCTTAGTAATACAATTCCGAAATATTTAGTTTTTGTTGCTTTCCTAGATGCTCCAGGATGGACGCAATTTTCTATAGTTCCACTTATCCGATATCGCTTTACGATGTTAGTTACTGTTGAGCTTTTCATATTTATTCCTTCAGCAATTCGTCGCCCCGAATATCCTTCTTCAAGTAGTTTTTCTACACTGGTAGGCTGGTCACGTGCCATTTCGAAGCAAATTCTCTTAAAACTTTCGTGCAAAAACGACATATGCACACCAACACATGTTTAACAGTAAAATGAGACAACCTTATATCTTTACGCCTGTGATAACTAAGCAAAAGTGGTACTGTGGTATATTTCCTAAATGTATTATTCGTTTAAAAGATTGTTGGTACTTCCGAGAAATTTTTGAAATAATAATATTGTGGTTGTCGCAACATTTCTACTTTACATAATAATTTATTGCTTTAATAACCCCCTTAGAAAAGAGTGTATGCTTAATATTTTTCTAATTTTATGTATTGATAATTATATACAGTGTGATATAATAGATTTTTATTGTATGACCAAACTTCATTGAGCGATAGTGTACGTAGAATGATTCTTTTTGTTTGTAGTGATATTTGCATTAGTTTATATAATATTTTATATTTAAAAATTATTAATTCACATTTACTTACACTTGATAGATGTAAATATCGTTAGATAATATCCATGGATGGTCTTTTGATATTGAAGAAATTCTCATAACCTTTTTTTTGGTGTAAAAGAATGGCAACTCGTATTTGTAACACCTCCTTGAAGAGCTGGCATATAATGTTAATGAAATTCAGTTTTTATTTTGCTTTAAAGCTGACGCGTTAGAAGAAATTTGATATTATCATTATTCCTAGTATAAAACAAGATAGAATTGTGCATATACACTTATAATAAAGAAAAATAAAGAAAATGAAATTTTGCTTTTTATAATACCATTATCGGTGCAGATTGAAGCGTTCAAGTTCACATGGACGTATGTACATACGCGTAAGTGTCTTCGCGCAGTATGCGTAAGATTAATGGTCTCTTTCAAGCATTATACAGTAATGAATTCCATTTCCATTACGCCAATTAACGCGGATAAAATATGCCTAGATATCTCTGTATCGTGCATTTGTTCCTTAGTTGCAATTTCAATTTAATTATTCTGATACTAGTATATTCCGTTGTCGTCAGTGATGCATATCAACGGTATATATGTAGTCCTATTAGAAGCATTTGGATAAATCTTGAATTGTTTTCGTTTTCTTCCAAATATTATCATTCGACACCATAAGGTGTAGTTGTCTAATTATAGTTTATTTAGTATTACACAGGGTAGCGCAGGGGAACGGGAAATTTTGAAATAACGTAATTTCCACGAACAAATTCATAAAACTAGTAATTTATTAACGAAAGTGCATGTATGCAGCATGCCATTTATGTTTTTACAATCAAAATGTCCAAAAGTGTCTCTTTACTTTTTAAAGATGACATCGGAAAGATGTCCTCTCATTCGGCGTTCACACTCTAACAGCCTGTTATGAAAACTCCGGAATACGCGGTGTAGCAAATATTGGGGAATGGCAATGATTTCTTGTTGAATGTTCCCCTTCAGTTCATGGATTGTTGCAGGTCGTGTACGGTACACCTTGCCTTTAAGATACCCCCACAGGAAGAAGTCGCACACACTACGATCAGGGGATCTCGCTGCCATCGAATGTCGAGCAGTGTGTGACGTGGCTCCGTCCTGCTGAAACCACATGTTTTCCATGTTAAGATTAAGCTCGTACAGTCTCGGTGAAAAGAATGTTTGAAGCATTTCAACATGTCGAGCGGATGTTACTGTCGCTGCACTACCATCCTCACGTGCAAAAAGATAAGGGCCGATAACACTATGACATGATACAGCACACCATATTGTGACCTTGTCGCTATGTAGTGGTCGCTGGTGTAACTCACAAGGATTGTCCTATGCCCAATAACGAAAATTCTGTTTGTTTACGAAACCGTTCAGGTGGAAATGGGCTTCGTCTGATATCCATATGTTACCAACGAAATTCGCGTCCTCGTTAATTTTAGCTAATATCTGCCTACTAAACTCCATACGTGACGCTGGGTCTCATTCATGTAATTATTACATAATCTGCAACTTATAGGGATGGACATGTAATTCGTGCAGTATTCTTTGTAAGCTTCGTCGCTTAATCCCTAGCGTAGATGCATGCTGTCGAACGGAACGGCGAAGACTTCTCTCGATTGCAGCTCTAACAGCTTCAATGTTCTCTGGGGTACGTACCGTTCGAATGCCACCTGGAGCTTTCTTTTTCAAGACAGATCCTGTTTCTTCAAAATTACACACCCACGTTGTAATCGCATGCGCAGACGGGACACGTCCATGACTTCCAAGCTGGTAATGCTGTCGAAATATTCTCTGCGCGGCAGTCGCACTATCACCATTTTTATAGAACGCTGTCACAGCTACTGCACGTTCCGCACCAGTCCAACAATCCATGATTACTAAATGGCAATGCGTTCACAACGATTGTGCGACGTTACGAACAACTGCCGGCTCTACAGTGCTGACAACTGTATCGTTCAAAATTTCCCGTTCCCCTGCGCCATCCTGTATATTATATTATAGTACCATCGGAAGTAATTCTTATTAGATATTTATACGCATTTGTCGTTTTTATCACTTCATTTTCCAGCACTAAATGTTTTCGTTGTTCAATTTATTAGTGAATTAAAACGAAATTTATGTACTTTGCTTCTTTGTGGTATAAAGTTTACTTACTACCGTCAACCAGGGGTGACAAAGTACCATACCTTGAAGTTTTTATGCCATGTCTCCTTTAATATCTGTTGAATTGGGTTGAATCTTCAGTACAATATAGACTTACATCTTTGCTAGCAGTTTATAAACCTTAGAGAAAATTTAGTTACAACAGAGAAGAGGAATTACTTTTTGTGACAACAACTCCGTCTGTCGGGATGATAAAGTGCCACACCTGGTTTCTCTTTGAAAAGATATTAGAAACGCTTCATCACCTTATAGAATTCAAATGTACAGCTTTATTATGTTGGAAACCGTTTTAAAAGTGGGTGAAACAAAAAAAAAGTAAAAGGGGGATCTATGGTTTATATTTAAAACCAGTCATTATAAATTTGTAAAACGTCAACACAATTAAAATTTTTAATAACGAAATGGCAAATGGTTATCAATACAATCCTAAAAAAATAATAATAACTTTAAAGGAACTACGTTTGTACAACTGTCTGAAACTTTACTATACAAAGTTTTTAAAAAATTGAATTAAGAAAATAAAGAGATTAGTAGTCCACTTGAAACTTGTGGCTGCTGATTTCAGTCAGCGGCATAATTTTCTTTTTAATTCGTTGCTCTTTGTACCAAGGAACACCCGGATACACTGGCTTCCCTGCTGACATCAAAGTTAGTCAACACTAAACCTGAATGACATTTACGATGACACCGAGTGAGCCCTATAGGCACTTAGCCGCCCCCCGGTCATTTGGAATATTTACTTTATATTTCCGGAGGGATATATTTCTCTTGCCCAAGAAGGTAGTACCACGCATGCAGCTGGTACAGCACAATCGAATATATTCTGATCAAGTCCATACGATTTTTTTCATTAACCAACCGACTACCAATAACATTTACGGAACCCCAAATCTCCAATAAGAAATCCATTCAGCATCCGTCGTTGGCATCCGAAATCCTACGCTCCAAAACGAGCAAAAAGAAACGTCATCTCCTACGAGCTACGTATCGAGCATATTGATTGCGTTTCCTATTTGGCGTTCAGTCGCCTTTTAAAAATCGCACTACACCCCGAAAAGGGAGAAAAAAATACCAGCGCACGGCACACACATAAAAATACTTTCCAATATATCAAGTCTCGGCCGGTAATTACCGGACCGTAATGAGTCGCATAGTTCTCGTCCACTTTTATGGCATTCCTGTATTCGCGTCCGCCTTCGGTCGCTTCGCCTGCCTTTCCCGCACGGCCTGTCCTGTTCGGATATAGAGAGAGCCTAAGGAACCGATGTTGGGTTGGGTTGCGTGCGCTGCAACTTTTTTTTTCCGGTTCGAGTACCGGCTCCTTAATACCCGAGACATGCAGACATCCGACGAAATGGAGGCGGGTAGGCGAGGGGTGCGTTTTTCGAAACGAAATCGCTTTCCATTTTTTTGCGCGGTCGAAGGGAAACAAATTGAATTATCACCGGTGTAAATGAAGAATGCCAGGATTTCTCGGGTTGAACATGTTTCTCTGCATGCATTAAGCGATTTCAGTACGCCAAAGTCAAGTAATTATTTTCGAATTGGATGGTTCTTATCACCTTCAGAAATATCGTAAAGAAGTATGCAAAATACAGGGTGTACAATATTTTTTCTGGTTTAGGTTCCGTGTTGTTTTTAGTAATTTTCATGTACTGACTCCAAAAGTGAATCTCATACAATTGCATGACATACGCATTCGTCTCTTTTTTGTATAAACATGAGCCACTTTTCCTCCATAATAACACCATCTGTTAGTACTAGATAAGTCTTCATAAAATAGTTAGTTAACAACTTAAGGCAGATGGCAGCACATTCCAAGTTGCCTAATTATCTACCTATCTGTTACAAACGACTGCACACTCATTGGCGGCGATGATATATTTCGAAAGCGGTCGGACATACCCGAAGTCAGGACACATACGCGTATGGTTAGTATGTGTATGAATGTTGGATTAGATTGATGATGGCGAATCGACGGTTCTTTGTTATGTTCGACGAGTGCTAATAGATTTCCTAACTAAATTCCGACATTAGAATCTTCTTTCTCGGTATTTAGTTGTCCACTCCTGATTCTATCTGGTGCCACCTGTAACCAGTTCTTGTTAGCCTTCTCCCATTCTCCTAGGTGGTCTTCCGATGTTTCGTTTTTGTAGTCTTGGCTTCCATCTGAGAATATAATTTGTCCATTTTATTTCTTCCTATTTCGCTAAGTGTCCTACCCATCTCCATTTATTCCTTCCATGACATCCTCCACTCTAATTCATTGTCTTATCTCATGGTTAGTTATTTTATCTCTTAAGCTTACCCCGAGTATAACTCATTCGATATCCCTCTGTGTTGTATTTAACTTGAGGGCTAGTAACATGGTCTCCACTCCATATGTCAATACCGGAAGTGCACACATATTAAATGCTTCTCTTTTTAGGTTAATTGGTACTCTGGAGTCTTTTAGTATGAATCATAATTTCCCTATGGTCGCACTCTTTGTATTTATTTCGGTTGTTTTATTTTATTTCCCGAGTTTCAGTGTATATCCTGGATAAATGTACTCTTCTAGTTTTTCCAAAGTATTATATCCCATTCCAAACTATTAAATGCAAAATTATTATTGCTTGTGCACGCATATGGTATCGATGCATTATTCCTATAATTTGCGATGGTCAGATAAGTTATTGTCCAAATAAGATAATAATTATCATATAATAAATTTACAAAAGAATATTGTCAGGAACTAGTTATAACTCGGGAGAGTTGTTTAAGTGCATTACAGAACTTATAAGTAACGCACAAAAGTGATATCTTCACCGTTGGCTAACAGAGCCCGTTACCAAACACAAGTGTTTTTGAAATTGTTTGTTTAACTGTATTTGGTAACAGTTTCTGCTTTTATGGACATTGACCAGCAAAGGTATCGCATGTTTTTGATTATATCCTCCTTAAATAATAAACAAATCCTGGATTATTTGCTGGTGGTTATGACTAACTTCCACTTACCAAAGTTGGATGGACATTTTAAAAAATTGCATAGGCTACGTTTTAAAACAATAAATACACGCCTGAGTGCTTTCTTATACAACAATATTTTCTTAAATATCTTGAAAGATGTTCATTTTAGATGGGTAAAGAATATACCTTCTTTTCTTTTTGATAAGCGAAGTTTAATGAAAAATAGAAAAATATCTTTACACACTGCTGTGAAATGTTTTCGAGATATTCTTTCAATATCTGCAGGATTTCAATGCTCCATATTAGATACCTTTGCAGTTGTAAAAGTTCAGATACACTCGTCGATCTGAAATCCATCAACAATGTTTCAAAACTGTCATAATAAAAAGTGTTCCATTTAAAATAACATAGTTGACAGCTAATTTCTGTCTAACCAGAAATGCTGGATTGTTGTCTAGAGGTACATAGAATATTACATCAAATTTATTTTATCTAAAACAAGCAAGTTCAAAAAATAGACGTTTTTTAAGCAAGTTGATCCCACCGCAATGAATAGCCCACCAAATATTAGAACTTCTCAAATTAATATTGTTCTTTCCAAATATCGATAATTTCAGTTGCAATCGGATATTTTCTCAACCGAGTGTACTTCGCAGTCAAGTCATTGGTGCTGTCATTAGTTCGACATGGAAATTGCACTAATTCATGACCGGTCACGTCTCCTCTTTCGTCCGATGCTCGTACACCGTTGCGCGCCAGAGCACCTTCTCTAGCGGAGAGACACTAAGCTTTAACACAATCGAGAACTCGAAACGTAGAATAGCATACCGCTTACATAGGTACGGCGTATGTACACGATTTAAATTCTTACCGTTCTTTAACGCTTGACGCTGTAGTAATGGGATTTCGATCGAGATGGGTGTTCCGTGTCGCTTGTCTGGTGAACCTTCACTTTGTCAGCTGCACTTCAATAAAATCGCTTGACGATGACGACGACGACGATGGACGAAACAGGTTGTACAACGGACCTCAGGGTTTTATCTCGCCTGGTACATCGCTACAAGTCGTGTACATTTCAAAGCCACCAACGTAAGAAGGGAAAAAGTTTCTTTTCAACTTAGTGAATAAACCATGTAATACATTTATTATTTTCGAATAAATTTACTTTGACTGAAATTAAGGTAGTGTATCCAGGTCCTTCCTTGTTCGATAAACTTATTCTAATGTATAATGGATTTCAGGTTTCACCACTGGGTTTTGAAGTATGTTCCTTTACCCAGGCCAATGTTTAACAATGCAATAGTCACTATTCTTTTCATTTTCCCATTTGAATTAGTACTCATATACCATCGATGCATTCTGTAATGTATTCCTTCAAGAAAGTGTGGCACAATATTGTAAGCTTTCTTAATACAGAGTGCGTAACAAACAATTGTTACCATTTCGGCATCCCCTACAGAAATAATAATATCATCAAACATTAGGTCGTCATAGATAATAAGAGCGTGAAATTTGAATATCGCGAAGTAATTCCTACGAGAAAATGTTCTTGTTCTCGTTTTGACGTGTAAGGAATAGCTTCTCCATACATGCCAGATTTTTAGGGGTTTACATGGTGTCCGCTGCATTAGAAAAATTGCATAGTAAGAATACTCTGTCAGAAATACTTATGTGCAAATACGTTTTTTCAATAGAGGCTTTAACATCAGTTTTGCCGTAACTGTGATCACCTAATGCTGGAAACACGGAAAACAAAGAGAGTATTTAGTGGGAACCTACAGTATATAATACAGACGTTGAGCCAAATAGACAAACCTTTTTCTGCTAGGATTGGTAAAGACAACCTTCGTATAGCTATTTTATAATATAAACAATATGTAGCACTCATATGTTGTGGTAGAAAGTGTTTATTGCATACTCGGTTAGTATTGTACATATATTTGGAATCTAACTATTTTAAGGAAGAATTAACTATTCCTTAAAAGGATCAAGGTAGATGTCTGGATTTGGAAAGTAATGTAGTTTAGCGTTCTTGTCTGAGCAGCTAACAACCACACACCTCATCTTAACTGGAATAACATATAAGTATAGTTTGATGCAATTATACCATCTATTATAAATAACATATTCAAAAACTACCTCAGATAAAACTGCAACAAAACGCAAACAATCTTGATATTTAATTGTTCCTATAATATTATCAAAAAATAGCTTTTAAACATTAGTCTCATTTAAACAAAATCTAGACATTGCATCGGAGTGAGAAATTCAAAAATTATTAAAATTTTCCCATCAACAACAATTTTTTACACATTCCATACGATTATCGCACGTCAAACTCGAACTTGACATTCTCGTCCATAGCCAAGAGTCAATTCCTCACACGCACGTAGGAAACCACGCATACGAGCCATAACTTTGAACTTTCACTCATCTCTTCGATACCGACCGAGTCCGTCCAACCTGTTGAGCGTTTCCAGTAGATATTTCTGTACGCAGTACGTGTTACGTAACCGCCACGGCTTCGCGTCGTACGTACCGCGCATATTTACACTAATAAGACGACGTACGGACGTGAACTTGACCTATTACGTTAGAGAGTAGAGAATAATTACAGCGACCGGCATGCGGTACCATTGGAGAGTAGAGCTGGCGTAATTGTGCCGGAGTTTTCACGCGACAAAATGGTTTATTTAGATTTATTTCGGTATTAATTAACTTCAAGCTTGTCGTCGCGTGATATTTAAGCGGTAATATAATTGGATTCTTCTTGCTCTTACGTATAGAACTGGTTACTGATTATCTACAAATGTTAGACGATCATTTTTTGTACTGTCAACATAAATCTGAAGGTGTTCTAGTAATTTATCTTATTTGTATAGCTAAGAGTTTCGAATTGTTTTCAATTTGGATGGCTGAAGCAGTGTTAACTGGCAGCTTCAACTGTTGGTTAGATTTTGTGTACACTACCGCTTATAGTAGAATGGATAGTTTAAATTTTGACAAAGTATTTAAAAAAAGTACTTTTATTCATTCTAATTATTATACATTTTAAGTAATATACAAGTGAAAATTTTTAACACTCTAAATGAGAGTTGAATACTCAGAATTGACTGAGTTCCTCCACAGATGGTGTTTACCCCACAAACTATGCATAAATTACATTAACAGTAAGTTTAGCTTATATAGATACCGTTACGTGCAGCTCGATATTGTTATTTGTATGTGTGAGTAAATAACACATGGCCTGAAAAGTCCCGGTCCTAACACATAGATGACGCTAGTTTTATTGCAGTCACCTTTCTCTCAGTTAGTACTAACCTTCAGAAGACAGCTTCATGATATTCTATTCATTAGTTTGTGAGTTATTGTGCTAAGAGTCACGCTACTCTTGTTATTTTCAAAACAATGGATCAAAAACAATTTCGTGTTTTAATTTTACATTGCTTCTTGATGGGAAAGAATACCGTTCAAGCGAAGCAATGGCTTGAAAAGTGTTATGGGGACTCCGCTCCATCAGAAACAACAATAAAACGTTGGTTTGCTGATTTCAAACGTGGTCGTAGAGACACCGATGATGCGAAACGCAGTGGACGTCCAAATGAGGCGGTAACACCAGAAAACATTAAAAAAATCCACAAAATCGTTTTGAATGATCGAAATGTGAAGTTGCGTGAGTTAGCTGACATCGTAAAGATATCAAAAGAATGTATTGGCTTTATATTGCATGAGCATTTGACTATGAGAAAGCTCTGTTCAAAGTGGGTGCCGCGTTTGCTCACTGTTGATCAAAATCAAGAACGTGTTGATGATTCTGAGCAGTGTTTGGCCATGTTTAAACGTAACAAACCGGAATTTTTGCGTCGATATGTGACAATGGATGAAACATGGATCCATCACTTCACTCCGGAATCAAAACGATCGTCATCTGAGTGGACAGCAACTGGTGAACCTCGTCCAAAGCGCCCGAAAGCACAACAATCGTCTGGAAAGGTTATGGCCTCGGTATTTTGGGATGTGCGTGGTGTAATATTCATCGACTATCTTGAGAAAGGAAATACCATCAACAGTGAATATTATATAGCGTTATTGGAGCGTTTAAAGGCCGACATTGCAAAGAAACGACCGCATATGGCAAAGAAAAAAATGTTGTTTCATCAAGACAACGCACCGCGTGGCAAGTCAATCAAAACAATGGCAAAACTACATGAATTGAACTTCGAATTGCTCCCACATCCACCGTATTCGCCAGATTTGGCTCCCAACGACTACTGGCTGTTCGCAGACCTCAAAAAAATGCTCGCCGGTAAGAAATTTCGCACGAATGAAGAGGTTATCGCTGAAACTGAGGCCTATTTTGAGTCAAAAGATAAATCGTTCTACAAAAGTGGTATTGAAATGTTAGAGCGGCGCTGGAATGATTGCGTTGGTCTTGATGGAGATTATGAATAAAGCTAATTTTGAACCAAAAAAACCGTGTTTTCTTTGTTAGTCCCGGGACTTTTCAGCCCATGTGGTAATTTAATTCCTGCCTAAAGAAGCCACACGGAAAACAGCTTAGTGTTGAAACAATATTAGCGTTACATCAAAAAGTATATTCTCTACGGAATGTGTGTGTCTGTGTTCTCTAGTTTTTGCTTTTGTTTTTTTTTTGTGTACCACCATACTATTGGCACAATGAAATAGACGTGCATTTACTATTACATATTTATATATATATTTATCATTGAATAGTAATGTGAAATGAGGTTTGTCGGAAATAATGTTTTCTTTCTAACTTAAGCTACAATACCGAAGCAAAATTGTGTTGAAAGGGGTTATTAAATACAAGAATTTCTCCTCGATCTCGTGCCCTAACACTTACGTATGTACATCAGCGTACCATCTCGCGTTGTTATTTATGTCGTCACACGACGACTCGTTGCTAAAAGGACCTCGCTTTTAAAACATCGCCGGAGAAAGACATCGTTAGCTTACTCGAAACTTCAAAGCAAACATTTTTAAACGCTACACATACAATATCATCTAAAGGAGAGTCGTCCGTCTCTCTGCCGGAGTTTAGACGGCCTACTGTTGCCATTGTACGCTTGTTTGTCGTACAAATGCAAGAGACTTCACACGCATTAACAGCGTTTTCTTTATATATTTTGATTCACTTCGCTGCCGGCTCGTATATCGTATTTGCCTTACACATTATCCCCAAAGTACATAATCAATATTGGTTTAATGGTAATAAAAGCGACTCGCGTTGAAAGAAGCTGCTTACATAACGTACTGTCCACGATTTAGTCGTAATAGATAAATACACTTTCGATTTTTATTTTTATTTCGGACGAATTTACTCTACGTATATTGTAAGTTGATGAACGAATGTGAAGGAACACTTCAGGTAATTTAGTTTACAGTCACGTTTTAGAAACTACATACATCGATAAGAAATATAAAACCATACGTATGTGTATGTTATGCATTGCCAATATTGAGTATAATCTTACAAGGGACGATTCTGAATCCAGAAATTGGAAACTACAAAGAAACAAATGTAAGACAAATTAACATAAAAAAAAGATTATATTTTAGGGAGAAAATATTTACAATAATGGTAATTAAAAGCAGCGAAATTTGTACAGGTCAATTAGCAGAAAATTAATAAATAAAATAAATACATAAACCAAAAGACAAAAAATGAAAGAAGTGAAAAAGGTGAAAAAGGTACGGCATATCTTCCTTTCATTCACAGTGTTACCGAACGTATCGGCAGAATTCTTGAAAAACATAACATCAAAGTAGTCTTTAAGCCTCCTTCGAAAATTACCAACATTCTCACTTCTCCTAAGGATGAAGTTCAGATCCTATCATCTAAAGGGGTTTACAGAATACTCTGCTCTTGCTCTTTAGTATACATACAGCTGTGGCCATATGTATTCGCCAGTCTCGTTTTGAACGTGTTACACGAATATTATTGTATTTCTAAGAAGCAGGATCGATGACGGACTTAACTAGGTACCTGGTACTGAGGGTTTAATGGTTTATTGTAGGCCATTCTGAGTAAATTAGACAATAAACGTAAAATTGTAATTTCTGAATATTTCTTCAGTCTTTCTTAAAAGTTGTAAGAGTAAGGTTGAGCTAGTTAGAGTGAAGATATTGTGTCTGTGATTTTGTCTGTGTAATACGATAGTATACAGTAAATAGTAATGCCGAAAACACGCGAATTGACGGAGGTAGAGCGAGGACAAATTGTGGTGCTAGAAAAGCAAGGGTTGTCGGTGTCTGCTATTGCCCGACAAGTGAAATGTGCGCGATCGACAGTTAGAATGACGATAAAACGATACAAAGAGAGTGGATCTTTGACAAACAAACCGAAAACTGGTCGAAAAAGGAAGACAACTAGCAGAGATGAGCGAGTCTTAGAGCGGATGTCTTTGCGAGACCGGAAAAAAGGGTCTAAACAGCTTTCCAGTGAGCTTTTCCGGCTACATAATGTTACTATTTCTCCTCGCACGGTCAGAAGACGCCTTTGTGAATTAAATTTAGGTGGATACAAAGCTCGACATAAACCACGGTTGTCTCCGCAACAAAAGAAAAAGAGATTGCTGTGGGCTAAAAGTCACCGCGACTGGACCATTGACAATTGGGCCAATGTTAGTCAAATATTGAGGTAAGTAATACATAATTGTTGTATTTGCGGTATTCTGTATTCAATTCCTGGTATCTCCAGTGTTTTTATTCATTTTAATGGGTTCCAAAATGTAACAGTATTCATGTTTTTGTTGGCAGCTTTGTGGTAAACCTGGGCCTCAATACGTGCGACGCAGGCGAGGAGAGGCCTTCCATCCAGACTGTATCATCCCGACTGTCAAGTTTGGGGGTGGTAGCATAATGGTTTGAGGTTCCATGAGTGCAACAGGCGTCTGAGAGAGAACTGTTCGTCTGCCAGAGCCGAATGAACAGTCAGACGTACATCGACATGTTGGAAGAAGTTCTGGAACCGTGTGCGTTCAAATTATTCGATAATGATGAGCCAGAGTATTACTTCCAACAAGATAATGCACCGTGCCATAAATCTCGCGAAGTAATGCGCTGGTTCGAGGAAAATAACGTGCGGGTCCTGGAATGGCCGGCATAATCCCCGAACTTATTGCCAATTGAGCATTTTACATTTTAAAGCGAAATGTAGCTAAATACTCATCTACCACAAAGCAATACTTAAAAACAAAAGCATTCGAAGAGTGGAATAAAATCACCCCCGAACAGTGCTACAATATCTGTATATATCTGTATACACTCACAATGAAACATTTTCATCGATCAATTTTCTTTTATTTCTTGTATATTCATCGGAATAAAAACAAAAAAGGGTGGCGAATACATATGGCCACAGCTGTAGGTGAGACAGGTCGTTCAATTGAAACCCGCATTAAAGAGTACAGACGTTGTCTTAAATCTGGGCACGTATCATCGTCTGCAGTAGCTGTTGCTAAATCTTTTTAGGTAAACTATAAGATCATACGGAGCTACAGGAATTTCGCTGAGTGTAAGTATGTATGCATGGACTGCGAAATTTTTTATTTGCGTAAAAACATTGGTCCGGAATTATCTCTTGTTAGTTCAGCTTTGATTATACTCCCTAATATTGTCCTGTGATGCCACCACAACCAATTCTTAAGACTTTGTTATTGGTAGTGTTTTATTATAGTGAATGTTTTTAACAATGTAATCCTAAAGAAGTAGCAGTAATTAAAGAAAGACAGAGACAATATGAAGATGCTCAAGTTTTCACAGAGAAGGCAGCGTACTGTAGGCCAGAGCAACCAGTACCACGTTACTAAGAAAGAATACTGATTGTGCAAGGTTAGAATCAAATCAATTAATTTGGTATAGACTGCAGTCAAATTTGAAACTGGAGGGTGTCAAAAGAGCCTTTTAATATTGAAGAATGGGATGAACATCAATAATAAGTTCAACTTATTTTAGTAATAATAATTCATTCATTTCAATGTCACTCATAATAGTAATAATAATAATTGAATGAAGATCAACATCATTGAAGGAGTTAACGGTGTGGTAGATTTTAATATCATTAGCATAGGCTAATGAAGGGCAGTTATATATATATATATATATATATATATATATATACAGTGGAATTCCCCTAACTCGAATCACCTAAATCCCCAAATAAAATTTGAGTTACAGAAAATTCACAATTTACTTTTCATTATATGTATATATTTATAAAGCATAATATGTAATAACCATATTATATAAAATAAATAAAAAAATGATTTAAAAACAAACTGAAAATACAAACTACATGCATTACGATATATATATGTACTATATGTATATGTATGAAATTAAACAAAAATTGTCCTATATACATAGGTATTAAATGTGTACTTATACATGGGAACATAAAACAATTGCATAATTAAATTGTTTTTTTAAAGAAATCCGTTATCAACTGTTGCCGAATATTGGCCGCTCGGATGTGTTCATACGATTTTTGAATTTTATCAACGAACATATATGTCTTATCGGATGTTTGTTCATGAGACATAAAATAATTCTTTAGTGTCTCGAATGCTTGTAAAATTTGTTTGTGTGATGGTTGCTCCACAATTTCTTCGCTTTCTTCGGAGGTTTCTCCATCTGTAATGTTTGATACACTCCTTAGAATGTCTTCGTCTGTCGGATAGGCAGTAGTTAAGACGTTATTATCAATTTCAAGATAAGTGTCATTAGATACATTCTCGACATTTAGCAACTCAACATAGTTTTCAAAATCTTGCCTTACTTCAACAGGAAATTCTTTATCTTCTGAATTTTCCAGTCGTTCTTTTAGTTGAGCAAGGAGAATTTCGTCTTCGTTACCAAAACCAGCCTTTTTAAAACAGTTTTGAATGGTTTTTTGTTTAACATCCACATGCCATGTCATGGCAACCTCTCTCACACAGTCGAGAAGTGATATGCTAGGAGAACCGTTATTCTCTAATGCATATAAAGTTTTTTTAAGGATTCTTCCTTTGTAATGATCTTTGAAACTTTTAATGATGCCTTGATCTAAAGGTTGCAGTTTGGAAGTTCCGTTTGGTGGCAAATATTGCAATTTGATAGCCTTCAGCTTCTGTTGTATTGCAGGATGAGCAGGGCAGTTGTCTATAAACATTACTGTTTTTCGATTCTCGTGTGAAAATTACTTGTCCAATTTAACCAACCATTTTTCAAAAATTTCAGAGGTCATCCATGCCTTTACGTTGTTCTCGTAATCTACAGGAAACCATTTTACCCTTTTAAAACATCGTGGCTTTGCACTTCTGCCAATTATGAGAGGTTTTGGTTTTTCAGTGCCACTCATATTCGTTGCTAGAAGGCATGTGACCCGATCTTTACTAAGTTTTCCACCATAGCATTTGTCGTCTCTAATAGCTAAAGTTTTCTTAGGTAGACATTTGAAAAATAACCCTGTCTCGTCAGCATTGAAAGTATTATCTCGCTATACCACCCCAAAATCCCCGGCAATACATTTCGAATCCAATCACTAACCTGACGATCATCCACTGTGGCACTTTCACCACAGATATTCTTATGCGATATGTCATGTCTAAATTTAAAAAATAAAATATAAATTTCATATGTGTATACGTATGTCTAATACAATAACGTAAATTTCATTGTATTAGCTGTATTTAACAGCATTTTTATCTTTATTGTTATTTTCTAGGCATTTTAGATATGTTTTCTCGAAATTTAGATTTGAAACTTTATTGCAATCTAATTTTTCGTATTATCTACGTTTTCTTGTGCATAACATTAAGCAAGTTATTAAATTAAACCGCAATCGTAGCCATTGCGTTATATAACAGTTAAACGTTCGTAAGATCCATGCACTTACACCCACCGCTAAACGTATATAGACGCACTGGCTACATTGCCAGTGCTAGACCACGCCGGCGAACGTTTTAACGTCGTTGAAACGTTCGCTCAGCATATTGTACCGGAATTTTACGTCGTTTAGACCGCAATATCGTTGAATGAACTTCGCATCTGCGGTAGTAAATATGGCTCCCTCCTTATCTTGTCCTATTATGCAACGCTACGTAAATTAATTGCCGGTTGTTACCATACGCTCATCTACCTCTTGTAAATTACTGATTCGATAGTTAACGTCTGTGTTATACGGCATCGCTTGCTGAGTTCGCCGACAATAGTTGTGTTTATTATGTAATTGTGTAGGGTTATGTTATAAATGCCTTGTAGTAATTTGTTACTGGCAAACATTGTGGGTATCGTAGGATTATTGTTGGTGGTGTTTATGTATTTGTTTTGGAAATGGAAATGAATAAATTGTCGAATTTTCAACGTCGTATCGATGATAATATTTACCGCAATTGCACGAATATTATTTATCTAAAACCTCACGAATCCTGCGGTTAATTTCCTTTAGTTCAAAGAATAATTAATTATTGACTAAATGTCTTCTAAAATTTACAAGTGTTTAAATTATATTTTTGTTGGTTTTTGGTTAAAAGTATGGTGGAGGACTCTTCTACACATAAAAAATTTCACCTTCCTATATCATAGATCTTCTATCTTCACATCAGAATCAAAGTCTAAAGTCCAGGAAAGGTCTTCAACGTCGAGAACTCTGAATACCTTTCTTCTCGTACCTCCCGAATCCACAGATTGATTTTGTACACAGATGTTGGGAGTTTATCCTTAAATCCGGTCACACATTCAAAATTTTAATTTCCAGAACCTTGCAGCTGCAAATTAGATTTAACTGTCTAAAAATATCCAGGGGATAACCCAGTTGCTTATGAAATTTATGTTGGCAGAGCTTCTCTAACAATTGGTGCATCTTTGTTTCAACGAAGAACATATTTCCTTTCGAAAGTCAACGAATTTAAAAGTGTAGACTTAGCACACTACCCTTAACAACATTTATAATCTTCATGGCCTAGTAATGTTAACGTTTTGGATACTAATGTTTGGTGATGAATAGTACAACAAGTTAGCAATGTAGAAAGGTTTTTCTCCTTTAGCATCCAGCTAAAGTCTCCTAGTTAATGTCATGCTTCTAAAAATAATCCTTTATTATCTTCTGTCGATATTGTCTCAAATTCTTGAGATAACAATTCCTCCTTAATTGTGTAATCGTTTAGAAAAACCAATTAAAATGAATAACTGATAGGACTGTGCCACGTTACCATCGTCATGATATTGGAGATACAAATCAAAATCATAAAACTTTCTATTTATATTCCACAAATTATGAATTAATCTAGATGTACATTTTCAATGCTAAATATCAATCGCCAGTAGATATACAAGACTTCCCTTACATATTAAAGGTGATGTTTTATGCGTTTTATGTAGTTTAATAGTCCTCGATACATTACACCGTAGTTCAGTGCCACCTTCATTTCCAAATACTTCAATTCACAGGAAACTTCTGAGGCTCTCATGGACTGCAGGTTGAGAACTACTGATCTAAATGATAGGAAAGGGGCAGTCACCAGGATAGGTAGCATTGATGATTGATGAGTGAATGGTATTTGTGAAGAACATGGAGTATTTTTTTCCAAAAAAAATATGATGCCTTAGGAGGCAATAAAACTTTTGCATATACCAGCTAAATGGAGATCTATACTGAAAGGGGGTGGTTCCAAATTCCATACTAGTTGAGAAATATATATATCTTCTCTTTCGCAAAACTTTGACTTATTAAAAGTACGCATTAGAACTAACAAGCGGTTCAAATATAAGTATGTCATTCTATCATTTTGAATTTAAATCGGATATTACAATAAGACAATAAGATTTACTACAATAACATATTTATTAATTTTTGTTTAAGTAAGTAAGTCTCTGAGAAATTCCTTTATATTTTTTTATGAAGACGTGACGAATCGACAGAAATACAATAATACAGTTTGATGTTATTGCTTTGGGTAAATCTCACCGGTTGCCTGCCACAATAAATTTTCTGTTGCAATTTTATTGCTTCACTGGATTAAAAGATATAACACTGTAGTCATGACCTACTCGTAGAACGATTAAAGGATTAACGGAGCAACGCTAATAAGTCATTACAAATTGGAAGAATATGCTATTTTGGCAAATTAAATACCCAAAGAGTATATGCTTGTATTTCGATGTGGCCAGTGTTTCAATGCTTTGTTAATTCTACATATATAAATGAGTTGATAATACACACAGCGAGTAATAACTTAGGAAATATAACTGGCTGCGAACAATTTGTGGTTTATGTATTGGATTATTTAAAACTCCTTCGGAAAGATTTTATAGTTGCGGCTATCGATTCTACGTGGTAGTTTTTATCTAGAAATGTCTCATTAAAATTTCTATAGCCCTCAAAAATTTCGTTGGTGACTTATTAAGTCTACACAAATATTCAATGAGCTTAAAAATATATACCTTAGATAGTTATTACTAGAGACCGGAATATATGCAAAGTTCATATATTTTATTTTATTTATTTATTATATTTTACGTCCATATGTAGATGTATTACACTTAACTTTAATCAGTGTAAGACATCTACAAATAGACGTAAAATATAATAAATAAATTAAATTTAATACATATATGCACTTTGCATATAATCCGGTCTCTAGTTATTACAATTAAATAAATGCGAACAAAGAGAAAATGCAATGAACTGCACATATAATTTGTGCCAGTGCCCATATATCCTTAATATGATCAACAATCGTAGATCTCTATGTACCAATAACGCAAAAACCTTTCAGAGTTATTGGAAGCGGCTGGTAATATTATTTACAACGATGCGTCCGAACCAAGGTCCAGCGCAACGCATAGCTACGGCCTTTAGAAGATCGATAACAATGAAAGAGGTACACTATTATTGTAATTATCATAAAGCGGTGCATTACGCCAAGAAACGTGATGTCTGGCCTCCTAATCTGTGGATCTATACGTAGAGCACCAAACGCCGTACACACAAATATATATAATATGTAATGTCTGAAATAGTTGCGTGCAGGACCGTATTAGCGCGTCTCGCCCTCGAACTCATAGCAACGTTATACTCTACATCTCTGATCAAAGTGGAACTTGTAACGTAGTCTCCACTAACATCTCAAAGTTGAGCTAAGGATTATTTATGTAAATAACAGAGTATACGAAATTGTTACTGTATAAATTTTTGAATAGTAACCTTTGTGCTAAAAACCAAGCCAACTCTGGAGGCATGTGAGGTTCGTTTGTATTGTGTAATTAGTTTCGTACATTTCTTAGGCTTCACGTTTCAAATGCACTTACCTAGACGCGTTAAGGTATTGCTTTTATTTTCTATATCTCTGGTGTTCCTCTAGACTTATTCTGCTTGGCCACGCCGTATACCCTATCCCATAAATTATGTCTTGTAGAGAAACGGACGGAGAAATTATATGCGAGACGATATATACATATATGCCTTAGGAATTCTGGTTTTCTGGATTTTTATATGTCTATAATTTATTGGGAATTGTTCTTGAGATTTAGGGAAATTTGACGTTGAATTTTTTTAATCCTTTTTCTAAATTTTTTGTTTTTCCACTTTAGGTTTTAACAACTGTACTTCTTACCATATGCATCTTTCATTTGGTCTGTCTACACGTCTTCTTTCTACATGTCTATAAAATCTGGCTGGTGTAATTTTCATTTATTTTTGTTTTCCTTTATTCGTCCATTTAAATCGAAGATGTTTAGTTCTGTTTTTATATCTTGTGCAACCTTTCACTAGTCTTAAAAATTTCATCTCTTGTATCTGTATCTTGCTTTCTTGTTTTTTCGTTGTCGTCTATGTTTCACTACCGTATAAGATGGTTGGCACTGCTATCGTCTTTCAAAATTTATTTGTGCATCTTTTCTTGTTTTGTTTTTTAACGTTCTGTTGATTGTTCCACAGATTAATGTGAATTTATTTAGGTTTTCTTCTATGTCTTCGTTTGGATCATAAGGTACTTCGCAGTCTAAATACTTAAAGTGTTTCACCTGGTATACATCACACTTGTGACGCTGAAACATGCAAGCCGCTGGATTTTAATGGAGTTGCTGTTGTACGGTTTTAGTTGTCTTCAGCTTTTCCGAATTTACATAAATGATATTTCAAAGCTGCATATCCTGTCAGTAATTTTATTTGTAATCTGAAATCCTTTCTTTGCTGTATTTGAAAAGGGCAAAGTGAAAAACTTAGGGTGATTTTATCTATCATTAACCCTGCCTGTAGTCTGAAGTGGTCTCTATATTGCATTTGAAGAGGGCGAAATGAGAGATTTTGCATGGTTTTATTTTAGGTGGTTTTAACCCTTTGGAAGATATACTTCCTGTTTCTTTGATCAGGTTATCAGCCTTCCCATATCCCCATTGACCCTTTAATGGCTTGTAACCCTCCACAGTATGATGTAATTTTGATATCTCAATTGCCTCAAGCTTTAGACGCAAATGCGTGCGTATAGATATAGGCTTGTGGAGCTTTCAATGTTGGCCGATTATCTGCAGGAATATTGCGTGTTCCAGTTCAAAGTCTGTGTCAATTTGTGACTGGAGTTTGTGACTCCTTCAAAATTTTATTGTAAAATGAATACGCTACGTACTGGATGTAACAAGTTTATTTTTTACGATAAAACTAAAACTCTTCACTCGTATTTTACTGCTATATAAATGTTCCAGTACATGGTTTTCGTTAACACAATTTTAAACCTAAGAAGAGCCGTCATTATAAACATAAGGTGCACGCACATGCTATAGGTATTCTGAGATATTGGCATAAACCTAACTAAAAGAATAAAAATATTTGGGATCATCGACTAATAAGTGTAATGAACGAATTCCGTTTTTTTAAGATCTCTAACAAAAGTATGTTAGTTTGGAGTGGTATCTCCATTCACCTGTACACCACGCTGGGTTTTCTCCTTTGTATTAAGGTCCACCAAATACGGTCTCTTATATCTTCCAAGACCTCCCGAATTCAATCCTTAAAGCTGTTAAGTGTAAAAATATTTATTATAGTCAACTTGCCTGTGTTGGTGTGAAGTGGTGTTCATCCCAGATAAACTTATAGAATTGCTTCAGGCTTTAGGCACTTTGCCTGTTACGATACCCATCTTTTATTTGGTCTGCTTACACTTCTCCTTCCTAAACATCTATGGAATCTTGCTCTGGTTGGCAGCCTCGTCACTTGCATCCATTCTACGTGTTGCTTCCCCTTACTTTTTGGTTTTCCTTTATTCTCTCTTCATTTATGTCGAAGATATTTAATTCTGTTCTTATATCTCTCTGTAATCTCTTTAGACTTGAAGTCTAAAATTAGAGATCGGAAAAAGTCTTATACTAGCGTCATCGCTATGTATGCATATCTCAAAATAAATAATATTTTCGTTCCATCTCTATCCTCCTTGTAACGATAAATAACGCCAGCAGTGACAAATTTCGTACTCGAGACCCAACAAAACCTTTCATTATCGCAATCGATGCCGTTCTAAAGCGCTTTAATAGGTAAGTTATAATATAAATCAATCAATGAAGATAATGCACGGATCATTAATAATTTCTGTGTAAACGTCAGACGGCTCTAAAAAATAGCCGGGGCCATTAATAACACTTTATCGAACTCTGACGGTGGCATTTCGTAACAGAAACTGCTACGAGACGATTCTCTCTAATTAATCAAAAAAAGGAGGAACGTCTAACGCAGGGACATGCGTATGTGACCGGGGAACGGATGTTAACAATTGTTTTTATTTGCTCTTGGATGTATGCGAGTGTTTTTGAGATAACTTTGGGCTTTGTTGAGTTTTACGTGTTTGGGTTCGAATTTGCTTATGTACTTAGTTATGTTAAAGAAATATTGGACAGTGGAATTTATTCCTTTCAGACATAGTGGTTTCGCTGTGAGAAGACCTTCAAGACGCTTCATAAAATTCATCACATAGGTGGTTTGAGACATGTTTATGACATTTTACTAACTATAGGAATTAATATGAACTAGCAGTGAGTATGTATATGTAGACGGTTCCTTCATATTACCCCGATAAATCAACTTCGAAAAACGGGTACTCAAAAGCAAAAATGTTTCAGTTATAACTAACTTAAGGTGGAGTATTGTTGATCGATTTAAAACATCACGTCGCACACACATAACTGAACTCCTATAAATAATTACAGCTGCGAGTAAATGTTATAGGCACCCTAATCAAACATGTGTTTCGCTCAGCAGGTAGCGCTTCTTAGAACAAGGGTACTGCGAAACTATACCTGGTCGTTATCTAGAAATTCCTAGAAAATATAAATTACGAAGCTATATAAGACAGAAATTAAAATTTTTAGGTTGAGTAATATATTGTGCGTAGAGAAAGACACGTTCGGTTTCAAAAGTTCATTTAGAGTGCAGACCTTCTTTTGTAAGTTTGTGTATACACAATATGCGAAAAAGGCCCCAAATATCTGAGGCTTTACGAGGCCAGATAATTTTATTGCGCAAACAAGGATTGTCATAAATAAAAATTGCTAAGGCAATAAAATGTTCGCCTTGTGCAGTGCAAAACACAATTAGCCGCTACCAAAGGACTGGAGAGTATCATAATCTACCCAAGAGCGGTAGAAAACGTGTAACGACTGTGCGAGAAGAACGATTCATAGAGCGTATCGCGCTCCGGGATAGGAACAAATCCGCGATAGCGATTTCTGCAGAGCTCCGCGCTCAACGAGACGCACCAATCTCCGTGCATACGGTAAGAAGAAGGTTAACTGCGGCGAATTTCCGTGCCCGGAAACCGCGACACAAACCTTTTGCTGACCGAGCTACATCGCAAGCAACGCTTTACGTAGGCAAAGAAGTACCGACATTAGACTGTAGATGACTGGGCCAAAGAACTTTGGTCCGATGAATCTAATACAGGCGTAAGTGCTTAAAAATCTTTCATAATCCTTGCAATATACATAATTGAAGTCAGCGCCCCTACTTTTCTCACGAAAATAGAAATATTCAAAAAGTTAACGTCCTTCGTTTATTCTGTGCAGGTGCACAGCGTTTCCGGAGCAAGTTATGTTCGGAGGAGATCCGGCGAAGCATTTTCCCTAGAGTGTATTTTACCTGCAGTTAAACACGGCGGTGGAAGCATTATGATTTGGGGGTGTATGTCTGCACAAGGTGTAGGGGAAGTCCATGTGTGCGAGGGCATGCTACATCGGGATGTTGGCAGAGGTTCTTGAACCATCAATTGTCAGATTTTATGATGTGGACTCAGAGGAGTATTACTTTCAGCAAGACAATGCCCGTTGCCACAAGGCTCGACCTGTAATGAAATGGTTTACTGATAACCAAGTGAAGATTTTGGACTGGCCTCCACATTCGCCTGACCTCTCGCCTATTGAAAATCTATGGCATATATTGAAGGACAGGGTTCGTAAATGCAACAATGCGTCTAAAGAAGCCCTAAAGCAAAGAGTGTTTATGGAATGGGCGTCTAGTTACCCAGAAACATGTTACAAACTGGTAGCTACTATGCCTAAAAGAATTAAAGCTGTAATAAAGGCTGGAGGAGGCAGCATTAAATACCGATTTATTTAATAAAAGAACCTTATAAACTGAATTATGTTTTTTTTTTAGTTTTGAGATTCTCGTATTATCGTAACGCTAAAAAAGTTACCTTGCCTATAACATTTGCTCGCAGCTGTATATTGTAATGCATCTCAAAGGTTAAGAGTTGTTATCCAAACACCCATAATGCCTTTTGTATATCACATTTATATTCCCTGTAACAAATTTAAATTCTCTATTCGACATCAGGACATTAAATAATTTAATTTTCAACAAACCTTTCAAGCTGAACTAGATCTACAAGTTCGTGATGTCAGCGTATCTATTTATATTTGTAATAGCAACTATATCTGCAGTAATAAATCCGGTTAAACCGTTACTATACATGAGCATTTTTGCATGTTCGCAGCAATAGCACCCCACCATATTTCATCGAAATGCCAAGCGTGTTGCGGTATGAAGGTCATACAATGAAACCCATAATATGCACGTATATTACAAACTTCCTTTTACCCTTGTAGGTATGCACGCTTTATTAAGTTCAAATTCAAATGTATATTATGAATAGATCAAGCAAAACGGTCACCATTGCTTTTATATTCTAATAAATAAACCAGATTGCGGATTACCTAATCGAAGGAATCACGTTGAACGATGCTTCCATATGCATATCTACAACGTGCGTATAGTCGCCAGGACTACTGTCATGATCCATTAAATCCGTGTGCATATATTAAGATAACATGGACAGGAGCTATTTTTGTTATCGCTACCGCAATTAAATTAATAAACGCTTTTGTGTATTACAAGATAGCGTGTTGAATTGTATATAAAGAATAATAAATTATATTTCGGACAGCCTTTTTTTATTTCGTGGGATTAAAATATGCATCTGCTTTATTTTATACACGACACACCTTATTCAATTTCTGTTTCTCAAAATTACCTTCACAATTAGATTTTATCCATAACAATTTTTTACCACAAATACTTTTAGAAAGTGACAATTTGGAGTTGATTAATGGTTTTGAAAAGTTTACATCCACATTAGTAAAATTGAAACCTTACGGTGATAATGGGTGTTAGTAAATACAATATTAAAATAAAAGAGATAAGTGCAGGGATATATAAGGAATTAAAGAAGGATCCCACAGCGTCCATGGAATCCAAAATACAACACACACTGAACAAACATAAAGCGCATCTGCTTAACCAACTCAGCTGGTAAGAGACTAACACCGCACTATACGAAGCCCCTCATCCATACGGGTTACTCATGATACACAAACCAGTCAATCGTAACCTCCTTCTAAATATAACTGCCCCACTATCGGGAAACATGCAATCCGCCGTTATAAACACTAAGCACTTCATAAACAAGATCGAATTGATGAATATGACCAATTAGTGAGCTTCGATGTTAGACTCTTCAAAGACACTACACTGTACAATAGAGCATCGTTAAGTGTAGAAACCATTATAGAACTATTGCTATCCATGGGCACACCTCCAAAAACTGTTGACTTTCTTGACTCATATTTGCGGGATCGGCCATACTATGTACCCTATAACTACTTCACTGCCTCTAGTGGTGTTCCACAAGGATCAAGTTTAGGACTTTTACTCTTCAATGTCTACCTCAATGACCGTTTACAACTCCTTGACTATAAGCTTCTGGTATATGCTGATGGCCTAAAAATATTCACTGACATCACATTTACAGCTGATTGCTTCATTTTAACACATGGCGAATACGGTGGTTATGGGAGCAATTCGAAGTTTAATTCATGTAGTTTTGCCATTGTTTTGATTGACTTGTGACACGGTGCGTTGTCTTGATGAATCAACATTTTTTTCTTTGCCATATGCGATCGTCTCTTTGCAATTTCGGCCTTCAAACGCTATATAATATTCACTGTTGATGGTATTTCCATTCTCAAGATAGTCGATGACACACATCCCAAAATACCGAGGCCATAACCTTTCCAACCGATTGTTGTGCTTTTGAGCGCTTTGGACGAGGTTCACCAGTTGCTGTCCACTCAGATGACGATCGTCTTGATTCCGGAGTGAAGTGATGGATCCATATTTCATCCATTGTCACATATCGACGCAAAAAATCCGGTTTGTTACGTTTAAACGTGGCCAGACACATTCTTGTTTTTGGTCAACAGTGAGCAAACGCGGCACCCACTTTGAACAGAGCTTTCTCATAGTCAAATGCTAATGCAATATAAAGCCAATACGTTCTTTTGATATCTTTACGATGTCAGCTAACTCACGCAACTTCAGTTTTCAATCATTCAAAACGATTTTGTGGATTTTTTTGATGTTTTCTGGTGTTACCGCCTCATTTGGACGTCCACTGCGTTCTGCATCATCGGTGTCTCTACGACCACGTTTGAAGTAAGTAAACCAACGTTTTATTGTTGTTTCTGATAGAGCGGAGTCCCCATAACACTTTTCAAGCCATTGCTTCGCTTGAACGTTATTTTTTCCCATCAAGAAGCAGTGTAAAATTAAAACACGAAATTGTTTTTGATCCATTGTTTTGAAAATAACAAAAGCAGCGTGACTCTTAGCACAATAACTCACAAACTAATGAATAGAATATCATGAAATTTTAACAGCTGTCTTTTGAAGCTTAGTACTAACTGAGAGAAAGATGACTGCAATAAAACTAACGTCATCTATGTGTTAGGCCCGGAGCTATTCAGCCCATGTGTTATAAAAGAATCTTGGGATGATCAATGACTGGTGCAGTAACAGTCGTGTTTATTTAAATATAAACTAATGTGCAGTGCTGTCTTTTTCTAAACGCCATGACCTTATTACTTTTCAATATTCAGTATCTGGTGACGCCATTCCGACAGTGGTGCAATTTAATCTTCTTGGTGTGGTTTTTTATCTTCCGCTTATAAATCTCTAGGTTTTCTAATATCATTAGAGGCCTTCACAGTTTGAGTGCATTGTTCGATCTAAGTTAGAATTTGCGTCCTTGGTATGGTATCCACACTATGTCTTCCAACAATTGCTTCTTGAGCGTGTTCAAAAACGATGTTTAACCGTCTAACTTACTGTACAAAGCACACTCTTAAACAACAACTATTGACAGTAGACGTCTGAAATTTGGACAGTTGCCATAAAAAGGCCAATGGATCCACCCCAACCTTCGTGCGCCATCTCTTACCGATTCCGGAAACATTTCATGTCACCCTCGTAAATTTGTTAGAAACCGCTGCCTATTTGACAATTTAATTTACATTGGGAAACAGAGAGAAATTTTGATTACTTATATTTATGGTGGCCAATACAACAATCGTTATCGATTATCGGATATTAATAGAAGCCATAAAAGCATTGTACCAATATCCTCGGTTAAGCGTTGTTACTAGAAAGCTTCTACTTCCTAATGGTAATAAAAGAAACCGTTTCAATTGGTCTTTGGATTATAGAAATTGGACCGAAGAAGATCGAAACACGTCCTTTATTGACCCAGATTTACCTTGCGTAAATCCCGCAACTAATTAGAGACGAGACAAACAAAAGAACAACGTTCATTGCGAGCGTCGTATTTCACGAGCGCGCCGAACAGCCTTCTCGATCCCTTCGCATTACGTTTAACCGTCAGGTCGACATTTGTTTTGCAAATGCCTTTTCTATTAAGGCGAATAAATCTCCCGAACGCGTTTGTTTTACGTTCGATCGTCGATTTGCGGTTCGCCATTATCGGCGTTGAACATCTGAACGTCGTCGCGAAGGACGCGGTATTCGATCGTATTTTACCGCGTTCAGAACTTCTCCGCCGATCTAGAAGGAAGAAACTCGCAAGCAGATCGACCAGGAAGATAGAGAAGGAGCGCATTCACGCGCTAGATCGGCGATATTGTCTGCGATCGTAGGTTAAGGGAAAAAAATAATCGGATGGAGGTGTAAAATTTGCGTACTATGCACTGGGGAAGCTTGTGCGTGTTGAGTAGAGGGTTCGAATCCCTGCGATAGTAATGATTTTTTAATGTACGCAATCGGATATTGGGTAAATTGAGGTATTACGGATTGAGAATTTTATGTACAACTGTGGCCATATGTATTCGCCACCCTTTTTTGTTTTTTATTCCGACGAATATATAAGAAATAAAAGAAAATTGATCGATGAAAATGTTTCATTGTGAGTGTATACAGATATATACAGATATTGCTTAATATTTGGTAGCTCCTCCCTGGGCTTTTATCACCGCACGAATTCGTCGGGGCATACTGCTTACTAAGTTGTAGCACTGTTCGGGGGTGATTTTATTCCACTCTTCGAATGATTTTGTTTTTAAGCATTGCTTTGTGGTACATGAGTATTTAGCTACATTTCGCTTTAAAATGTACCATAAATGCTCAATTGGCGATAAGTCCGGGGATTGTGCCGGCCATTCCAGGATCCGCACGTTATTTTCCTCGAACCAGCGCATTACTTCGCGAGATTTATGGCAGGGTGCATTATCTTGTTGGAAGTAATACTCTGGCTCATCATTATCGAATAATTTTAACGCACACGGTTCCAGAACTTCTTCCAACATGTCGATGTACGTCCGATTGTTCATTCGGCCCTCGCAGACGAACAGTTCTCCGACGCCTGTTGCACTCATGGAACCCCAAACCATTATGCTACCACCCCTAAACTTGACAGTCGGAATGATACAGTCTGGATGGAAGGCCTCTCCTCGCCTGCGTCGCACGTATTGAGGCCCAGGTTTACCACAAAGCTACCAACAGAAACATGAATACTGTTACATTTTGGAACCCATTAAAAAGAATAAAAACACTGTAGATACCAGGAATTGAATACAGAATTCCGCAAATACAATAATTATGTATTACCTACCTCAATATTTGACTCATCTGTCCACATAACATTGGCCCAATTGTCAATGGTCCAGTCGTGGTGACTTTTAGCACACAGCAGTCTCTTTTTCTTTTTTTGCGGAGTCAACTGTGGTTTATGTCGAGCTTTGTATCCACCTAAATTTAATTCACAAAGGCGTCTTCTAACCGTGCGAGGAAAAATAGCAACATTATGAGCGGTAGTGTATATAGATATCAAGCTTGTGTAGCACATAGTACTTATGGAAACATCAATATGCATACGCACCGATCATAAAAGCTCTCGTAAAATTTTATATTGCCCAGCGATATCTTCGCTTTCGTTAATCATTCGAGTTCGCAATGTTTTAATAAGATACACACGGTGACGCCAAAGAATACAATTAAAGTTTCTCCTCTCGTATTAGTACATAACAGTACGTGAATCAAAATCAGAATGACAATGATTATATCTTAATTATATCTGCATACCCATGCAAATATTCTTGTTCGTCTTCCTGATGTATGATCGCTACGTCGTTATTCCGGTATCTCATATTATCCTGTCCGCTGACGTCGTGATTATGTGTAAATTGTGAAATAACAGGCGATCGAATCCCCTGTGCCGAGTTTAAGTTTCATCCCAGATGTTTTACGTTTGATTGGTCGTAGTATTCATCGCCTTGAAAGTTGTACCTGTACAAGTTGCGTTGTTTTGTTCGATTTTATGTTTATCATATTTTCAACGTATAATATTTAAATTCCTGCGTGTTTATGACAGTCCCAACGAGGATGATATTGCTTTCAAGGCGCTGGTGTACGAATACTTTCGCGGAATAATATCGTAGCGCAATATTTTCCGTATTTAATGGTTATAATGGGGAAAAAAAGGAGCTCGTCGAGGATATGGGTTCCTTTTATTGAACTCATGAACGTTCTAATATCGAAACGACTTAAATGCGCGGTTTGGTATGTGATTTTATGGAGGTATGAATGTTTACAGTCCTCCTAATATTAATACATGGTGAAGATGGCTTATCTGATAGTCGTTTGCGTTTTTTATTCAAGTTGTCGCGGACATACGTGCGAAAGTAATGCGAGAGAACATAGGTAGACTGTGTAGAATGTCGTAGTTATCTTGGGAGTAACCTTATTGCAGTTTTATTGTAAAAAATATCGTTCGTAATGTTTAAGAAAATAGAGGTTATATCTATCATTTGTTTTTTAAATGCGAAGAATCTGAAACCAAGCAAGATTTAAAACTTTTCCAAGGCTTATGGGTAAAGTATATGCGTTCAAATAAATTTTATCTCAAGGTATCCTTTGAAATGATAATTACCTCTTAGCTTGTTACTGAAATAATTTCAACAAGTTCCTGTCAACTATGCATCTAAATGAATACTTTGCCAAATTGACAACTAATGCAGCTGAAGATAGTATAAGTTACGAAAAAATATTTATTGGATTGGAGTAGTAGACGTAAAAATTATTTGAGCGCGTTTACTATGAATAATTCAATGGTGAGAAAGTAAGTGACTCAATTTCATTATGGCTTAGCTCTTGTATGACTAACTGGGGTCTGTGTTCAGATTCCACCCTGTCGCTATGTTTACAGTAAAGCTGCAGAAACGAGTGAGTAAGATACGGTTCGTTTACTATCAACTATTTTTCGCAAAAAAAACATAAGAGGACTAATGTAGACGGTATTCGTTTCTAAAGATTTGGAAACATGTGAAAGTGTAACAACTAGAGACCGGATTATATGCAAAGTGCATATATTTGATTTTATTTATTTATTATATTTTACGTCTATATGTGGATGTATTAATTACACTGATTAAAGTTGATTAGCGTTAATTAACTTTAATCAGTTTAAGACTTTGTTGCGTTTACTCTCTTTGGCCGTGCAAGTCTACGAGTTTCCCAATTGATAACATCTGGGGCTTTTCGATATTCTAAAGAATCTTTGGTGTGAAAATGCTTCATATTGTCGTCCTGTCATTCCTGCAGCAATATCAAGAGATCGCTTCAAATAAATAATCGCTTTTTTCCCATACGACAACTTCCAAATCCGCTAGGGGACGTATGAATTGAAATGTTTGTCTCTAACTGCTAAAGATATTTTGATCAGAGCAACTGCCTTTGTGTAGATGAGTAACTATCTTCTAGAGGTAAAGCACTATTTAGAGTATATGTGAAGACCAACCCAGATAAGTATGAAATAAAAATCTAGTCTCTTATGGTTTGCAAAATTTCAAGTTTATTTAGATAAGTCTTGAGCTTTCAAGTTTTGCAGGCAACGTTCTTCCTATTTCATGAATGTTTTAGGAAAACAACAGAGCAAGTTGGGAGAAGATCAGGGGCAAAAAATTGTATTACGTACGGTCAATCACTTAAAGACTGGCTATAGCATCACAACAGATAACTTTTTACCATCTTATAACCGGTCGATAAATTGTAGAAGAAAAATATAATTTTATGTGGAACTTCTCGAGAAGACAAGACGTTCATATCCCAAGAACTGTCACCAGAATCTTATAAAAAGTAGTATTCAAGTATGTTCGCTTTCAGAAAAAAATTGAACTCTTATACAGTACGTCCCAGAAAAGAATAGGGGTGTTATCTTATTATCAACTGGTGATAAGGTAGCTGGAGAGGATATATAGTACAAAGTAGGTATCATTCTTTATTATTATAAAACCGATAAGTTGGCAATTAAAACAAGGTCAAACTATCTAGAATGGAATGAAAATAAGTTACAAAAACGCAAAATATTTCTATTACAACTAGGTAAATTCGGCTTAGTTAGAAGTGATACATGACAAGCTAAAGCAAATGTTAACCAACATCAATTAATGCTTTGATGTGCTCATATTTAATTTCGTAGAGATCGCTGTAAATTGGACTGAATTTAAAATAAACTGCTTGAGGTTCATTCGTACCCTAGCTCGTTGGTTGTATAATTTAGGTTACGGTTAGTCATATAATGATTAGCGATATTGAAGAAGAAATTAAAGAAAACACAAGGTTAACCAATTCAGAGCTCTCAAATTTTATCATTGATTAAATATTTTTTTACTATTGGTTAAATTATCGATACCACGTCGATATTCTTCATTGTTGCAAAGATACGCTCGTTCATAAAGAATTATATAACACGAATAAACCCTTATTTCACAAAATATAACCTGCTTACCAATGGAAGAGGATCCTGCAACGTGCCACGCGATTATATGTAGTATCAGACTTAATGATGCTTAAGTTCGCCGCAGAATATGAGTTATCGATCCGGGTAAGCCGCGTACATATTAATAGTGTTTATAAATATTCCCCTTATGCGATTTAAAACATTGAATATTTCATCTTTAATTGAGCTGCGAGCATCGTCGTGCATGCGCTACGCCTCGCGCATTATATTCACCGGTTGGAATAGATACGAATTTAAATAATGTTCTTTACGATTTTAATGGTCTTCTGTATGGTGGTTTCTTCTTTCGCATTACGCTCCATGGTTTATGTCTTCTTTTATCGCATTTTATTTCTTAATGTAAGCTTATATAGGGTGTGGATCTGGCTACGTTGTGGAATTAAAACCGTCGCTTAATGAAAGACAATACGGTACTCGTAAGTATGTTTGTTTAATACTGTAAAAGAGTACTACAATTACGTTGTGGTATAATTCTTCTTTTAATAGATCTGCAGTACTGAACAAGTTTGATCTATAGTGAAGAAATTTTTATGTTTGACTTTTGATTGGTACACTTTTCAGTTAACATAAGTTACTATAATTGGCAGATACGTCCGTTTTAATTAATGTTTTACTTGTACTACTGTGAATAAGGAAAATATCATTAATGAAAATAGGTGGATGGAAATTAATGCCTAAAAATCACATTTACAACAGCCAATTCTGACGCAACTATATTAAAATTATTTAAAATCCATAAATACATATGATTCCGGTAAGGTACCAAATATGAGGGGGAATTGAGTTTTTTAGTCATGCAATGCTATTTGCCTATATGTTGAAATAGCAATACCATAGCTGGGGGTACTAAACCCATATGAAGGAAGTTCTTTCTGTCACTGAGTAGTACAACCACTTTTTAATCACCCATTTCTTTTTTTTCATCGGCAATTATACTCGATCTCCGTAATAGAGGGAAAAGCTACAAGTTTATATAAGAAAATAGTTTTATTAAATTCTGATGCATACCAAGAATACATACAAAGACCACTATCGACAGTATTTCAACTCCTGTACATCTAAAAGACGGTAAAATTAGGAGGCTGTGAAGGTGGGGGTTATCCCAAACGTGTATCTAAAATATTTAGAATATTATCAAGTACATCAAAAGTTCAAAACTTTAAAAAAGTTTATATGAAGAAACAGCAAGCTGTCTAATAAGCAAAAACATGAAATCAGAGGTATTCTATACAACGGAAGGTGTTTGATATGGAGGTGGACTTAGCCCTCTACTATTTACAATATTTATCGATGAAATTATCGGAGAAATAAGGAATAGAACAAGAGCTTTTTATATTGGGCATCACAACTTAGAAAAGTTACTGTTAATAGGTTAACCACAAGTTAACTTGCTCTGGACAAATTGAAACTGTATTCGCTTATGATGTTGTATGTATGGAAGTTCGAGGGGAGGTCCAGAATTTCGTGGAATGGAGGGGATGGAGTGGGGATAGGGGCGCTCGCTAAGTGTCATTCTGATTGGCGACTCATCATTAGTACATAAGTTAAGTTGCAGCCCTATAGCGTCAGTCGTTTACGAATAGTTGCCTGCTAGACAAGTCAATCCGGAAGAAAACTGAAACTATGGAGGAAATTGAACACCGTGCTGTGATGAAGTTCCTTACAAAGCAAGGAAAGAACGCTCAAACCATATTAAATGAAATGGAAACCGTTTATGGGGAACAGTGCCTTAGTAAATCAATGATTTATAAGTGGCATGATCTTTTTAAACGTGGTCGGGAGTCGATTGAAGACGACTCCCGTTCAGGACGGCCAGTTGACGCAACCACATCAGACATCGTCGAAAAAGTGCAAAAATTTGTACTGCAAGATGCCCGTTTGAAGAAAAAACAATTATCTGCATTAGTTGGAGTATCAGATACCACCATTTTGCGTATCCGACATGACCACCTGGGTATGACAATAGTCAGTGCAAGATGGGTACCGAGAATGCTCACGCCGCTGCAGATACAGCAGCGCGTCTGTGCGTCCACCGGAGATGAAACATGGGTTCATCACTTTGAGTCTGAGTCCAAACGGGAGTCCATACAATGGCATAAAAAGGGGACACCATCACCAAAGAAATTCAAAGTGTCAGAATCGGCTGGAAAGTTGATGGCTACTGTTTTTTGGGGTTGTGAGGGGATATTAATGATTGATTACAAAGAAAAAGGTTGGGGCATAACCGGAGAATATTACGCAGCGCTATCAAGGAAAAACGTCGAGGAATATTGACCAAGGGTGTGTTGCTCCTGCAAGACAATGCGCCGGTTCACAAGAGCAAAGTTGCAATGGCTGCTCTGCACAAGCATGGCTTTCAATCAATAGTCCATCCACCCTGCAGTCCAGACCTGGCACCTAGTGATTTTTATTTGTTCCCCAATTTAAAAGAAGACTTATATGGAAGAAAGTTTTCCGACGACGATGAGGTACAGGAGGCAATTTTGGCCCATTTTGAGGCGAAAGATAAAAAATATTTTTATGATGGTTTAGAAAAATTAATTCATAGATCTGATAAATGTATTGTGCTTAAGGGTGATTATATTGAAAAGGAAAAATAGATTTATTGTTTTATTTTATTTAAAACCCTTTCATTCGACGAACTTCTGAACCTTCCCTCGTATGTCTTGTTCTCTTACAGCAACACATTGTACACTTGGAGCTACATGTACAAAAGAAACTTCGATTTGTTTTAACGGTAATTACCTGAGTGCCCTTCCAGTAAGGAACAATACTGGATAATTACCGACGATGTCATGGTCATTCCTGGAAGGCGCATCAATGACATCCTAAATTAGAACGAGGAAATAATTTGCTTGTAATTAATAAGAAGTTAGCTAAATAGGGACATTGCCATTTCCGGAATTAGACTGTGTCATGATAAGATATCAAGTTTTCGCCTCTAGCCTGGTTAACACGTCTCCTTCTTTGGCCACCCTTTTTTCATTCTTCCGTTTTATTTCTTTTCCACTTACTCTTATTTTGTTTATATATATATCTCATCTTGACACGGTCCAATTTCGCAAGTAGTTCGCTTATTACTAACTCTGGCTGTGGAAGCCTATGTATTCATTTCTTATAATATTTATCCAGTGCGTCCACGTCTTCCGCAAGGGTCGCAACATTGACCCCTTTTTTAGGTTAGGATTATTTTTTATATCTTTTCAAAGTGACCAAGTAATTGTTTGTCCATATTTGAATTTGTAATATTTTTGTTATTAAGAAATCTTAACTTAACAGGCAGTACTTAGATGTGCACTATAACTAGAACTTTCTAACCTTTCCCCGTACAATATTTACGGTACCATTGTTTCCAGAATTCACCGAACCGCTACGGAACATACAGAATTAACCGCAGTATCAATTTCAATTCCAATTAAAAAGCTCTCGACTCTTTCGCTCCCCCGGCGTACGACGCATGTGTATGTTTGCGTTTCTTCAAAATACGAACCTTTAATTAGCGGTAATTAAGCGTAATAACTCTGTCCCGTTTCTTCTCCACCTCGTTACTTACAGATGTACGACGATATATCGTACGAAAAACAAATGATTATTAATGAGCGGAATAATTAGCAAAACGGACCGCGGGCGACTGAGACAGAGACAACGATAAAATATGAATTATTGCCGCGCTTACGTTGCGCGTCCGAGACCCAAGGAACGTAATAAATAGTTTTCGACTCGCGTACGGATGCCGTATATTGCGTTTTTATTCAAATTAAGACGGTATAACACGTAAACGACGACGGATTACCGCGTACGAAACACGATATTCATTTGTATCCGGCTGAGATGGCCCGGCCGGTGCCGACACGTGAAATTTCGATAGTGGAGTTGAAATTTTTCCGGTTTGGACGACGATGATAGACGTGGAGAGATGAAATTATCTAATACTTAATGAAATCGTTTAATTTCATTATATTATTACGTATTGTGATTAGGAAAAGGTATTAAATTTCTTCTGAAAATAAATATATGAACTACAGTAGGGTGATTAAATAGACACCAGGTAAAGCGGTATAAATATGTAAACAGCTAAATTCTAAGAACGAAATAAGAACTTTCTCTTGTCATTAGGGTAGGGGCAGATGTATCGGAAGGAATTCGTCATAGTTTAGTATCGTTACAACTATGCCTCGCTTGCAAGGTTCGAGTGATATTAGCGACTTCACCCGGGGTCTTATCGTTGGCCACAGTGAACGCGGCGCTTCGCAACGTCAAATAAATAAATTTTTAAATATTCCGTTGTCCACAGTTAACCTTGTGATTACACAATTTAAACGCAAGGAAAGAACAACAGTGGAGCCGAGACCAGGTCGTGCCGGACCTTCTGAAAGAAGTAAAAGGGTGCTTGTGCGCGAAGTGTTAAGAAAACCGCGAAAAAGTAGAGCTGAGCTTGCGGCAACTTCATAGAAAAGTCAGCGCACCGTTCTGCGATACCTTCACAGTGTGGGGATGTATAAAAGGGTGGCAAAGAAAAAACCTCTCCTTACGGCGTTTCAAAAACGGCGCCGAATGGCTTGGGCAATCGAAATGCGAACGAAGCCCGAAGAGTTTTGGCGGTCTGTCATTTTTTCAGACGAAAGCAGATACTGCCAATTCAGTGATAGTGGTCGTACGTGGGTATGGAGACGTTCGTCACAGCAACTGGACGACAAATTTTTGCATCAGACGGTGAAATACGGCGGTGTGAACATCATGGTGTGGGGCGCGATATGGTATGGTGCAAGATCGCAATTAGTAATTTGCGACGGAAATATAAATGCGGCAAAATATATCCAAATATTAACAGAAGGACAACTACCGATATTCGACAACGCCATTTTATCTAAAGAAGACGCCACTTTTATGGAGGATGGAGCACCCTGCTACAAAGCAATCACCAGACATGAATCCGATAGAGAATGTTTGACACATAATCCAGACAAATATGGCGAAACGACCCCGAAAACCCAGCAATAAGGAAGACCTCGTGGCAGCTGTTACAGAAGAGTGGTTAAATATTCCAGAAGACACCATTAATCGTTTAATAGATTCTATGCCACGATGACTCGCAGCACTTCACGCAAGTAAAGGCGGATCGACAAAATACTAGTCTAATTTAAAAATTTTAAAATATTTTGTGTATATAACGAGAATAGTATCTTTTTTTTAATTAGTAGGTGTCTATTTTACTCTGTCATCCTAGTGTGCATACATATATGCAGACTGTGTATTTTACCAATCAACACAGAAGATTTTACTTCAAAGAAAATGATTCGAAGCTTTCTTTCCCGTCTAATAACTGTAATTTTTCTAATTTTAAATAATTTAGTACGTAGTTTACGTGTCTAGAGACTGTTCGCCTTCGCGAGTTATTTACCTGCATGAATCCCCGTTTCCATAATTCATGGGAACGATGCGTTTTTAATATTGTAAGCGTATTTGAACGTGACGCTGAAGCGTCGTGATTCTGGTAGCGTTATTAACATCTCCTAATATCAAGAATAACCTTTTCTCTGTTATTTAATAGCGTTGTTTGTTAAATCTCCAATAAAACGCAAGCCTATTTCTAGCCTCACCTTATCTAATTTCGCATCTAAACCGAAAGTCACGTTCCACGGACAAATGTATACGTTACATTTACGTCGTAGGGTTCTGTCCTTTCTTTTTTGTACCCGTACGCCACATGATGATCTAATAAAACGTGTGACGTATCACCTGCTAGAACAAAGGCGTCCGTTTTGCATTGAAAAGCGTTAATTTCATTAACGTTACATCCTGAGTTTTTCGGCGATAAGAGTTATTTATTTCGAAAAAGTGCAACGAACGTGAAACGAATACACGATGGTTTAATTAGAGGAAAAATAGGGACCGGAAACCGTGCGATTAACAAAGGGAAACGGTAAAAATGATTTTTTTTATGTACAGATCTTGCCAACTGAATTAGAGTTGGCTTAGGATTTTCACGTTTTATTTCTGATTTTTGAAAAAAATATAGTATGGAGATGAAGTTTTTCTAAAAGAAGCAATGACTGAAAAATGGATAAATCGAAAGCAGTCAAGGTCTGAAGAAATAAACCAGCGCAAACTATATGTAAAACTAAAATGGACTAAAAGAAGACTATGCCTTCAATTTGGTAGGATTGCAAAGGTATTGTGTCTGTTAAGCTGCTTCCTAGGAACCAAAGTATTAATTCGGATTTGTATTGTCCCCAATTGGACAAATTAAATTCTGCATTTTAAGAAAAACGGCTAGAGTTACTGAATTGTAAGAGTGTTGTACTGCACCATGACAACCCTGGGCCATACACATCGTTGGTCATTCGCCAAAAATTATTGGCGCTTTGGTGAGAAGTGTGTTGATCACATCTGCCGTAAACCTTCATTGATAATAACGTTGTCAAATTACACCTAGTTAAGGTTTTTGCCAATAAAGACCAATCAAAAAGACTTACGTGGAAGAAAATTTTCCGACGACAATGAGGTAAAGGAGGCAATTTTGGCCCATTTTGAGGCAAAAGATAGAAAATATTTTTATGATGGTTTAGAAAAATGAATTCATGGATCTAATAAATGTATTGTGCTTAAGGGTGATTATATTGAAAAGGAAAAATAGATTTATTGTTTTATTTTATTTAAAACCCTTTCATTCCACGAACTTGTGGACCTTCCCTCGTATTCTTGCAATTATGGCAATTACTTTGTTGCAAATCCAATAGAATAATGCAAGAAGATACTTTTCAAACTCCAGAGCGAACCTAGCTAAGCTTATTTTATAGGTTTTGGGATCGTTTTCTCACAAAAAAAAAATGAAGAGAAGAAGATGAAGATAGACTTTGTTAGGCAACCTTATTTTTGCAGCAATACCAAGCAAGAGACGCTCAATAGTTAACGCAATTAGCAGACAGATACCATACCTTTAATGTAAGCCAATTTCAACGGAAATAATAAGGAATCCTTTGCATAATTCTGGCTTATATTCCCCGAAACTTTTGGTTTTGCATTTCTTTTACCGCAAAGCATAACAGAACTCGTAGGATGTGGGTTAAGGAGTTGTCGTGAATGGAGGTGAGAATTATCTGTATATGATACTATATTTGCCTCAATACGATGGTGGTAAAAAGATATTAGCCAGATTTAACACTAGCCAAAGATATATGGATAAGATTTTACTAGTCATTGTTCTTCCATGTGCACCAACAGTAGAAGGACAATTCAATTTTATTGACGATAGTGCCCATCACCATCAAGAAATTGTCGTGAATAACTGGTTTGATGAAGTTGGTATGAAGAAAACGGAAAATTCTATTACTACACGAAGCATACCTCCGAAAATGCTTAAAGAATTACAAATGATGTCATTAGGGAATGGGATATGATTGCTTAACTACGTTAGCTGTTCGGGATTAGTCTCTATTTTTCTTTCTTTCTGTAAAACTAAATACTTTCTGTTTCTTTAGCACTTAGTTTTCAACATCATATTAAGACTCCACAGATCTTCTTCTTTCTCACTTCATGTTTTAAGCACTTTTCCTGTTACGATACCCATCTTTTATTTAGTCTGCCTACACATAATTAGATAGCAATATAAGATAGAGTTTAGGATGGTGTTCTGGTCTAAACTAATTCGTTTAGGACATTTCTTTTTCCATTCCTTTATAATAGCATCAATATATATCTTAAATATTGTTGGCAACACACAGCAGTCTTGTCTATCTCCTTTGTTTTTTGGTACGTATTTCCCTAGATAATCTTATAATTCTGGTGTCTGTGTGTAAACCCTGTATAGCTCTTATTCAATGATGTGGATATCTCTGTTCTTTTATAGTATCCCATAATTTACATGTGTTTACATTATCGAAAACCTCGAGGTCTATAAACCGTATGTGTGTTTCCCTGTTGTATGCCCTGTGCTTTTCTGTAATTTGTTGTAGAGTGCCTTTTCCAAAGCCCATTTGTTCCTCTTCTATTAGTTCTTCTGCTATGATATTCAACCTTTTGTTTAATATTCCGGCGTATACGTTATAAACGATGTCTAATAAACTGATTTCTCGGTAATTTTGACGGTTATTCTTATTGCCTATTTTTCCAATATTTATTAAATACATAAAGAAGTCTTAGAAGTAGTATAAGTCCGCCGTATTCCAAAGCTCTGTGTTGATGGCAATCATATCGGTCGTTTTTCTGTTTTTGGTAACCGCCAAAGCTTTTCTCAGTTTTGTAAAATTTATATCATCCAAATCTTCACAAATATCGAAATAAACTCCACACCACACAAATTAATATTTGTTTCAAGAGCACATAGGCTTTCGTTGTCAACTGAGTTAGTCGGTTACAGTAAAGAACTGTAGTCATTACAATCGTTGTGATATTAAAGCTTCTTCACAGAAGTTTAAAAGATAATATCTTCAGGTACTTGAAATATCCCTTAATTATTTTGAGCTGTGTAGAAACGATAATAACCAACCACATAAAATAATCTGTAACCTCAATCCGCCGCATTTTGGGCTATAACTATTAGTTTTTTTTCTCGTAACGCTAACATTTCAAAATTCACAAATTCACCTTGCTACCTCCGCTCTTCGGTTGAGGAAAGCTCGTATACGAACGAGATTGTGCCGCAGGTGAACGCTTGACTCGGGAGACTATTTTGTTCGGTACACGGTCGGCTTGAAAGTAGCCGGTATTTATGGCGAGAATGCGGTTTGTTTGTGCATGTTGCACGGTCGGACCGGCCAACTGTCGTGCCGTCGATGGCTGAATGGAGCGTGTCCGATAGTCGATGCGCGCTTTAATTGTTGCCTGCCCGAATTGACGGGCGCATTGTTGGCTCTGTCAGTAAGGCAGGCCTCTGAAGCTCGAACCCGACGAGCTGGTCCGAACGGGTCCCGCGTGTGCTAGGCGAAAGACGAGACCGTGTGCGTGAATGTAACGGTTCTAGAGGTACGCTATATAGCGGAACAAATAGGTGCGATGCTGCTTTACCTATTTGAAGAGCATCGTTTCGGGGTTTGTTGTCACTTTGTGGGAAATTGAAGGAGTATTTTAGTTTTCAATCTGATTTCTTCACCGTAAACAAGTTCTTAGGCAAACTCGTATTTGTTTTAGCTTGAGTTAAAGCTAGACAGGAATTTAGTACCAATGAATACAGTGACACATAGTAGTTTTAGTTACATTAAGAAATAGTTAATTTATAAAACCAATAAGTTTATTTGATAAATAAAAAAGAAAAGGGGATTATCCTAGACAAATCTTTCTGGAAGGAAGTGTCCCACACTGCAAGTATGGGCACCTTTGATGTGTTGCGGGCCAAACTTTACTATGCAAATACGTTCTCGGACCGCGTTTAATCACTCGATCTTCCTCATTTGGAGTGCGTATGAGTAAGTAGTGTAATATTTTTTTTAATTGGGATTTTCAAAATGTCTCGCGGGCCGGTGGTTGCCCACATATGCATTAAAGTAAGACCGTACTGGCACCATCTATCATGGGTGGCAGAAATAACTAAGAACAATAACATTTGGATTAAAGTTTTTTTTTGAAAATAAAAATTATAAATATGTTAATAAAATCACCTTATATTTATTAAACCGGCATGGCAATTTTTGAACACAAGGTCAACTGTTTTTATGGCATATTTGTATCTTTGAAAAAAAGATTAATATAATTAATTCAGATTTATTTCTAATAAAATTTACCAATTTTCATCATTTTTGTTTCTGTCGGTTAGAGCGGGGAACAAGCATATCTGCATTTATTGTAAATATCAACCTCCAAAGCGTGCTGCAGTTTCGCGATTCCAGGTGCGTTAATTCATTGCAAAAGCACGTCCAAATTTTTCTTTGAATTTGGAAACCGAAAAAAATCACAGTGTGTTTCTTGGTTATTGGCAGTATCAAACTGCACATGTTCAATGTGATTGAGACATTGCTGTTTATAACACAATTAAACAATTAAAATGTGAACAACGGTCCTACTACAGTTTTCTTGAGATTTTCTTTATCTTCTAGTAATTCTCAATTCATTAATGTTTGACTTGCTAAAACATCTAAAAGAATGCCTAGAAAAACACCAAGATAAAAAAAACGCTGTAAAATACAGCTTACTCATGGTATTAGTGAAATCAATTCGGACATGTTTCTGCCTACCCGGCGTTATCAGCGTGATTTCGAGCAGTTTTATGCTAGCACATGTAACTCTCTCGCAGCTTCTATCGCCGTACTTAACCCTACGATACAAGTGAATATTCCTGGCGCTAATTAGTGCCAAAAAAAAGAAACACTTGTCTGCAAAGTCAGACAGCGAAAGGAAGGCTTTAGAAATCATTCACATGTGCAGTTTCCCTATGCACTGCCCTTTGGTGCGAAGACGCTCTCTCGGGACTAGCAATCTTAAGTGTTGTTCGAGAGAAGGGTGGGAAACTGTACCCGCTTCTTTTCGCTGTGAATTGATTTTACTAATAGCACGAGAAAGCTGTATTTACAGCGTTTTTTTTATTGTGATTTGCTAATGTGAAAAAGCTCAAATATTGCACAAATGCTTCCTTTTAAAAAGGTGTTCGCATTATAAACATACGTAAACAATTAGTTTTACCTATTTCAACTAAACAGTTGAAATGCTGAATAAATCGGAATGAATTACACAAACAAAATGGAAACAGGTTAACCAACCTTCTTTTCCATGCCAATAACTTTGAAAAATTCAATTCACTAATACAATCTGGTGGCGGCAGTCATTTAGAAATTTTAAGTGCGTCATATATTCATTTACCTCCATGGGGATTACTGCTTAACTTTTTGCAGTAGAGCTAATGCTAAGTATGTTCTTTTTTATGTAGAACGCATTTCCTTTCTTCTCAAAGATTTATAGTGCTGAAAGATATTTCAGAATTATACATACAATGTGGATCATGTTTATTACCTTCAGAAATAGTAAAATGTGTGTCCAAAAATCATCAATAATTTGCTATAATGAACTGTAATGATATTTCCAGTTTGAACGTGATTGTCTCTCATTTATTTGTTTATGTAATGATTTTATTTAGGATTTTTGTTTATCTAACTTTATATATATGAAATGTTATTCCCGGGTTTCTGGGCGCGTTTCGACGAGATTTCATTCATCTTCCACTGGACCCTCTGGCCCGGCTACCGATTGGATATGAACTAATATATATATATATATATATATATATACAGTGGTGGCCACATAAGTAGTACACACATCAAATTTAATTTGAATTAACCGCTAAAGCTGCCCCCGTTTAAATTTTAATTAAACTAGCGTGAGAATCCCCGAGAAGGTAGCGTGTCACAATCAGTAATATTCAATATAGTATTCAGGAAGGAACTTTGCCAACAAATGTGAAATTCCTTAGTCGTAAACACAATTTAGCTTCTAAGACTTTCTTATTTCACCAGAATGATAGTGCTCATGCAATCCCATTTGATTTTTCCTCAATTAATGTTTTGAAAATGCTAATATCAGCATAGTCTTTGTCTAGTGTTCTTATAACCTACGATATATTCAAAATCAAGCTTTAAATTTCTTTTAAACGATGCTACAGATATTTCTAACAGTAGCAGGCTCCAATTTTCTTTCAATCTGCAATGTTTATGTATAAGAAAATATCAGCGGTTCGAATCTAACATTCGCTAATGTCATCCACATCAGATTGAATGTACCAATCACCTACACGCACCTAAGAATTAAACTAGACCATTCGGACGTCCATAACCAGACGCCTTTCCATCTCTAAATTCATTCCGAAATAGATTGCTAAAACCATAAATAACATTTTATGGCCTACTCGAAAATTACGATTCTAACATTTAAATTGGATTTAATTTCAACGCCATTAAGACGAGATTGGGTCTAAGGCGGCGACCGGTTCGCCGCAAGTAGCCGTCCAATGACGAAATCCGAAATGGAATCATTAAAATTCCGAACGACGCTTATCTCGGCTCGGCGCTTAATTTTAATATTGATAGATCATTAATTTAATTAATTTGTTTGTGGTTCCATTATTGTCTCGATATGTAACGAGATTGAAGAGCTCCGTCAGTTATAAAATCGCTTTTTTTACTCGTCAAATATCGAGATTAATAGGTTCACGTCAAATTTTGAGGTTAGTAAAATGTCAACGGTAAAAAGTGAGGTTAGAAATTGTCATTTGCTCAAAATAAATGTCACGGGATTGGCGATTTGCATTCGAGCAATAGCCTTACTATATTTAACATTCTGCGCACCGTAATTTCCTTACGGGAGAATTCCTGCGAAGGCTTTAATTTCGAATGACATTTACACGTCGTTCGAGCGTTTATTCTCGGCGATAATGAAAGCCACGATTATCCAGGTCTTCACGTTCCAAATATCCGCGGGCTCGATAATCATGGTAAAACGTTAAAGTTCCAACGTAAAATCTACTTTAATCAATTTGCAAATCCGAATGGGTTATAATAAGTTGTTTTCTTGCGGATAATTGCGAAAAATGATATATCCAGGAAAAGATGTGTAAATGGCCTTGAAACTAAAGGAAAAAGTAATCAAAAAGTGATTGTATGAAGGAGGCAGTTTTAACGATTGAACGGATTGGAATTTCTTTATATAGTTACTTACTCTAATTACTGAAACTCAGATTATAGGCGAAAAACATGATTTAGTATTTGTTATAGACTTCCACGGTCGTTTTCTTTTAAAGAGTTTAGTTTTCCGGATTGAAAGCGCGTCCAAATAGCATAAGTCTGCCGATGTTTCTCTTTCAGTTTCATGTAGTTTCTTTCGGGCTGCTGTATGTCGCATCGCTGCTGTGAGGAGTAGCTATACGACATGCAGCAGCCCAGAATAATTTCCATGCACTGTTTCAATATGGAAACTTAAATTCTTTAAATCATTTATTATTTTTGCATTGGTTGTGACGTAGTAAGTCTTGAAAAGTGTTTGTTTGTATCGACTTTTTATGTTCTACAATTGAAGAACGAAATGAGATTCCTAAGAAGAATAGAAGGAGTAACTAGAAGAGACAGAGTCAGAAACACGATAATCACTAATAGTCTGGGTATCAAACCAGTAGAAGTGGTCATAGAAGAGAAACAACTGGGATTGCTTGGACATCTACACAGGATGGAAGAAGATCGAATCACAAAGAGGATATTTGAAGCCAAAACAGAGGGCAAAAACAAAATAGGTAGACCCCGAAACACCTGGAAGGAGCAGGTGTATAGAACATTGGAAAAGAGAAGTATGGGATGGATCGAAGCCAAACAACTGGCTCAGAACAGGAACATGTGGAAGATAAAAATAAGAAATAAATAGTCCCACACCGCAAGGTATAATGGACATAGGATTAAAAAAAAAATTTGCAGAACGTGGTTTAAAAACCACTGAACTCAGGTTCTAAGTGAAATCAATTTTTTGGGGTTTATAAAACATTGCGCATCTTCCGGTGCAGAACCCAGACGGTTCCCAAATGCAGTAACTGAGATACAACGGTAAGTAGAGCTAGCTGGCTACCTTTCTGCTACACCTGACTTGCTTGTCGACTAAATTAATACGAATGCTGACTGTTCAGGTCGGCTCAGGTGTTGGTGTGTGTTAGTGACAATTTAGTGTGTTTTTTTATTTAAACTGGAAACTTATACTACTTCAGAAAGTGAACCAGGTGAAGCCAGTGTAAACGAATATTTTTCAGAAAGGGCTCGATAACGTCAGTAGTGTCATGTTAACGCATGACTTGAATCAAGTGGTGCAAACGAAAAGTGGAAAGAAAAGAACTGGGAATAGCAAAGTAATGTAATAAAATCTAAAAAGGCTATAGAAGTATGTCAACTGAAGAAATAAAACGTACCAGGGGGAAAATTCGGAGAACTTTGTAAGTATACATACTAATGTTTTATAAAAAGTGATGATAAGTAAATATACAATATTTTAAGGCGATTTTGTGAAGTTGACAGAACAAATGCAAATAGAAACCATAAAACATTGATGAGCCAAAATAGAGGGTGGAATAGCATCGTTCTTCAATGCAAGATAGGTGGAACTTCTCTCGAATGGCTTCTTTGCTCCAGATATGAATTAGCGTTGCAACACATCTTCTTGGCTAAGAAACTTTTTGTTAAATAAATATTAATATGAAACTCTTGTTACAATGTCTGTGGATATGTCACAATAAAATGATTTGCACATACTTTCGGTCCTGTGGCCTAGTGATGAGGACGTTCTACCAGTAACGTGGAGGTCGTGGGTTCAAATCCTATTATATTTATTTTTTTCAGAAATTTAAAGCGTTAGTAAGATGCAAGAAAATCGCCTTTTGTTCGTTTCATGGCATATCTAGAAACCGTATTGGAATTGACACAAAGAACAATAAATTCACCGTAAATGCAAGATGGCCTTGGGAAACATTCAAATCGACTCAACTCAGAATTTTTGAACACCTAGTTAACCAAATTTATCAACATATGCATAATTCTCCAAGCCAGCGAGCTTGCAGTACACAACCGGTAAAACAAATTATTTATATCTTTAATGCAATCCACCATGTAATATTTATAATTCTATATTACCCTTATTATTCTAACTTTAACTGACTTTATTATCTCTATTCTTTTATTTTGAAATATTAATTTGTTAATTTTGCGGTGGCATGCAGGATGATCGAGAACTCGATATATATTCAAGGGCAGCGAACTGCGCCCAGGGGGCTCAATTGGGGAAAACTGTTTTTTTCTTGTATTTGTTTTGTTAATTCTCTTCAATTTAAAGTATGTTTTGAGCAGCTTAGAAATGATACTTGTGAGACATCCAATAAAATAATAAATAGTTTTTGTAGCAAAAGAAGATCTGGAAAACAAGAACCAAATTGGAGCTGGAAAAATCCATTCACCTGCAAAAATCTGAAGTATTCTATTTTCTCTACTACTTTTCACCCTAAATAACCCCTGAAAGAAAAATGCAAAGCTTAATCACATAACATGTGTCTGCTTCGAGATATTATTGAATTATCAAATCATTATTGCTAGATATCCATTGTTTGTACGATGAAAATAGCGGTGAGTTTAAAAAAGTATGATTAATTTTTTATTTTGTCAACGTGTCTTATTAATCAAAATATAAAAGCGAAGGCACCATTTTATCACATTCACTTTATTCTTTCTAGAAACTAAGTTTGCTAACATACAAAATTAGTTAACCATTCAAGTGTGCCCCTACAGCAAAATGTGTTAAGTGCATTATCCCTACACTCGCAAATAAAATAACAAACACGATCAAACAATCTTCAGAAAGCACATTCTCCTTCGCCATTGTTCGCAGCGTTTTTTTAAGCGAACCCAAACTCCATAAGTATTTTCTTTACTCTCCGCGACGCCTATTTGACTTTTTAGAGTGCCCAGACGGTCCGCGTATTGCTAAAATGCTCCGACGCAGAAGCAAGGGGCCGCGTTAGAAGAGTACAATGTTTGCCCAGCTACCTACTACCAGCCGGCCAACCGATAGAGTGCAAACACATCACTAAATAAATAGTGGCGCGCTAGCCGCAAACAATGTCGACGTTCTCGACGTGGTTTGACGTCTGCGAGATCTGAAGCCGTTAAAAATATTTGCCTTGGTATAGATGGAATTCGGCGTATAACTTCCAGTATTACTTTGAATGGGATAACTCTTGAGCAATAATAGAAAATGTAGGAAGTTGCGATATTTTTATATATGTATACATTTATGTATGTGAAGAAATTCACACTTTTCTACAAGAGGAAGTTCACGTACTTTTGCTGAAATTAGCGTATTTGCTCGATGTATTTGGAAAATTTGGAAACTTTAGGAAAAAGCTATGGTTGTGTGTAAGAATAAACAATGACGTTGGCAGTCAACATTATTTCCCTAAATTGTATAAATATCTGGCCTGTCATAAAGGCACTGTTTCACAAGACTTGCTGTCCTTTTTCTAAGAAAACCTAACTGACTGGTTTGCAAAATATTCTGAGGTAACCGAGAAATTTGTGTGGATCCTTTCCATGCTCAAACTCCACCAGAATTCACTTCGGGGAAAGAAGCAAATCTAATTGAACTCCCTTGCGACAACAGCATGAAAACATAACTTGCTTCTTTGATTTAACGGAGCTTTAGAAACCGATAAAAAATGAATATCCAACTCTGAGTTAAAAGACTGTAAGGATCCATATTTTCTTTGCGACAAGGTATTTATGTGAAGCGAAATTTTCAGTAATAAAAGCCAAATATCGCTCAAAAATCTTAGAGCAAGAAACGAGAGAGGGAAACATGTCGTTGAAGATTTTCCCCATTTATTTAATATTTGTTTTTGTGTTTTCTTATTTTAGTGTGATGGTTCTTCTGTTTAAATTTTAATAAATGTGGGCTTCACATTCTGAGATGACCTCTAAGTGCGTTGCGAGCTCTTAAGGGAACTCCTGGCATATATAAATGTAAAAATTACCATCTTCTTAGAGACGTGCATCTGTCCACCGCAATCAGGTGATTCCTTGGATTTAATTTCCATTTCTTAACTAGGAAGAGCATATGGCATAACGTATATTTCTTCCTTGTTTCTATTCAATATACATAACCCCCACCTTAGTCTCCTAGGAAGCAATATGCTCGAGTGATAGTAATGATATTTCGAAATTGATTAAGCTAATCTACAACAACCAAGGCCTTCTAGATTACTGTATAAGGTCTCAAGCAAAAAACATAAAGGAATTATGCAGGTACAAATGGAAACTTACCTACTCGAAGGAAACAAAAAATCGAGGTATAAGGCAAAATGAATCACAGAAGAACATTTTTTGATGAGTTCTTTGGAGACGTGAAGAGCAATAAGGTATTATTACCATGAATAGAACAGCTGGAACTTGCGAGGTATGTCTCAGACTTTATGAGAGGGATTCGTTTTAAAGTCTTTAATGGAATGTATCTACAATTTAAGATTGCCCTCTTCAATGTATGCTCCTTTGGAATGTCCACAGCATTTCCAGCGAGTTTTCCATTCCTAATAACAGGTCTGGAAGTCTTGTTCCATTAAGCTGTTTAGAACTTGGGTCATGAGTCTTTGGATGTTTATGTATTCCTTAAGTCTTGGAAAAAGAAAATAATCACATAGAGCCATGTCTCGACTGCAAGGATGGTATGGAAGTACTGGAATGTTTTTCTTTGTCAAAAAGTCTCTAACAAATCCCGGATCAAGTCCATGCTTATCACCCTTTTCTCGTGAAATTTATACTGCAAGGCCAGACAGCGAGTCCTTAAAGGTTTGCGGAAAAAGGTTTTGCATGTATGACCTGACATTGCCTGCTCATGGATCTTGCATCACGATACCGTTCCCAGTCACAGCTTATTGTCGGTTAGAGAATTTTTGACAGAGAAAAACATTCGTGTTCCCAGACTCTATGTGACTATTTTATTTTTCCAACGCTTGCACGGAAATTGAAACGTTCCATTAACAATGAACAACATCCAAAGAGTCACGATGCCGATTCTATACAGCCTAACGGAACAAGATTTCCAGAATTAGTACCACGTATAGAAACGCTTTAAAACTAATCGTTCTCATTATTTCTGTGACATATCTTGTATAAACGAATGCACATTTAGCGAATTTTGAAAAGACTCGCGCTGCTTCCGTTGGAAAAAATGTTCAAATTATTCATATGAAGGAATACCAAAGGAAAATGCACAGAAATATATACCATCAAGTCAATATGATAATTTCTTCATCTCCAATTATATTCTAACATATCCATTCATTTAATTCTATAATTACAATCTGTCCGAATTTATAATATGTATAAATTATACCTTTTCTTTCGTCCTAACTTATTCGAAATTCCAGGAATAATTTCGTATCACCCTAGGGGTTGCTGTGTGATATGGAAGCATCGAGCAAACACTGGCAGGTAATACGGGTTGACAGGATAAATTCACGCGTTGAAAAGGGGCATGGAAAAAGAAAGAGAACAAAACCTCCACGATAGGCTTTAGCTTCGCAGAGCCGAGAAAGGTGCATGCGTAGTAAGGAGGAATATATATCACCTGTCCAGTCCGTTTGTGGCTCGTTTGCTAGGCGCTGGCGGTAAGGTGTTTGCTTGTGCAAGGCCCTTCGACTTGTAGAGATGCATTACGAATCGAATGCATCAAATTCTTAATTGGGCAAAAATATAATTGATCATTTTTAAGAGGTCGAGCGCGGATGATTTATACACCATGTGGTAGGGGATTAAATATGGCGTTTAATAAATATTATAAAGCAGGTCTAAAGTTCAAAATCGCAAAGATAAAGTGCGCGCTAGGTGCACATGTAATATATCAAGTTAATTCTTTGGTATGTTGGCGGATTAACGTATTATAAGTGCTGAACGGATAAAGTGGCGTCCAAGATAATTTTGACGTTGTGCTTTTAATATTTACATGAGATTAGTATATTTTTAGAAGGTAATTATTATTATTGTTATAGCGTTTTCAAACTTCTTCTTTTATTCCTCTGTCTCTCATGGCTTTTTTGATCCCATCCCTTCATGATGGCGTTCTTTTTCTCTTTCTATTTTGTGGTGTATAATTTAATGCCCTCTTTGCGCATTTAGTTCACTCATTCTTTGTACAAGTCCATATCATATAAGCTGTCTTGTTTCGATTCGATCCATACTAGTAATAAGTCTTCCTGTGCTTCGTCGTATCTCTTCATTTCTTAGATGTTCCAATTTCGATACTCCAGAGACTCTTCTCAGTAAGTCAATTTCGATGGTGTCTACATTCTTTTTGTTGCTGTTTGTCATCTACCAAATTTCTTGCTATATATATTTTTATCTTCGTTTCTAGTCTTAATCCTTTAGACCACAGCAAGGAATTTAAGGCCTGGTTTGCTTTTTCCCTTGTTGTATTTGTACCTTCTTTACTAGGTATGCTTCCTAGATATTTGTACTGGTTTGTTCTTCTTATTTCTCTAATATGCAAATCCTAGTGGTCATCTTTGTCTTTACACCTAACTTTCATATATTCAATCTTTGTCATGTTTATTGTTAGTCCCCAATGTTCGTATTCTTATCTCAGTTTTCTGAACATGTGGTCTATAGCCTCTTCATCACAAGCGCTTCCCATTTTTTCTGTATTTTTTTTTCTCCAATTATTTAAAACTTCCTGAATTTTAAATAATGTAGGGAAAAGGCTGCATCCTTGCCTGAATTCCTTCTTCATGGGGAATGGTTTCGATCTGTGTACATCTATTTTGATTATACTCTTTGCATCTTAATATAATTTTCATATTCCATTGATGTATCTGGTATTGAGTTCCACTTTGTTTAAAACTTGAAACATTTTTTTAAGTGTACCGGATCAGAAGCCTGGCGGGTAAATTTCTAGCTGTGCGTTTTCCCAATACTGTTATATCACAAATATTATTATCCACACATGACCATCCCGTTTGGAACCCGTTTTGCTCTTCTATTGGTTGTAAGCTCCATCTATTCTTTTCTTTAATATAGTCTCATATATGTGGGTCGGTCTTCCGCTCCTTGTCTTTGCATCCAATACTGGTAAACCCTTTTTTTTCTGTTTCACTAATATTCCTATTTGTTTCCTCCAGCATTTGTGACATGTATATTGCTGTTCCTTTATTCTCCGAGCTTCTTTTGCTGCTTCTTGAATACATCTTTTTTACTCCATTATATAATTCTTTTGCGCTTACCCATTCCCTTGTCGATTATATTCTATTATCTACCCTTAATTTATATAGGAAGTGGGTGGACTTGTTAGAAAGTCTTTCTAAATTATATACCTATTCATTGGTAATTTTGAACTTATTAAAATATTTTCAAATAACTAACACACAAAATGGCAAATACCTTATTAAGATAATATGTCCCATTTGACGAAATCAACATTTTTCTTCACAACTATCCAACCTATTCGAACACATCTACCTAGACATTAATAATGAAGTCGTACTTATTTAGTAACCGTCAACACTCCGAATCTACGCCCACGGTTCTTCGAGTTTCGTTCGGTTTAAGTCTCCAAATGGGCAGGAAATGTGCTGCTAACGTGGTCGACTCATTCGAATCGTTTCTTCATTTTTGATTTTGCTGTTATACGCGCTACGAAACCTCACCTTGTTGCTCTCTTTCGTTCTTGTCCATTTCGTCTCTCCCTCGTTCCTACGAGACGCCATGAGTGACAGCCTGATGTATTGCCACTCCGTCTAACATTTTTAATTAAGTAATTATTTAAATTAAGAGTGAAGGAACTGATTTTATCTTGCACTAGCGTTTTGGTCGGTTATACGATACGAATGTTAAACGATTCTTATGTCATACGAAGATTTTTTTTTGGGGGGGAAAAATAAAGTTTGATGTATCGAAAATTTTATCTTGATCTAATAAGTTCCTTTTGATCAAACGTTGTGGTTTTAAAGAGAGATCTACTTTGAATTTCCTGATCCTATCATCCGTGATATCGCAAACTCGAGATTGGGAGTTCTATCTGCATTTGGATAGCAGCTCACTAATCCATTGTAAAAACTGAAGACAGATTGAAGATATTAGCATATATGTAGTAATCACAGCAAATTTTTGAACAAATTATCTTTTCTTTTTTTCGTAGTGGTAGAATGCATTCTCCATCTTAATGATGACTGGAAAAAAAGATTTTTAAATACCAGTTTTTAGAGTACGAAATTTTTGATATCTCTTCACTTCGAGCTTCCGTAGGAATATCTGAATTTTGGGATATTGATTGGGTTTTTACCTCATTCAAAGCATTTAGATAAAAACTGATGTCCCAAATACACACTCTTCATGGACAATCTCTGGGCCTCTACCTTCTTTCTTACATTTTCATTTGTTTCATTTTATTAACAAATGAAACATCGCAAATTTCCTCAACTTAATACATTCAGTAGTCAACATTTTCTAAATAAAAATAAATGTTATCTTTACACAACGTTATAACAGCTATGATCTCCACAATCCCCCCTTTAGCGATCGCATAAATTTCATTTACGTATAAGCAGTAACAAATAATGACCGGCTTTCGTGGCTTACATTCAATAAACTGCAAGTTATTGCTTTATTTGCGGAAGAATCATCCAGTTTAATCCGCGTGAATCCACACGAAAGTAACACGAACGCCCAGTCAAGGAAGAAGCCTCGAGGACGAGAGAAAAGGAAAAATAATCTGACTGGAACGGGGAATATATTACATTGTCTCATTAATTATATCTAACGAGTATGTAGTACCATAGCGACGGGGCATAACGTGCCAGACACATCGCCTTCTGTATAAAATATGTAAGTGTATCACGCGTCTCTTGAAGAGGAACTTTCTTTTTGAGAATACCTTGAAGCTGTGCTTAAAAAATGTTCTAATTTATTTCTTAAATTTATAGCAGAACACATCAATTATTTAAAATGGAACAATATTTTTGTTCCAAATGTTGATACAAAAATTACCGTTTAGTGATGGAAAAGGATGTTTTGTAGGCGACCTCTTCCTGTTGTATGGCAGGTTTCGATTCTATCAAGATTTCTAAAAATATTTTGGTATAACTGCTGTTCAACTCGACAAATACCATTAATAATGTCTTTCTTAAAATCAAGAATTCTTTCTGGATTAGTACCATAAACTTTTTCCTGTACATTACTTTAAAAGGAGAATCTAAAGGCATTAAGTTGTATAATCTGGCCGATCGATTGTCGTTTTCTTTTCGAGAAATTATCATTATTAAATGGTCATCATGATTATTCTCCTGCTAACACCAGATATTCTCCACATCCGCACTTTCTAAATCGCCAAATAAAAAAATTATGCTCCAATATCGAGTTCCAGTGATAGCAGTAGCATTGCCATATCCATTTTCAAAGAAGTCACATTAGATAGTTACTGTTTATGGAACCAACGACTTTTTCAGTATTCTTCATCGGATTTTCCCCAATTTTTAATAAAAATTGTGTTTGTCGTCGGTTAAATAATCTAGGATTCAGGGGCTGACACTTAAGCCAGTGTGCGGTAAATGCTAATACGATATGCCACTACGGTAAATTTCACTTGTGTGTCTTTTTACCCTCTTTCACGTACCAAATACAACACATTTTATGAAGGGTGCAATTCAAAATATGCAGTGACTCACTACAGTAACTTATGAAGAGCTAAATTATCATGGGACTAGTATCTCTGCATAACACCCTAAAATATGATACTGAATTTCTTATGTAACATAGCAATTTTTCAGCTAAGATTTGGAATATACCGGGTGAAAATCTGCGAGTTGTTGATTGCATTCTGGGCGACTAGAAAATGAATCGAACACCGGCTTTATTTGAAACGAATAACGCATGCCTAGCGATATAGCCCCCTCACATCGCAGTAATACGGAATGACGGCTTCATTGTATCGATTCTAATTAAAAAGATCGATGTGAGGATAGGATTTTGTAGTAGTAGTTAAACAAGGGTAGAGAACGCTATTACACAGACTTAGTATACTGACACACGATGGCCCTGCAGAATAGCATGTGTATCTCTTGACTTTCCTGAGTTACAGAAATCTTATACACAATTACAGCCATAGATACGGCGAAAGTGCGTTCATGATATTCTTACGTACTAAATCAGTGGAATGGAAATTTTTAACTGACCATTGAAAGTTGTATATGCATATTTTTTTGTTTAATAAATACCCCCTACCCGGAATATAATAAGGAAAAAATATCGTCGTAATTAGAATTTCAGATGCTGCACATTATCACGAGTGCAGGGGATTGAAGAAGGTTGGTCCTATAAAAAGGTAATGAAAATACCGGAAGAGAACCGGATGATATTTTAAGGACATTAAAGTTTAGACTGGAAAGCTTCCACTTGAAGCGTACGACGTGAATTTCCCAATGATGATTTAAGGAATGGATTCCATGTGTATTCAGCAGCACTTTATAATCGATACCGTGTTTGGGATAAATTCATGTTGGTTTGAAGGATAAAAGTCCTCTCTGCACCTTTTCAATACCCAACTAAAAGTAGAAGTAACTTGGCGACCAGAACTGGGAAGCATGTTCCAGCTTGCTGACAAAGTTAAAGTACAGATATTTCAAAAGTAAAGCGTTGCGGAAGAATTTGCAGCGACACATAGCAAAGTACAATGTTCTTGATGCTGAAATATAGATGGGATAAATACTATGACCAGGGAAGCCTAGACGCGAGTCAAACACCTTACCAAGGTCTTCAATAGTGGTAATTCCTCTCAGGACGTCATAAGAGGAATCTATGTGAGATAAGATAGTATATCTGAATATTTAGTTATAAACGGAAACTGGAACATCATTCCAGGTTCTAATAGATGAATAAATTTTGAAATTATCGACATCATAGGTCATTGAGGTGTTAGCTAAATAATAATGGTCCTAGATTTGCACCTTGTGGTACATACTTCAGATGTAGGATAAAATTCTAACGATTTATAATCAGCATTATGGAGGAAAGTTACCAAAGACGATGGGATTATGTACATAACAAAACATTATATCTAATTTTGGCGAATTTTTCCTAAATAGAGTGAATTTTAATAGAAAAAATGTAACATTTTTGGATTAAGCACCCTAAAATTACTTAATTACACTTAAAGAATCTGCAGCACCAAAATATGTGTTGACTACTGTTATCCTTTTAGTGTGTTAGAATCCATAAGAATGTGATATCTATTTATTAAAATTATCCCAATTACTAAATTTAGTATCTAACACATTTTTCCAATCCAATTAGTCCAGTAATCACGCCATCTACATAACGAAGATTTATACAATTTTAATCAGAATACATAACTTTTTCAAACATGCGGCCGCATTAATCAAAACATCGGAATACAACCGCACCGATTTCGACTGATAAATAGAGACAAATGAAAGCGAACGGCCCGATTCGTTGTCGGACCGGCCGCGTTGTAATGAAATCGTTGATACTTTCAGCGTTAGAATAAATTACCAGGAAATGCGTCGAATTATAGAAGTATTGTCGAACGTTCTGCGTGCTTGATTGTGAAAAATTATATTTCATAAATTACCGTGTGTATTTATAACCGGACTAGAGAGAGTAATAATGATAAATTATAAATACACATCTCATCGATACTTGTTCCAATGTTTCCCCGATGAATAGAGCAATAATTATAAGCTATAACACACCGGCTTAAAAGTGGATTGTCCGTCTACCAGACCGTGCCGTGGAATGTCCGCGTTTTCCGACGAACTTCGGCGATTTCTTGTGAAGATTTACGCCGGATTTCTCGCTGTTATTGGAATGGTGAAAAAAGTCGTCTGCGAAGTTGTCGGTGATTCTAATTAAATACTATTGTCCTTATGCGTGTGGTAAAGTATGCATTTCGCTTCTTAGAAGCGTCGTTCTGATAAGTGTATCTATAGAAAAGTACCTGGAAATTATCTGCGTATGGAAATAAGCATAACTCTTCGTTAGACATTGGCTAATTTATTGGTTAGTCGGGGAAGTAATACGACACTAATCTGCATAATCTTTCGTTTGAACTTTCCGTAATAATTTAGATATTTTGCAGTTTTTTTGTACGTACAGTCCCTATCTAATTTATTAGGGCCACTTGTTAAAATAGCGATTTTGTTAAAATATATAATGAAAAACGTATTGTACCAACAAAAACAACGAAAAGTTTATTCAGAACTGTTTGTAGGCATCGTCACAACTAACACATGGGCTGAAAAGTCCCGGGCTTAACACATAGATGACGCTAGTTTTATTGCAGTCACCTTTCTCTCAGTTAGTACTAACGTTGAAAAGACAGCTGTTAAAATTTCATGATATTCTATTCATCAGTTTGTGAGTTATTGTACTAAGAGTCATGCTACTTTTGTTGTTTTCGAAACAATGGATCAAAAACAATTTCGTGTTTTAATTTTACACTGCTTCTTGATGGGAAAAAATACCGTTCAAGCGAAGCAATGGCTTGAAAAGTGTTATGGGGACTCCGCTCCGTTAGAAACAACAATAAAACGTTGGTTTGCTGACTTCAAACGTGGTCGTAGAGATACCGATGATGCAGAACGCAGTGGACGTCCAAATGAAGCGGTAACACCAGAAAACATAAAAATAAATCCACAAAATCGTTTTGAATGATCGAAAAGTGAAGTTGCGTGAGTTAGCTGACATCGTAAAGATATCAAAAGAACGTATTGGCTTTATATTGCATGAACATTTGACTATGAGGAAGCTCTGTTTAAAGTGGGTGCCGTGTTTGCTCGCTGTTGACCAAAAACAAGAACGTGTTGATGATTCTGAGCAGTGTTTCGCCATGTTTAAACGTAACAAACCGGAATTTTTGCGTCGATATGTGGCAATGGATGAAACATGGATCCATCACTTCACTCCGGAATCAAAACGATCGTCATCTGAGTGGACAGCAACTGGGGAACCTCGTCCAAGGTGCCCGAAAGCACAACAATCGGCTGCAAAGGTTATGGCCTCGGTATTTTGGGATGTGCGTGGTGTAATATTCATCGACTATCTTGAGAAAGGAAATACCATCAACAGTGAATATTATACAGCGTTATTGGAGCGTTTGAAAGCCGAAATTGCAAAGAAACGACCGCCTATGGCAAAGAAAAAACAATGACAAAACTACATGAATTGAACTTCGAATTGCTCCTACATCTACCGTATTCGCCAGATTTGGCTCCCAGCGACTACTGGCTCAAAAAAATGCTCGCCGGTAAGAAATTTCGCACGAATGAAGAGGTTGTCGCTGAAACTGAGGCCTATTTTGAGGCAAAAGATAAATCGTTCTACAAAAGTGGTATTGAAATGTTAGAGCGGCGCTGGAATGATTGCGTTGCTCTTGATGGGGATTACGTTGATGAATAAAGCTAATTTTGAACCAAGAAAACCGTGTTTTCTTTGTTAGGCCCGGGACTTTTCAGCCCATGTGTTATATAACTAAAATTTTGTAATGCCTCCTTTGGCTTTTATAATTGCGCTGTCTGTGCAAGCTGTAATGGTATGTCTTTTGCCACACATATATTTCCTACTAATAGCTCTTTTGTAATGGTCTTTCTCGAATACACGCGTGATTTTAAAACACTCCACCCATTCTCAATTGCATTGAGATTGGGAGAATTTCCCGGCCAAGGTAACACTAGCAGAGCATGTTTTTCCAAAGAAACATTTGATGGATTTGGTCACGTGGCATGGTGCCTTGTTGTGCATTCATTCGGATCTAAATTATTGATATACGGCACCAAGACACGCTTGTATTAGTGTTGATCCATGATCCCTTGGTAAAAATACGGTGGTCTTTCGGATATGGCTTCTAGTTTTGACTCATCACTGAATACGATCTTGAACGAAAAGACATTGTTCAAACAAAAACATTTTGCTTGATTTATATATTCATTTAAGTTATTTTGTCTTGCCTTTCGCCAATCATCACCTATGTAATGATGATGACGTCTTGCCCATTCACAATGTGCTCACTTCATCATCGGTATTAATCTAGGCTTTTTCAGGGGGCCTCCTCGCGTGGATATTTACTCTCCTTGTTGAGACATTACACGTCCTATTTCTTTGGACGATAAAGCTCGGTTTTCAGTTGCTAGTTGCAGAATACGTCGATCGGGGTATCCCTTTGCAATTTCATCGAAATTTCGTTCATCTTGGATTTCCTTCAAGGTTAACCGAATGCTATCACCAATCATACAGAATACGATTCTAAAACCAAAATGGGCACCAGAGGACTAATCAAGACGGTATTCGTTTCTAACGATTTGAAAACAAGTGAAAAGTGTAATGACTAGAGACCGGATTATATGCATATTATTGTAGATGTCTTACACTGATTAAAGTTAATTAATACCAATTAACTTTAATTAAATCTAGTAATGACTATTGCTAAATTCTCCTCTAATTTTAGAATATAAAGTATTTCGCCATGACAGATAATTTTCCTACAATCTAATCATCAAAATCTTCAGTTGCATATGCATTTTCAAAATCTTACAGATTACAATTTTAAAACCAAAATTCGCACAAGAGAACTAATCTAGATAGTACATGTGAGCAACTATTGCTAAATCCTCGTCTAATTTTAGAACGCGAGGTATTTCGCCATGATGGATAGTTTTCCTGCAATCTAATCATCGTATTTCGACATATCTTATGTCTCTGTAGCGTCATCTGATGAAGCTACAGTGATAGCGAAACATGTCATATTAATACTCTGCTAAAAATATTGGAAATTTTGTAAAATTGAGTTTCACTTCTTCCCCCATATTCACATCGGAAAATGTTGAATATTCAAATCGGATTTAAAATCATTGAATAAGTGCACCTATGTGATTAGAGTGGTCGTAAATTATAGAGGTTGTTGATAAGATGGAAGCAAATACATTTTTTTCTTAAAGGGAAACCACAATTCTTCAGATCAATTTTGAAATTCACATCTCCATTAAGCTGATACGTCCTGCAATACGTTGAACAGACAAATCATTACCATCATTTATTATCCCACGACGATTATTACTGAATTTTATCCCAAATTTCCTTTCTTTGTTCGTCAATTTTATGGTGCAATTTTAATTATTTATTTTTCGATTAAAAGAAGCGCTAAATCCGAACGTGTAGTGGAATGTAAGTCTCAATAATTTGAGGAGTCAATGCGCTATAACCAGCACAATTGTTCAATCCCAAATCCAATTTTAATTCGCTCATCTTACTTTAATATTAAGTACGCGGCGTATTCATGCATGTTCTCACCGAATGAAAGAATGCCTGTCAGGATCTTATTATCGGTTATTTGTATCATCGGCGAGTTCATTAATCTCGTCACGCAGTTACTTACCGTGTTGCGGAATGAATAGTTTACTTGCTTAACGTACGTACGTGGCGTACGGAAAAATGTAATTTGGACATTGGAGCACGTACAAATTGTATGTCTTACAGGAGAGAATGTAATAAAGTAATAACATATATAACGTTGCGTTAAATCTGGGAACACTCTTAACGTCTCTCCTAGTTGGGAGACAATGTGTTCAGTACTAGTTTAAATTTTCTGGAATCACTTGGCGGTTTGTAGCAATTTCGTTTCTGAACCTAACTTTTCCAGTGCGTTATGAAAACTAGTGACAACAATTTCGATTAATGGTGCGTAATTTCAGACTTTTACAAAATCTCAACAGGCCTATGGAAATTTCCATCTGGTTCAAGGGATTTTCAGAATGCTAAGCCTCCATTGAAGATGAACCTCACACTGTAAGCCTTTTCAACTGCAAGAAGTGATGAAAATATCTACAGAATCCGAGAACTTGTGCATTCTCAAGACTTAGAATGATTGAGGGAAAGTTGAATTTGATTCATATAACCGTTCATCAAATTCTAACAGGTGTATTGAGGACGACGAAAGGCTGTAGGATCTAAAGGATAATAGAAGGAAAATACGATAAAAGATCATAAAATAAGTCACAAGCTGCTGTGGAAAAGCTGAAAACAGCCTATTTGTCACTAGGTGTCAGCACAATCCAGCTTTGTGATACTCAAGTGATAGTTGCAGTGCGCATACGCAGGCGGTGTTAAAATGGCGACTGTGTTCGAAGAGTGTTTCTGTCTAAGAGCAACGTGCTGTTGTATGTTTTTCTTTCTTTGCATAAATGTCTTCTGTTTGTGGTGAAACGTGTTTGTCACGTAAAGCCGTGTGTAACTGGATCGAGAAATTCTGTCAACGGTGCTCGATGAGCAAAATGACCCTCTCCCCCTTTCAGATTGCGATAGATGCAACACTTCTACGGGTGGAAGAGATTCAAGATGACAGGCAGGTCACAATAGACAGCATTGCAACTGTAATAGGGAGCTCTCATGGTTTAGTCTACGAACTGATATGCGATTGTCTGAATTTTCGAAAAGCTTGCTCACCGTGATCTAGACAACTGATCGAGGAACACAGAAGGAATTCGAATGAGCTTTTCCTTACAACATTTCCCTCGGTGGCCGGAGGATGGAGGAGACATGCTTAATAGAGTTGTTGCTGGTGGCGAGTAATGGGTGCACCACTTCCAACCCGAAAAAAACTGTGCTTCAATGCAATGGAAACATTCTTCTTCACCGTCAACAAAGAAAGTTTAAGATGTGCCTTCATTTGGTAAGGTTACGCTTACCGTGTTGTGGAAATTTCAAGGAGCGCTTCTACCCCATTTCCAGAATAGAAATGAGAACGTGACTGTTGAATCATACTGCAGACTTTTGTTGTTGCTTCGCGATTCGGCCCACTTGAACTAGGTGAGCATTGAATTAAGGTGAGAACTTCTTGAATATTCGGCTTACAGTCTCGACCTAGCCCGACTATCATCTGTTTAATTCACTCAAAATACATTTGACTTTATTTGGCAGACTAAAACTGGGTTTCAGAAACGTGTTCTAATTAGTAACGTGTCTTGGGGTTTTGAATACGACCTGGAAATACAGCGCAGGAGCCAGGATATTCTAACCTTACCTCGGCCAAAAGGAATCAGTATATACAAAATTAAAGGTCTAAGGCATGCTAATTGCGTTCCTTGATAGCCATAAGGTTCTTGTGCTTTAAAGTAGCATTTTTATCTAGAAATTCTTCGAAAACCGATACTAAAAAACCTAATCAACTTCACAATGGAAATTGAGATAAACTTAACAAATATATCATTATCAAAGTTATTTAAAATTTTGAAAAAATACTACAAATGCAACAAAGCAAATACCTAAAAGGAGGTACCTGTAATAATATTTACAGACATGAAGGACACTCTCGAGACAATTTCCAAAGATAAACAGTCTTTATTTAAAGAATTTTTCCGTATTATTGCAAATACAGCCATAGTTAAAAAATTACGCTTAAGTGGAACATCCTGTATATCTCGCAGTTGCTTCTTGCAATTAGTACCATTGAATGTACTCTGTGTTTTGTTTGGTGTTACTTATTGTTAAAACACTCTGAATATCCGATAATGTATGAGAATTTTAAACAGATTTAAACGGCAGACAACTTTTAGCTGAAGCTTTCTTGCATGCTATTACAAATATGTTCACCACACCAGTGTTGGGTTTAAATGCAACACTCTGTATATGTCACAGTACTTTCCCTTGTCAATAAAATAAAAAGAGTGTACTAGTGTACTTTGATTTGGAGGAATCCAGAAGAATGTTACTGCTTTGAAAATTTACAATTTTTTCAATGCTCCTCTTTGAATGTCGCTAAAAATAAAAAGACCTGTACTTATACAATTTCCACAAACTTCACTTCCTATACACGCCCATTAATTATACTCAACTTTGCACAAAACTTCTTACGCGATTTCTCCATTACCTACAGATTTATTACGAGTCATGTAATACCTTAATTTACAACGCTACTGCCCCTACTTAATCTCCTTGTCTATTACAATAAAAAAAATATTCTTCCGAGTCATACACAGATGATTTATTAGCAAACACAGCCAAGGATGAATCTACGCACATATTTACATATACGCTACCTGCCGAGTTAACTGCGCTGTACGAATTTCCACGTCAATCCACCGAACCTCATCTCAACCGACAAGGAATCATCGAATGCCGTTTATCGTCGTTCGAAGGACGGAAATATGAGAAGCCCGGAGTTCCACAGGATCAGATAAGTAATTAAAGAGGGTCGTGTAATTTATCTCAAAACGGCCCAATAATTATCGTCTTATCTCGTTTCACCTTTAATTCTTCGACCCCCTTTTAAAATTCCGAATTGTTTTACGAGAAGACCGTGTAATGTATCGGGTAGGATCGGAGAGGGGGGCTGGGAAGTAGGGGAGCAGGAAGAATTTCCTCGGTTTCGGTCAGATAACGGACTAGACGAGTCGATTAATCAAGCCGCATTACGTGTATTCGATTTGGTTGAGTTGACGTGGTTCGTCTGCCTGTCTTTGTTTCTTGTTTTCTTTTTCTGAAGACAATAGCAGGTATATGCGGGAGAAGAAGGACTTTTGTCTTACCTTAATTTTGAGGAAGAAGTATTTGAAAATAAATCGTAGATCTGTCTAACACCGTTTCTTACTTTGCAAAATGAATCATGGTTTCTTGACTTTGATTTACATTCTTAGTCCTCTTCTTCTTCTTCTTCTTCAGTTCAGGTTTTAGGCACTTTGCCTGTTACGATACCTTCTTCCTAACAATCTATAAAACCTTAGTCGTAACGGTTGTCGGGTTCTGCCGTGTCACTAGGTTTTTTGTCCCTGTTTTTAATCCTTTCTTCTTTCTGAATTTCTTCTTTTCAGAAGATTTTTACTGCTTGTTTGCATATTCTTTTGCATCTACGAATTCTAATCTTTTGTTCATTCTATCTTGCTAGAGCTCTCTTATACTTTCCTCTTCAAGTAGATATAGTTTAAAGACATCTTCATTTTAACTCGTTGTATTTTTGATTTTGTTTTCACTTTTTATATGTCTATCATTGCTACTACTAAGAAATGATCTGATCCTATATCTGGTCTTATATATATCCTTGTGTCTTTTACTTGTCCAGCTAAATATTTATAAGTAACAGTAGTATTGACATTATGTTCTTTGAAATGAAAGACCAAAACACTTTGATCGAAACGGACTTGTTTTTGTCTTCGAAAATTTTACACGTTTCCACTGCATACAGTGGCATCAAGATTCTGGTTTTTAGTGATATCAAACGCTGTCGTAAATAAGGTCGAACACAAATCTTCCTAGTCTGTACCAGTCGTAGAATTCTCTGGGCAAATGCTTTATCATAATGAGAAAGTCCTTTACTATCAAAGCACTATCTCTAAAGGATTTTACAACTATCTCAGCAGAGCTATGAAGTTATAGCTAATGGAGATGCCTACAAACACTAAGTTTAAGAGAGGAAGCATAAGAATATGCAAAAGATTATAAACAAAATAACGGGACCATTTTTATTCAACACAAGCTATAATTCCATATAATCTCCTTCAAAATAGTTACATTAGAAAGAAATGTAACGCTGGAAAGCTTCGTACACTCTTTATAACAGTGCTGGAACTCAAGTATTGGAATGGCTTTCACCTGATCAACTATTAACTTACTAAAATCCTCCAAAGTTCTAAAATAATGTTTTTATATAAGGTGAATTCTCAGTTTTAGGAAAAGAACGAGGTCACAAAGGCTTATGTTTGGCATAATACTTTTTTTTATTTTGTTTATTGACGCTACAGCGACTGCAGTTTTGATAATTATTTCTATTTCGCTCTATTTTAAGATATATTATACTACTTTTAGTTTGTCTCATATTTAAAAACATTATTTAAACTCCTCTTAATGATACACCCAAGGATGTCTATCAAATGGCGATTACATTTAGCTCAAATAATCAAATGTGATTCGTTCCTACAAACATTGTGGTGTAATTGGTTAATTGGTTAACACACCTATCTAGCAAATAGAAGCTGAAAGTTCGGATCCTACCGGAAGCCGGTAGAAGTTTTAATTCACGAATTAATTAATTTAGACATTGTAAAAGCCCAAGGAAAGTACACGGTAAATGAGAATACGTAGGCTTCCACGGCCAGAGTCAGTAATATGCATACTATTTCTGATATAGGACCGTGTCGTGATGATATATAAAAATAAAATAACAGCAACATGAAAAAGCAATAAAAAGAAAAAGGAAAAAATTATAAAATGGGGTGGGGGGTGCAAAAAGAAAAGGTTAAATAAAGAGTAAGGGAAGGGAAGAGGGAAGGCAGACAGAAAAAAGAAAAAGGAGAAAAGGAAAGACAATGAAAAAGAGAAAGGTGGGTTCTCGACGTTTCGCCTCGGTCATAGTTGACTCGTTCAGGAGAAAATAGGGAACCAAAGTGGCACGATAACTTTTTTTTCGTTTTTCTTTCTTTTTCTTTTAATTTCTTTTTCCTCTTACACTTATTTTATTTTTATATCTCACCATTCCGAAAGTAGTTCGCTTATTACACGGTAGATGTCTACAAATTCTTTAAAACTATAGATCCACCTGGTGTTAGATGCTATCATAATCATCATAATGATAACATTTTCTTACTTTCGTCGACGTTTCCCTTTTTTGGAATAAATATTTGTTCGTAGCAACTTTCCATTACAAGTAAGAACCTTGTTCTTCCGCCGTTTTATCATTATTCAACGGTACGGTATTGTGTAGGTTGCGGTTTTACCTCATACGGTTCACCGAGTGCTCTCATTGTGGTCCGTCAGCATTCTGAAGCTCCTCTGGCTCGATTAGCGACTAGAAACGGTGCCCAACAGCGTAAGTACCGTTTTCATCAAACCGACTAACCGCTAAAAAACACGCCGTTTAGGATAGAACAGTAATAATTAAACTCGCACAAGAGAGCGGTTTGTACTTTCGCTAAATGCTCACGAATACAAATTTTATTTTCGGTGCGAGGAAATGAACAATCGGCGGTTGATTAACGTAGAATACGGTCATCTGGCTAGGACAAACGTACCAATTAGTATGGCGACAAATCGAATTACAGATTCTTTTTTCATTGCGGACGCGCCGAACAAAGGTTAACCCATATTTCCTGTACACGATTGTTCGAACGGATTCTATCTGTGCAATACACCGTAACTAGTCGATTCCGTGCTGGAAAATAATATTTCTTATGAATATGTTTATCCTCTTTCTCACGAGAAGTATATTTGAGGAAGGAATGGCTTTCTCTTATTGTGGAAGTTGCTCGCGATATTTAATTTGAATAGGCTTTAGATTGGAAAAGAAAAGAATTACGTCGTTGAGAAATCTTTTACATCCGTTGGAATGGTTTCTGCTGAACTTGAAGTCCAATTAAGGCAATTATTTTTTATTTATAGTTCCTACGAATATAATTTATGAATGTTTTTAGAAAATTGTACATGATTCCAGGAAAAAATGAGCGTATACAATAGGTAAATAGATAAACACTCACTTCTAGTTGCTCTAAGTACACTGTCGCTCATAAACTTAAGACCACATTAACAATATGCTTGTTGTATTCGTAGATACAGCTGGCTTGGCCTTAGTTATGAGCCGTAACACGGTGGGGTAGACTGAGGAAGTTCTGGTTAACGATCTGATTGTGATGGGGGAGCATTATAGAAAATGGAGATTGACACCTAATCTAAACAAAACACTGTTTTTGCACCTCAATAACAAAGAAGCCACACACGAGCTGGACATAGAGTTTGGTGGCCATACTGTATTGCACAATCCAACCCCGAAGTGCTTGGGTGTGACTGTGAACAGATTTCTCACATACCGTTCACACCTGCAGAATTATCTGAAGTGCACACAAGAAACAACATCGTTCAGAAACTATGTGGCACAACGCACAGTGGGGTTAAATGCTCGAAACGTGGAAAAAATTCAATATCTAGAGAACTCATAGTACTATCGAACTGTAGTTGGTCCCATTCGATTTTGGATAAAGAAATACATTGATATACGATTTATTAATAATAATGGATAAATTCTACGCATTCATAGTTTACAATAAGGGTATTATTTTAGAGGCTAACATGATAAAGTGGGAGTTATTCTTACATTAATAATATATGCATGTAATATATAATTTAATACTTATAATAATAGTTGTAACTATTAATAATCAAGGGCTTCTTCACTCGAGCATGTTATGAAATACATCCTCGTTTGTGGCTGTACGAGAACATTTTCTTGTGAAGTGAAGTCTATAATATTTGTAGACTTTATATCTGCTTTCTTGGGCTTCAGTTTCAAGGGATATCACATACCTCATACCACATACCCCCTCCCAAACTGAGAAGACAGGAGGCTTTGGTCTGAGAATATAAAAAAGATACTAGGCAATGGTCAATTCTCAATCCATAACTCTATCCAAGCTGCCTCATCCACCAGGCTTAAATCTAGACACTCTGAAGTAAGGACAGCAAAGACACTACAGAACTCGTGCAATCAGACCGTCACCCCCGTGGTGAACCGTCACTTTTTTATTTTTAATAAGCTAGTAGGTTTTGAATTGCTCCGCTGCATCTGGAAAATCGCTAACAGGATTCGGACAAAGCATGGCCTATGTAGTGGCTTACTCCGTAAATCGGACAATGTCTCGGACCGCATGTGTGACTGCGGCGGAGTACCAGACCATTGAATGTATTGATGGATTGATTGCTTCACATTGAACAGATAGCTGTTAGTCCACTTTCTGTTAGCCATAAGTATGTAATGCGTTCTTATTTTTTCTTGTACATGTGTTTTATATTCTATATTTTATATTTCTAATATTTTATGCTTAGCACTCATATCGTTTTTGCCGTGTGTAGCCGTCCGATAAATAAATATTTATAACTATAGTTTTCACATCAATTAACGATTGCAAGGACTGTGTGGATGTACCATGTTACCGACAGTCGGTAATACGGTTGACAATGAGAGTCCACGTGCTCTCGAAACGCTGCGTTCCGCATAATTAATAAATTTGTGTGAGTGGTGTTTACTGCTATACCTGTGAATTACAAAGTTAATGATAATTTTTTGTCCAGTTCATCTATGTGGTGATACCATCTCAAGTTCGCAACTATTATAATGTTCAAGAAATTTCCCGTACAACTGCGTTTCCTATTTGAAATGGAAAGGAAGAGAGGTTGGGATTTTCCCACATTCACCTCTAATTTATTATCGGAAGATCAAGCTTTGTCGCATTTATCTCGCTAACTATTAAAGTCGTTGATCTTTAGGTAAAAAGAAACGCGTTGTCTTTGTACATACACCTCTGCACCATGCATGTTATCTGAAAAATCGTTTACGCATATAACAAATAGCAGAGGACCAAGAATAGCTCCTTGTGGAACTCCAGATCTTATATTAAGTGGTGCAGATTTTGATAATTTCTTACACGTACTAGAAATTATAATAGCATGCAAACAGCTCATAAAGGAAAAGTATTTATTATTAGTGGCTTTAACGTACCTCAATTTGGAAATTCTGCAGCATACTATAGCAGATGTGTAGCTTTAAACATTTTCATTGATGTCTTAAATTTACATCAAATTAGCAACGAACTGTCTTGGTTGATTGCAGGGTTTGGTGATAATTTTTATGTTAGCATAGACGGTCTAAGTAGAAGGACAATTTATAATTATAGACAAGTTTATACTAATTTGATATTTATAGACATATAGATATTTAATAGGCATGTAATTATCATTAAATCTATGAACTTTTAAATAAATTTATTTCTTTAAAACCTACTCGTTTATCGAAGCGTCATGTATGCTTTACACTTGATCATATAGTGAATATTAAACTTTGGTGTAAGCGTCGTGTGAAATATACGAGGTTTAACCGTATGGTGGACTTCAATCTTTATAAGGAACTGAGAAAACTTGCGAAAACCATGTTGTTCTCATATCCTTGGATCTTTTCAGGTGTTGGATGAGGATTCCGGATATTTTGTACCCATTTTTCTACTCTCTTCTACTTCTTGCCATTCATTGCTTACATTCCTTCGAAGTTTCTTCCGTTTCCTCTACCCATTTCTATTATCTGGTCTATTCATTTCCTCGTAGGTCTTCTTTTCTTTTCTATGTGTCCTGTCTCCATTATTTTTTTTTTTGTAATTCTATCTGTCTTCAGCCTTACTATATGTCTATACCAATTTAATTGCTTCCTCCTTATTTTATTTATTATTGGTTCTTGCTTTGTTATATTTTCTAATATCTTCATCCTTGATCCTATCGCATTTTGTTTTGATCGATAGAATTTTTACGGCACAAATTAGCACAAATCCATAGCATAGTCAAATTGGTCCACACTTTTTAGACAGGAATATCTCGAGAATGGAATGAGGACAAAATAAAGTTAACGAAGACATCTTCAAATTTTCTAAAATCAAAAACTTTATGCTACCTTCCTATACGAAGTTCCTCCCATAACTTGTGATTCAGGTTCACCAAAACATTAATAATTTTTTTTTGGTATGGAAAAACATCAGATAAAGAATATCGTCTCTATAATATTGCATCACCTCCAATTTCATGTTGACGACATCCGTTCAAATTTATAAAGCCTTTTCTTTCTATAAAAATTCCTTACGATATCTGTTCCATCTGAATTAGATATACGTATTACCTATATTTGTATGTATGTGTACACATTTATATGTATATGTATATATATACGTGACGTGTCGGTCTCCCCTACCACTAATAAGATTCGGTGATGTGTACGGTTATAAAACGAAATGAGAAAGATCGTATCAGAATTAGAATACGTCGCTTCTATTTGTATATAAATAACACTGGAGATTTTATAAGTTGCGACGCTCTCAGAGGAATAGAAACCTACAATACAAGCAGCTATATTGTTAAGTTTTGTGGGAAGATTTTATCCAACTGTGTTAGTAAGGTTGTGTTTCCATTACGCATAAATGGAGTGAACTATTTAGAGCAGAATGTGTGATATTCTTAGCTGATCTGGTCTCCTTGTTCGTCTTTGAATGCAGGGAAATTATCTCTTGTTGTAGGATGTTCGGTATTTGACGAGAAAGTTCAGTTTTTCATACAGAATTGCACGCAGCCTTCAGAAACGAGTGCGGCCGGATATACCCGAAGTCGGAATTCATACACGTGTGGTTTGTATGTCTATAGTAACTATTCAAGAGCTTTAGAGGAAAACAGAACAATCAATTCTAATCAACAAGATCTAATTGAGAAAATGGGACGCATTAAGAGATCCTTTGTTGGTATTTCAAGGACTACGTTGGATTGGGATATGGAAGGAAGGAGAAGTAAAGGAAAGCTGAAAAATATATGGAGGCGTATAGTTTAGAACAGAAAGAAAAAACAGATGGAAGAATTTGATGGGGGCCCTCTGTTCCTAGTAGGAATAATTAGTATATTAAACATGGAGAATCATGAAATAACAATTGCTAAATCTTTAAACTTCCGTTGGTGGTCTAGCTTTCATTCTCGTCTAAAATTCTTTCGACAAAGGCAATTAAGCAGATAAATAACTGAATATCAGCTCCAATCTTTACACGAATTATTTACCACAAACACCATTTCCCAACTTAATCACAGTCTATATAATTTTGCGATAATTAGCATACCACCTAACACTTCGCACGGCACATTCGGAGGATATCTCGTTATAAATCGCGATTACAGCGCGATAGATGTCGTCCTGGCGGTCTTAAATTAATTTATTGTTGGTATTATAAGATATCTACTCGCGTTTATTTTTTCCTCACGCAACGTACAAAACACACACACACAGAACCGGCTCGAATTTAATTTACATAAACAGGTTTTATCTACTCACATTTAATTCGCGCCATATACAAAGCAAATAATCTCCTGCTCTCTTCTGGTATTATTAAAATTTTGATCGAGATTGACGTCGACGGCTACAAAGAGCACGTCGTTCGTCTTGAGAAGTGTAGCGTCCGAATCTTTTTCGCCCGGAGAGAAGAAAGAGGACGATAAAAAATTGACGGCTAGAGATCGGTATCGTCGAAGGTGTTACGCTGGATCCTATTGACTCTATCAGATCGTTAGACGTTTTACGTTGGTGCGTGTCTGGTTGTGTACGTTGTAGGGTATGGATTTTGGAGTCTGGTTTGGTAGGATGCGAGATAGAAAAAAAATATATAGGAATTTTTGTATCAGATAAAGTTTTAAACATGCAAGTATATATACTATTTTTTCTTTACTGTATATACATATATATGTAACACATGGGCTGAAAAGTTTCGGGCCTAACACATAGATGACGCTAGTTTTATTGCAGTCACCTTTCTCTCAGTTAGTACTAACCTTCAAAAGACAGCTGTTAAAATTTCATGATATTCTATTCATTAGTTTGTGACTTATTGCGCTAAGAGTCACGCTACTTTTGTTATTTTCAAAACAATGGATCAAAAACAATTTCACGTTTTAATTTTACACAGCTTCTTGATGGGAAAAAATACCGTTCAAGCGAAGCAATGGCTTGAAAAGTGTTATGGGGACTCCGCTCCATCAGAAACAACAATAACACGTTGGTTTGTTGACTTCAAAGGTGGTCGTAGAGACACCGATGATGCAGAACGCAGTGGACGTCCAAATGAGGCGGTAACACCAGAAAACATCAAAAAAATCCACAAAATCGTTTTGAATGATCGAAAAGTGAAGTTGCGTGAGTTAGCTGACATCGTAAAGATATCAAAACAACGTATTGGCTTTATATTGCATGAGCATTTGACTATGAGAAAGCTCTGTTCAAAGTGGGTGCCGCGTTTGCTCACTGTTGACCAAAAACAAGAACGTGTTGATGATTCTGAGCAGTGTTTGGCCATGTTTAAACGTAACAAACCGGAATTTTTGCGTCGATATGTGACAATGGATGAAACATGGATCCATCACTTCACTCCGGAATCAAAACGATCGTCATCTGAGTGGATAGCAACTGGTGAATCTCGTCCAAAGCGCTCGAAAGCACAACAATCGGCTGGTAAGGTTATGGTCTCGGTATTTTGGGATGTGCGTGGTGTAATATTCATCGACTATCTTGTGAAAGGAAATACCATCAACAGTGAATATTATATAGCGTTATTTGAGCGTTTGAAGGCCGAAATTGCAAAGAAACGACCGCATGTGGCAAAGAAAAAAATTTTGTTTCATCAAGACAACGCACCGTGTCACAAGTCAATCAAAACAATGGCAAAACTACATGAATTGAACTTCGAATTGCTCCCACATCCACCGTATTCGCCAGATTCGGCTCCCAGCGACTACTGGCTGTTCGCAGTCCTGCTCCTTCCAGATGTTTCGGGGTCTATCTATTTTGTTTTTGCCCTCTGTTTTGGCTTCAAATATCCTCTTTGTGATTCGATCTTCTTCCATTCCGTGTAGATGTCCAAGCCATCCCAGTTGTCTCTCTTCTATGATTATTTTTACTGGTTTGATACCCAGACTATTGTTTCTGATTCTGTCTCTTCTAGTTACTCCTTCTATTCTTCTTAGGAATCTCATTTCCATAGCCGTAACTCTGCTTTTGGTTCTATTCGTGGTTAATGTTGGTTTCACGACTCTTTTATACACCTCTGTCTTTATCTTTTTTGGTATTTCTTTTCCATCCAGAAACGAATTTCTCAATATGTTATATATTTTTGCGGATTTCCCTATCCTCTCATTTACCTCTTTCTCTATTCTCCCATTGTCTTCAATGATTGTTCCTAAGTAGTTGTAACTTTTAACTTGTTCCAATGCTTTTCCCCGATTTTGATGCTATGTTTTCTTTCTTCTGCTGCTATTATCATTGTGTTTGTTTTCCTCGTGTTTATCTCCATGTTTATCTTTGTTAGTTCTTCTTGGTATATCTTCAAGTTTTGCTGTAATGTCTCTTCCGAGTGTGCTATCAGTACCATATCATCTGCAAACATTAGTTCCTGTACGTTAATTGCATTCATTTTCCAGTTTCCTACTTTCATATTTTTTCCTTTTTGTTTAGCTTTTTTAACAGCGTCGTCTATTAATATAGAGAATAACAATGGGCTCAATACGCATCCCTGTTTTAATCCAATTTACGATTCGAATTCAGCTGATTGTGCATTGGAAGTTCTCACCTTATTCTTATTGCTTTTATACAATGCCTTAATCATCTCTATCATTCCTTTCTCTAAACCTCTCCTTTCCAAGCTCTGCCATACATCTTCTTTTCTTACCCTATCAAAAGCTTTTTTAAGATCTATAAAACATATATGTATTGCCTTTCCTTTCCCTATTAGTTTTTCTCCTAATTGTCTGATTACAAATATTAAGTCCTGGGTGCTTCTTCCTTTTCTAAATCCATGTTGAGTATCTTCTAGTGTTGTTTCCAGTTTCTCTCGGAGTCTTTTTTCTAGTATTTTTGTTAATACTTTTCCTGGGATGCTAGTTAATGTTATTGCTCTATAATTTGAGCAATCCTTAGAGTCTCGCTTTATGTAAATGGGCATAATTATTCCCATATTCCATTCCTTAGGTATTTCTTTTTTATTATAATGTTATTTAAGAGGTCAAGTAGTTCTTCGTTACCTTTGTCTCCCCATATATTTTATCATTTCAGCTGTGATTCCATCCTCCCCGGCCGCCTTTCCTAGTTTTAGTTTGCTAACTGCTTCTCTAACTTCTTCGTCGCTTATTTGAAAAAAATTGTTTACGTACAATAAATAGTCGACGTAGTATTTCTAATGATATTGTTCATAGAAGCGTAAAAATATGCAATATACAAAAATATTTCTATTTGTTTTAATAAATAATAGTATAGGAAATTTTAAATTTGAACTAGTATTTCACTTTTTATTCAAATCAGACTCACTTTTACCATTATCAATTTAAATTATTCAGGTATATTTATCCGCGTAATGGTTTAGCGCATGTCCGTCGTCAGTTAGATACACTTATCTCTTCAGGGTTAGTTATACGTTTCAATTAACCTTCTCCGCGCTCATTTAGAATTCCCCGTCGCATAGCCGTTTTATCATAAAATATACGATCGCGGAAATTGGCCGGTTGCCCGTAGCATTTCGATCGCCAGATCTCTGTTAATTCGAACGTCGCAATTAATAAGATCCGTTCGGTAAAGTGTTAACGTTTCCGCAAACATCGGACAGCGTATTTATTATTGAATCTGGCCGGCTACGGTGGAAAGAAATCTAAGTGGAGCGCTGATTAACGTCGAGCGTGAAGTTTAATCGATGGCTATAGGAAAGAGTTTGTGCCAACGTATCGTGTAATTGTATTGGAATGGAACTTAAGAACACGTCTGCAGGTGCTCGTTGTGGCGAATGTAATAAATTTATTGTCACCAGTTCGTAGTTGTTCTCATAAATTTCTACGGAGTGTTATGTACTTTATATTAAATTCATAGTTGCTGGATGTTTCCTGTATATTCCGCGTTCAGAAATCTTAAATTTCAGTCTGATTATGCTGGAAAATCGTATAACGACTTCGATTTATCTCTTCACAGATAAATCTTTGATTTTTTTTATACAAAAATGTCAATTATTATCTCGGGAATCATGTATCATATTTTTTTGCAAACTTAGCCTTCGGAATTTAGCGAAATTATGAAGAATGTTTTGCCATGACATGAAAAATATGAAAATTCCTATATTCAGATCAAAAAATTTAAATTTTAGAACAAGAACCTGGTAATTGTTTTCATGCAACGTCGAACCTTTCTAATTAGATAGATTATTGTAGTGATATTCTACAAATATTGTAAAATTATATATAATTTGGTAAATATTTTCGTATCTAGATTTATGTAGCAGCGCATATTTCTAATACATTGCAATAATTAGTGCCATCTGGACTAACATGATATAATATAGAAAAAAATTATTGCACATGTTTTATTACTACGCTTGTACCATTGCCATTTCAAATGATAGAGTCAAATTAGTTATCAGTTTGTGTATTCCTGCAGGGATAGAGGAGGTCATTCCTAAAATTATGAAGGACGTTTTTACCATTATAGCAGCTCATTGATTGTTGGGCATTATATTATCGAATTAGTAAAAATTGTTTAGATTTTTAATTATTTTTGTATGTCAAAAGTTTCCACGACTAAATCACGAAGAAATTAAAGCTGGTGTATTTGATGGAGCTCAAATTAGAATTTTAATGACAGATCCAAACTCATCAACTTTATGAAGGAAGCTGAGGAAGAAGTCTGGACTTCACTCACTGTGTAGATATGATAGGTTTCCCGAAAAGTTAGGTGCTGTATGCGATGAATAAGGCCAGAGATTTCATCAAGATTCAAAAACCATGGAAACTCGGCACCAAGGAAGATGAGTTCCTTATGTGATGGCCGACTACAGTTAGAGCGTGTCTGCCAAATCAAAATACACAGCAGAAGGTGTAGCAATCGAAAATTCCCTGATTGTTGTTTGTCGTGTTTTTACAAGTGCTTTTGTAACTTTAATGATAATTGGAAGAAATACTTAAACTCGTGACCAACATTGTATTTTAATAAATAAATGAATTATTAAAGTTTTATGCTTTGTTTATACCTTATTGGTTCTTAGGTAACTACTTAGCTGCATTAGTGAGTTCTCAAAGAGCACAGAGTTAAATTTTGACGTGCTACGCAAAAACTAAAATCACTTGCAGATTCAGCACACCCAAATTAGTAAAATTCAAGTCTGATACAGAAGTCAGCAAAAATTGTGTTGGGCAGTCTAGTAGATAACGTAATTATCTAGGTTGACAGTCCTACAATAGATAGAATCACCTCTGTAGAATTCTATAGTGTATTAATTACACTAGTTACATATATTTCTTTTTGGTAAGACAGTCGATGTTATAAAAGGTATGAATTAGAGTTGTAACCATAAAATTTCAGTTTTTTCTCATATTAATCGGCGTTAAGTTTTGAATGTGATTGAAATCTTTTATTAATTAATTAATTTATTTATTTATAAGACAACGTTGGTAAATTTAAAGTAACAGCTTTCTGTTTACAATAAATCAAAAACCCACAGTGTTTCCTAAATTTGGAGCAGCTGTATATGTCTATATTTATATTACTTCAGTGGTGTCAGTACATCGCCAAACACCTTTGGGGTATTATTATTTTAAACTCTTAGTATTTCTATTAATAGAAAGTCTAACGTGCAATCTCGTTTTTTTCTTTCTAGACGGGTAATTACTTATTTTGTACTTAATTTTCTAATTTCAATATGACGAAAATACATAAATCCGAAAAGAAAATAATATTTATAGTATTTAATTAACAAACAAAAAAATATGTATACAGAATGAAAGAAATATAATTTTTTTAGTGTTTTATTTTACCTTTTCTTATAAGATACTAAGCGGCTGTAATTAAGAGACCTACTTGTTTGACATATCTTTATGAGTTTCTGCGCTAGATGTCGCGCTGTGCAAAATGATAATATGGAGTCGTTAATTTACCAACATATTAGTGTGGTTGTTAAAAATATATAAATATGAATTATGCGTTCGAAAAGTTTCGTGTAACGTTTAATAGTGTATTATGTAATAATTGTGTGGTGCAGTGTTTATTAACGATCATCTTTTGAATGGATACAATGTCGGGAGTTCCTCCAGAGAAGTAAAACAAGTAAGTACGGTTATTTTTACTTCTGAATTAGTGCATATGAATACAACCTTAACCAATGCGTTAAATGTGTTACTATGAAAAGCAACAACAAAAGATAATGCACGTGTAGTAATACTACTGTAACGAAGATTACGAAAATCGGTAGCCTGTCAAGAGAGCTCTAGCAGCGGTCGGGAAATTACACCAAACAGAGCCCTATGTATTCGTTAGCCATGCAAGAGAACGGTCAGAACGGAACAGAATACTGTAGAATGTGATTTCGGACAGCTTTACACTTATGTACAGAGACCGGATTGTATGCAAAAGGCATATATTTTATTTTACGTCGATATGTAGATGTATTACACTGATTAATTAGCGTTAATTAATCATAAAATAAAATATATGCAGTTGTATGCACATACATATAATACAGCCTCTACTTATGTATATCCAAAACGATCAGCCTGTGTAGTACTTCTTTTACTTGACATATTTTAAAAGAAACAACATAAGCATGCGTATTACGCCATTTGTACATATATACACTATTGGTCCAAAGTAATATACGGCGTCACCTAAAAGTTTCTTTACTAAATAAAAAAGTAAGGATTTCGAGAATTATTTTACGAAATCGCGTAAAATTATTATAATCGTAAATATTAGTTTAAGAAGTCTTTAAATTCATACATGTATTGTTGAGTATAAAAATAATTGTCTTTATTCGTTTCCCTTAAAATAACACTTTTATTTTTACACCGAAAATATTATACCTAGAAAAAAATACATTGTTATACTTTAAAAAACTGCAAACAAGTGAATTGTACTTATACCGGATATATTTAAGTGATCCTGATTTAAAATAAAATTATGCCAGGCGATATTATGTCCATATATATATACATATAAAGAGCACAGAAAGATATGCTATTTATAGGACAATATTATATGCCTGTACATACGGTATAATGACTACATAGAAACGTACATATCTATAGTTTTCAATTGTACATAGTTTGATATTTTTCTTTAAATATTATATGTTAAAATACTGTTTTATTACTGTCGTAAGTTCATTAAATTCAGTTAGTGGTGGAACTTCAAAAAAATGTCCCTATCGTCCCCAAGTTCTGACTGCAGAATTTTCGTCACTATTTAAGTTAGTAAAATTAATGAATATTTTTTTTAGAGTATTAATGTCTATTCTTGTTATTAAGCGATAGTTTACAAATTCCTACAATAAAATATAGAAAATTCAAAGGTTAACATTGATTACTTAAATTAGAATATCCTTAATTGGTAAATATTTTACAGGCACTTCAAATTGTGTTTACCGTTTGAGTTCATGAGGAGATTATAAAGTGAGGGTCATAGTAGGATTATAATGTGTTTCGATTACACATTGCACTTTGAAACGAAGCTTTCCTTTTCTTAATTAATTCTTTGCGTACTTATTGAATATACCTTCATTAATTTTATGCGAACTGATCGATAATATATGGCTAGTTGGTTTCCCATCGCGCAAAAAGCGAAAACAAGTCTACGCTCATTCTCCGCTACGCTATACGCATACACCAATTAGCGAATATTTGCCCTGGCAATGGCCAGTTTCCTGAACTATTAAATAAGTCTTATCTTCCACTGTCCGCCGGTCTCTCAGCTGGACGAACTTACCGCAACCGTTGCGTCTATCTTTCGCTTGTTATGTCGTCTCCATGACCGCAGAGAAGACGTCGTTACTAGCTAGGACTCCTAGGTATACCTCGGCTGTAATTATTAATATCGGCAGATATACAATTCCAGAGTTAATGACGTACCTACATTCTGAGGTACCCCGCTATCGTTTCGCTGGATTCTTACCATTCAAATCGGCGTTTTTGCTCCCGAGGAAAGAAGGCTGATATCGTTCTCGTTAAGGCGGACATACGTAATTACACGAAATGCCCTTACTTCATCATTATTTTGCATTGCTCTCTCATTAAGATAGATGCACGTAATTATACGAATTTCAAATCGTGTCTTTTTCTTGCTGCGTCTTATTTCTTTCGCTATTTGTAGATTTTGCATAGGTAATTAGATAGTATTCGTGCATCTGGCGAAGGGAAGAGAAGATTCTCAGGCGTATAATTGACGATTGGTGAAACGGGGTGGTTATTATCCGTTCCGATTGTTTGTTTCTCCGTAGGAATTGAAGAGGGTATTGGTGACTACAGTTTGCGTAAAATTTCTCTTTGTCGCTTACTGGAAGCTGTTCATTGGTTTTCTTTTAGTTACAGTCTTTAAAGTAAGAACGTGTATGGGTTAATGTGTAGAAAAATGTATTCTTAATTACTTTTAAGTACGTGGGTTTATTGTACTCCATGAGTAGAAAAATACTGTACACCATTAATAATGAGTCCAGTCACCACCAGCGTTGACAATTGTCTGGCATCTCCGAGGCATATATTCCACTAAATTGACAGCGTATTCCCTGGCTAAAGACTTCCAAATGAGACAAATTTGTCGTGTCAGTTGCTTCAAAGTGCGCACTCTTCTTCGTCGAAGTTTCAACTGGTCTGTTTTGAGAGGTATTAGTAATGTTGCATATTTTATATTTTGTACGAAGTGTTTAGCAAATCAGTTCCTAAATTTAAACCAACTGCAAGCCATCGCCGATTTTATCTCCCTTGGTTTGACTTCGAAATTATACAAATATCAAAAACCAAAATGTTATTTCATGATCAATTTAAATATTGACACATTCGAACATAAAAAACTTGTATCAGCATCTCATAAAAGTTATATTGCCAGTATAGAGCAAAGTTTATGGAGGGATCCTAAACGTTTTTGGTCTTACATTCAGAGCAAACGCGGTCATGCTAGAATACTTGGGCGTATAAAGTACAATAACTTTCTAATCACATATCTGCTATATGTCTTTCTGCATCTAAATCTTTGGGTTTTCTAATAAGAACTTGTCGCGCCTTTCGTGACGTCTCAGTGGTAAGGACTCTGTACTATACTCTTGTTCGATCTAAATTGGAATATGCCAACTTAATTTGGTATCCTTACTACACGTATCAGGTGATTTCAATTGAACGTGTACAAAAGCGGTTCCTCAAATACCTTAGCTATAAGGCTAACGGCACTTACCCTGATCGTGGTTCAGATTATGTAACATTGTTGCAGCAACATAATTTTCATTCATTAGAAGATCGTCGCCATAAAAAACAGCGCAAGATTTTTATTTAACCTGTTATCTAATGAAATAGATTCACCATCATTATTAGCTTATGCCGATATCCGAGTACCACCACGTTACACACGATACCTTGATTTTCTCGTGGCGTGTAGGCACAATACAAATATCTTGGCCAAATCGCCTATATTTCATATGGTCACCAATTTCAACAGAATATACTCGTAGAATATTTGTTTGTGTTAGAATTATGTTAATTGTTATGAAATGTATTGTACATGTGTGTTGATTTGTAATAGTATTAGGCATGAGGTATATACATAATCAATGTAATTGCACCAATTGTTTGTATGTTGTCCTGTATGTGATAATAATCGTTGGACAAATGAAGATTATTATTATTATTATTAATAACATCGAATCTACTGCACCTGGTGAGATAACAAATGCTTTTGCAGAATACTTTAGTAGCGTCACTTGCCTACCTTTCACGATATGACTAATTCCGCGATAAGATTTAATCTATTAAATTTGAAGGAATTGAATTGCCGCTTAGGCGGTCGAGGATTCTATTGCAGGATCAGATAATGTTTCGGGATTTATCGTTCGTGATTGTGATTATGTATTTGCTAAGGCTTGGACGTCATTTTCAATCTTGTTTTGAAGCTGTCTAAATTTCCAACAGTTTGGAAGTTGGCACATCGTCAAATTTCTGTACTGTGAAAATATTCTCTTTTCTCATCTTTTCTTAGAGTTGCACGGATGGATCTCTCAGAAGCAACATGATTTTACATCCCAGCATTCAACCGTCACTAATCTAGCTTGTTTTATGCAATATGTGTCTGAGACAGTAGATAGTACAAGCCAAGTTGACACCATTTACTTCGACTTTCAGAAAGTGTTTGATCAGAGAGACCACTATATTCCTCTACGAAAACTGAATTCGTTCGGCTTTTCAAGACCATTGCGCTCACTCTTACAATTATACTTGATCAATGGGGAATTCCAAGTATGCTATAGGAACGACGCGTCATTCAAGCACATTGCTACCTCTGGTACAGCGCAAGGATGTAATCTTGGACCTCTAATATTCCTGCTCTTCATAAAGGACATTGGCTACTACTGTTAAATGCGAAGCACTAATGTACGCTGACGATATTAAGCTATTTCTAAGCATTGATTCTACTGCAAATTGTGTATTGCTTCGGAGATAGTATCGATTGTGTTTATAATTGGTGTAAAGTTAATAGATTGTTCTTAAATATTTCTAAATGCGCTACTTTGGCATTTACTAAGCGGCAGCAATGTATTATCTACCATTATAACGTTGAAGGAATACCACTGCGGGAGTCATCGGTCAAAGATTTGGGGGAGTTTTTTGATACCACTCTATGTATCTTTTTCTGATCACATAATTCAGTTGGTATGGCGATGCTTTAAACTATACGGATTTATTTATCATAATTTTGAAGACTAATATACAAGCTCTATCTTTATTATTCTTTCTCTCTCATTCGATCCAGGTTGCTGCAGTATGCTGCGTTGGTCTGGTTTCCTATTTATGAAACATCCATAAACTCTATTAAGGTGGTACAGAATACATTTAATTTTGTTTCTTTTTCTACCAGGAAAACGATTTCTTTGTTAAAATTTTTATTCTATATAACACATAACAAGATTGATTGGCACTGGTTCTTAAATAAGTGTAATGCTAATGGAAAATTAGCTTCAGGTCGTCTTTTGCCTTCTATTGCGGTTGCACTCCAATCAATGTCCTTATAACGTCCTCGATATCTCATAAATGTAATAGAGAAATGTAACACTGACTTTTTCTAAAATTTCAAATCCGTAACTGCTTTCCCTTTCCGTAACATCCTTCCTAATCTTACATAGGGATATCTGCCTCACGAAAGTACATAAAGATCCAGCCCTACCGCTGGAAATACCACAGAAACCGAGAGATTCGAGCTCTATAATCATAACTGGTCGTTGAAACGGAGACCGATGAGATTACGTTGATAGAGCGTATTTTATTTTATGTCCGTTCCAAAAGCGGACTAGTAGAATTAGGTACCAACATCAAATGAAATGCGAACGAGTGCAAATATCATTGTTTCCTCCTAATTGCGCGCTATCTATGTGAATTTATCTCGCCAAAGGCGGAGGCGAACTGCGAGCCGTGGCCGTAGCCGGTAGAGGCTCGCCGGCATTATCATTTTAAATTGGACAAAGCCGGGGACACGATGGCGGTTATCCGAGAAGTACGACAAATTCGCATCTATCACGGGAACTCGGAGAGAGTAAATTTTCATTTAGTTGTACGACATGATGGCCGGACGAATGATCCTATTACGGCTTTTCGTATAATAGGATGGGACGCTTTGGAATCCTTAGAATGATGGATTCGTTTATTTATCGGATGATGTTGGAGATTGTATTACATATGGGATACTCATTGAATATCGAAGGTTATGAAATAAACTAGGGAATTGTTATTCTTAAGACCGCGACCAATCCATCTGGTTTAAAGATGTTTATCCGATAAATATTTAGAAACAAATACCGTCAACCAGGGTTTCGTAGATTATACAGGATAGTTCATAGAGGAGTATACATACACCAAATTATACGATGTCTGGTAAAGAAAAAAAACTATTAAGTTCTACCTGATACTCACTTGCAGTTTCTTTATTACCATTTCGCATAAGGCGTTCCCAGGTAACTCAAGGAGAAGGGTGCGTGACAACACATTGATACGCGCATTATAAACAAAAAGAGTATATTGGAGTATCTTAGAGAAAAGTGTAGAAGACCATAAGCAAAATTAAGCAATGAAGGAAGTTAATTTAATCTATACACTGCTGGAAAGACGACAAACTATAAGATATGAAACATAGATGCACAGTTAGAAATAGATCTATGGATAAACGAGAATTTCTTATATATTTAGTGCGATAACCAATAGAGACAATGACAGGAATACAGAGATAGGAAACAGAACATACTGGAATAACACTCACAGAACTAAGATAAACAATGACGTACTCAGACCATGGAGGGATTAAGAATCTTGGAAAAGAACAAAATCAGAACACTTCAAGAACCTAAAGAAGAAAACCTGACGAACCAAAAACCTACTAAAAGAAGAAAAGTGAAAAAACATTAAAATACAAAGAATAAGAACAGCCGTATCAAAAGGAAAGTTCAAGAAACATCACTAACTAGAAACTCTTCGGGAGCAGACCCAAATAAAGACTACGCAACAGATGTGAAGACCAGAGAAGACTTTCGACAATATATAACCGACAAGAGCGAAAACAATCCACAAAGTATACAACCAATCATATAACGCCTGGTAAAGAAGAAGTTAAGGCCCCTCTTATGCTCAATTGTTATTCCCTCATTAGTCTTCCTCGTAAGGCATCACCGGCTAATTCAGGAGGAAGATACTCGAATCATGAATAAAAACGACGCAACTTAATTTAAAACCACGAAAGGGATAACCAAAATCAGGTATAATTTATATTGCCTTGAAGAAGGATAAAATCGGATAAAAAATATTGTTCTACAAAGTCTCGTAGGATCAAAGCGAGCCAAGAAGTAATTATTCCAATCTAAAAAAGGATTTCTGTCTAATTTCTACCAAATACCAATAATTGGCTTCCCCTCAACGGTCTTAAACGTGCTGAGAAATTCATCCATAGCTAAACTAAAGTACCTGGTGTACTCCAAAATAGTGCCTGTATACTAAAGGAGCATATAATTACAGTACGAAAGATTAATAACGTAAAAGAGGAACCTAAAAGAGCCTAAAATAATTGGAAATAAAAAGAAGATGGTAGCGTGCCTCGTATTAAATTCGTTAACGAGCGAAAAAACACTTACAAAACTTCTCGTAAATCTTGCACAACTAGCAATAAATGCAACCCATCAAAAACAGCAACAACCGCCGTAATAAAATCCAATTATTACCAATAAAAGTCGAAGCTACAAACACTCGGTTTCGGAAACACATTGACCGAACGAATACCTAACAACCAGTCCAGAACCATCAAAATGTAATAAAAGTACCAACTTTAACAAAACGAAAGCCATCGTTTTCCGGGAACACAAAAAACAACAAAATAAATCAAGACTAAAGAAAATTAATTACAAAGAGATAGCAATAAGAATTTGGATATACAAAGAGTAGCACCTACTGGAACAATGTAGAAAATAACGTCAGAACTATGGGGAAAAAGGTACGCGAACGTAGAATGATCTCCCACAAACAAAAGATCTGATGAATCTGCAAAGGAGGTTACTATTTTCCAGGAATGTACGGTCTCAAATATAGCAAGAAGCTAATTTGTTTTTCTTTGGAGCAGAAAAATTGACGGAATCAAAAAAAATAGTTTTACAATCAACAGACCTCAATCCTGTAGAGAAATTACGTATGGTCGAATTCCATGAAGAAAGTCCCATGTTCAGCAAAGCAATTATAAGTTTACCTTCATTCTGAGTGGATTGAAAAGAAACTGTAATAAAGACGTAAATCTTTTGAAGAAGACTTAAGTTGCTTTAAATCTTAATGCAGATTTTTTAAAGTGGTCCTAAATTTATGTGCGGTAGTGTAGTTATATTTGCCTATAAAAGGTAATCTTATGAAAATATCATTTCACAATTTGCTTGCCCCAGTACACACAAGCAAAGTAGTGTGCTTACAAAAACTTATCCAATAAACTCACACACCAAAGAAAAAACATGACAAATGAACTAATAAATAGTTTAAAATCTACTCACTAGGCATTGTGTACTTCAAAGTCCATTCAAATCATGCTATTAGCTAGTAGTAGTAGTAGTAATAATAGTAGTAGTATCTAAACATGCTATGTCTATTCATGAGGGCCTCGTTTAGAGAAGGTTATAAATCTAAACTTTATGACCACTTCATGAATTTTACCGTTCTTTTTTCTTATTTTCTCCTTTTCTTATTTGTATAAATACTGTCGTTAAATGTATGCGTATGCATAAATTATGTTTTACAAGACCTAACGTCTGAATGTCGAATGAATTTCTTCTTAATTTAAGAATGAATTGATGGGACATTCCTTACAAAAACCAAAGTTCCCTATAAACCAAAACAAAGCATTTGCAGCATGTTTTTATATTTGCCAACTTCTTCTTTTGTATTGTAGTTATTTTCTATAATTCCCCTAATGTTTTCTTAATCGTTCATCAACAACTTTTCTTCAAGACATTTTCTGTTATTAGTAACTTGCGATTTTGCCATGATAAACACATAAAAACATGCTAGTTACCTGAAAGTTAAGAGTCGCTCTCAAACTATGTAGGGTGTAGCGTTGCCTTTTGGAGTTTAGCAGGTAGTGATTTTGGGTTAGATTCGTTCGGTATGAAATATTATCAGGATTCTTCCTGCTTCTGATTATACTGAAAGTGGATACCAACTATTTCAAACAAGAGTTTCCAGTTTTCATAGTTTAATAACTCAATAAGAACTTCTTTATTTAAAATAGGACATCTATTGAAAAATTTCCATTTATTTTTGAAAAATTTAACAGGTACAAGATTTAGTTTAAACATCAATAGCTTTTACTTGATATTAATGATGTACACAAAATTTTGTAATCTTATTCACTACATAAATAGATATTTATAATTATATACAAGGTGTTACTAAAGTATAATCCAATGCGGAAATATGTAGTCTTTATTTAAAAATACTCGGTTTCGTTTCTAGTTCACTAAAGTGTGTACAGTTGTTTACACAAGGGCGTAAATGGCGTAAATACCTAATTACACGATCCTTCTTAGAAAAGGAGGTATATTTCGTAAACATTTATGTTTACTTTATTACGCTAGAGAGTTTCAGGTCAGTTTTATTTGTGTATTCGTAAGAACAGGTCACAGAGTAAAATGAGTTCACCTTATATTAAAAGATTAGAAGCAGTATTTCTGTGTTCGCACCCTAAGGGGGCCAAAATGTCGTTGCAAGCAGCGGAAAAGTATTTACATCGGTCGAAGGCATTCGTAGGTAAGTGGGTTACTCGTTATAAAATAAATAAAAATGTGGACGATTTGCCAGAACGTGGGACAAAGCGCGCGACTGTTAATCGCATGGATCGAGCAATAATAAACATTTTTGAAAAAACCCACTTTAACATTAAAACAAGGCCAACAGCGATTAGCTAAACGTAATATTAGTGTTAGTGTAGGAACAATACTTCGTCGATTACATGAAAATAACATTCAGTGGCGATATGTACGAACGAAACCACTTTTGAAAGAACAACATGTTGGAAAACGTCTAGAGTGGGCGCGCGAGAATATGACTCGCGATTGGCAGAACGTGATATTCTCAGATGAATCGTCGTCTTGGGCTTTTAGTCCTCAACGAAAAGTGTGGTCCGTCCGTGGAAAACCAATGCCACAGCGAAGTGTTAAGCACCCATTAAAGGTGCATGTTTGGGGTTGCTTTAGTGCGTTTGGGTTTGGCAAATTGCACATCTTTACGGCTAATTTAAACGCTCAAAGAATGACGCAAATTTATAAAAAATGTTTATTACCATCAGCAACAAAGTGGTTTGGTGATGATCCGTCGGTTTGGATATTGCAAGAGGATAACGACCCGAAACATCGCAGCCACCGATGTGTGTCATGGACAACAGAAAATGGGGTACAAGTGTTAGACTGGCCTTCACAATCGCCCGATGCGAACCCCATCGAAAATGTTTGGGCACTAATGAAAAACCAACTTCGAGGAACACCCATATTTAATTATAAGTCGCTCTGTCGAAAACTCAGGCAGATATGGAGGTCACTACCAGCAGAATATGCGAGAAAACTGGCGGAGAGCATGCCTAGACGATGTGAAGCTATTTTAGAAAATAATGGAGACTGGACTCTTTATTAGTTGTGAGCGTAGTAGTATATATATTAATGTAGTTTTTTAATAAAAAAGTTTCTTTCGGAAGTGTTTTTTTAATACCGTTATTCCGTACATGCTCTTGTGAAAACTACTGTAATATATTATTTGTATTAGAATTACAACTTTTCAATATTTTCAAAAATATACAGGGTGCTTCATTGTTCAAATATCCAAGTTTGAATTTTCTGTATATGCTATGGAATTGCTTCAAGTATTAAGGGCACGATTTATTGAATCAGTATATTGTACTATTTGTCACCGTTAAAAAAAACATTAACCTTTTTTAATACTAGATAAGTGACATTTACTTTGCGTGTTTGGGTGTGTTCGTGATCTAAAATATTCTAATAAATTTTATTGTGTATGGCTAGACTCTAGCGGTTATTTTAATCGATTAAAAAACAACAATACAGTTTGTGATAAGTACCGAGAGAAAGCTACTCTTTTAGCAATAAACAATCCTAACGTTATAACGCATATAACATGCCAGACGACAAGATAATTTAAATGACAAATATAAGTGAGTCCAACGGTCCATTACTTTTGCCTTTGAGACACAATTGTAGCTGAGTCGTATCTGTGCCGTAACTTAACTGCAACTAACAGAAAAACTGCGACACTTTAAACGATAACTCATTTCGAACGTTATTATAGTTTATATCTCGTTAGGATCTATTATGGCATTACGTTTTGCTCTCCGCATACTCAATAAAATACATAATCGTACGTTAGAAGGTGTGGGTATATAAATAAGGTCGCTTTCAAATATAAATCGAGACAATTACACCAAACGATTAGCTCATACCAAACCCGGCGTAATTGATTTAATCGCAATTATATGCAGAATAGCGCCCTCTAACGACGTCCATTTGCGACCCATCCCATTGCGAGTTGCCTCTGCGGAAGATATCTCTTGTCTTACGGGGAGGAAAGAATAATTATAGCTTGCTTGAGGAATATACATACATAACTCGGTCGTACGTCTCACTTAACCGTACGTACGAGTAGGTACCCTTCTTTTTTTTTAATGCGTTTACAACGTGAAGAAGATTTATATTCGTAATAAATCACTGACAGGTTCATTAAAATTGTTAGTATTTGTATAATATTCACGGTTTTATTGTTACCGTCGTAGTCGGCCGTGGAACGGTCCCGGCCGCTTATTCAAATTAAAAAGCGAATCAACGCGAGCGTTTGACTAATTGGTGAGAAACCATTTGAATTTTAAATTAGACGCGAGATTCTCAACGTTACGTAGATAACGACGACGTTATTTGTTATGGACTGGGGTTTTATTGGAAATAAATGCCAATCCGTTTTTGATTATCTGCATTTTTTAATAGAGTCTAACGTCATAAGTATGACGTACGTCAAATGTCAAACGCTTCGTTGAACGTTAGCGCCATCTACATCAATACTTTTCGACCTGTTTCATATCATGGCAAGCTTGAACCTATGAGGAACACGTGTTATTTTTATGAATAATAAAAGTCTTGATCACTATTGGATATTTAAGCCATATACATACATACATTGCCGTCGTAATTTATACAGGGTGTTCCAAGAACAAAGAAAACGTAATATTTTATATATTACGTTCCTTTGTATAATTTTTCCGTATGTAATTGATAAATGTCCGAGTAGACTTAATGTTCAATGAATTATACAGAGCGTTACAAAAATAAGGGGATATAGTATTGTAAATAACAAATATTTTAATGAGTGAAAAATTTCGAATTAATCATTTTGTTACAAAATCAAGAGCGTATCTTTTTTTTTTAATAGCGAAAACTGATGAATGTGGATTTTAGTATTTATATAGGGTGTTATAAAAATGGGGAATGTATGTTATTTTAAAAGATTTTGTAAACTATCTTTTCTGGAGTTATACAAAGTATGACGTAGCTAAAGATAGATATTATTTAAAAGAAATTAGCGAGAATTTCATTATTTGTGAATATTTGCTTATTTTATTGTTTATAAGGAGTAATGCTTCTATATCCGAACGCATTCCAATTTATGGTTATTCAATTTTTCATTATTTCATGTTTTTACGTTACATATATTAATAGATATTAGCGGACATCAACCCTGGTTGGCTTAGCAATAGAATCCTCCTCTTTTCTGTTGTGTATACATCTGTTCCACTTATTTTTCTTATCTTTAACTTTGAGTTGTATTTCTGCTATTCACCATCTGCATCTTATTCCATAGCTTTCCTGTGCTGCCTTTAGTACGTTGTTCTTGAATCCCATTTATCTTCTATCTCTATTTCGTGTTTGATCTCTTTCTCTCGAATTTCTTCATCTTCTTAGATGATTTAACTTTTTTTTGATTACTTTTTCCTTTTTTCGTCTTGTTTGTAGAAATTATAGGTGTTATTAATAAATATTTGGCAAGGTGCAGAGGTTTGTCAATTATACTTATATTACTAGAGTTAATATCACCTTTTATAAACGGCAACCTTCTACTTCGCTCCCAGTGAATATCTGAGGACGTACAAATCGGTGGTATTTGTAGAGGACGTTACAAAGTTAAGAACATAAACTAATTCATTCCCAGAAACATTTTTAATGTGCACACTCAACATCTCAACACCTTTGTGTAGAATATACATATATTTCTATATAATTATAACGTTTTTAACACGTGTTTTTTATTTTGTTTCAGGTAATGGTCTTGATTTATTTTATGCCTACATTCTAAGGTACGTAGTAGTCATTTTTTCAAGATCTATTTTAATTTTTATTAACCAGGAGTTTTCCTATAACCAGTAGAACGTTTCTGTGAAAAAATAATCATTACCAAACAACTCTTTTTCGTACCATCTCTAACCAAAACGATTATAGAGCAATGGTAATATTTCTAATACGTTTAAAATTCCTCTGACTACAGTAATTTGTTAAACAAGCGCTGTTCTCATACTTTCTCATTTCTTCAATACTCATTCACCTCGCCGCATCAAGCACGTTTTGCTTGTTTTAATTGTAATTGGCATCTTTCAGTTTGACCGTGGCCCTGAAGCCGCACGTATTGTCGGGACTAGCTCGTGATGACTGAGAGAAATTACGGAAATAATTTGAACGATTAAGGCTACGCTTTTGGACGGCGGATTTTAACTAATACGAAATTTCTTCGCCGGTTTAAACTATTTTATGACCGCGAGCGTTGCTGTCCGCGATTGTAATTGGGACTATTATTAAGTTCTCCCGACTAAGGATTTTCGTGCTGTTAAATTTGATTGAGGATTTTATAAATGCGCTATGTATGTACGAAAATCAAACGCTAAACTAAACATTATTTTTCATCCTTGTTTGGATCAAAAAAGAATAAAAGAAGAGGAGGAAAACGATAGCCTCGAACGATCAAACAAACCGTTTGACGAGAATTACTCACCCGACATGACTAATAACAAAAAAGGTTAATCATTTTAAAATTGACTCTAATGCGTCTCTTCCGCCCTTCCCGAGTCGGCCTCAGATATACGTAACACAAAACGCTTACATCCCGAGACCGCTATTGCTTGAGAAGGCTGATTTTTTCCCTTCTGACGATTTGAAATGCAAAACTCATCTACGTTGCGTTGTATAGCGAGGGTTATTCTATTCAAATCGATGGGAGGAACCCTTGCTTATTGTAAGTAATTTTAAATTCCGAACATGAACGAGCATTTTACAAGGGGTGATTGTTAATTCGATCGTACCGGTTGTGTAACCTCTCATTTAGGAGCTCGAATGATTATTTGATAATTTATTTGTCCAGCTGTGATTGCTATGGAATTTCGTAAGAAAAAGACGATTTCCTTCTGAAAATTTTGTCGTAAAAAATATATATTTATAGAAAAGAACTCGCCCAGTAAGGAACTACTAAAATTTTGTCGGTCACTAATTAAAGATATACAGGGTGTTTAGATAATATGTCACAAAATTTTGAGAACGAATCGTGTGACCTAAGATATGTAAAAAAGTCTTAATAAACATGATACAGCCAATGGACTGCAAAAATATTTATACTAAGGCCCAGTTTATTTACATTCTGATAAAGTAGCAGGTAGCGCAATCTAACGGATAAACACCATCACTGAATTGGCGGTATTTGCTTTCGTCTGAAAAAATGACAGACCGCCAAAACTCTTCGGGCTTCGTTCGCATTTCGATTGCCCAAGCCATTCGGCGCCGTTTTTGAAACGCCGTAAGGAGAGGTTTCTTCTTTGCCATCCTCTTATACATCCCCACACTGTGGAGGTATCGCAGAACGGTGCGCTGACTTTTCTGTGAAGTTGCCGCAAGCTCAGCTGTACTTTTTCGCGGTTCTCTTAACACTTCGCGCACAAGCACCCTTTTACTTCTTTCAGAAGGTCCGGCACGACCTAGTCTCAGCTCCACTGTTGTTTTTTCCTTGCGTTTAAATTGTGTAATCACACGGTTAACTGTGGACAACGGAATATTAATTTACTTATTTCACGTTGCGAAGCGCCGCGTTCACTCTGGCCAACGATGCGACCCCGGATAAAGTCGCTAATATCAGTCGAACCTTGTAAGCGACGCATAGTTGTAACGATACTAAACTATGACGAATTCCTTCCGATACATCTATCCCTACCCTAATGACAAGAGAAAGTTCTTAATTCGTTCTTAGAATTTAGCTGTTTACATATTTATACCGCTTTACCTGGTGTCTATTTTATTGTGTCACCCTAGTGCATTTTCCTGGAGTATCTCACCTCGATCTGTCACTAAAATACAGTATATTGTCCGAAACTTAACTCTACAGACTGCAGACTGAATTTACATACATTTGCGACAGAAATAAATCACTCACGGGTTTCTGTGACCCAACAGTGTAATTCCACGATCACAACTTATCTGCATATTTTGAGGCTGGGCTGCCTCCCCTCCAAATATAGGGTGTATCTTATTTCGCATCTAAACAGTTCCATTTAGAGATTATTTAATCTTGATTTATCATTTGGCGAACCAAAAATCATTATTTACCATCTAAATTAAAGAATCAGCTACAAAACAATTAATCATAGACGCAGAAACAAAACAGGGCTATTAAAAGAAGCGCAAAAAAACGAACCTATTAACATAGAATCGATTCTGTTCCGCCGTTACAGAAGTATTACCATTTTACTAAACGTTAGCGGTCCTTGACCGCTAGGAAAAATGCCTAATTTCCACCGCGTCAATAAATTATCTCCGCTTCGTTTCGCCTAATTATATTTGATCGATACGTGCGCAGTGCTGAAAGGTCGGATGTGTGTTTTTTTCGCATTTAACCCACCTTCGCACGGATTCAACTGGTGATAATTTATACGTCCTGTATGTGTGTGTAATCGGTAATTATCTTTGAGCCGAATTCTAACCAGCCGTTGAGCATTAGAATTCGTATTATGTGTTTTTATCGTGGGTAAAAAAAAAGGAAATTGGATGATGTTCAAGGTGTGATGGTTAAATCATTAGAATTGAGAGAAATAATTGAAATATTTTAAACAGTGGCGGCGCGTGAGCACTGATCATGTACATATGTGCTACCAATGGCTACATGTTGTAGCAGAATAATGAATGTAATAACATTCGGAATAAATAAAATCTGATCTTCGTAATAGCGGAAGAATCTTCATATTTATTTCGTCGATTTTGAGAAGGCGTTTGATGGGGTAAATGGCGATAAACTTTTTCAGTTCTTGGAGGAGATCGGGCTGGATAGTATAGATCAGAGACTTTTGAAAAATTTCTACTGGCATCAATGTGTAAAAGTAAAATTGATATATTAGCATCGAAAAACGCTAACATTTGTAAGGGGGTAAGACAAGGATGGGTATTGTCCCCTACTCCTTTCAATATATATTCAGAATAATTATTTGTGAAGGCGCTCAAAGATTGCACTGACGTGATAAAAATTAACGGACTTTACGAGGGTAGATCTCTATGTTGTACGCCTAACCTCCTTACAGTAAAACCACAGTGGCATTGTATTTTTTATTTTTCGCATTTTGGACAACTTCGATTTTGTGCAAAAATTGAAGTTGTCAAAGTATGGTAACTCTTGGATATGGTTCAAAGTCGCTATAGTAGTACTTTTGCATACGTAGAACGCGATTTTAAAGTCGAAATAGATGGAATTTGTTTTGTTTGACTGTAGTTTATTCGGAAATCTTAAGAAACATGTCAAAAATAACGTGACTTTTACGTAATAGTGCTGTAACTTTTAAACTGCTAAAAGTTCAGCGTGAAGAACTATATTTTTCACAATCTACACGTTAAAATCTTCATTTGTATATAGATTTTAACGCATTTTTGGGCAACGTCGATTTTTTGCTAAAATTCCGTTCGAATACCCCTTTGAAAATTTATCAAAATATGGTTACTCTTGGATACGATTTAAAATCGCTATATTAGCACTTTTGCATATGCAGAATGCTTTATAGATGGCATTTGTTTTGTTTGGCTGCATTTCATTCGGAAATCTTAAGATAAATGTCAAAAATAACGTTACTTCTACGTAAATGTGCTATAAATTTTAAGGTTTTTAATTAATCGTTTCAATAAATGTCGAGAAGTTAGGAGAGATTACATTGAAAATTAGAATTTCTTATATTGTTCCAAATTTCTTTTTTCTACATCAGACCGAGAATTTATGGCGCCTACCTTGTATATTGTAACGCCAAGTTTTATTATTGAAATAACATGTTTGTACAACAGATACTATTATTATAGTAGTGATTCATCCATAATAACAATCTGTTTTAGATCATAGATTCAATTTCATTGTTTTTCCTAAGATATACGTTTTAGGTATCTGCGCATATTATTTAGTTTGTATCAAAACGCGATCGGAACGTGCCTCGATAGTTTGTAGTGTTAATAATTGATTAACACATCAAAATCCAGTTACACAATAGATTTCTCTGCATTTCCAGACGTTTAGCTTATCTCTACCGAAGAACTTCTTAATTATATACCGTCTCAATTACATACAATAACCTAGAGATGTTTACTTATCAAAATCGCGAAACATTCCTTTCGATTATCTCAACGCCGTTGATTCCCATATTTATCGCTTTCGCAGAAGCTATAATGATAAGGAAGAGGTGTATAATTGCGTTGCGCGGTTAAAAACTACATCAGATAATCGTAATTAATAATTGTACACCGTGCTACTGCTGTACAATGAACAGGACAGCATCGGCGTATGTATTAAGTTTTCTCTTGGTAATGGTATTCACAGTTAATCTTTGAAAAACAGCACGTTCAAAGTAATAACGCGCAGACACGGGGTTATTAGTGCATGGAAAATTATTATTTATTAACGTCGGTTTATACTTAACTCGGATGTGTGGTTATTTAAGCCGAGGGAAATCGTTTGCTCGTTTTGACGATGTCGAGTGCAGCTGCGTTTCTAGGTACGGATTTGTAACGTCGATTGGTTGTTAAAATTGTTATTACACATACTAAGCGGAATTTTTTTAGTTCCATGTGAACTTTTGAACGGAATATTTGGTTTTGTTTATATCTGCTGGAGATTGAAGGCATTTCAATTCGTATATTGTTCATGTTATGTATATTTTCATATTTCATAAGAAGCTACTACTACTAATATAGATTTTGTAGCGTAAAATCTTAATGTGCGTAATAATTTATTCCGTGGAGTTATAGCATTATTTTGGTCTGTGGGTGATTTAATATCATCTATTTTTACATCCAATAACAATAGCTTCTTCCAAATTTTCATATTTTTTTTCATTTGAATTTACAAACACTGATTATAGTTACATGATTAGTAATGATAAAATTTTCTTGCATTTTTCATTCGTTTTAAATTTCTGAAAAAAATATCAATATCGGTAGGATTTGAACCCACGACCTTCAATTCCGTGATGTAGTGGTTAGCACGTTTTTCCGGTATCAAAGGGGTCATGGGTTCAAATCCTACTTTGACTGATATTTTTTCAGAAATTTAAATACGTTGATAAAGGGCAAAAAAACGTGTATTTATCTTACAAACACTTATTTAATTGCACATAACAAATAAAAATAAAAACTAACCTTTGAAATCCTCTACCACGTTTGCGCGTATTGACGTTACGTTATTGCGTATACGCGTTTGACGCGTATTGATTGTTGCTTATGAGCAGAATCAACTACAGAAACATAATTGAAAAACCTTGCTTATACCTGAGTTATAAAACGCGCATCACTGTTAGAGTCAGTAATAAAGGTACTGTTTCCGGAATTGGTCATCATGAAGTATAAGAGGAGAAAATGAAACAAAAGTAAGAGGAAAAAAAGAAATAAAATGGAAAGAAAAAGAAAAGAAACATTGAAAAAAGGGGGAAAAAGAATAAGGGAAAAAGAAGAGATGAGGGGGGAGGCAGAAACAAAAGAAAGAAAAGGGAAAGGCTGGAATCTCGACGTTCTTCAGGAGTTTTCTCTTGGGAACCAAAGTGGCACGGTAACTGGTGTAAACCACTTTGGAGGAAGGCCACGATAACTCGACGTATAAACCACGTTAGGGACGAGAACTTTCTTACGTGTACCCACATATAGGACGCGAGTGTTACGTCTGAACGGTTGGTTGTGTAGAGGGGGGCGGCACTTGCAGGAGCGGTTCCATATCGCGGATAGATGATATCCGTCCTCCCCATTGATATTATCGGGGTGTTTTGGGATCTCCATTGCCACCCCGATTTTTCTACCATAAGAGGAAGTTACGACTCTTCGCGATGACCGAAGTTTCTTCAAATAGAATATTGCGGCTCGTTTCAAGATGATGTTCGGCTACCTCTGATGATGATATGTGCGCCGATTTTAGACAACGTTTGTGCTCTTTAATAAGGGTCTCGATTGAATGACGTGATGGCGGCTCCTGACGATATCTGTTTGAAGAGTATTCCTTAGAAGACAAAGTAGATCGAGAGATTCGTTGTCCTGTTTTTATTCTTAAATTTTTCTTTTTATTTCTTTATTCTTCCTCTTACACTTATTTCATTGTCTTCTCTTATACCTCATCATGACACGGTCCAATTTCGAAAACAGTTCATTTATTTGAGAATAACGCTATTTGAAATTTATCATCTCATCGCAAAACCGGCCTCTAAATGAACGAAAAAACAAAAATGGACCGAATTTCTTCGAACGCAAGTGTACGAACGATGCTAGCGAAGTTTGTCGTTCGCGCGCGTCGTCCCGGGTGCCCGATACCGCGAAAGCGCAAGCGGAATATGAAACGTACGAATATGATATACGACCGAGATAAAGGGAACCGGCATTCGTCGAGTTTTTAACGTTTTAACGAGACTTGATGGAGCGTAGGGGGCGTGTTCCTCATCGCGGCGCGTCCATATCTTTTCCACCGGGCGTTATACGCGCAGTGAACGCGTATATGTGCCCGTATATGAAAGGTACGAGCTATCGGGGAATGTATATTGAGGCGAAAGATGCGAATTTAGGATAAATGGGGAGAAGCGTATGGAAAGGTTACGCTGTTCGATCGGAAAAGAGCAGGTTTATTGCAAAACGAAAGGTCGCTCGTGAGGTTCAGAGTGATTCTTTAAGATATTTTAAGCTGTACGTATGTACGTGGATGTGTATGAGTGCGGTTAATCTAAATATTTATCAGCTATGTTCAATATGGGGAATAATTACGAAGAAGACGTATTTTTTCTTTTAGTTATTGAGGGATAATGTAATCTTTTTAACCGAACGATGAATAATGTAACAGAACGAGACATCTCTTAACTTTTCACGTTAATTCACTGGCTTAATTGGTTAACATTGAAGATGATTTGAAAGTATTAGTAATAATATTTTTATTGTCCAACAGAAAAACTTCAGTAACAGCTCAACCAAGAAAATCAATATATATGCAGTGCACAGCTTGTAATAGTGACAAAATGATGAATCTAAATGCTCCATCAGTTTAGGGAAATGATCAAAATATCAATGAATACAAAATAAAATGTGCAGAATTACATCTATACTAACAGATGGGCTGAAAAGTCCCGGGCCTAACAAAGAAAACACGTTTTTTTTGGTTCAAAATTAGCTTTATTCATCAACGTAATCTCCATCAAGAGCAACGCAATCATTCCAGCGCCGCTCTAACATTTCAATGCCACTTTTGTAGAACGATTTATCTTTTGCCTCAAAATAGGCCTCAGTTTCAGCGATAACCTCTTCATTCGTGCGAAATTTCTTACTGGCGAGCATTTTTTTGAGGTTTGCGAACAGCCAGTAGTCGCTGGGAACCAAATCTGGCGAATACGGTGGATGTGGGAGCAATTCGAAGTTCAATTCATGTAGTTTTGCCATTGTTTTTTCTTTGCCATAGGCGGTCGTTTCTTTGCAATTTCTGCCTTCAAACGCTCCAATAACGCTATATAATATTCACTGTTGATGGTATTTTCTTTCTCAAGATAGTCGATGAATATTACACCACGCACATCCCAAAATACCGAGGCCATAACCTTTCCAGCCGATTGTTGTGCTTTCGGGCACCTTGGACGAGGTTCACCAGTTGCTGTCCACTCAGATGACGATCGTTTTGATTCCGGAGTGAAGTGATGGATCCATGTTTCATCCATTGTCACATATAGACGCAAAAATTCCGGTTTGTTACATTTGAACATGGCCAAACACTGCTCAGAATCATCAACACGTTCTTGTTTTTGGTCAATACTGAGCAAACGCGGCACCCACTTTGAACAGAGCTTTCTCATAGTCAAATGCTCATGCAATATAAAGCCAATACGTTCTTTTGATATCTTTACGATGTCAGCTAACTCACGCAACTTCACTTTTCGATCATTCAAAACGATTTTGTGGATTTTTTTTTATGTTTTCTGGTGTTACCGCTTCATTTGGACGTCCACTGCGTTCTGCATCATCGGTGTCTCTACGACCACGTTTGAAGTCAGCAAACCAACGTTTCATTGTTGTTTCTGATGGAGCGGAGTCCCCATAACATTTTTCAAGCCATTGTTTCGCTTGAACGGTATTTTTTCCCATCAAGAAGCAGTGTAAAATTAAAACACGAAATTGTTTTTGATCCATTGTATTGAAAATAACAAAAGTAGCGTGACTCTTAGTACAATAACTCAAACTAATGAATAGAATATCATTAAATTTTAACAGCTGTCTTTTGAAGGTTAGTACTAACTGAGAGAAAGGTGACTGCAATAAAACTAGCGTCATCTATGTGTTAGGCTCGGGACTTTTCAGACCATGTGTCATATGAGGTTAAGTGAACTGTAACGACTGGACTGAATTGATCAGGATACCATGCATTCGCATTGTTTGTCATGTGACATATCGGGGCTTTTACTAATACATTAGATTCTCGTAACTTGGAAAGTAACACGTTCTTGTGCCATACTGTGGTACTGCAAATTCAATATAAGCAAGCAATTTAGGGATATCGAACACCAAGAGGCTCACATAGAGTAAGCAAACAGTCACAGACTGGAAAACTTGGCAGTCCATCATATCTAACAGTTGTAATAGTTTTCAGTTTTTTTTTGAACTAGTGTATACTAGTGTGTCTATTGGAGTAACGAATCCGATTGAAAATGATCTGTAGGTTATCTTGTACAGTCGGCAAAGCAGAAGTGGACTGAGTTATGTTTGAAGAAGGAGTAACGAAAGTTGCGACAATGTCAGTAGGATTGTCAATACTTAGTCCATTTGAAGTTAGGCAGCCCTCGTCCAGTTCTCGAAATAGCACGTTTCGCATTAGCAATCTACCAAAAAGACTTTTGAATTACAAATCAGGCTGTTTCCAGCAGCAATTTCATACGCAGCAAACGCTGAGCTGGGTTAATGTGACCAATCTTCGTAGTCGCCTAAATTCTTAGTAGGCAAGTATCCGTTCTAATTCTGCGTCACCTTTTGAGATAATATTTTTTTAGTTTTATTAAGCTGATTATTCTACTATTGAACCAAGGTGGGAAACTACGACTTGAAGCTTTGTACTGAGGTACTGAACGCCGAGTGCTGAATTAATAATAATATAATTGTCTTAGATTGATTTAATTCCTTCTGAATGCAAAAGACATATGGCAGAAATTCACATTCACTTAATCCTCATTTAAATTTTTCTATACCCATCTGAGATACCTTAGATGATGCATACACAGGGCCTATATATATATATACACCGTGCTGTGTTCCTTACAAAGCAAGGAAAGAACGCTCAAACCATATTGAATGAAATGGAAACCGTTTATGGGGAACAGTGCCCTAGTAAATCAATGATTTATAAGTGTCGATTGACGACAACCCTCGCTCAGGACGGCCAGTTAAGGTCATCACATCAGACATCGTCGAAAAAGTGCAAAAATTTCTACTGCAGGATGCCCGTTTGAAGAAAAAACAATTACCTGCATTAGTTGGAGTATCAGATACCACCATTTTGCGTATCCTACATGACCACCTGGGTATGACAAAAGTCAGTGCAAGATGGGTACTGGGAATGCTCACGCCGCTGCAGAAACAGCAGCGCGTCTGTGCATCCAAACAATTTTTGGAGCTGTGTAGAGACAAACCTGCACAGATTTTGGAGCGGATTGTTACCGGAGATGAAACATGGGATCACTTTGAGCCTGAGTCCAAACAGAAGTCCATGCAATGGTATAAGAAGGGGACACCATCGCCAAAGAAATTCAAAGTGTTAGAATCGGCTGGAAAGTTGATGGCAACTGTTTTTTGGGATAGTGAGGGGATATTATTGATTGATTACAAAGAAAAAGGTAGGTGCATAACCGGAGAATATTACGCAGCGATATTAGAAAAAATAAAGGAGGCCATCAAGGAAAATGGACCAAGGGTGTGTTGCTCTTGCAAGACAATGCGCCGGTTCACAAGAGCGAAGTTGCAATGGCTGCTCTACACAAGCATGGCTTTCAATCAATAGTCCATCCACCCTACAGTTTAGACCTGGCATCTAGTGATTTTTGTTTATTCCCCAATTTAAAAAAAGACTTACGTGGAAGAATGTATTCCGACGACAATGAGGTAAAGGAGGCAATTTTGGCCCATTTTGAGGCGAAAGATAAAACATATTTTTATGATGGTTTAGAAAAATTAATTCATAGATCTAATAAATGTATTGTGCTTAAGGGTGATTATATTGAAAAGGAAAAACTGATTTATTGTTTTATTTTATTCAAAACTATTTCATTCCACGAACTTCTGGACCTCCTCTCGTATATGTATATTCGCCATTGTATTCTTTAAAAGATTCAATTTCTTTGAGCACAAGTGTATGAAATAAATGTAAAATATAGCTTGCGGATGAGATGCGGAATATCGGCGTTTTAATATAATAAATCGCAAGAGGTCGGTCGTTTCCCAACCATACGCACTCACTGAATTGTAACGAAACAAAATGGGAAATTATCGTGATGGATGAACGGCTTTGCGGCTCAAAGTCGATCCGCAGTGAAGATACGGATGAAAATAAAGCGAATACAGCTTCTAATTTTCTTGGTAATATTACTGCGACGGTGCAACTTTACTTTTCTATCAGATCTAAATTAAATGTTCTGCCAGGGTAGTATACTGAATAAAAAAAGAACGTAAATACAATAAAAAAAAAATACTTTGATGTAGCGATTTCTTGATCAAGATTGCTACATTATTATTTTTTACATCAATAAGCGAATTTATTGATATAAATAATACATTTATTAATATCTAGTGAAGCCGTTTATTACATGTACGAAGGAGTATATTACAGTAATACCTTTTTTTATGAAAGTTGATCCAACGAACAGGTTAATCAGGTTAATAAAAGAATTTAAATTAATTAACACGTTCGTTATAGATAGAATTAACAAATTTGTTCATACAAAGAATACCTCTATTAGTAATTTAGTATCTATCGGGGAGATAATTTGCAGATCCACCCAACTAATCTTGCTTAAACCACTTGAATGTTTAAAACAAATGCGTAAAATTGACAGCGTTTATATTATTGAAGCAAACTACGATAGTAGTTCATCTGATTACATTTGCCAAATTTTTTTTCTGCTGTCTAAGATCTGATTATTGTTTCTAACTGATATAGGTATGCTAATAACATATATGAAACTCATTTTTCCTATCACGTCACGTTTTTTTTTCTACAGCATTTCTTGTTTGCCGAAATTGGTCCTTATGAAGCTCTAGATTTGCAAGGGGACTGTTTCAAGAACATATATCAAAAGTTTCTACGATTATGTTACAAAGAAATTAAAGGCTGGGGTACTTGATGGACTTCAAATTAGAACACCAAGATAAGAAAACGCTGTAAATACAGCTTCCTCATGGTATTACTACACTGCCCCTTGGTGTGAACTCCCCTCTCGGTACTAGCAATCTTAAGTGTTGCTCGAGAGAAGGGTGGGAAACTATACTCGCTTCTTTTCGCTGTGTCTGACTTTGCGGACATGTGCTTCTTCCTTTTGACACTAGTTAGCGCCAGGAATATTCACTTGTATCGTAGGATTAAGTTTGGCGATAGAATTACATGTGTTTAGCATAAAACTGCTCGAAACCACGCTGATGACGCCGGGTAGGTGGAAACATGTCCGTGTGTTGGTGTTTTATGGCTCTTCACATGTCTTTCTCGTGAATTGATTTCACTAATACCACGAGGAAGCTGTATTTACAGCGTTTCCTTATCTTGGTATTATTGTCTAGGCATTCTTTTAGATGTGTATCAAATTAAAACTTTGATGACAGATTCAAATTTCATCAGCTCTATGAATGAAGCTGAAAAAAAATCTCAATTTCATTTACTGTCGTCACGAACACTTTTTTTTTGAAACAAAAAGACTTCCAATTACAGGGTCTAATGAAATCAATGCTTCAAAAATTTCACTGTCTAGGTTATAACATGAGCACAAAGTTTCATCTTTATAGGTTTCCTAAAAATTTATGCGCTGTGAGCGATGAACAAGGGGAGAGATTTCATCAAGATGGTTTCCTCATATATTGGTGGACTAGTGTTAGAGTGTTTTAAAGGGAGTGCCAAACCAAAATACACAGGAGAAAGTGCAGCGAATGAAAATTTATTCCGTGATTGCTGTTTGTGTTGTTGCAAGTACTGTTGTAATTTTTTAATGATTATTAAAATAAATACTTGCACTGTAGTGGTGACTAATATTGCATTTAAATAAATAAATGAGTTATTAAAATTTTATACATTTTGATATGATATACGAGAACTAATATGATTTTCGAATTTAGCACACCCAAATTTGTAAAAAGACAAGTCTCATATAGGAGTCAGCAAAAATTGTGTTAGGCAGTGTGGTGCAAGGTGTAGTGGCAATGGTAATGAATTTCACAGTTTTTAACAAGCATGTGTTGAAAGTAGATCACATAGTATTAAAGAAGCCAACTGATTAACTACTATTATAAGCAAATGATTAGAGCAGCTTATCTTTACTACTGAAGTTGGTAACTTACATATCAAGACGTATGTCCCGTATTAGTGAAGTGTGGTGGTTAGGTGGGTCATGAATTTATGAAAAATAAATTCTTCATGAAAGTATTTTTTGATCAAAGGGGCCCCTATAAGAAAGTTATAGTAATTTTTTTTATTTACTACAAACTATCATTATTGATAATTTCATTTAACACATGGGCTGAAAAGTCCCGGGCCTAACACATAGATGACGCTAGTTTTATTGCAGTCACCTTTCTTTCCGTTAGTACTAACCTTCAAAAGACAACTGTTAAAATTTCATGATATTCTATTCATTAGTTTGTGAGTTATTGTGCTAAGAGTCACGCTACTTTTGTTATTTTCAAAGCAATGGATCAAAAACAATTTCGTGTTTTAATTTTACACTGCTTCTAATTGTACATCAGCTTGTCAACCTCTTGATCAGGTGATTATAAAGAATTTTAAAACTTATTACCGAAGTCTATTACTCAAACATCTGCTAGTAGACATTGAAACTGCTGATACAGCTTTTGAGTTAATAAAGAAAATTACACCACTGGATGCAGTTTATTTGGCAAAAACGGCTTGGAACCAAGTAACCAAAGAGACAGTTCAAAATTGCTTCCGTAAAGCAGGATTTAATCATGTAAATATGCAAAGTGAAGACCAGTTAACTGAGGCTGATACATCTGACCTAGAAGACGATTTGCCTCTTAGTGTACTCTCAGATAATCTCAAAAATAACAATTTATTGAATTGACGGATAATGAAAACCTTAATGATTTCTTGAACGTAGATGAAGCTTTGTATGTTGAAAATCGAGATTCAGAACAAGAAATTGCAAATCCAGTTGAAATACAAGAACTTTCGGAAGATTCTGATGTCGATGAGGTTCCAGTGCCAACAGAAGCTATCCCAAATTATGGTAAAGCTATCACCCTGACCAAGCAGCTCAAAAGTTTTGTCGAGAATCACGGTGATACAGAGTCTTTGTGAGCTTCTTTCTAAATTAGAAATACGATTTCAAGACGCCGTTTTAAAGAAAAAGAGAAGACAAACAACAATATATGAATTTTTGCGTCCTTAAAGTGACTATTCATTTCATTGTTTTGTATTACATACTACATCTATGTATCTATGTACATACATATATTATACTTCGTATGTATATATCTAAAGGAAATAATTTTTTTTTTCTTAAGTTTAAAGTTTCTTATTTATTTTAAAAACATTTATATACATATACGATTTAAATGTCCCAGTTTCTTTAATATATTCATTTTTCGTTAAAGCACGATTTTTGTTGTATCTACTACATATTTCTTTTATGCGGACACCCCTCCTGAACAGATATCTTCAGTTGTTCCCGTTGTTGTCCGTTCAAGGGAGATTTCACTGTATTTCATTTATAGTCTTTGTTTATGGTTTAAAGTAAAGAAAATTGGTTTGGTGAGAGTGTGACTAGAAAATGTTTAAATTTTGCCAAAAAAGTAAAAGTCTTGAACGAGGCTAAAAAGGGTGTTAATTTCAATACCATTTGATTAAAGCTTAAAGTTTGAAGGAGATGTTTTAAGCAATGTTGTTTTTTCAACTTGTCGAAAAGCAAGCTTTCTTGATAAATTTCTTGAAAAGTTAGTTCGATTAAAAAAATTGACTTTATCAAGATATGTTCTTTATTAATCTTTATTGAAATAATTTTTAAATTATATTTTACTTTCGAGTTTTATTTATCATGTAGGTTTTGAGATCGTTACGGTGCCAAAAATATTCTGATTGTTTTTCAAATCTATGTAGCCATTACGTAATTTCGGAAAAAAATCAATTTATTGACCTTATTTCAATTATACAAAAGGTTATTTTGGGAGAAATAACCTCTTGTATAATTAAATTAAATTAAAAAAAAATAAATTAAAAATCTAAGGGGGCGGCTGTTAGTGAAATTGATTGTAGTGGAAAGAAACAGTTCCCCAAAAGAAAATTTGCAAAATTATCAACACAAAGAAATTTAAACAGTTCTTTTATAATTTGAAGATGATACTTTCAAATAGTTAGTAGAGTAGTTAGTATAGAGGAGATATCCCAAACAATATTTTTGCTCCATCCTTCCAAACAAAAAAAATATTTAATAGATATTTTCAAAAAAAAATCTGAATTATTTGGATTAAAAAATTGACTTTATTGAATATATTATACATTTCTTTATGAATGTCTATTGGAACAAGTATTAAATTGTATTATTCCAATAATTTAAGTATTAAATTGTATTCTACTTTCGAGTTTTATTTATCATGAGGTATTCTGATTTTTTTTTCCAAAACTATGTAACCATGCGCTTATTTCACTTATGCAAAAACTTATTTCGGGACAAAATGCGATTGTTAGTCAAATTGATTGTGACCTATGGAAAGGAATGGTAAATATTTGGTGTTAAAAGAATGAATAAACTGATGAGAATGAATCGGTTCCTCTGTGATTTAAGGATGGTACTTTTAATATCATTTGATTAAGAAAACAATTTGGAAAATAAAACAAAGCATTCTTAATAGATTTGTTCAGAAAAGATTTCTAAATTATTTGAATTAGAAATTGACTAAACAGTTTTGCCTTTATTGCTTATGCAATAAAGGCATTTGTTTATTTAATCGGTATGAAAAGCATTTTAATTTGGAATTTCATTTATCATATCATATAGTTTTTGAAATTATTATGGAGCAAAACGTAATCTAATTCTTTTCCAAATCTATGTAACCATTATATAATTCTGGAAAAATTCTCCATTTATTTATTATGGTGATTTCATTTATACAACTTCTTCACATTGTACCTAAGATGCACTATTTACTTATTTATTTACATTTATTCTATCCCATTTATTTTGTCTTTTTCTCGTAGAAATAAAACAAAGTACTATTCTAAAAAAATCCAGATTTTATTATCATCATCTCTCTACGTAGTTTTATGTACACAAAATGGGTGAATTTGAAAGTTCTTTCGTTTAAAAAAAAAACACTAAAAAAGGTCACAAGTCATAAATTAAAAATAAAACGATGACATGGCAGTAAATATTGACATTGTAATAGAAAAAGACGATTAAAACAGAGGAAAGAGATATCATCTAAAAAAACAATAAATATTCGTAGGTATCTATATGTAAATATTCTATATATATATAAAGATCTGATGGCTTATATTAAATATTTATAGATATATACAAAATTTAAAAGGTTAAACGTAAAAAAAAGGTAATAGAACGGATTCGTTTCAGATGTTTATATTACAAAAAAAAAGAATAATTAGAAAAAATTGAAAAATACTTAGCTATTCTTTTATACAAGTCTTATCGGTCGTTTATATTTACAAAATAAATGATTTATGTTAGACTCCGGCGGAATCCTTTGTTTTTCTCGAGGGTAGCCTGGAGTTAATTCTCGATTCGGGGGTTAATTCACTCACAAAATTAGCACTTTCACACCAACAACTCAACGCGGGTAACTGATCTTTCTCACGATGAACCCCTTACTCGATTATATCACATATCGAAACGACAAAAAATAAAGGAATATTACTTAAAAAGAACAGATTGCACTTGATGCAATTACATTTTAAACCATGTTTTAATTTAGTATCACAATATCACGTATTCGATTCAGTTTTCGTCCCGTGTCTCACATCAAATGTGAATAGCGACAGTTCTCTGCGTACCGCCACCGGTCCCCCCCGAATTGCCGCCACTGTTCGTGCCACCGCCGCTCGGAGGTTGTCCGCGCGGCGTCCCTGCGTGCCTATGGACGTGGTGGTGGACGTGCGGTCCCCTCGACGAGCCTCTCCTTCGATGGTTACTAGGAACGTCCGGGAGAGCGAATTTCAGCTTTTCCCAAAATAGTTTGTCACCCCACTGGAGGTAGACGTTGGTTTTTAGGTAGAGGCGAATATCCGGGTCTAAATCCTTCTGAGGAACTTCACCTAGGAGCACTACGATGAGCCTTCTCCTTCGATCTCTGAGGACCTGGTGGTGGGCCGATTTGAATTCGAATCTGCACCACTCCGATTTAATAAAATTCTCTGATAGGATCATTATAGTCCTTCTCGAGGATTCCACGGCTTGCACTATGGTGTCCGCGAGAAATGCGCCGACTGGAAAATCGCGATAATGCAAACAAAGTTTATAATTCGGCTCCAGAGCTGGAGCTAGCACCTCGGCGACCCAAGCTTCGTCTTTCGAACTGTAACTGATAAACGCGTCGAATAATTTATCGTCGCGATCTAGATCCGTGGAATTATGGAAGAGTCTAACGCCGAATTTCGAATGGAACCACACCCTCACTTCTTGGCGAAAAATGAACAGAAATAAGATGATGGTTAAGATCACGGCGAATACCACTAACGTTATACCTAAAAGCACCATGTAATCTTGAATCGCCTGACGTTTTAGCACTGTTTTTGTAGCGGTTAGATTCCCGTTAATGCTATTATCGATATTAGCGCCACCTGTGCAACCAGTCTCGTTATCGAAGGCGATGTAAAAGCCCATTTCGGCGCTATCACTATACACTGTCTCGCTGTAATAGTCCAAATCCGTTAGATTATACACACAACGGACGTTTCGGATATCAAACACCGTGTCACCCTTTATCATCCATTCCCGCAATTTTTCCGTAAATTCGCACTCGCACGACCAAGGGTTGAAGGCCAAACTCACCTTGGTCAACGTTAAAGGTAATTTCCACACGTCATACGCAGTAAGGCGATTATGGTCGAGATATAACACTCTTAACCAGCTCAAAGCGCTGAAGGTGCTGTTGTTGATGATCGCCAATTTGTTGTGTTGCAGATGGATCTCCCTCAAGCTCTCTAAACCTTCGAATTCGTACCCTTTAAGTTCGACCAGGTGATTTTCATCAAGATGAAGCTCTTCCAAATTCCTCAGGCCATTAAAGGTCCTATTTTCGATGTGTTCTATGTTAGAGTTGTTCAGGAATAAAATTTTCAGTCTCTTTCTTCCGATCAGCGCATGCGAACCCATGGTCTTCAAATCGTTGCCGTCCAGATACAATTGGGTGGCGTCCATGGGAACTTGTTGTGGTAATTTATCCACGTAACCTCTCGCTGAGCAATCCACGACGTTGGCCGACCACGATTCGTCACGGTAACAGGTGCAATTTTTCGGGCAGGTCATCTCACAGTCACAAGCGTCAAAATCGCAACAATGACACACTGGAAAACAATGCGTTTCGTAACTGCACAAGAACTGGTAGGGTGTGGCTTCAACCAGAGGCACGTAGGTTTTTCCACGGTTGTACAGGAGCTGGCAATAGATGCTTTCCAAATCGACCAATTTCGGTTTGCTCCTCGAACGGTTCTCTGTGTTGAATTTCTGCAACCAATCCATGGTACAGTCACACTTATAAGGGTTTCCTCCGATGTGGAATTCGGGTAGAATTTTTTCGGGTGGGACGTCTGAAATTCGGAGGGATAATGGATCTAATAAGGTGATTTTGTTGCCGAATAAATCGACTCTGGTTAGGTTAGGTTTATTGTAAAAAGTGTAAGGAACAACTCGTGAAATTATATTGTCATTCAAGTATAGAACCTCTATGCTATTGGGGATATCGCTTCCTGATATCTCGGTTAATTTATTAGCGCTGATATCAAATGTGGATAAGGATAAACTCGATTTAATCTCAAAATAATTGCTTAATTGCTCGATTTGGTTCGCGTGGACGTCTAACCATTGCAAATTCACGGGAATCTGTTCATAATTTAATCTTCTAAGCTGATTTTCCGATATATTTAACCAAACTAGATGAGGTAATTTTCCAAAAAGATCGTCTATATCTGTTAGATAATTTCCATCTAATCTAATCGCTTGTAAGTTTTCGTTCATGTCGAAGGAACCTGGTTCGACTTTTTGGATCTTATTCCGGGATAAATTTAAAATCTTTAAATTAATCATGCGACCGAATACCCCTTTAGTGATATTCCCAATGTAATTTTCAGTTAACCGAAGCCCGTATAGTTCTTTCATGTCCCTGAAAGTGTTATTTGTCAAGGTATCTATGTGATTTTCGCCTAAATCCAAAGTTTTTAACATCGGAACGTTTAGGAGAACATCAGGGACTTCTACCAATTTATTCCCGTTTAGATGCAAATCTTGAAGCGCGGAGCAATTGCTTAGAGCTTCGGGGTGAATGGAAAATATTCTATTATTGTCTAAGGATAATAGTGATAGAGCGTAGAGTCCTGTTAGGGTGTTACTGTCGATTCGCGACAGTTTATTGTTCGAGATGATGAGGGTATGCAGATTGGCTAGTTCGGAAAAGGTATATTCGGGAATCGATTCTAGAAAATTATCGTTGAGTTTTAATATTTGTAAACTGAAGAGATCACTGAACATCGTCTGCTCTAACTTATTAATTCGATTAAAAGACACGTCCAACACAACCAGACGCACTAAATTCGCGAAAGTCATCGCGTTAATCCAATCCTCAGTTAATTCGTTATGCGATAAGTCCAACACTAATAACTGCGACACGTTACGAAAGAGCCCGGGCGCAAGCACGTTAATCGAATTATTCCGGAGGTACATTTCCGTGATCTCGAGATTGTCCGAGAACAGCTCGAGCGGCAGACTCACTAACCGATTATCGGATAACTTGAGGATATTCAGCGTCCTAAGTCCTTCGAAAGCGCGATCCGCCAGATGCGTTAACCCGTTCCCTTGCAGGTAGAGCTTCTGCAGGCGCGCCAGACCGGAGAATTGTCCCGGAGGCAACCGATCGATGTTATTCCGCGAAAGATCCAGGATGCGCAAGTTACCGCCGCATCTCTCCATCGAATGCTGGGTAAATTTGAAGGAGGACACTTCGCGTAAGCGATTATGCGTTAAATTTAACACCTCCAAGGAGTACAACGGGCACAGCACTCCTTCGGGAAGACTCCACATGTTATTCTCGCCGAGATCTAAGCGTTCTAATAAGCGCATTTCATCGGTGAACGCGTTATGTGAGATTTCTAAGGTCATCGCTGACCAATCGGTGTTATGCGTTTTCACCGTGAGATTCTTGAGCTCTTTGAGGCCGCGGAAGGCACCGTCGGAGAGGTTTCCGATCTTGCAGTATTCGATGGATAGCTCCCTTAATTCGACGAGCTGTTGGAAGCTCCCCGATAGTAAGGAGCTTTGAAAGAAGAGCGTATCGCTGCATTCCAAGCGCAAGCGAACGGTGTGTTGGGGTTGGATCGTGCTGAAGTTCGTCTTGTCCAACTCGCTGTTGATCGTACGCACCCTGCAGACTAGCGCGACGTCTTCATCGTCACCCTCGTTATTCTCCACGACCCACTTGCATTCGTCCGGAGCTTCGTACCGTAACGCCTTACTTAACGATGCCGAGAGCACGCCGAAGAAGAAGGTACCTAGGAGTACCGCACACACGACCGTGGTGCCCATCTCATTACTCGCGTTCTTACACCATTTTTTTCAAAACGCGCTGCAGCGGCCATCCGTCTCGTTCGGAACTCGCCGCTTGACTGTCGTCCTGCGGTGCACTTACGCTTTAGAAGCGGGCACAAGGCCATGGAATCCGTCGAGCCGTTCTAGGTGTGTACGTGTGTGTGTGCGTGTGCATGATGCCCCTCTTTCACCTCGTTTGCTTCGTTTGCCCGCCGCTATACCCACACTTCTTCGGACGCGCTCGGCCTCAACCTAAGAATAGAGCCGATCGGTCTTTGTAGCGCGGCCACTTCGGAAAAGAAAGAGGGAGAGAAGAAGTGAGGAGGAAGAAGACGAAGAAAAAAAAACTGTTAACTCGGATCTCGCTTTTTTACTCGGGAACGTCGGGTTTTCTATCTGATCGCCCGTTGAAATCACCGAAGAATATCGCCCGGCTTAAAGTTATACGAGGGCAAACTGAAATATTTCGGGTATCGGAAGGAAATGAGATCGATATAGATTTGCTTTTTTTTTTAATAAATATTTTCATTAATGTAATAAAATAGCTTTATCCGTCCATTTTTATATAGCAAAGTTTCCTAGTGCTGTGGGTTAATGTATTTTTGGAATTGACGAATGTAAGAGCAAAATTCACACTGTAATAATTATAATAATACATCTATGAAAATGACGATTGCAAGGACTGTGTGGATGTACAATTCACAGGTATAGCAGTAAACTCCACTCACACAAATTTATTAATTATGCGGAATGCGGCGTTTCGAGAGCACGTTGGCTCCCATTGTCAACCGTGTTACCGTGTACAGTCGGTAACACGGTTGACAATGGAGCCCACGTGCTCTCGAAACGCCGCATTCCGCATAATTAATAAATTTGTGTGAGTGGAGTTTACTGCTGTACCTGTGAATCATCTATGAAAAACTTTGAAGAATAAGAAATGAAGCTAACATTTTTAGCTAATCATTGTGAAACCTATATTAAACTTAGAGAGATTTATTGTAACTCAAACTCGGTTAATTCAACAATAATACAAATGAAATAACAAGTAGGCTATTATTACATAATTCATATCAAACTAATACTAATACATAGCGCCTATTGTGGTATTAGAATAAGGAAGGCTTTACACTCTAACAAAAGCTCTAATAAAACTATATATAAAATCGGTGGCAACTTTGTTACCAACGATTCGTCATTTAAAATTGATGGTGCTCAGTACAATTACTATAATATTTAATGTGTATGTAATTTTCATGGGTAAAAAATAATGCACATGCAATTTTCAGACGTAAATTTAATGAGCATGTAATTTTTAATGGGAACATTAAATAAGCATGTCATTTTGCTACTTAAATCTATACTGACAAATATAAATCCCTAAGAATAATAAAGGCAAGAGAGAATTTGCAAGTCTATTTTTATCAGCTATAGAAGCAGTAATTGTAAAGAAATTCGAACTACCTGTATTGGGACATGGCTTGCAAATCTCCTGGTTTCTATGCTTCACCTGAACCCAATAAATCTACATCAGTGGTGTCTCTTTTGTGTTTGTCATAATTTTTTTTATCTTCAACCTGATACTGTTTTCCCTGGGTTGTTTTCTCTTTTTCAACAGTAGTTATTTTTTCTGATAAATCAGACAGTATTTTTGTCGGAGTAATTTTTCTGTTAGACGTTGATAGTTGTGCTTCTAAACCATTAGTCGGTTCCTTTGGAGTCTCTGTTCAAATACTCCATTTGAATGAAGCTTTTGTGATGCCACAAAAGAACAAGTTCTATTAAAATTGAATTGATCAAAAACTGCATATTGCGCATTCACATCATCCAACATTATATTACCCTTATAAACGGATATATTGACAAAATTATAATGTTGTGCTGTTTTAATAGATTAACCACATTGTTTCGTAAAAGGCACTCGTTGTATTGCTCAAAAGAAATGCTATATTACATGCTTATAAAGTGGGGATATTAAAGGCATAACTTAGCTGTAGTCATCGTAAAGGAAACCACTTTTACCTCAAACTGAACTGACACATATGGCAGAACGTATGGTCATGTCTCCCGTCTCTTCAGCGAGAGATGGCCACAAACGATATTACTTACTTCTGAGTTTTTTTTTTGATTATGGTCAGGTTTTCCACACTTCTGGCAGAAGTCGCTGTAAGACGAATAGCTTTCATGCAACCAGAACATACAGTCGATACATTGGATCCAATCAACAGTTTCCATTAAAATCTTCGTCACTCTCTAGATTTATTTTTTCATTTTCCTCGCCGCTTGAAGATACCGATTCTCTTTTCTTGTTGTTCTTGACTGTTTTTTTTTGTGTTTGTCATAATTTTTTATCTTGAAGCTGATGCTGTTTTCGTTTGGTTGTTTTCTCTTTTTTCTTTGCGAATTTATAAATGTGCAGCTGATGTTAAAATAGCTTGATAGCTCGTTTTTTAAGAGTTGTTATTTTTTCTGGAATAGGGGGTAATTTTTGTGTTAGACGTTGATAGTTGTGCTTCTAAACTATTAGTTGGTTCCTTTGTAGTCTATGTCTGTTTCTAACGTGGTAAGTGGCTTCTGATATGATGTTGCGATTGGAAGGTAGAATTCCCGTTGCTCTAAAGCCTGGTGAACAATTTCTTGTTGTGGCAGCCTTACCCCAACTTACATTTAGTGACTCACCAAACTATCCGGTGATGCGCCGTCCAATATGATTTCTGAGCCATAGACGATACGATTCTTAAAGATATGCCTTCAACGGTTTAAAAAGCTTCTGTCTAAAAGCTGCAGATAATAAATAATGTGGCTTAGCAAACATAATATGATGATACCATTTGACTCTGCAAATTCCAACATTTTGACAGAATTCACGTAGGAGGCATATTCGTCAAGTATTAATACGACTTTTCCTGATTTAGTGGTTTTCTAGACACAAAATGTTCACGCATCCATTGACGAAAATAGTCCCGTTCATATAGGCGGATTTTTGTGCCATAAGTAACATAAAACCAGGTAGTACGCCATCTTCACACTTTTTTTTCGTTTCAATATCACAGCAAGTGGTAGAATCTTGCCTGCCAATACGTCACCTGGTCTACTTTTTAATTGGAGACCAGTTTCATCAATATTCAAAATATTTGTTGATTTTTCAAGTAGAGTTTTCTTCCATCGTTGCAGTAACCGGCCCCACTGAAAGGTAATGCGTGATTACGTAGAATATCTGTCTAACTCTGTGGAACTACATATAGAATTTTCGTTGAGTGTAATCTGCTTTTGTACAGCAATACGTTACTGTGTTTGCAATTTAATTAAAATCTCAGAAAATTTGGCAGTTAAACGTTTCCTGTGCATCATGGAAGATTATGACACGAACGTCGTTGACGCAGTTCAATTTTGATACTGCAATAGGCTTAACAACATGAAATAAACTCTTATAAGGAGGTCAGGTTGGTAAATATTTGACCCGCCCTCGTATTTTAGCTGCCGTCTTCAAAGAGTAAAGTAGACCCGAGCGGGTTTGTCCATATAATCAGGTGGGGAGAAGGTTCTCGCTCCGGCGTAATAATTTGGAGCAATTTTCGTTTCGGTCAGATTACGAGCTTCGAATCGTGGCTTAAAAATTGTTGTCGAAAGACGAAGATAAGATTATAAGTACGGCATTGTGGTATTATGCGTTACATTGAGTACGCTTATGGTAAAGAATCTTTGATAAAACGAATGCTTACATATCCTCGAACGTAATTTAAAAAGAAATACGTGTCGTGTAACCAATTATATTCGACAGTTCGTTCTCTGTTATCCGACTATGAATATTTTTATTAATGTAATAAAATATCTTCATTGATCTTTCTTTTCATATTCGCTAGCTTTATAAAAGGATTTGTTTGTGTTTTCTTTTTACAAGGAAACGCTTCCAATCTGAACTCCAATCGATTTAAATAAAATAAAATTTAGTACAACATTTTTTTTCAACCGTATCTGTAGTCGTCTTTTCACCTTCTTAGTTTTGTTTGTGGTGAAATTACGAGGGGCAATTAAATGAGCAAGTTTTTGGATAGATCTTCCCAGAGATTGTTGTTACTCAGAAATATTGAAACACTCTATAGATGTGAAAACATGGAAATAACTTTGGATGACCAATATTACAATAAATTGGTAATACCAGCATACTCAGAATCTAATGAAATTACTCAAACAGCTTAGAATGGGTAGAAATCTTAAATTTGATAACGAAGTGGACAAGTTACTTGTAGATCACATTTCGGAATTTTCTAAATATACACAGAGCGACAAATAAGTTCCGGAACTCGAACCATATCTGAGTAACTACTAGCGCCATCTATGTGTTCACGTCCATTTGAAATCTGATTCATTCCTCTTTATGACAATACCAACTTTGTTGAGTTATGACAGTTCTCCCAAAATAATTTTTGTGTCGGCGTTTAAATAATAACATCAAACAAGGAGTAGTTATTACATTTCACGCAAAACTGGGTAAAAGTGCATCAGAAACATTTCGGTTGATGCAGCAAGTGGACGGTGGTAATTAATTGAGTAGGGTAAATGTTATTTAGAAGGTGCAGAGGGGTTGAAAGATGATAATCGTAAATGAAGACCAATTTCTGATGTCCAAGAGAAAATTGGCCTTCTATCATTGGATTTGTTAGAAGTACCGTGTGATGAACACTTTTTAGGTGTAATCTGGTATTGTATAAAGCTACAGCCATGTTGGGTAATGGAGCTGTGACTTATCCTTGGCCATATACAAAAGAAGCACTACTAGAGTCGCAATATCCGATAATGGCTACATTATCGGATGTTGTAAAGAACAATGAATTGTTCGCGAACTTTGTTTAACACAGAACAGAAAATTTTACTACTTCTGGATAGACATGAAAGTTCTTGTATTAGTATAGGAGTATGGTATTAATACGATATTAACTACTTGTCAGCTGCAAGATAGACCCCTTTCAAACTGCTTAGAAATTTATCACATACAGGCAATAAAGAAATGGTTGAGGAATCATGAAGGTTCACGGGTTACTCAGTTTCAACTAATAGAATTTTTAGAAGATGCTTATAGAAAAGTAGCGGCTGTTCAAAATGCTATAAAGGGTTTTAGGTTTACTGAATGATGCCTGTCTAAATAATGAATCTTCTGATCAAGAGGCACCATATCTTCCAATTTCAAAGGAGTTGCAAACATTACTGCAAGTTTGCACGAAGTCTCTTCATTACCGATAGTCATAAAAGATGTGTCCGCCAAAACGGCAACGGGCAATGGGATTATAACTTCACATCGAGTGTAGTAAGTCTCTTATTGCAGGTTATTCGATTTCAGTCTGTACAAACATTCCACTATATCTTAAGGTGATAAAGATACTCCACATCATTTTATAATTCTAAAAAAGGCCACTACGAACCTTTGAAATAAAAAATTACACCCCAACTGCAAAGAATAAAGTAATATATTTTCTATTATTCATCAATTAAACTAGCTAAAAGTATCAGAAATAACTGTTTTTAAATAATATAATAATTACTTAGATCAGATGAAGTTGCTTGCCGTGACAAGTTAAAAAAGACGTGTTACATCTGTCACATTTTTGATAATGTAATTATTCATATTTGAGGTAAACTTTGACCAGACTTTACGCCATGTAGTGTATATACACGATAAAAAATAACCTTTTTTTACTCTTTATATATTAGATATGAATATAGAAGTTAAAAATACACTAACTAAAATTTTTAGGGTAAATGTTTCCAAGAATTTTTTTGTTATTTGGATCATTGCTACACTAAAAATGCGATAAAGAGAAAAATTGAAAGCTGACACGATGACAATAGTCATTAATCTAATTGCCGTTAACTTCTGATAATTTAACCGCACAGCAATAAATTCTGATTTAAATCTACCAGTAATTAGAAGTTGTAACAAATTTGCCTTGTAATGAAATGCATACATTTCCCAAACTAGTGCTGTTTTTATCACTGCATGCATTCCAATGATTGGATCTCCTACATATTGATAGGTTTGGCTTTATTTGTATGACTACCTTATGTATAAAAATGCTCTCATTTGGTTGATTACACTTCCATAATTATTTTCAGAAGTGCTAAAATAACTAAAGATACTTTCTATTTTATCAATTTTATATCTATATTGTTTCTAAATTTCTTTAATCCCCTGTTAAATGAGTAATCTAAAATATGTAAAATTGCGATTAATTTGGAGATTTACATTCCATTTCATCTCATAAAATTCAATACCTACTATTGAATATTCTTATGTGTATTATTATTATTTTCATAAATCGAATAATGACGTAAATAATTTTGTTTTTTTAATATATCATAGATTCGTTAAAATAAAATTTCCGTCTACACATTGTCGGTAATTTCATTGCTACATCAAGCAACAAACTTGTTTTAGGAACGCAATCTTATTACTCTTTGAATTCTTTTGAAGTTATTTCTATTTAAAACGTTTCAAAAGTAATAATATACGGGCAGTAATTATAGATTTTTTAATCGTAATTCCTATGAAAATAAGATTTATTTCGCTTCCATACGTACGTTCGCAGCGACTTCAATGCCGGCTGAAGCAATAAACCCATTCGAACGAAAAAAATTCCTCTTAACGTAATAGAATTTGAAAATCTCTTTTCCCAGAACAATCTAGCGTTATTTATTTTAAACAATTTACAATATTGACGACCGTGTTTTATTACCCATACGCCTCGCCGTATTCCCCATATACGCGCGCACACACACGAAAGGGCGTCTTGTAAATCACAATTACAACCTATAAAATTCATTCAACTGAACTTACCGGTGAATAATATCGGCGGTCTAGAAGGCTTACGCGTCTACACGTATAGCGTATTAGATGGTCCCTTTCCACGAGAGCCGGTGAATAATAAACTGCGTATTGTATTAAGGATTTCTGAATTATTGAATAGACATTGTTCATCTATTACACGCCTCGGCTATATACGTTCGTACTAGTAATAATAGAATAATATGCATAGGCACTTACCCGTTTGGTCATCGGAGGTCAATGTCTGTAAACATATAAAGTTGATGTTTGTGTATGAGGAACATATGGAGATGTTTTATCGTTTGAGTAACTACTGGGTGGGACTGGTGTGTTTTACAAGATTAAATTGGTCGATTTATGACGATAAAATGATGATCTTTTCGTGAAAAATTATCATTATTGATACTGCTCCAAGTAAGTTAGGGAAATTAAATATTTTACAATGCCAATGCTGAAAGTAAATAATCTGAAGCACGTTTCAAATTTAGACTCTATTAATATGTTACCAGCATTAAGAAAGATCGCAGAACCACTTTGAAGGAACCATTACAACATCTCCTATAATCTAGTGTTATATGGAGAAATACGAGGACCACCTCTGAGACGAGGGTGGCTTTTTAAGTTTTGCATATGGAGTTGGAATAAAACAGTAGGTAGCTTTTAAAGACTTCATTGTTTTTCGAAGTATTCTCCACATAGCTCAATGCACTTTGGCATGCGTTCGAATCAACTCCTTAAACAGTTATTCCATTCGTTTGTTGGTACCGTCAAAATTGCGTTCTTGAAGACATCGACTGCACCTTCTGAGGACTGGAACCTTTGACCACGCAGTCCGTTCTTGGTTTTCGGAAAGATATTTTATTATTCTTCATGATGATAGTGAAGTTCGTCGAAAGACATGCTGCAGGGAGAAATACTGATCATACTGATTATAATGGGCACATTTTGTGAAAACGGGTTTCCCCATATATAGAGCATGTGGGTAGAATACCTTGATCATGGAATGAAAATGTATATGTTATCGAATGAACAAATAAGATTTGTCTGGATTATATATAACCTCTTCTGCATGAAGAATGTAAAACTGGATTTTGATAGCTAGCGAAGGATTGTTGGTTGTAATTTTACTACCATATTGTCCTCACCAAAATGTTAATATTGTGTGACGACATGTAGTGCTTCAGTTCCCCAAATTAAAAAAAAAAATAACGAAATCGTTTGCGCATTTCTCAACCCCGTTTATAATATGGTACTCGATCACGGCGAAGGACTAGGTTTATGTTTATAATAATTACCCAAAAGTTAGAAATTACTTATAAAGCGCCACCTGTTTATCTAAATCCCTGTTACGATTTTGGGGGAAATAGGACCCTCGTGGATAGTCATGAATTATCTTGGAGAAGGTTGTGAAACGAAAGAAAACTAACTACACGATTCGAAAACGAATTTATTTTAAATAAGTCAATATATATATATATATATATATATATATATATATATATATATATACATTTTATAACAAGAAAGATAAGGTTGATCACCAGATTTTTGAATAATCAAGGTTATATCGCTGGCCAACGATACTGCTTACTGTTAAGATTCTCAGTTTTACCCGTCTATGCCTAAATACGAAATTTAAGGTATCTCATGCTAAATGATCTCAACCTGAATCCAATGAACTTAGAAATCCTAAAAATCTGAGGTATCTCATGCAATACAATAAAAAATTAAAAGACAATATGTTTTACGATTATTACATCAATAAATATTATTAAAAATTAAACTGAAGATAGCTAACTTTGAATATACCTCTTCGATTATTAAAATAACCTCAACAGTTGCGAGAAATCTCCAACTTGTTCACTTATCTGTATTAAGGAGATCTTCAATTATCAAGAAGATCTCGCTATAATATAGTCCAACACAAACTTAATCGTATATCTACAGAAAGACGGGCTGGTCTTTTTCTCAGATGATCCAAATTTTCTTCAAATTTCCCATTAAGTCTCAAAAATCTCCAATGGCGTAATACGGGAGCAGGATTAGAAGGAAGACCAGAAACTTTAAGCCAAAGACCATAAAGAAAAGTCCACGAATCATAAAATAAAAACTAGGAAAGTAAAACCTCTAAAAGGGAAATAATCTCCACGATGAAACTAGTGGTCGATATTAATTTTAACTCATTGCTTACCGTAAGTACGAGTTTTAAATAAAATAAGATGATTGGCGATTTCAAAATCTGTACCTTGCGCTCATATTAAAATGGTGTCGGGCACGCTGCCCTCGAAATCTGGACGAAGCAGAATAACCAATGCCGTTTCTCTTCCCAAAATTATATACACTAGGGCGACAGAATAAAATAGACACCAGGTGAAGCTAGAGTAAACGCGGCGCTTCGCAACGTGAAATAAGTAAATTTTTAAACATTCCGTTGTCCACACAGTTAATCGTGTGATTACACAATTTAGACGCAAGGAAGAAACAACAGTGGAGCCGAGACCAGGTCGTGCCGGACCTTCTGAAAGAAGTAAAAGGGTGCTTGTGCGCGAAGTGTTAAGAGAACCGTGAAAAAGTACAGCTGAACTTGCGACAACTTCACAGAAAAGTCAGCGCACCGTTCTGCGATACCTCCACTGTGTGGGGGATGTGTTAAAGGGGTGGCAAAGAAAAAACCACTCCTTACGGCGTTTCAAAAACGGCGGCGAATGGCTTGGGCAATCGAAATGCGAACGAAGCCCGAAGAGTTTTGGCGGTCTGTCATTTTTTCAGACGAAAGCAGATACCGCCAATTCAGTGATAGTGGTCGTACGTGGGTATGGAGACGTTCGTCACAGCAACTGGACGACAAATTTTTGCATCAGACGGTGAAATACGACGGTGTGCACATCATGGTGTGGAGCGCGATATGGTATGGTGGAAAATCGCAATTAGTAATCTGCGACGGAAATATAAATGCGGCAAAATATATCCAAATATTAACAGAAGGACTACTGCCGATATTCGACAACGCCATTTTATCTAAAGAAGACGCCACTTTTATGGAGGATGGAGCACCCTGCCACAAAGCAAGAACAACAACCACATGGAAAGAGGAAGAGGGGATTCGGATTTTACCATGGCCAGGCCAATCACCAGACATGAATCCGATAGAGAATGTTTGGCACATAATCTAGACAAATTTGGCGAAACGACCCCGAAAACCCAGCAATAAGGAAGAACTCGTGGCAGCTGTTACAGAAGAGTGGTTAAGTATTCCAGAAGACACCATTAATCATTTAATAAATTCTATGCCACGAGGACTCGCAGCACTTCACGCAAGTAAAGGTGGATCGACAAAATATTAGTCTAATTTAAAAATGTTAAAATATTTTGTGTATATAACGAGAATAGAATCCTTTTTTTAATTAGTAGGTGTCTATTTTATTCTGTCACCCTAGTGTAATTTCCAATTTAGCAACTACCAATTACGGCATTGTAAAAGCGATAAAATTTCACCCAAATCCATAACTATATGAAACTTTCAAAAATTTAAAGCGTAAACGCTGCCTTAAGCAAATATTCCCAACAATACTTTCAACAAGCATCTAATCGCACCAAGGATCACAAACTAAAGTTCCGTATGATTGATTTAGCACTGGAAGGTATGCTAATGTCACAATATTACAGCGAATTCTCGCATCACTCTACAACAGCAACACAATCAAACTAAAATAGTAAGTAGTTACATTAACTATTTTTAATATTGATAGTAACCGAGCCATACGCTACTGGAAAAGCACACGTTTCAGTAGAATTATTACAATATAATCAGCAACAAAGGCTACCATCAATCGGGGTGATGTGTGCCATATTTTTAAGTTTTTGTACCATATCTCCTTTGATATAAGTTGAATTGGGCTGAATTTTCAATACAATATAGACTTATATCTTAGTTACAACAAAAGGAAGGAAGGAATTATCTTCTTTGGTAACAATTCACTTCGTTTGTCGGAGCAGCTAAGTGCCGCACCTGGTTTCTCTTTGAAAAGATATTATAAACGTTTTATAGTTATTAGTGACTCTACAGATTTCAAATGTTATTATGTATTATAATAAACTTGTAAAACTTCAAAATAATTATAATTTTTAATAACAAAAGGTTACCAATATAATATATATAAGAATAAGCGGATTAGTAGTCCACCTGAAACTTATGGCTGCTGATTTCAGTCGGCCGTACAATTTTCTTTTTAATTTGGTGCTCTTTGTATCAAAGAACACCCTTTCTCTGTCATACAGGATATTCCATGGCATCTAGTGACTCCTATAGACACTTAGTCACCCCGGTTGACTGTACTGTTAAACTTTGGTGAATATACCATTTTAAACAGGAAAGTATACGTATACTTCGTTCAACTCTAAATGTCTTGGAAATGGTGTAATACATAAGCTTACTTTTACATATGTATGTTATTAAACTGAAACATTTACTGTTATTGCTTATTAAAGTAAAAGCCGTTTTTCTGTATCTTATGCTATATAAATTTTATTTAGCTATTTTACATAATGTGTGACGTAAACAGCTTTCTAAAGAGATAATGCCTCTATCCTTCAATTAATTACATTGCTAGAATAAAGTAAAGGCTAGCTTTCCGACGTTGTATTCGGTACAGTTGGGTTCCTGAAAAATTTCCAGAAAACCAATACTGATTGAGCAATAAATTGATGATGAATATGATTGCCACATAACTGATTACATATCCAAATTATTAAATATTGTAGAGCAAAGTTGATAGCTTAGGACCATAATTTAAACAAGACCATATTAGTTTTTGAGCACTATCTTCTGATGTGACTATAACAACCATTTCTTAGTGTCTCGATGTGTTCCAATTTACATATAGCAGACCTAGTAACGCAAGAAAGTATTTAAATGTTAATTCTAATTGTTTCAATAAACCATTCGGAATTTCTAACGTAACAAGCATCTTCTCCTTAACGATAGGTTTAATACGTTTAACCACGTATATATTTCTTATCCCGGAACGATACTCGTTTACATAATTTCGAAATTAAACTATTCGTGCGACGAAAACTACGAGTCTAACATCTCTCGGTTGGCTTTGGAAGAAGACGAAAAAAAAAACGGCCATAAATACGTCGATGTCCGAACACGTAAGACGATTTCAAATTTTCCGTATCCCATTCCCCGTTTATATTTGAAGAACGCTTTGTTCCATTTATCAACGTCAAACTTTACAAGTAATCAACCGATCGTTGCTAGGGGAATAATTTATAAGGACGTCGAATTTGTGACTCCATTTTATACGTACAATAGAATACAAATTACGCCGTAAGAGGTAAATATATTTTAAAGCATTTGTCCGCGGTCATAAATTATATTCGTTGAATAAAAACGTATTATTGCTATTGTGATCGTTTGTATGTTAGGTTCGCCGTTATTTATTTACTTAAATGATTTAAGGAGAAGTAAATTTATTTATGAACCGTTATAGGATCTGTGAGATCACCTACGAAAAGTCATATAGTATCCTATGAGGTTCCAAAACTTCAGTTTTGCATAAGTACCGAAATAAATGTCTTTTTGTGTTTAACGGTTCACAGGCGATTTCGTTCTAATGTTAGTACACAAAACAGAAATCTTGTAAATTCTTTATTTCGATAATATATGCAGCTTTAACACGAACGAATTTTTTTGAGAGCAATACAAATGTTTGGCACCTATGCTTGTAATACAATAAATATATAAATATATATATATATATGTATATATATATATAAACACTAGGGTGACAGAATAAAATACACACCAGGTAAAGAATCCTAAGAACGAATTAAGAACTTTCTCTTGTCATTGTTTAGTATCGTTACAACTACAACAAGGTTCGAGTGATATTAGCGACTTCACCCGGTGTCGCATCGTTGGCCAGAGTGAACGCGGCGCTTCGCAACGTGAAATAAGTAAATTTTTAAATATTCCGTTGTCCACAGTTAACCGTGTGATTACACAATTTAAACGCAAGGAAAAGACAACAGTGGAGCCGAGACCAGGTCGTGCCGGACCTTCTGAAAGAAGTAAAAGGGTGCTTGTGCGCGAAGTGTTAACAGAACCGCGAAAAAGTGTAGCTGAGCTTGCGGCTACTTTACAGAAAAGTCAGCGCACCGTTCTGCGATACCTCCACAGTGTGGGGATGTATAAAATCGTGGCAAAGAAAAAACCTCTCCTTACGGCGTTTCAAAGACGGCGCCGAATGGCTTGGGCAATCAAAATGCGAACGAAGCCCGAAGAGTTTTGGCGGTCTGTCATTTTTTCAGACGAAAGCAGATACTGCCAATTCAGTGATAGTGGTCGTACGTGGGTATGGAGACGTTCGTCACAGCAACTGGACGACAAATTTTTGCATCAGACGGTGAAATACGACGGTGTGCACATCATGGTGTGGAGCGCGATATGGTCTGGTGGAAGATCGCAATTAGTAATCTGCGACGGAAATATAAATTCGGAAAAATATATCCAAATATTAACAGAAGGAATACTACCGATATTCGACAACGCCATTTTATCTAAAGAAGACGCCACTTTTATGGAGGATGGAGCACCCTGCCACAAAGCAAGAACAACAACCATATGGAAAGAGAAACAGGGGATTCGGATTTTATCATGGCCAGGCCAATCACCAGACATGAATCCGATAGAGAATGTCTGGCACATAATCCAGACAAATATGGCGAAACAACTCCGAAAACCCAGCAATAAGGAAGAACTCGTGGCAGCTGTTACAGAAGAGTGGTTAAATATTCCAGAAGACACCATTAATCATTTAATAGATTCTATGCCACGACGACTCGCAGCACTTCATGCAAGTAAACGTGGATCGACAAAATATTAGTCTAGTTTAAAAATTTTAAAATATTTCGTATATATAACGAGAATAGAATCTTTTTTTTGAATTAGTAGGTGTCTATTTTATTCTGTCACCCTAGTGTATTATACAATGCTGCTTTATTCGGGGAAAAAGGAATATTAATAGACAGCCTTTATTGTGGTTATAGCTACAAATGTACAAGTTAAAAGGATCAAAGCAATTACAACAATATTATTACACAGAACTAATTATAATAAAAAATGTAATTAGAAACGTCAAATTTTAATTTTAATACTTTTTATATTATTATATTTCTATATCTTTCGAAAGTGTAACTCCAGGTTTGTGTAACACTTATAGATTTTTATGGAGTAAAGAGAAGGGTACATGAGACAATTCTGGTGTAGTTTAACTACAGCAAAGTTGTTAATTTGATTAGCTTTAAATTTGTCAAGAAACTTGAGAGATTGAATACCTTCTGCATAGTTGAAACTTCGGACATTATGATTCCTTTTTGTATACAGAAACCAAAAGAATCTTTTTCGAATATAATTCGAATAATTAATACGTACGTTAAATAACAAAAGAGGAAACCCATTTTCACATCACAGAGAACAAAAAAATACCCCTATTTTTTTTCGAATTAATAACTTTAATACGCCAATTTATAGATCTTTAACCTAACATATGCACATAATTCATAAAATATAAACGGTCAAAAGAACAAAAAAAAAAGTAAAACAAGTCTGCTATGATATTATTCTATTCCGAGAAAGGCTCCTAACAAGGTCTAAAATATATATGCAACTATTAATCTTAAATTATACATTACAAACTAGCTACACGATAATATTATTATAGAAACTAACATTAATAACAGGCTTTCGGCTACAGCCAAGGTCGCTGTTCATTTTTTCTTCCTTCTAAATCTCGATTTTCATATAAACCTGGTACCTACACCGTTAAATTACATATTGTTAGAACGGATGGTTCTGAATTTAATTTACAAGCAGATATTGTTACGAAGTAAGCGCAATTATACATAATTATAATATTTAATTAATCTTGACAAGCTCGTTCATCGTACAGAAATTATACCTGCAGCATGTAATGAATGCCTTGGCAGATGTAATTTACAACCGGAAGAGGAAATATATATTGTTGCGTTTGTAGTTATTAATTTTGTTATCGAATAGAATACAGGAAATATTCATAAAATATATGACATCTTCTGTCGATTTAAAGGAAAGGATACGGTTGTTATTTCGAATTTGTTCGTGGCTTGTGTGTTGAAACTGTCTCGTCTCTTTTCGCTACCGACGTTTCGTCCACTATATGGTGGGGTATCTTCATTATAGTAACAGGCCTGGAGATGTCTCTTGAGGTAGTAGATAAAGTGTAACTAACATGGTTTTAATCATTCAGAAGTTGCGAAGAAACTCTAAATATGGTAGCACTTGCCAAAGTTTGTTAGTATTTAAAAAAAATTGATATCACGCAGCTTTTATTTTTAGAATTTTCGATATTTGTAGATAAGCATTTGAGGTACAATTTGTTTGGATAAATTTTAATATAATTTTGTTACAAATATTTATTGCACAAATTGGGACGGCGTAAGAATCTCACCACCTGTTAAAAAGTCCTTGGCTTTTTAATGGTATCAATTGAGTTAGTTGAGAATTTTTAACAATTCTTCTTTATTGCAATCACTTTTTAAAGCTTGCCTCTCTAATAGAGTACAATTTGTTAGCTATAAACGCCATCGATCAAGTCGTTTCTCGTCTATATTTGGAGTACCGCAGGATAGCAATTTGGGTCCACTACTCTTCCTACTCTTTATAAATGATCTTCCTCCAATACTTTATTGCGGTAAATTATTATTATAATTTAAAATTATTTTCAAGACGAAGTGCTCTCATAGACTGCCAGTATTTACAAAGCCACCTAGATCTTCTTTGCCTGTTATTGTCAATGGTCTCAATCTTAATACGTCGAAGTGTAAAATTGTTTCATTTTCACGCAAATCATCAATATTGAATTAGTAATATTGCATTGGATCGTCGTTTGACTTTGGTGTGACATTCGAATGCAACTTTACCTTCACTTAACTCAACTTACTTACTGTACAATATCCGTTCTAGATTTGAATATGCTTCCTTGATCTTGTCACCGTTTTATAAGACTCATTCCTATTCACTTGGGAATGTTCAAATACACTTTGTATAATATATATATTTCAAACAACAGAGCGCATATTTACAACGAGGTTTCGATCATACCACTTTACTAATTCTCTTTGAACTTCAATTTCTTGAACACTTCCGTATAATAGCCGACATGAAATTTCTGTATAATTTTGTAATTGATGTAATACCGCTTACAAATAGTGAATACTTTACTGTCATCCAATTCTTAGCTCGTCAAATTCATACGGTTTACTGCTGTTTTGGCTGGACATATTTCATGTTCAATTCTCTTAAGGTCGTTTATAAACTTATCTAATGCTAAATAATATTATTTATTTGCTTAATTTAATTCGTATATTTTATATTCTTTATATTCTTATTAGAAAATAAAGGAAATATGTATTTATGTATATACAATTGCAGTGTAACCTGAAACCGTACTTCAACTCAAAAATTGACAAACAAATTATATTATAGGTAATTCGAGGATATTTATATATATATACCATAGCTACCTAGCGTGATTTTTATCAGTTCATCATCTGACTTTGATACATATGTAAGAATGTTTAGTACTATAGTTATTTTACCCTTAAAAAGGGGTAAAAGGAAGGCATTGACATAAAGATGCAATTACTATTTAAAAAAATTTTTCATAGTCAATTTTCTAGTTGAAGTACGGTCCTGGCCTATACAGTATTACATTACAATTGCATATTTTCCTCTACACTAACGTACACCATTTAACATATCCTTCTAAAGCTTAAAGTCACTATCAATTACGTCCGAAACAATTCTAAATACTAATAAACAAAACACATAAAATCTGAAGCCTACAGACCGAATTTCTTTCTCCATACGAGAATCTACACCACATACACGTTTGATAAATGACCGCGGCACTTTTGTTAGACAAACCCGAACCGTGAAAGACGGTCACGGACGCTACCCGGTCCGAGTACCGGCAATAAAACATCGTCGCACCAAAGGCGAGTTCACTGGAAACATTCGCTCGGTTACGGAGGATAGTGAGCGTCTCGGATCGTTATTGCCCAATTAATAACGAGCACGAGGAATTCGACTACACGAAAAGGCCATCTCCGGGGGTATATTAAAACATCCCCGCGCTTAAATAAAACAAGAATAAAGCTGGGGAAATAGAAGAAAAAAGATGGAGAGAAAGGAAGATTCCGATGGAACGAGATGGAGGGTTTGGAGACGGTGTGGACCTCTGTGTGTATCTTGGGCAACTGAATAATTTCTCATGTAAGAGAGAATTAAATGAATTTGAATTTGTTTCCTATTAAATCCTTTTCTAAAGTAGAACTGTTGGATTAAAAGTCACAAGTTTAATTAACAAACTCCAAAAGTCAAAATTCTGAAAATATAATGCTGACACCTCAAAAATAAACAACGGCAGTGGGAGCTTGTATTCAATAACTAATTCTTCTTGATTAAAACTACCAACAGTACCATAGCATATAATATTTCTTCTGTAGCGTTCTTCAATGAAATTGAAACAATGTGCTGAAATAACTCTTGACGTCATATTCTTGATGATGGATTCCCATAGTAACTAGAATTATTGAGCTAGTAGGAGGAACGATAGGTTAGTGGTTAAGTCCGATGGAATACGAAAATCAAGGAAAAATAAATCGAGTTCGATCCTCCCATTCACGACAAGTGTCACTAATCAAAAATAGGAAAGACAAAAAGTCATCGAACGTATGATTAATCTTGCAAGCAACAGCCCTTCTCCGAGCTACCCTGAATACGGCAGTAGACGAACTGCCGCAACGTTGGATTATATAAGTTTAACAAACGATGGAAATAACCCAATCAACAACTCTAGTTATTGTACTCAAATAAGACTAGAATTAAGTTGGCAACTCGATTAATTACAACAGTTCTTATTAAGAACATATTTCTATCAGATTATTGTGTAAGTTTATCATACAGAAACGATTACAATTTCATCCATATATTGACTGTGGTTCAGCAATTACTTCAACAAGATTTTAATGGACAAATACTGCCAATTACCTTTGAACAGTAAGAACGATAATATTTTAGATGAGGCATTCTTTATGGATGAAACTTACTTTTACTTATGTGACCATCTGAACTCGTAAAATTATTGAAAGTTGATCACCTCAAAATCGACATGCTTTTGATGAAACAAGCTTGCATCTTGCTTAGAATTCGTGTTTGTCTTGTAGATGTCTCGAAGATGAATTGTAGGACGCATTTTCTTTCATGAAACTATTAATTAAAAATATACACAAACCTTTTTGAACCCTTTTCTAGATCAGATAACTCCAGCACACTCAGCAGACTTTTTCTCCCCAAAGAATAATGAGTAAAAGAAAATAAACAACTGGATTACTTTTTGTCACTCACAACGTTAATACTCGAAGTGTTAATTACCGATTTTAGTGAAACTTTGTCAATTTGTAGACCCCTACTACTGTCGTCTTATCTTCCGTTCCTGCAGATCTGCATATTTAGAGAGTGAAACTTGGTCATGAAATTGTGCACTTGCATGTAATGATCGTTTTTTTACTGGTGATGGTGATGGTATAATTACCTGATAATTAATTAATACAGGAAGTCCATAAGATGATGATTTCTCAAATACTTTTCAATTTTTTATTTAAATGAGAGATTCTGTACATTGTTGCGTGGTTACATTGCAGGTTAAAACATGATGTAAATTAATATCAGAAACCAAATGGTTATTTGTGAAAGTTTTCGAGATATTTGTGAATACATCACGCCTCGAAGTATTAAAATTATGAGTAATAAATAATACGTTAGTCTGTAATTCTTGTAGTTGGTTGACTCACCAAAACAAATCGAATTCTTAACGATCAAGACCTCAACAATATCCATTGTTAAAAATTTCCTAATCCTCACTATATACAAAAATATTGAAGTAACAAATTCTGCATCACCTAGCAAATTATAGCAACTAACACTCGTCAGCATATTTTGAAGGTAAATATTTATCTACCCGCTTCTTTATTATAGATACTCCATGTCTCTATAGTCTAGCGTATGTACGTAGAAGTCAATGCATGTCTGCCATTATGAATGGTGGCCGTACCCGCTCGCAACTCCATCTATTGTGCGGCTGTCAACCGTTTCTACTGTTTCATAATCATCGTAGCGATTGAAAAAAATTACGCGACGACTAACAATAGCTATCATTGTCCGCACTACCGCTGGCCGGTTCGAGCTGCAATTAGAGGAATTTCGTGGCCCACGTAACTATGCGCGCAACGCACGTATATCTAACCGATAGAAACAATACAATGCCACGGAAATTTTTCAAGTGTATATTTGGTGGTACATTGAGATGATTCACAGTTATTATTATTATTATTGCTTCGGTAGTAACTCGGGGCGTTGCGTTTCTAAGAAAACGGCGAATTGAGATAATGAGATATGCCAAGTAATAATTTATAATTTTTCGTATTATTATGCAGATCGTTGCGGGTTTTGTCGGTTTGAAAAATTGGTCTCGTAATTAATTAGTTGATAGTATGGGGCTGTCGTAAAAGGGAAGACAACATAATTTGCTCGTGTCTCTTTTGTGTTAATTCTATAAAGATGCTTCTGCTTTTGGTTATCGTATGCTTGACTATGAAGTGTTTATTGTATTTAATAGAAGGAATTTAAAGTGGCAAATATTAATTAATACTTCAAACAAAAATTTTATGAAACAAAATAGCAACCAATAAAGGTTTGAGTAATTTCTAGTTTTTGCAATGCTTGACGTAATAAATTATCAAATTCATTTCAAGAATACCAACTAGAAACTGTTTTTTCATTAATTTGATCGATTGCATGATATTTTAAATCTAAATGAAAAAATGCAAGAAAAGTGGAAGTTCTTAGGGTATACGGGGTATGTCTCAGAATTTGTGAGAATTTAGAGAAACAATTTAATATTGTTCCCTTCAAAGTATACTCCTTTGGAATGCACACAGCGTCTCCGGCGAATTTTCCATTGCTGGTAACAGTTCTGGAAGTGTTGTTCCATTAGGCTATTTAGAATCTGCCTAGCGAGATTTTGGATGTTCTTTATTGTTCCGTAATGTGAACCTTTCAATTTCCACTTAAACATTGGAAACAGAAAATAATCACATGGAACCATGTCTGGACTGTAAGAGAGGTGGACAATAACAAAATAACTACAAAAATGGAAAGTATCTATCTTTTAAGCTTTGGTTCTGTATTATTTTCTGGGGTTTGGGAGTATCATTTCTCCAGTCAACCAAACCCCACAAAATAATACAGAAGGAAAGCTTGAAAAATAAAGAAACAGTAATCATAAATACAAGCATAGCTTAGACCAATTGTATAATAATAAGGAAACTAACAAATACGTGGGTCCATTCGCATTTCTTAGTTCTTTGTATCTACTCCAATCTTGAAGCAATTTGCTAATCTTAAATTTAGATAATGCACTGCCTCTTAGCTTCATAAAGAATTTTATATCCTCCTTCAACCAAGGTGCTTTGTGACCTTGGCCTTAATTAATTGTGCATGTAAATCATAAACAGCTAACAAAAACCTATTAAATATATCCACTTTAAAATCAATATCATTCTCGATAATTAAATTAAACCATGGCGTGTTACTCAAATCATTCAAAAATGCCGATAAACAAAAATTTCTGAAGTATTTATACTTGATAAGTTTAGGTTGAGCCTTAGAAGTCACAATTTTTGAAATATAGAAGGCCAACCATGATCAGATACTAAATCAGCCAAAGATTCCACTAAATCGTCACTAGATACAACAATGGGACAGCGTATTCATTGTTGCCGTAATTCTCGTGGGCTCATTCAATATTTGAACGAGACTATAGGATCCAAAACAAACAAGTAATGGGTTGTTCAATATAAGTTGATTAACATTGAAATCAGATAATATTGCCTACAGTAGGATAAATATGTGAAAGAACACCGTCAATATCCTCTATTATACTATTTAGATTAGTATTCGGAGGTCTATAAAAATTTCCAATGGCTACTGTCCTGGAATGTTTTTCTATGCCAAAAATTCTCTAACCGACAATGAGTTGTGACTGAGAGGCGTTATCGTGATGCGAGGCTCACGAGCTGGCAATATCAGCTCGTACATGAAAAATTCTTTTCCGCAAGCGTTGGACCAATAATCCATCTACGAGAAACAGCAACCCAAACTCTTATTTGTTGAGAATGCAAGGATCTCTCAAGGATTTCATATGAATTTCCACTAGATCATTTATATATTCTGATAAGTGATACCATGTTTCATCCGAGAAGAAGAATTTATCATGAACATCATCATTATTCGAACCTAAAAACCATTGACAATAATTAAGCCGGGTTTCCGGATGAATGAGTAAAAGCTCTCGCATACAGTGAAATTTCTAATGGAAATTTTTGTAGACCTTGTTGAGTTGTTAGTTCCTGAACGTCTGCTATATTTTCAGCTGTCCGTTTTGATGGTCTATCACTACATGGTTTTTCGGACGCAGACCCTGTTTCACGAAATTTTGCCACCAATTTTTGAGTTACTTGCCGCAAACAGTCATATGTCACTGGAAAATTTAGAAATTCTGCCCGAAATTCATCTATACACGGTTGCAAGAAATACGATCATTCTCCATTCTCCATTCTCCATTCTCCATTTTCTAATTTTATACCATTTCTGAAGTATGATTCTATAATTCAAACTTTGTGAATATGAAATATCCATTAGCTATTTAGAGTACTCTTGCTGGCTAGCTCCTAACAGTTTCAAATCGTCCATAAACAAAATGAAAAGCAAAGGTCCTAAGACGGAACCTTGCGTAACACCAAATAAATCGTAAGGAAACCACTATTTCAGTACTCATTCTAAAATTGATTATCTTTAAAAATTGACACCTTTAACATCTCGAAACCATATAATTTGCATTTTTAATAAACAATATAGGATAGATGGACTGCTTCTAAGGTGGTCCAACAAGCGAATATGTTTATTACACGTTTTTTTTTAAACCATTTGATTGCGTATTGAATAAAATTACGATTTCCACTTTCATCATACATTTTATCGATCTTAAATATTCAGCATTATGTTAGATTCTCGTCTATCCCACGAGAGCATTAGTGTAATATCAACGTGTCCGGTAAGATATACAAAATATGCAAATGAGCAACAATGTTACAATTAATATTCCGAATAATTTATATCCGAAGGAAGAATTTCATTTTCAGTGCGGGCGGCGTATTTGTAGCTTTTAGGACTCATCCGAAGGATACTTAAAAACGTATATACCGGTGTATTATAATTATATGCTAATAAACCTACGCGAGTCGTAAATTTTGGAATTCCTACGCTGTTCAGCGTCGCCAACCACGATGCTTGCTATTGGCGAACAGATAACACATGTAAGTTACCATTGTATGTAAAAATTTCGATTGCAGTTCCACGCTTTGAAAAATCTTTATATTGTTTTTACGCGACGGTTACCCAAATAAACAAAATAAAAGGAGCATTAAGGAAACGGGAAAGAGAATGAAACGAAAGAAAGGGGACGAGATTCGTATGCAAGGTAATAACATCGGCTAAGGAACTAAAGTGTACGTGCCTTCGTGGACAATACAGTATCAGCAGCACTTCTACAGAAAAGTTTCTTGGATGTAATATTAGTTCTTCAGATCAGCAATATTTATTTTAGTGTTAAACCATTTTTAACATTTACGTCGGGCAGATTCACTATAACCAACTTGGCAAATATCACCCAGTATATAAACAACTTACTTTGTGCTAATCTAGATCGTGCTGGCTTCTGTACTTGATTGGTGACGTTGGTTTCTTCGTAATTCTTTGTCAGGGGTGGTTACGTCTTCTACAATGGATGTTTGTCTGCTTGCTTCGGAATATCCGGGGTTCCGCAAGGTTTCAATCTCGGACCATTATTATTTAATATTTTCTTGAACGATTTTTTTGATAAATTGCGATGCGATGACCTCAAGATCTATAATGTTATCGATTCGCCAGTCTATTGTGTTTAGTTGTAGACTAGCTTTGCCCTGATTAATTCTTATTTAATAAAATACAAAATTTTTAAAAACGGAATTTACGTATTAGTAACGATTTACATTTATAATGTATAATATATTTCATATAATTAAACACATAACCTCTTTCCAAATAATAAAATATTGCAATTCTAGTAGTTTTCACTAATGGAAAAATTGCAGTTTTTCTAAGGTATTCAAATAATGCGCATATTTCTAAAGTTTCCGGTATTTTTACGACCATATGCAGACCCCAAGTTATCTGCCTAAGAAAATTAACTAACTAAGTATCAGAGGAGTCTTTGATGGAGTTCTTTAATGTAGTATCATTCTTTTACTTGTAACGAAACAGTTACATTCCTCAAATAATAATAAGTAAATAATTTTATAAAACCGAAGCAAAAATGTAAGCGTACAAATAATTTTGGTCGATACTATAGTTTCAATCGTAGTGTCCACGGTGGTACCTACCACCATAAAGGACGAGAATCGCAAAAACGACACAAAACGTGCCGAATGAGTTTGAGTACACGATATTTGCATAAAAATAAATTAAAATACAGGACAGCGGCCGACTTTTATGGTGCTGTGGGTTTCAAGAAAATCACGCCATGTAGTGAGAAAATACGCGACGTCAACGTATTGTAGAGTAGAATCATATTTACTCGCTTTTTTTTGGGGCACATGTGCGTTAGTTATGGCCGTTTTTTGGCGTCCGAAACGATACAAAACCCGGCAATTGACGTCAAAGTGGAAAATCGTGGGTGGGTTTACGGCAATCGAAATTATGCAAAAACAAAATAATAATAATAATAAAAGAAATATTTGCATGAGAATTGTACGATCGTAGAATTTACGTTGGCAATACTATCGAATTGGATAATACGTAGATGACAAGTTATGCGTAAATGATAGAATGTAGAATAGAATAGCGTAGAATAACATTTATTGGCAAGAATAAAACAGCAGACAAAATAAGTTAAAGAAGATAAATTTAAAACAATGGTTACTAATATGCTTGCTTTTATAGACGTATTCTTTTTGAAAGATACCTACGGCCAAAAAGAATCTCATCTTGGATTTGGTCCAAGGCTCGCCGAATGCTATCTCCAATCATACGGAATACGATTCTAAAACCAAAATTGGCACAAGGCGACTAATCTACATGGTATTCGTTTCTAAACATTTGAAAACATGTGAAAAGTGTAATGACTGTTGCTAAATCCTTCTCCAATTATAGAATATTAAGTATTTCATCAAAATCTTCAGTTGCATGCGATATATTTAATTTATTAATGACGTATAATTGACTCGAGTATTTACAATCAATGAATCAATCTGAAGAATATACTCTTATAAGCATCATTGTTTAATAATATCCTACGTGAATTTTTTAATGTTTTGTTTTCTAAGTTCTTATTGTTCATATCACTTTAACGCTAGTGCAGTAGAAACATCAACTTACGGTCACCACCGTCTGGTTATCTCCCGGTCCTTTCTTGTTATACACATGTATATCTAAATCCAATAAACCAACGTCATTTTCCCTTTACCATCCATACGAAATCGCCAAAACCACAACGCTAGTTTGTTGAGGTATTTTTTTCCGGCAATGTTTGACATCACGTTCTTTGTATAATCTGTATAAATATTTATCCTTCCTGTCCATATATCACACCGGTTGACGGCACTACTAATACACACCGGTCTATGTGGACGCACCTAAGTAGTGGTCGGTTTTGTGTTTTACCACAAACCTATACGTCCGATTACAAATCCACATATAGTACCAGAGAGGCAGTCGCCACCGCAAAGCGGCTACCTGACTTGTTTACCTAGCAGGGGGACCTAAGTCGCGCTAACTTGAAGCCTAGGTAGTAAACACGACAGGAAGCTATGGTAAATAATTCTTTTAAGATGTCATTACACACGCTTATGGGGTTGTGGAGTTTTGGGATATGGAATTTTGATATATACAGTGTGAAGCATTTGAATATTTAGAAAAGTCTTTGTTAAACAATCTATCCCCATAGAGAAATGAAACAGGAGTAGAATTGCGTCAGAAACGTTTCAGAAACATTTTTATTGTTGATAAACACGCCAGATGACTGTGTTAGTTGGCTAGGTTCCCTTAACTTGATAAAAAGATACTCGTTTACGTCATGGGTGCACCATTATTTGGCCATTACCCTTTGAAGGGTGCTGCTATTTTTAATCTGGGAATCAAATTCTTCACCTAATTAAACCGCATCGATTATTAAGATTAATGATCGCAATAACTTTCGGCATTCATCTAAATTGGAGCCCAACTAAAATACTTGCCCACTCATTCTATCCGTTCCTAAAAAAAAGCAGCAGAAATATACCAGGCATATGCATAAGTTTCTGGTTTCTTGCTAAAAAGAAACACGTAATTTTCAAGGAAAATTATTTTTTTTGTTCAAAGTAGTGGCCATTGGCTTCTACATATTTCACTCATCTTTCGGGTAATTTATGGATACCATGTCAGAAACACTATTTGCCTTTTGCGGCAAACCATTCACAGAGCCATTTTCCAACTTCCTCGAAATTGCTGAAGTGCTGCTCTGCTAGTGCGTGGCCCATTGATGCGAAAAAGTACTAGTCAGATAGCGCCAGGTCTGGGAAGTACGGGGGAGGGGCGGGGTGGGGGTCTCCCCACCAAGCCATTTCAAGGCGTCTTCCACTGGTTTTGCTGTGTAAGAAGGCGTATTGTCGTGTAACCTTTGCTATCTCTTCTAACCCATTCTTGTCGTCTTTCGATTAATGCGTGGTTTAAATTAATCATTTGTTGGCGATAGCGTTGTTATACTTTGTTAACTCCTGCAATTGCTCGTCTTTGAATTTTTGTGGTCTACCAAGGCGCTCACTGTCTTTCATATTGAAATCACGACTTTAAATTGCCGAAACCAGGTCTCACAGGATCTAATCGATGAAGTGTGGTCACCGTCTGTTTCTACCAGCAATGTTTTTTTTTTTCTGTAAGCTTCAGAGTAACGTTGTTAAGTTGGAAATTAACGCCAGTTCCAAAACGATAAAGAACACTTACAGTGATCTTTCTGACTTCGTTAATTAAGTGGTATAACTAATTAGATGGCCATGGATAATATACGAGAAAACGAAAAACTCAGCTTTGCTGGAGTAGAAGTAAGCATGAAGAAATAAATAAACGTCTTGCGTACCTGAGAATTTATGACAGGGACATTTTTTTTAAATTATTCAACACATTAGGATGATGGTTATTTTATTACGCTGTGAATAAAGGACGGAGAGAAAAAATAAGTAGTATATAAGATTCGAATGCGCATATCCGTGCACAGACCATAAAGGATAATATAATGAGATTGAAATGGGAAGATGTACCAACAATGCAAGACGAAAGTAACTATAAAACCAAATATTACCGTGAAGTGATAAACACTGAGACGGATGTACGCATAAACTTCAAAATGCCTTAGCCGATTCGAAAATTCTCAACTATACATGTAGATGGAGTAGTTAAATTTATGTAATAGCAAACACTTTTTGTCTTCTTAAAGCTTTAAAAGGCTTTCTACTTTATAAAGAGCTACTGTAATTAGTTGTATCGATGGAATTTGAAACAAGATTTAATTAAAAGCAAAACATATTTTTAATAAGAGAAAGCATGTGTGTTTGTTAGCGCAAGATTTGAATTGCCCGCGCCATGTTTAACAGTCATACTGACACGTGATTATGACGTAGCAGATCGATAGTTGTCAGATGAGAGTTTGTAAACTTGATGTACTACACGGTACTAAACATTATTATCAAAACGGTGAAAGTGTGATTGCCACCATTACTGAAGTGCCTACAATATTCGCTTGAAAAAATGTTACTAATTCATCTACTGTGAAAAATTTAAAAATTTGAAGGTACTGGTTCGGTTAGTGACATGAAACACACAACACGAACTCGTAGAAGTCGTTCAGAAGAAAATATACCAGTAGTTTGCAAGAGTGTGGCCGAAAGTCCAATTGGTTCAACAATTTCTTCAACCATGCACAGCGAAGATAGTTCACCAATTGAATCCTTGCCCAAACAAAAGTCAATACCGATTTTGCGGAGGCTTATTTGGATTTCGGAGTACAACCTGTACTCTAGTTTATTGGGCAGGGGCAATTGAGGTGGTGTGGATATCCGCACAGACCGAGTGACCGAAGAATTGTAAAGAAAAGCCAGAATTCAGTATGGCAAGCCAGAATTAGTGTAAGGAGAAAATTGGTGGACCAAAGGAAACCTGGGACAGTACAATTGAGAAAATTTTAGAACTCAGGACAAGCTGGAACGAGGCAAAAAAATCAGTGACGAAAATTTGGTTATAGTTGAGGGAAAAATTGTAACCCCGACAGTGCAAGGTATAAGGGGTCTTGACTATATATATACGAAATAACATTCCCAGGTTTCTGACCGCGTATATTGTTGGCCCAAAAAGGTACCGTTTCGACTAGATCGACGAGATCTCACGATTACTAGCCAAACGAGAGTGTCCAGAAGAAGATGAGAGAAATCTCGTCGAAACGTCGCAGAAACATACGCGGTCAGAGACCCGAAAAACTTGTTTCACATTCGGTGATTGCGAAAACATCCGTCTCAACATATATAACACATATACTGCTGTTATATTTTAAACCAGTTCTATTCAAATCATGGTTTTGAAAATTAGTTACATATTCATCAGATATATTAATAAAATATTCGTTAAAAACAACTAACATATTTCTTTAGAAGTTCGTGTTGTATTTGCAGGTGTTTTGTACATTAATTTTTTTATAGAAGAAAGTGTCATCTACGGTTAATAGCTTGAAAGTTGGATTAATCTTAATTAGTTTTATTATCTTAAATATCTTTGTCACTTTAAATATTTTTACAAGTTTACCTAGTTTTGTTACCATGTCTATTATTCAGCTCAATGTAGTGGCAAAATTCTTAAATTTGGGAGTAATTATCGTATTCCACACTCTTCAATTTTATCAGTACCAAATAAAGTTATACACAATTCCACGTGCGCTGCCTTCTTTTCAATGCTAATGAATTACAAAAAAGTTGAAAACGCCGACCACAAAATCGCATATGTACTTTAAAAGCTAAGTAAATTACTAGAAATAATGCAAATAAAATAATTATCTATTTACATATCCGTATGAAGATTAACTAAATGCAGCCATTGTAGGAACCGTTTTCCCTTTCTGTAGAAATTTCTGTTATAACCAGTATATTTCGAAGCTTCAATACTAAAGTCACCCCATAGGTATTTTTTCAACGGACATTCCGATCATATTACGCTTAAATCTTCGTCAAGCGCAAAAACAAAAACAAACAGAAGGCAAACGAACGAAAGATGAAAGTTCTTCGGTTGTACGTACATATTGTAAGACAAACCAGTGCGTAAATATATCAAGTCTGCCGGCATATAATTTGTATTCAGCAATTCTTAATTAAGAAGCCAATTAAAATAAAATAGCTTTAAATAAACGTTCAAAAGCTATAACTTACCCAAAGGAGATGGTATTTTCCCCGTGCTGACAGAGGATCCCATTCTCTTACCTGAGAGACGAAAATACAAATTAAATCCGGAATCTCTTTTCTTTCCGACCTGCCGGATAATTATTCTATACCTTCAATTCTCGTTTCCTTTTATTTAAAATGTTATTTTTCCATTCCAGTTCTTATACAGGATGTCTATGAAGTACAATAGAAAAGTATGAAAAATGGGAAGATTTAATTTTATTAGACTTAAATCCAAAATGTTTTGTGAAAATTCTTTCACAGACGCGACAAGATAGTGATAAAGATATTTAAAATAAAAATTATTTTATTATTGATAGCCGAAATATTCATACATAAAGCATGTTTATAGTAGAAAGGTTTTTCGGGTTTTGTCCTGTATTCACTATTTTACTTGTTAGAAGGTTTCTAAAGACATTCTTTAGAAACCTTCTGAAGAAGCTGACAGCATCATTAGCGAAACGTCAAGTAAAATAGTGAATACACGACAAAACCCGAAAAACATTTCTACCAGGTATGACGTTCGTGAAAGCCTACGCGCAACTATAAAGCATGTTATTGAACTCTTAACATGCCACTTGATAGGTAGACTGTGTTAACCTGATTATAAAATCGACAACTGTTATATTACAGTGTATGCAGTGTGTGTGCATGTTAAGTATGCGAGTTTGGATGGATGGATGCGAAAATTGCGCAGTATGCCTACTTATGGATATGAAAAATAAACGTCTTCATAGATATTTAACATAACTTTGTCTACCTTACAGCCAAAAAATTTTGATACACCGAGTTTTCTTCTGTAGGTTCTTCATTAATCTGTAAAATTAACAAGAACACCAATTTTCACAGATATCATAAGATCATCCTTATTATTAATATTTAGTAAATGTTCTATTTATGCCGTTCGACTTTTTTCATTGTGTATGACACGTAAATCTCACTTATTATTTCAAATTCAAAGGACCTAGGATTAAACAAAACTACAATTACACCATTTCCTTTTCAGTCTTTTTTAATTTATTTCAAATACACCATGCATAGGGTATAGGTTTGATTGTTGATGGGTCTATGACTCCTCAAAAAAATAATTCGTTTCCTTCTTTTTTCTTTGCGAAGCTAAATCATCAAATGCAAAAGCTACACATTGCAAATCATGACTAATATTGTAGTACCCACTATTTGTAAATAACCTATCAAAATAGAGAAATTACGATACTTTCCATATTCCAAACAGTATTCAACGAACCTCGTTATCGCAATAATACGCATTACATTAGATTCTGTTCATACACTCTGCATGTATAGGAACAGGTCATAAATTATTACCCGTCCGAGGGAGGGTAAACTTACCGACCATATTCGTGATCAATATTGTTTGCGTGCATATAGTAACGCAAGCAAACGCTTACACGATCCGTTTAGCGGTTAAGCTAAATTGCGTACCGTAAATTTAATTAAGCGATGTGGGTAGTAGGGACTGCAATAATACATTGCCTACACTATCTAGAACGCGTATTGGACATTATTTAAAGTTGCTATTACATTTGAATTGCGGTTGAATAAGTATATTAAACGTATGGGAATTGAATTACGTGATTTCGCCTCATGTTTTATGAGGCTTTGAGGGAGATTAACTATTTACATTACTCCTGTAAGCGTAAACACTTTTGATCAAATTGCAAAATACCAGATTTTCGTCTTTTCATCTATAAACCTTATTGGTTGTAAATTTACTTCCGAATGTAATGTATCCTTTGCATTTGCACCATACATATATACCTCCTCATCTAAATCACCATAATTCTGAGTCAATTTCTGATGAATTCGAGCAGTTTAAATACTCAATTGATTACGAGTCGCAAGTCATTTATAATTTGGTTCAGCACAATTCTATACTTAACGATATATTTCGGCTACTTGATCTTGTTAATGCTAATATTTCCTGCGAAGTAATAAGTGGAGTTGGGACGTTTTCTCGCGGGCCAGGTTCGTATTGAGTACGCAGCGCCTTCACCAGTGTAATGCAATAAAACGGACGAAGCGTAGAGTCACAAGTTGATTGATGAATTTTCCGATTTATAGTACGATGGCGCGTCTGTAAAAATCATATAAAGAGTGGACAATTCCAAAGTACGAAAAAGAACACAAGTTGTGTTTAATTTTCTGTTCATAATAATCACCTGTGATTTAAGACTTGTTCAATTCGATAAGCAACTGTTCTATGGCTTCTAGAATAAATACAATCCTAACTGAAAGCTGTTGTCTCGGGTAGCTTTACAGAACCTGGTGTGGTCTCCGAACTTGCCAGAGAATACCTTGCACCCGCTACATTCGACTCTGTAGGCTGCTAGGGTTGCTTCTGACCTCAGCACCAGCTGCAGTGGCGAAAGCCTAAGGATGGTCTCCATCGCAGCCGTCGGCGTCGAGGCCATGGCCCCGTAATGCCCAAGCAAGCAATCCTTTGGAATTTGCCAAGGATCTCGGCCGCGTAGCCTTGATTGGCTTTGTGCCACCAGACTAGCGATGAATAAGTTATAGTTGGTACTATAACTCTCGCGTATAGCCAGTGAACCATTGCTGGTTTTAGGCCCCACGTTCGACCGAACATTCCTCTGCAGGCCCAAAAGGCCTTTGTGGCTTTGTTTGTAGCATGTTCCAGGTGTGACTTATACGGCAATTTGGAGTCCAAAATCACACCTAGATATTTAGCCTCTGTTGACCGCAATACTTTGGAGCCTAAAGTGAACAGACACCGGAGCTTGGGAAGTTCCTCCTCCAGGTAAACAGTACCATAGTCGTTATACTAGAGTTAACATTTAACCCTTCTTTTCGGCACCATGTTTCTACGAGCCTGAGTGCGACTTGCATCCTTTCGGATACCACGCACTCAAACCTCCCGCTGACCATATCACTTATATTACAAATGTGACTAAATTATGAAGGTGGATCTTCATGCTGTACCTCTAACGTCGTTATAGTAAAACTACAATGGCATTATATTTTTTATTTTTCGACATAGTCTTCCTCTACGCTAATTCACTTGGTTCATTGGTGCTTTATCTCAACAGCCTCTTGGAAAAATTTTTGTCCGACCTATGCAAACCACGTCTCTACAGCTTGGATCGCTTCATAATTAACGGGAAATTTTGCCCCATGTAAGATTTCTTTTAATTTGGAATATAGCCTGTAAACACTAGGAGCCAGATCCGGCGAATATGGCGGGTGCTCCATTCAAAGCCTGCTTGGTGTATAGCCGCCATAACAATACCGGATTATCCTGATGGAGCAGCACATCGTGTCTTAACATTCTTCGGTGTTTCTCTTTAATGCTCTGGCTCCTTTGCCAATAGTCAGTCAGGATGATTCCTTGAGCATCCCAGAACACAGACAGCAAAACCTTTCCAGCAGACAGCACAACCTTAAATTTGCGTGGAGGAGGAGAACCGTGATGTTTCTACTCTCTACTTTGGTCTTCTTGACTACATCTTGTGATTCTTTCAATAAATTTTTGTCTGGCATCTCACTTCGCTTGGATAGTTATCCTACATCCTCCCCTATTAAATTAGCTGTTGCCGTAGTGTTTCTTTAATATGTGACCATTCTTTTTTCGATGTTGTCTTTTTTTGTAGCCGCTGTCGAACTTCTCAGACCTTTTGTGCTGGCCCCAAGTTCTCCCTTGCTGAAACCATTGACAAGGTTGCATTTCCAGTTGTTGTCCTTCTTTGTAATAAATTAGAGCATCTTATTTGTTTATTTGTTTACTATTCTTGCAATTTATACCATTTGGAATTCAACGTTTGCATTTGTTTTTTTCTAAATATCCCCGTCTTTAAAACCAACACCAATACGATATCGTGTATCTTTTGGTACTTAGAATTTTTCTTTTTTCCAACAATGGCAAAAACACCTTTTATTTTCGGCGTGACATTCTAAGCAAACCACTCGACAAACATTTCGCATCGGAGATCTTCCTCAAAATAATACCGCGACAGATATGCGCAGAATTCCGGCCTGTAGCATTCGTTATCTCTCTCGCACGTCCGAAAATAAGCCGGAGTAAGAACCTGTAGTACCGCGCCGTTTTCACAAATCACTCCAAATTAATTGTCATCGGACGCAGTTGTATTTTGCGAACCCTACAAATAAAGATTTTCGATAACATCTTGCCTTTTTGTATAAGACGTTTTTCTATACTTGTGGCAAGTGGTTTTTCGTGTAATTGCTTAACATTATCGTGTCTCGGTCGAGGTACGAAATTTTTATTTACACCGATGTCGGAACTATTAAAACAAGAAAAGTATACTAGGGTGACAGAATAAAATAGACGCCTACTAATTAAAAAAAAGATTCTATTCTCGTTATACATATATACGAAATATTTTAAAATTTTTAAATTAGACTAATATTTTGTCGATCCACCTTTACTTGCGTGAAGTGCTGCGAGTCGTCGTGGCATCGAATCTATTAAATGATTAATGGTGTCTTCTGGAATATTTAACCACTCTTCTGTAACAGCTGCCACGAGTTCTTCCTTATTGCTGGGTTTTCGGGGTCGTTTCGCCATATTTATCTGGATTATGTGCCAAACATTCTCTATCGGATTCATGTCTGGTGATTGGCCTGGCCATGGTAAAAACCGAATCCCCTGTTCCTCTTTCCATGTGGTTGTTGTTCTTGCTTTATGGCAGGGTGCTCCATCCCCCATAAAAGTGGCGTCTTTTTTACATAAAATGGTGTTGTCGAATATCTGTAGTAGTTCTGTTAATATTTGGATATATTTTGCCGCATTTATATTTCCGTCGCATATTACTAATTGCGATCTTCCACCATACCATATCGCGCCCCACACCATGATGTTCACGCCGCCGTATTTCACCGTCCGATGCAAAAATTTGTCGTCCAGTTGCCGTGACGAACGTCTCCATACCCACGTACGACCACTATCACTGAATTGGCGGTATCTGCTTTCGTCTGAAAAAATAACAGACCGCCAAAACTCTTCGGGCTTCGTTCGCATTTCGATTGCCCAAGCCATTCGGCGCCGTTTTTGAAACGCCGTAAGGAGAGGTTTTTTTTTGCCACCCTTCTATACATCCCCACACTGTGGGGGTATCGCAGAACGGTGCGCTGACTTTTCTGTGAAGTTACCGCAAGCTTAGCTGTATTTTTTCGCGGTTCTCTTAACACTTCGCACACAAGCACCCTTTTACTTCTTTCAGAAGATCCGGCACGACCTAGTCTCGGCTCCACTGTTGTTTTTTCCTTGCGTTTAAATTGTGTAATCACACGGTTAACTGTGGATAACGGAACATTTAAAAATTTACTTATTTCACGTTGCGAAGCGCCGCGTTCACTCTGGCCAACGATGCGACCCCGGGTGAAGTCGCTAATATCACTCAAACCTAGTAAGCGAGGCATAGTTGTAACGATACTAAACTATGACGAATTCTTTCCGATACATCTACCCCTACCCTAATGAAAAGAGAAAGTTCTTAATTCGTTCTTAGAATTTAGCTGTTTACATATTTATACCGCTTTACCTGGTGTCTATTTTATTCTGTCACCCTAGTGTACGTTGTCGGATGAAGAAACGATCGCGCTGGTATTGGCGTCGTGGTATTGAAATGTTAATAAAAGGAACATACAAAATTCTCCTACAAAATTATAACTAATCTATCATCTAAGATGACTCCCACCTACTTAACTGAAAAGAGAATCTAAATTCGTACGCATATCCCGATTGAATTATTACTTATTGTTATGATAATTCGGTAACCGAGAAGTATATCTCATCTTAAATATTCATGACCGAACTCGGATGAAATGATTACATTATCGTTCGAGACCGCGTAGTAGTAGTATGTGCATTTGTAAGATGTATACAATATAAGAAACTCGGCATTGTTTATTTAATGCATTTCAAACTACTGCCATTGTTAAGTCGCGATGTATCAACCCGAAGTTGTACGATTTGAAATGCAAAGCGTTATTGAATGGAATTGCAGCGGGGAGAGTCGACGCCAACGGGTACTCTTATGCGCGCATGCATAGCGAGTAGGGAGTATTTTGAATGGATATGAACGGTTACCACATAAAATACGCATCGCGTCTTAAATGTCAAGCCGTTTATATATGGGCTTGTTGCTGTGGCAAATGATTCATCTTGAGGTAGCAAATTTTATTGATTCTCTTACCTAAAGTTTGTCGCATAATTTGCCAGCATTTCAGATGTGTATACAGTGTGTTTGGATTAATCTATGAATTTTTTTTTTATGGATTTTAGGGCTTATACTGAAATATAATTAATTAAAGAAGTTTTAGCAGCTACCTTTAAAAAGGAATTGACATATAATACAAAATTTTTCTGTCAAATTATTTTCCTACAAGAAAGAAAAAATCCAACAGCTATGCCATACAAACTTTTGGTGGTTTGAGGGGCATTTTGGTTGTTATTGAAGCAAATTAGTATAACAGGAATGATATCACCTGCAATAAATTTTTAGTTGGAGCGAAAAATTTACTTAAATTACTAAAATAATTATTAATAAGTATTTATTTATTTATTATCATATTTTATTTTAATTTAAAGTAATTTTCTTGTAATTACCAACGTTAAAATTTTTCGAAAAACGTATACTTCGGTAGGATTTGACCTAGACTACGGACCTTGTAGGATCAAATCAGTTTTGGCACCTAAATGTCGTAATGTTTGTAGGTATATCATCATATTCCAACCGATATAATATTTTTAATGCCAACTTCTTATTAAATAATAATAATCTGCTCAGATTCATCAAAAAGAACTTCTTAAAATCATGGTGATTTACATCATACATTTGAAAGTAAATTTACACCCGGTAACGTCTATAGAGGAAGAATCAGCAAGGTAACTATTAAAGATCCAAAGCTGTAATGTTGAAATAGTTCTTGTGGGTCAGTAGCACGCTTCCGACACGAGCCCTACTAGTAGCTTGAGATCTTCTATCAAATCGGTGAATACTATAAGATTGAGGAAAATGCTGCTCACTGGAAATGTCTTGGGATAACCAAGTTCTGACCAAACAGATGACATTAAAATCGGCCGATGAAACAGATGGATAAAATTCGTTGGATCGCAAGTTTAAAGGAAATGAAAATTCCTAAAACCGTGATAGATGCAATCAGAGATGCATGCGAGGCAGTAAGATTCAGAATACAAATTGCGGGGAAAAATCAGAAGAATTTCAAATGAAAAAGCGACAGTCTTAGTCCACTCTTATTCGTACTAATGATGGATCTAGAACCTGTAAGAGTAAGTAGGTTACTATATGCTGATTATGTAGCCCTGATTCCAAACTCTAAGAATAAAATGTAAAAGCTAATGAACATCTGGACGAAGGAAATAGAAAACGTGAAAATGGAAAACTTGAAAGTAATGATCTTAACACATGGGCTGAAAAGTCCTGGGCCTAACAAAGAAAACACGTTTTTTTTTGGTTCAAAATTAGCTTTATTCATCAACGTAATCTCCATCAAGAGCAACGCAATCATTCCAGCGCCGCTCTAACATTTCAATACCACTTTTGTAGAACGATTTATATTTTGCCTCAAAATAGGCCTCAGTTTCAGCGATAACCTCTTCATTCGTGCGAAATTTCTTACCGGCGAGCATTTTTTTGAGGTCTGCGAACAGCCAGTAGTCGCTGGGAGCCAAATCTGGCGAATACGGTGGATGTGGGAGCAATTCGAAGTTCAATTCATGTAGTTTTGCCATTGTTTTGATTGACTTGTGACACTTGACTTGTCTTGATGAAACAAAAATTTTTCTTTGCCATATGCGGTCGTTTCTTTGGAATTTCGGCCTTCAAACGCTCAAATAACGCTATATAATATTCACTGTTGAAGGTATTTCCTTTCTCAAGATAGTCGATGGTATATTACACCACGCACATCCCAAAATACCGAGGCCATAACCTTTCCAGCCGATTGTTGTGCTTTCGGGCGCTTTGGACGAGGTTCACCAGTTGCTGTCCACTCAGATGACGATCGTTTTGATTCCGGAGTGAAGTGATGGATCCATGGTTCATCCATTGTGACATATCGACGCAAAAATTTCGGTTTGTTACGTTTAAACATGGCCAAACACTGCTCAAAATCATCAACACGTTCTTGTTTTTGGTCAACAGTGAGCAAATGCGGCACCCACTTTGAACAGAGCTTTCTCATAGTCAAATGCTCATGCAATATAAAGCCAATACGTTCTTTTGATATCTTTACAATGTCAGCTAACTCACGCAACTTCACTTTTCGATCATTCAAAACGATTTTGTGGATTTTTTTGATGTTTTCTGGTGTTACCGCCGCATCTGGACGTCCACTGCGTTCTGCATCATCGGTGTCTCTACGACCACGTTTGAAGTCAGCAAACCAACGTTTTATTGTTGTTTCTGATGGAGCGGAGTCCCCATAACACTTTTCAAGCCATTGCTTCGCTTGAACGGTATTTTTTCCCATAAAGAAGCAGTGTAAACTTAAAACACGAAATTGTTTTTGATCCATTGTTTTGAAAATAACAAAAGTAGCGTGACTCTTAACGCAATAACTCACAAACTAATGAATAGAATATCATGACATTTTAACAGCTCTCTTTTGAAGGTTAGTACTAACTGAGAGAAAGGTGACTGCAATAAAACTAGCGTCATCTATGTGTTAGGCCCGGGACTTTTCAGCCCATGTGTTAAATGAAAACCGGCACAATATAGTCAACAAAGGGGGAAAAAACTTAGAAGAAATGAAAGCAATGGCAAGAAATAGAAAAGAGTGGAAAAATGGAACCTGAATCCTCATTCGACACCGGAAAAGATATAAGGATATGAGAAGAAGAAGAAGAAGGAGATAATTGTAGATTTTCTCCTTTATACTAGCAACGAAACTAGGCTTTACAAGGAATATGTACTAGAAACTCTATAAACGTATTTTATTTATTAATTATACCCATAATAACACATAAATAAACGCTTATGAAAATGCTGATGTTTATTATAATAATGATATAAATCTGGTGTAATATTTTTACATGTGTTACACTCAAATCCCAAAATGTATTTAAAACATTTTAAAGAAATTTCAAATCTTCTGGAATTTATAAAATCTAATTTTTTGGCGAAGACTCGGTATGAGAACATGATAAGGGAAATCAAAAAAGGTGGGACTTTTCCAACAGTCTCTACATTTTATAATAAAATATGTATACTAGTTTTGTAGAGAAAACTACATCAGGTCATAGAGATAACTAAATCGACGCTCTTGTAATTTAATTATCTAAATTTCTAAATGTCAATTGATATGTGCTATAGTCGCAAGATTGATTAACATTTTTCAAAAAAAAAAGTTAAAATATTATGGGCTGTAAAGGTGTCACGCTAAACTCTATACCACACAAATTAATTATTCGGAACACAAAGTTTCAAGAGTCCATTAACTCTCATTGTTAACCGAGTTAGCGACTACCAGACTAGTCAGTAACTCGGTAACTCTAAATTAAAACCAACTAGTTAGTGATTTGCCTTTTTTTACTATTAATGACGTTGTTTACAAAGGGTTCGCATTTCCTGGTGAAGCAATGAATGCAGAATTCGATCGTGACGCCTCATATGAGCTAATACAGGAAATGAAAAGGAAACGTCCAAAAAAATGGTGGAAGAATAATTGAGTTTGCCACAAATATAATGTGAGATCGCATATCGCTTTCATCATACTGCAGATTTTGCTGAAAAACATCTTTTTTATCCAACGTACTCGCATGTCATGGCTCCCTTTTCAAAGATGATAATCCAAATTGGCCAGGTGAAGATTTAATACCATAAAGAAGATTCAATTATTAAGCTGATTTGGTTATACCTTAGAACTCACAACTATTACCCTATGAGGATGATTTTCTTAAATTCTACGCGTGGTAGGAATAACTAACCATCCTCCTTATTAGACGAAAAGGTCTAACATAAACTTCACGACCTCCTTTATTTTTCCCCACCGCACCACATAATCAGGTACCCGTTACTGAAATGGCAGGTTCTACTTGCAAAAAAATCCGTTAGATTATACATTTTCATCGAGAACCCATACGCATTATCTAGCCGGTAATATCTTATGTACTTAGCTCCTTAGACACGGTACCACCGTAACGCTACAGTTATTTAATAGAGTCATGGTTAGATTATAATATCCTATGTAAGGTTATTACATAAAACAAGAGAGGCGGTTTTTGCGTAGGATACCAACTTCAATTACGACCGCCCGAAGATCTACCTAATCAATGCCCGTCGACCGATGTTATCTCGTTTAATATCGGAAAGAGAGACGGTCCGGGTACGCGACGTCCGACGTTAGGCGGCGCTGCTGTCTCTGTTGGCCGCGCATTTTTTCGAACTTCCAGCGTTAAACCAGTAGTTCCCTGCAATTTTCTACGGTTCATGGACGTGGAGTTTTTAAGGCGAGGTATCTTTCTGTATCATAAGTACGATGTAAAATTTATTATATTATGGTGTTTAGGGATTTTTTTCTACGTCGTGAAATAATTTTGCGTGCAATATCGATCTGGTAAGGTATGTAAGTATATGCTTAAGGTTCAGACAGGTTTTTATATATTCTAGAAAATTATTCTAAGGTACACTGGTATTGAAGGTACTGTATAGATTTGGTGTGTTACCAGAAGATTTTTTGCTATTTTGGAGTTGTATGGGAATGGTGAAATTTCGGAGTTACTCAACGTCGTGAAACAAAATCATTTTAGATATGAAATTGTGAGAATTTTGAGTAAGAATACTGCGAAGCCTTAAAATAGTCGCTAAGGCATTTGCGTTCGTCATTGGTGGCTGCTCTTCGGTGCAAAACGACGATATAAACATCAACGTGTTATAATTCTTTTAGGCGACCGAGAACCTGATACCCAAACAGCAATTATCTGAAGGCTTCTTGTTCACTAGTACCCAGTTATCTAAGCCTAAACATCTTGTAACATGAATATAAATTCTCTTTCAGCATTCTATAGTCACCAGTAGAACTTAATAAGATCCTGATATTACTAATATCAGCATGCCCTCATTGAATCAGTGGTCCGATTCCGAAGAAAATGATCAAGTACAAATTAACAACATAGACGATGAGAACTGGGGAAAACATTATGAACAGCTCTGATACAAGAAAAATATTGACGAAACAATACAAGAAACACGCGTGAAAGATTTAGCTGATACAGGTCTAATAGAACTGACAAAGCCCTGGAGGTCTACTAAAAAACAGAAAAGCGACCTGTATGGATGCCATCAACACAGAGCTTTGGAAATATGAGGGTCCTATACTATACCTAAGACTTCTCCATGTATTTAATAAATGGGTTTCATGGGTAAATATTTAATTAGGACAAAAACAGTCATACAAGCGATGAAATTTTTAGAAAGAATGAAGTTTTTGCGCAAGATTTGATAGAATAAGGAATGGAGATATAAGAACAGAGCTAAACATCTTCGATATAAATGAGATGATGAAGGAAAATAAAAGTAAGTGGAAGAAATACATAGAACCGATGCAAGTAAGGAGGTTGCCAGCCACAGCGGGATTTTATATATGCTTTGAAAGTGTAGGCAGACCAACTGAAAAATGGATGTCGTAACAGGCAAAGTGCCTAAAATCTGAATTGAAAAAGAGGAAAAGTAACTAAAAATAATTTGAGGTAAAGATGTTGAAACATCTTAAGTTTTCAAATGACGATTGCAAGGACTGTGTGGATGTACAATTCACAGGTATAGCAGTAAACTCCACTCACACAAATTAATTAATTATGCGGAACGCAGCGTTTCGGGAGCCCGTGGGCTCCCATTGTCAACCGTGTTACCGACTGGCTGCAGTCGGCGAATGGCTGCAGTCGGTAACACGGTTGACAATGGGAGCCCACGTGCTAAACGCTGCGTTCCGCATAATTAATTAATTTGTGTGAGTGGAGTTTACTGCTATACCTGTGAATCTTAAGTTTTGCATATAGAACTGGAGTGAAACAGTAGGCATCTTCTAAAGACCTTATTGTTCTTCGAAATATTCTTTTGCATGCGCTTAAACCAACTCTGGACGCCATTATTTCACTAGTTTCTTGGTACAATTAAAATTGCCTTTTTGAAGGCATCGGTTGCTCCCTCTGACGACTGGAACCTTTGACCACACAGACAGTTCTTGATTTTTGGAAAGGTAAAAAAATCGTTGTGCGGAGAGTGGTTTAACAATTTGATATTTTATTGCGTTAAAAGTTCAGTTCAAGTTTGCATAGTCTTCATCGTTCGGAATTGGTTTTTTGAAGATCAATGACAACTTGCGGCAAAAAAATTATTGTATACCAATTGGCTATAATAGTTCTTTGGTTTTGTAAAGGAATTATTGCTACATGACCGAAACAAAGATTGCGATCATCTGTTTGGAGACACTTCAAGAACATGAAGGTTGTTTATTCTCTGGCTCATATGGATAAATCCAAGACTCATCAGCACTGACAATATTGTACATATTTTTAGAATTTCCGGAGTTGAAACGATTTAGAGTTTTTTGACACCAATTCATCGTATCTGCTTTCTGTTCTTCAGTCAAGGAATCCGGTATCCAACGGAAAATTAACGTTAAAAATTACGTTCTCCTGCTTTGAAGAATACTGCCAATGTGTACAGCTTGTAGGTCTATGTTGATTCTTCTTGGTTTGAAGGAATCTTAAAATGTGAACTGTTAAGATGTGTTTTTGAATTCACGAAATTAAAACAAGATACTGTGCATATTATTCTTTATTCTCGTTCTTTATTAGATATACACGTATGCCTTTGCTGCTTGTACTGAACTGCTTATGTTAAAATTATGTTATGTAGTCTTAAGTACTGAATTGAGTTACGTCGTGTATTTAATGACGTTCTGTTATGTACTGAATTTCATCGTGTACTGAATGATGTTGTCTACTCTACTGACGTTGTGCTATGGTACTGAATTTCATCGTATACTGAATGACGTTGTCTACTCTACTGACGTTCTGTTATGTACTGAATTAAATGGTGTACTGAATCTAAAATCCTTGAATTGGCTATTTTATAGTAACTTGGGTTTTGCATTACTGCGCAACATTAAACTACCTAATTGTTCTTGTAAAATGAATGCTATAGATATTTGGCGATAATGTGATAGTAGTAATTAGAAAGCACAGCAATATTGCCCGAAATATGAAAGAGAATAATGAATACGATAAATGAATATAACCTTAATTTAGCGGGTTGGGGTAATTATCTGAATTTCCATTACGTTGACGTTTTCTATCTGCACTTAAGTAATACTAATTACATTGATAGTGCACAGAGATTTGGTTGCAATAGCAAATGAGATTACAAATTATCTCTACAACGAAATACAAAGGAAAATTAAACGATTTCAATATTGTAAATGCAAATTCAAAATAGGAATTTGTTCGGTTGTACCGAATAAGGTCTTTGAAATCTTCAACTATTCTTTAATCTCGCAATATGTCACATGTCAATCTTTATTAATCAGAAATATCAATTCCAATTTTTAATTTAGCTAATTCACCATAATATGCATCTCATCTAATTTCGTCATGATACACACTCATTTGTTATTTTCTTGCACATTCCTTCCGAATAAGGAAAGAAAAGAAGCCTCAAACTGCGTCATTCAGCGTAATTACATTTATCTACGAAAAAACCTAACGCACAGCACATTTTAATTTGCTTCTAACGCACAATATTTCTCACCTAATGTCTTATCTGCGGCGGTTGCTTATTCTACTGTGAATTTGATGGATTTTCGATGTCCGCTACGTCCGCTGCTGTGACGGAAACGTCGACCGTTTTTCTACAGAAGCCTTCGAAGCGACGCGTCATTTAGTTAATGTTGTGTGAAATACGTGGAAAACGAAGAATTGTATTTTCTAACGTTTATTTGATAGATGAGTTTACCTTTTGAATGACGTATTAAGATATGGTCCGTGCATTTTGTACATTAAAAATAAAAATATATATTCCTGGTTTTTTATTTCAATTTTTATTATTGTATATACGAAGAGTTTAAAATTCTTCATTATCTACGCTAGCATGCCTAATAATTTATTGTTCACATAACGTATTACGATTCACATTTAAATAAAAGGCAGTGGATGCGATGCAAGGTCACGATATACGTCGATATTATCGACGATTTAGCGTTAATACGTGTGCCACCCACAACGCCTTTTCTGTACGAGCTTCACAAGGGCAGAGCTACTACTGCAATGTCCAACCCCCTTTGTTCTATGGTGTTTTGAATTTTAAATCAATATACATTATAATTTATATGCCAATATTAATTCCTGTATAGAGTTAACTATTTTTGTTTGCTTTACATTGACGTTGGAGGGGTGGGAGGGAGAGAGAGGACAGGTTCGACAATCCGCCGGTACCGGCAAACAATTATTATACCAAGGCGGGTATTTTCGAGAAGGGTGTTCGGACAAAGGAGCAGACCGACGGATAACAATGTCTAAGCAATTATAAAAAGCTGATACTGCTTCATTAACGCAATTAAGATTCTCCAAAAAAGTCCAGTCAATTTCAGCTATATCACTGTACAAGATCGGAAAGTTTTTTCAATGACAATTGAAATTTTTAATTAATTAAAGATTTCACGAAGAACTAATTGTGATTTGTTCGGACGGTTCCGTGGTGTAATGGCTTAACAAACCGGTCTAGCGAACGGGAGCTGTAGGTTCAAATCCTACCGGGCCCCCGAAATTTTACTTAAAAATTTCACAAAGAACTAATTAATTAACTTTAACGTTGGAAGAACAATGGAATTTCAATAATCACTATATAGAGTTACACATTTTTGTTTGTTTTACATTGACGTTCGAGGAGGGAGATTCGAGAAATCGAGGCCGGTAAAAATTTCGAACAGTTGCTGTTGTACACGACTCTTTGCCATATTTCTTAGTACACGTGCGCGAAGTAAATATGCTGAAAATATTAATGCATCAATTAACTGTTTGCTAACACTCTGAAAATGGTTATGAACTTAAAATGCAATAGTATACAAGTGGTATCTTAAGCGTATAGCAGCTTTAATAAAGTAACAGGCAGAGAAAAAATAAATGCTAATTATACATACCAGGTTCCTTTTCTGCCATTACACATACATGTTTGTTATGTGTAACATTAAAAGGATAATTGTCAATGAACCAGCTGCGTGATAGGCAACCAATCATACACTCAGATTATACGAGTGAGAACCGTGAGTTCCTAGTAAAACCAGTTACCAGTGCTACCACAGATCCCTCTTAATGCAAATAAAGTAACAATTTTACAAATCTGATGAAAACATTTTAAAATTACACTTGTATAATCCGTGCGTCCTGTAAATGAAGAAACAGGAATTCCCTAGTTATAATGTTTAACAGTTTTCAAATAGCAATGCAAAAAAAATAGCCACCATAATTACTAGATATTAATATAGTTTCATTTGAATAAGTGACCATTTTCGAAACCAGAAAAGGACGCCGAACCTGGAACCCTGCAGCTTACCTTATGCGGAGTATCCGAACGCACCTTTATTACAGCATGTAAAACGAAGGGCGCACCGCAGCTACCCGACCCATAAATAATACGCTAGCCGGTCGGTCAGCGTTGGAATGCCAACCGACGGCGAAGCATGAGGCGTCGCAGTTGCGTGGGGGTCCAACGCTCAGGAGAGCCGGCCGCAACAGCACTCCCTCCAGTTGACGACTACTTAAAACAATCGTCAAACAAAAGGGGGTGTCTCTGTCGAGGTATATGATTCATTGCGCTTACACCTCTTAGTAAGAGTAATGAGGACGTTCGGAGGTGAACATACGTAAGATCGCTATATTCGATCGTCTCACAACGTTGTCGACAACGTCTCCACCGCTGGAGACCTAAAAGGAGATCCGCTGCAAACACTGCAATATGCATATGAGTTCGTGATTTGTACGATGGGTTCGTTTACATTAAGCGAAAAGTATAGGGGGTGTTCGGATAATGGTCAAATATTCTGACTCTTGATTCTCATAATAACTAGAGTTGTTTGGGCTATTTCCAATGTATAGTCCGAAGTTGCGAGAGTCTGTCAAATGCCGTCTTCAGGGGCGCTCTGGGAAGGGCTGTTGCTTGCCAGAGCAATCACGCTTCAATGATTTTTTGTTTGACGTATTTGCCTTATAAGCTGGTGCACAGATACTCTGACCATGTATGATACTAAGAGGGTCTTGAGAGATTTCTATTAACATCTAATTAGAAAGAAAAATTATGTATCATGGTTAAAGAATTCAATCTCTGTATTTTATTACAGTCTGACTCAACTTTCTTTTTACTAATTACTAATTCTCTGGGGTACCTCAAGGCGCAAATCTTGGGCCTTTACTTTCTATAGTTTTCACTAACTATTTATTAGCATTAATACCTCATTATGCACTTGGTTATGTTGCTAATATCAAAATATTTACTAGAAGCATGAATTGAGTTATTGCTTTCGTATGAAATAATAAATTACTACTACACATAGATATACTTTCGTTACGTCTTAATCTCACACACTCAGAGAAGTGTTTTCTTGCATTAAGAAATTAGATTTTCTCGCAAAAATCTGTGTCTATTCAAGTAAATAGTTTTTCTTCATGACTAAAAAAATATTTAATATCAGAAAATAATATTCTTGAAATTACACTTGCTTTAAATAAATATGTTCTTGGGGTTAAAAAAATTTGTTATAAAATGCCAACTGGTTGTTTTTTCCGCGTGTAACCATGCAAAATAACCACTCTAGGTCATTATCACTTCATGCCTTCTGTTTGAATGTACAGAGGTAGAATCGGCCAGAAAAATAGAACAAGTCTTCATCCGAGGCAACTCATGGGGCAGAATCCGGGAACAACCTTGGGGTAACTTGCAGAAGAACTTAGCGTTACCAAATCAAAGTTCATCATCTGAAAACAATCGAGGAAGCCAAGACCCTTGCAGTGCCACTCACATTGGTGATTGAGCAAGGATGCTGGTCTAAAACATATGCTAAAACCAACGTTGCACCCTGGCAAGCCTATGGTTATAGATATGTGGATAGCCAGAGATAGTTTTCTTCCACCAGGTCAAACTTCTGACTCTTATCGTGCCGAGTATTCTCTTGCAATTTAAACACACATGGACTAATGTGGACGTAGAACTGTTTCGGTATCTCTGCAGTAATTTTTCCATTATTGCAGAGAGTTCTTCATCTGGGATAAGACGAATGAGACCAGAATTTCAATTTAGTCCAATTTGTCGTGAATAACTTGACTTATATAGTACAGAGCAATTGCTTGATGAAAGAGACGGAGAATTTCAAATTGTTTTTCTAAAGAAACTACTTTCTTCAGTTTACCTAGAAGAGGAGAATGATTAGTATTTTCGATGGCAGGTTAGAATAATAAGTAGCCGGTCTTGACTTTCTTTGAGGGAATGTTACCATGATGTGTTGGCTATTGGAATTTCTAGCAATAACAGGTGTCATCGCCCACAACAAATTTTCGCAAAAAGTCACTCCTTGATATTTTTGATTATCATTCTAAATTCACTATATCCACTCATACATAGCTTATACACGTCTAATTCTATGTTAAAAGGGATGTGATGTACGTATTCATTCGATATGCACTTGATGTTGCCTGTCTCTTTGATGCTAATCATTTGATGGTACAAAACAATAAATATTCTTGTTGTTGGCAAATAAATATCGTATCAATATTTCTTTTACTTAACGCATAAACGTTTCATCGAGTTACCTAAAGGTAACAGTACTTCTTGTGACATCAATTCCTTGAACTCAGAAAAGAATTTACCGAGGAACTTTTGTTGTACTATTACAATAGGCAACATTATCATTATCATTATTATATTCATTACAATCCTATTAAGGTATTTCGTCTAAAGATACAATACACTGTCACGCCATGAACGAGTTAGTTACAGTCTAATTTCGTTCAATGGCGAAAATTGAAATAACTTTTACGCTGACATTATCGTCGTATCCTCTTTCTAAATATAATTTCATTAGAGAATAAGTACGGCATGCTACATACCGAAGCATTAGCGTTTAACGAGAAATCCGTGGTGTCTATTTTCGAGAAACAAATTTATATATCGTTTAATTGTATTTCCTGGTAGTTGACCACGTCCGAAGGCCTACAATGGGTCCATGTCGATGCTGTAACGAGATAGCTAACAGTCGACAAAGTAGAGATTGTAAAGGTTAATAACTTTCGACGTAATATAAATTGTATATATAAATTTTTTTTATTGTACACCTTAAAATACACCCTGTATATTCCCTATTTCAACCCGGTTTTATATCGTGTTAAGATATTCAAATTGAACCTAATAAAAGAGACGATCATAAAGATTCATAAACGCCTTTACAAATGCCAGTTCGTCTTCGCCTTTTTAGCAAACTCTCATAGACCATCGGGACGATCCCGGCGTAGATGTTAAAGTAGCGCATGTTAAGGATTTAACATTGTTCTTTTTGTATTTTTTAAATTTTTTACTACTATGTATTTTATATTCTTTGCATTATTATTTTCATTTAGAATATTATTTTATTTTCATTTTTATATTTATTTATTTTGCTCTCTTATATCCAATTTTATTTTAATATGTATGTACATTACGCATTGTATATGTATGCAAGTCAGCCATTCGCATTACGCTAGCTAAAACTGCCTAATTAGAAATCATTCATTGCAACGTCGTCGGATATGTAATGGGAGTTTTCTTGAAATTTAAGGTACACAAGCACAGGCAGTCGTCTCCCGCGCGACAGTCGAGGTATTAGCGATCGTGCACTCTCGGTCACCTTTCGTGCCTCGTCGTAACGTGTACAGTAACGTCGTCGTAAGTATATTAGAGATTTCTAAGTTTTTCTAGTTTTGGCGGGAATCGTCGAGGACGTTGTCTATACATTTATTTCTGGCGGGAGTCATTTGGTAACGTCGTCGGACCACACGTATAGATTTTTTTAATAAGTATAAAATCTCGATTTTCTATCATCGTACGTCGAGGCTACTGTGTCCATTGTCGTCTATACATATTTTTAGTCTTCAGTTAAGTTTGTGTCGGAAATTATTTTGGTGAGATTGTCGGCGCGCATGTATAGACCTCCTCTACAAGTACGATCACTCCGCTTCTTGCTGACGGTCGTTGCGGCCGCAGCGCCCGTTGTCTTTTGTACGTTTGTTCGGTCCTTGTCGTATCGGGACTTAGAAATTTTTCATTTAGTTGCTCGTCGTAGCGGACGAGTGTCACGGACCAGTTTTCTTATGTAATGTCGGCATCATCGCTCCGTTTTACTTGTCGGTACTCAGTTCGTACATTTGCTGGTTACTGGATTTTTCCCTTCTTCGGGGCGCAGTAGTATAGAGCTAAAGATTGCACATAGCGTAATATTTCAAACGAGAACGCCTGGGTAGCTGTGACATTACTTTTGTATTGAGATCGGCTATTATCGCTACTGTCGCCCTCGACCAGGCGTTCAAGCTCTAAGAGATAGGGTGGGTTCCCCTATAAATGTGAACATAACAAACGTATTTGGTCAAGTACAAATACATGCCAATAATACAGGGCCAAGTCCCTTAGGCAAATTTAACACAAGGAAAGTATATTAGGCTCCCGGAAAGGGACATATAAATAAGCATAGCACCGAGGTGCGCTTATAAATTTAAGAAATAAATAGGGTTGGCTCCCTATAAAAGGTAGTGGTGCATGCAAACAGATAGAGGCATTAGTACATGCCTCTGACAAAGCTTCAGCGGAAGCATATAAGAGTTTAACCTTTTAAACAGAATTAAGACATAGCGTTGCAACGTACATGCTGAGGCATTACTTTATGTTGCTACCAATGAAAATACATATACAAATGCTAATGTACATTACATGTATAAGAGAGCTCGAATAACTGCAATTATTGCAAATCTATATATCTTACGTACATCGTACATGTACATAGGCAAGAGTGGAAACCGTGTAACCATTTCATTTTTAAATATATTTTCTTTGCGCATGCGCATTGAGTTTCACTGTACAACCTCTCCTCTAGTAAATAAGCGAACATACTCTACAAGTAAGTATTGGTCAAGTAATTTAGGAAATTACGAGCAGGCTACAGCGGCGTTGTTCTTCAAACCAGGAGAACGTAACAGCGCATTTGCGTCAACCCGAGTCCTTTTCGGTCGAAAATTACGGCAGTTTTACCCGAAGTAAATCGGTGTCGGACAGCCAAGCGGTACCCGAAAATTATTGGAATTTAATTTAAATGCGGCCCTCTTTGCGAGCCGCTATGTCCTTCAGGTAAGATTGTCTTGATTAAATGGATTGTGAGGTATTCAGGGGAATGTTTTGGTTATTTTGTTGAAGAATTTTTAAGGTAATTTATCGGGTTGGAGTTGTATTTATTTTATTAGTTTAGAATTCGTTTCACAGGAAGAAAACGAGGATAACTATTCAGTTTTCTCACAGCCACAATTTCTTTTTATTATTGCATTTAGTTTTTGGTAAAATATGAACAGCAGCTTTGTTTAATCATAGGTATAAAATTAAAGTTAATGTAATTAACATTTGTAAAAAGGATACATTTTTCTAGAGATGTATATAAAAAGGAACCTCTCCCAAAAACTAGAAATCTCTGAAAGTGTTTATTTTACTTTATATTACAGTAGACAGTCGAAAAAACGAATCATAACAAGTAGCCAAGCATTTGATTTCTTCTCACAAAGTAGATTGATAAATAGGTTTTAATTTAATAGACACAGTTCATTGTTGTAATAAATTTATTAATTGAAATAATAATTTTTTTCGTTGGTTTAACAAAACAAAGTCAATGAATATAATTTATTGAATTCATTTTTACAATGTACAGTTTTTTTTTCATGGGCGGGGCTTTAACCCCAAAGAGTAAACTCGGCCAGTACCTCGCCTATTGTGCTCCCATGTGATTTTAGCCCACTCGACCGGGTTGTACTTAAGCAACAAAGTCCATAATCCGCTCGAGTGGTAATATTCCTAACTTGGGTGTGTCAAGTTGAGCATCCCCAAGGTGAACCTGTCTTTCCCTGCAGACTGTAGGGCAGTCGACAAGAAGGTGCACAGGAGTTTCCTCTGCTCTCCCGCACATTCTACATGAAGGAGAGTTTACTAGACCCATGCGATGCATGTGTTTATTCAGTGCGCAGTGTCCAGTTAAGACCGCTGTGTGTGGTCTCAGTTTGGTCCTGCTCATTAGGACTGCCTTACACAATCTTTCCCTCACCTCGATAAATCCCGAGAGATTTACAGTGTCTTAAACCGTCTACACCGTTCCGCCGGTGATTGGCGGCCAGCTCGGATCTAACGTAGGTCTTAATACTGCCATAGGTACTCCCACACGTCGGTTCAGGACCTGAGAATGGTCGTCCACTGGCATCTTTTGCCAGCAAATCAGCTATTTCGTTCCCTTTGATGCCCGAGTGGAATGTACAGTTAGTCACACATTTTCTGCTATTGATGCATGCACATGCTTTTATAATACGCTATACAATACTTTGGATCGGTTCGTACCAGTTTACACTGATTAAATAAAGTCCAGATGTACCGTTCCTAATTGCTACAATTAAAAACATTAGATTAAAATAAAAATATCATGAAAATTACACTCGCTTACTTATCTAGATAATTTCAAAAAGTTACGTAAATTGGTTAAATCTCAAATAGGACTTATCTATTTGAGATCGGTATTTGACTAGCGTTGAGCACTCTATTAACACTGATGCTAAATACTTCTAGGCTTTTGTGCGCTCTCAACAGATATCGAGTATTTCGGGCAAAATGCGCAAGCATAACTAATATTTCGACAAACTGTTGTGATGTTTATCAGCTTCCTACTTCTGTCTCTATTGATACACCAAAATGGAGCCTTCCTGCAGTACACGCTACCATACTGTCTGGCTCCGATATCCTTTCAGCTATCAATTCACTGAAAAATAAGCTTACACCAGGATCTGACCAGGTGCCAAGTTTTATACTAAACGGTTGGTCATCCATATTTTCAAGGCCTCTGTTAAGTATTTTTAACGTTATTCTGAGAATCTCTACTTTCTCTGAAGGGTGCAAGCTTGCTAGAACCTGTCCGGTATTGAAAAACGGCGATATATGTGACGCATACAATTATAGATCAATCTCGATACTGTCAAAGATCTATGGGTTTTTGAAGACCTTTATTGTTGAGGAGTAGCATCGGTTTAACGTAACGAACTTGTGCATCCTTCTTCAGTATGCTTCTGAAATAGAAGATGGCCACGGCCAAGTCGACGTCTTATACGCAGATATATCGAAAGTCTTCGATCGTTTTAGCGACTTCCTTGTTAGATTCCTTCGATGCTACCCTTTTCAGCGATAATTTGTTGTATTTTATAACGGCGACACGTCCAAAATATGCCGCGTTGCATCTGGTGTTGTACAGTGCTCTAATCTCGGTCCTTTATTATTCCTGCTATTAACCAATGACCTGTTGAAACACATTGATTGTAAAGCTTTGGTGTTTGCGTATGATGTTAAATTGTATCGGTCTGTGGTTTCTCCGAGAGCTTGCGTTAAACTACAGGCGAATTTGATATCTATATCTAACTGGTGCTCTTTAAATAGATTGAATTTTAACATATCTAAGTGCAGAGTCGTATCGTTTACAAGGAAAAAGCAGCCAATTATTTTCAACTATTAATCGCATTAGGTGATTGCATACATTGTCTGGGTGTGCACTTCGACTGTGTTTTAACTTTTAATGACCATATTCGATATAGCGGAATCCTTGTTCTGCGTGGCACTCGGTCCTTTCAAGATATATCCCCCATAAAATCACTTTTTTCTGCTTTGGTTTGCTCAAGATTCCAGAGTATATCCCTTGTGTGGAATCCATACTGTGTTACCCATAAGAATATGATAGAAAGAGTTCAAAGACGATTTTTAATCAGGTACATACTTTAAAAATCGTCTTTGAACTCTTTCTATCATATTCTTATGCGTAACACGGTATGGATTCCACACAAGGGATATACTCTGGATATGGTGGTATAATACCACTTATCCATTTAGACGATTCCTCCATGAAACCTTGCTTGCTTAGTTTTCTGTGATATTGCAAAATATACGACTGGAGAAAGTTGGTCTAGTGTTTCTTTTTAAATTATTAAATAATCAAGTAAACGCCAGTGAACCATTGGGTAAACTTACTTCTCATGTGCCGCGACAATCTTTTAGCACATTTAATACTTATTATTTGGATTCAGCTAGGTTTAATGTCCGTTGTGACACGATACATCAATCACATTAATATGAAATCAATTAAGCCAGATTTTACAATAATTTAACCTGCAACAGTAGGTGGACGATTTTCATTGTGAAATACCGATAAATAAAACGAAATTTGATAAAAGGATACACCATCTTCGAATAAAAAAGAAGTTCTGAAAGCGGAGCAGCTGAAATATGGAAAGTAATTATTACACACCACAAAATATACGGTATATTACACACGACAAAAGTACCCTTTCACATATTCACTTATACAGCCACAAACCGCCTTTCTGAACGTCCCTTTTTTAGAAACACCAATCAGTAGAAGTATAACAGGTCCTAACCGCATTTCTCGTTCGAAAATTACACTCCTGTCTGTTACCTCGGTAAATATGCTTTGTAGTATCTCTGACAGCATTGGCTTAGGTACATATAGAAAAATGCGTAACACCGATACGTCAAACGTATAATAGTCTGGGAAGTTTCAAGAAGGAGATGCCTATAATTATGCAATGTTTAAAAATATTTAGTATGTAAACTATTAAAGATGTACATCGTGGGAAAATATCGGCTGGAAAGAATTTTGGGTATCATATTTAACTTGTTAGTCTGATTAATAACTGTCAATGCGTGTAATAAAAACCTACATGAACTTTAGTTTTGACTTAACGAAAAAATTATTGATCTAACGGAGTTTTTTCAAGGATTAATCCTAGATGTACCGGTCGATTTTGAAGGGTAGTTATTTTCAATTTAGGATAGAGCTTATGCATTCATATTCACAGATTTTTTAAGTGAAGAGGCACACTAAGATAAGAAAACGCTGTAAATACAGCTTTCTCATGGTATTAGTGAAATCAATTCACGAGAAAGAGATGTGAAGAGACATAAAACGCTGACACACGGACATGTTTCTGCTTACCCGGCCTCATCAGCGTGGTTTCGAGCAGTTTTATACTGAGCACATGTAATTCTCTCGCTGCTTCTATCGCCATACTTAACCCTACGATACAAGTGAATATTCCTGGCGCTAACTAGTGCCAAAAGAAAGAAACACTTGTCCGCAATGTCAGACAGCGAAAAGAAATGGGTAATTGATTTAACTAATACCATGAGAAAGCTAGAAGCTAGAAAGTATTTACAGCGTTTTCTTATCTTGGTGTTATTTTCTAGACATTCTTTTAGATGTGTTTTGAAGAGGTATGTATAGCTTTATAACTTTTTGCAATTTGAACCGCCTTCTGTATAATTTCATGAGTTTAGTAGAATGCTGAAATCCCTCTTATTATCTGGATTGGGACTTTGCGGTAGTTCAGTACTTTTAGTTTTATAGAAAAGTGTGCCAATGTTTTCTAAGCTGGAGTGGTGACAAGTTCTGCCGTAGTGTAGGGAAAATGTATGTGTTGATCCGTTATAAGTTTGATATGCTTGATATTTCCTAGGTTTAATTTTGCCCACTAGAGGAAATAATGCTTTGAAAAAATATCCTTTGACAGTAGCAGCTACAGGCGATAGTAGAAAAAATGAGCGAGTGTGGGTATGCATCTTCTGATGGTGATGGAGGGATAGACACCTCCGAACTTCTTTCCAATGATGAAAGTAGTGGAAGTACTTCACAAGAGTTTAATAGTGGAAAATATCGAGTTAATACTGATGATGATAGAACTCGTGTTGTACAGTGAGGGATCGCTGTCATAGTTTACTCTTTTTCGATTTACTTTTGTACGCCTCTTCTTAAAATTATTCTGAATTGGATGGATGCTGAAGGAAATCTTTTCTTCTTCTTTCAAAGGCCGTAACCTGTTTTTCTTCACCGTGTGTTTCCACCGAGGTGGGAATACCTTGAATACGTTGAATCTTTCCTTCCATTTCTGCAATGGTCTTCCGGGGTCTCTTTTTTTCCCATTGGTCTTTGGTCTCTTGCTATCCATAAAAAGATACTCTTTGGTAAGGATTTTGGGCCGACGACATCATTGATCTGTACTTTTTCGAAAACTACGTTCTTATTTGGTCCAAATTCAACAATCAGCTGCAATCAGCCCCTAAAGTCAACATATAACATGGACCACTCGGATCCGTGCCGCTGTAAAAAGTCTTGGCAGAAATTTGACCGATTCCACACAATGGCATACGTGGGTCTTCCAAAGAAATAAAGCTTGTTTTATTCCATTTCAACATCGACCTGTTCTTATTGAGAAACTCCAAGAAAGAAGAAGAGGTATAGTGCTTGTCCACCTTCAAAAGAAAAAGAAGAACAATTTGTACACGTTGCAAAAATAATGCGTGCGGTGAATACTCTCTAGTATCCAGTATCTAACTAGCCTACTATATCTTAAGGTTTGCAGTATTTACTATTATTACCACTTGGTATTAAAGCTTCAGTTTATTCTAAATATCTTTTCTGATCTTAAGTACAGTAAATACGAAATGAAATAAAGCTGAATCTATTCTTATTTAAAAAAATCATCACCCAATTTCAGTGCAAACTAATGAAGAAACTATATCGATTCAATGGATCCGCACGATAAATGACGATATGCCAATTCCCTGATACATTGAGGATTAGATTGGAAAAGGAAAGAAAATTACTTAGATTTCACTTTAGAAAAAGGAGAATACACTCCCTACATTATATACCTTTCTTATTTTGATACCTGATCAAGTTTACATGTACTTCGAGAAAACTTAATCATTTCTTTTAATACCCACTATAGAAAAAGCGATTACATTCTAATTCTAGCAACACCAGGCATCCTAGCCGCAAATTACCCTTTTTTTCCCGTGAATTTCAATTCATTTCTTGCGGCGCGTAATTCGCACGAGGAGATTTTCAGAAGGTGTCGGGTATTCGGAATGGTTTTTTTTTGCCGAGAAGTGAAAGATCAGAGCGGATTTCTTAGAAAATAAACATCGTTCGAACTGTACGCTAATACCTTCCCAGATATTTTTTGCGCGAAAATCTCCAGATATCATGCCGAAAGGTCGTTAAACTTTTTGTTTTGCACCGCTAGCCGTTAGAACAAAACGAGAACAATGACGAGATGTTACACCTCATTGCGTTTTTATTACTTTTATTGTTGCTAGGATTTTTATATGTAACCAAGAAATTAATGCTAAAGAAGAGTGCTTGTAACCGCAAGGAAATATTTTCAATGATTATTTGAAGGGAATAAAAAGAATCTCATCAACGTAGAAGTAGATTCGATGTTTAAGGTCTAATCATGCTAGGTCACGTACTGGATGTTTTTTTTTTATATCTTAACCACTCACTACGTTCGTTAGTATTAAAATTACGTTGATGGAAATTTAGAGGAATACAAAATTATTAATTCATGTACATTGGAAGGGAATTTTAAGCTCGTGCATTGTTATTTTTAATAACTTCAACAATAATAGAATTTGAATTTAAATTGACACGTGAGCCACCGGAATTGCTACAGTTGTCAAATTAAGGATTTAAGAGGTAAAGTAGTGACAGCTAGAATCGATTGTTGTGCTTCCTTGTTTCTGTTTATTTATTCGTAGTAGTCTAGCGCTAATAATGTTGCTTGGAGTTACTGTGTAGGGTAATGAGAGAGGATGCTATTGTCAACGAAGCAATCTCTAACTCTCAGTAGCGGTTCGTGATTTCTTGACGGGGGAGGGCAAGGGATTGCAAAAAAAATAAGAAGACACCGTTTCGTATGCTGCCTTCACCCCTTTTCCTTTTTCTGGATATAAAGTTTGTTTCCCAAAATGTCGTATGTCTTTTTAGAGTTCAATACTTTCGTTTCGGGATTGTATTGAATTATAAAGTACGAGGGACGGTTAATAACTAGGTTACGAAAAGCTATTATAAAAATAATTACAGAAACAAGTTTTATTTTTCAACAAAATCACCATCTACATTAATACACGTATACGATCGCTTTATCAATGCCCCAATGCATGCTGCATAAAAGTATTTGGGTTGTCGTCTGAACCACGTGCGTACCTCTTGTTGACCATCATCCTCGAAATCTTTGCCTCCAAGATGCTTGTTGAGTGGACCAAATAGTCGCTGCCCACCCTCATTCTGCAATTCTCGCCTAGATCAAGTAGACCAAATGCGACCTGGCATTATGGTGATGCAGCAATATTCCTCTCATCGGTTAACCTGGACGTTTTCATCGAAATGCATACCGAAGCTACAACAAAATTCTACAGTATGTTTCGGCAGTCACGTTATCATTTCTGTTCTCGAAATGGGCTAGGAGCACTCCTCGAGAAACATTTTGATGATAAATTTTGAAATAATTTTTAAAATTAACTTTTTTTTAAGAGATGCAGTAAGAGAACATACGGTCTTTGTACAATGTTTAGTTGATCACTCAGATATCGATCTGAAGATATGGAATTCATTTTCTCACAGACTTTATATACTTTGTGTTGTGAAAGCTAAGATGTTTCTCAGTGTCCTCGTATGTTGCGGAGGTTATCAGCCCGTAGGCATGTTTATGACTGAACGACCACTCCTGTTAGTGATCCTACATCCTTTTTATAGTTCCTCAGTGTTCTACGGCGCAAGAAGACGTGCTTGTGAAATTATTTACTTCATTCAAATTTGTATTGGTATTTTTTTGACAACAGTTTAAAATTCTTTCTCCTTTGCGATCGAAACTTCACATGACGGAGAAGGAAGCCAATCCTCTGCGGTGACATTTTTCAGCAACAGTGCTGTATTATCGTTACTATGGCAAATTCTAATGAACAAATCTCATTCTGCAATATTCTGTTTTAAACATAGGATTTCTCAAGTGGCCATGTTTAAGGGTTCTATTGTTGCTGTCACTATAATTTATATAGCTTAATTTACTTTTTAGGAAAATGCCGTTTAGATTTGGTGTTACTTCTCGCTCTAAAGTAGCACTTTCTTCTTTTTAGGTTTATGTTTAAGGTTTCATATCCCCAGTTTCCCTCAACCGAGTAAATATCTCGACACCAATATTTACATGTTTTAGATGAAAATTGCACCCACATTCGCTTCTTTACACGATGCATTCATCATAACTATCGATATTCTTATCGCAGCAACCACAGCTAATCGTCTTGTTAATCATACATGTATATAAAGCGTGTTTCATTATAAATAACTTTAACTTCCTACCCCTTTTATTTTAGCTATGAGTTATGGGACATCCTGTATGTGTATGTTTTTTTTGGTGTTGATTATTACTAATATGTCGGGTATGCTGATTGAATTAATTGTCAGTTGGAATGATTCTGTCTTGGTGTCTTTTCTATAGTTATGTTACAAATTATGACCATATGATGAATAATCAAAAAGTACGATATTATACGTCATAAAATTTGTTTGCTTAAAATAATATATGGAATTGTGCAAGAGATCTGGGGAAGTATACTGTGATATTGATTTGTTAATATTTTGCTGTTTTTCGATAGATGTTTATAAACTTATGAATCACAGTGTAAATCGGGTTTGAAATTTTTATTAACCATGTATATATTTAAATTTACTTGTTTCTAAGCTAAAAAGCTTAAAAAGTTTAACGTATACCTTTACTTTAATATAAGATTTTAATGAGCAACAGTGTATGTACAATGAAAACCGAGCAACCAACAACGACATCTCAATGTCTTCCCCAGACTCGTATAGCGTTCTTACACCGCATTGTTTCTCTTCTTTTGGACGATGTTGATAAGGAACGAGAAACATATTACCGAGTGCGTAATGGATACTTTGGTCTAGTCTCCATAGCTCGTTTTAAGGCAGTACATAGAAGACAGAAACAAGGTTACTGGAATTAAGATACCAAATAAGCGAATGATTACGGACGATAACGCGACTGCAGGACTAAACGAAGGTAATTGAAGACAGTTAGATGGTAGATTTACGTTAAAAGAAACGGAAGACGACAAAAAAAATAATTATGGGGCTTTAGTTCTTTCTGTCCCTGCATGGAAATTTACTACATTCTAGATGACATTACAGGAAACTTACAGTCTCTGAGGGTTGTGAACCAGTACCATTTTGAATTTTGTTGTGAATTTGCTAAAAATTATATGTACGAGGGTAACCTGAAAAAGTCGGTAACTAAAGCGCAGCAAATAGTAATATTTCAATGAAATATGTTTTATTTTTCGACATAATCGGAAACCATCACCTTTCCTGCCGATAGAATGACTTTGGTCCTCTTTGGAGCCGATTCATCTTGTTTAATCTACTATTTTGATTGCTGTTTATTTTCCGGTGTGTAATGGTGGATCCACGTTTCATCGCAAGTCACAAATTGGCGCAAAAAATCTGTTGGGGTTCACCGATACCGCTCCAAAATGGTTGTAGAACACTTTTGAGTTTTTGCGGTGGTGTGAGCAAACGCAGCACCTATCTTGCACACCGTCATGTCTAATTTAACATTTAAAATGTACGTTACCCGTTCTCTGGAAATGCCTGAAGCCTTAGCAGTGAATAATAAAGACATTTTTAAACTAATATTAATACTAAACCATTGTTGGTATTAGTAATGGTAAAATTACAATTTCTTTGCAATTAACCAACGTAATTAGATTCCTGAAAAAATATCAGTCTTGACAGGATTTGAACCCACGACTTTTGCGTTACTATTACACCACGAGACCGCTTGTGAGTTCAAATCGCTTTTAATACCTAGATGTTTTTATCAAAGAAATTTTTATTTTAAATGTCTTTATAATTTTTTTTCTCGCGTCTGTGAAAGAATTTTCGCAAAATACTTTATTTATTTATACTATTTCATAGACACACTGTATATATAACTGGCTTTGGATATAATGACTGCTTTAATCGTTCCTGCTATGTTGGAAATACAATTTTTATATGAACCATGTGCATGACTTTGTTGTTTACTTGGTGAAATGAAGTCTATAGCAAATAGCAGATTACCTTTAATTTTATTTATCGAATGGTTCTTTTTTCAACTATTTACTATTTCAACGCAGAGAAAAATAATCTCATAAATACGTGAACTTAACTAATTTCGTAGTTACATAAAGTTATAGTACCCGCGAAGAGGCAACTTCGAACACGCTGTATATAAAGGCACCAATATGTAATTAAACAGCATCCCTCCGTTCGCCCACGACCTCCGTCCCATACGAAACGAGAACGCATAGACGAACGTAGCTCACAGAATGCAAATGGCGGAGGAGGTGCCGCGGGGGGACCCCACATAGGAAACGATAATTTGTGAATAATTGTTGCTGGGACGGTGGTGAATTATCCGCGACAGCGGGGGTCCCCGAAACGGGCGCCCTCCCGCGGCTCGGCTAACAAGTTCGCCAGCGCCTGACCGTCACCTCCACGGCTCGTCCGATCTCGCCCGTAAAAACGAGAATCGGTCGGCTTCCCTCTTTTTTTCGGGCCGCCGCACGAAGGGAAGCCGCGGCCGCTTACAATAGTTTGCACCTTTTGTTTTCAACAGGTTTGTTTATCGCGGCCTGCGTATTTATTTTCGGGACGGGTTATTGTTGCCTTTATTAATCGATAATAAATGGAATTCACGTACCTGCGCGCCGCCTATGGGGTTCGATTTGAGTTAATAGTGGATGCGAGTATTCATTTTTTTTTTATAACGTCATAGGTATTGTGATATATAATGATAACAATTATACAGAAGGTGTTAGAGATATTGGACATTGCAAAGTCTAAAGGAAAAGAAAAAGAAAGAATATGAAAATAAATATGTATATATAAAAAATGCAAAGGAGAAGGGCAGAAAGAAAGAAAATGTTTTTTTTTCCATTTTTTAAAGTTTTTTTTATATTTTCTTATTTTTATTTTTATTCTTACTGTTAATTTTAATTTAAATTTCTATTTTTACTTTTCTACGAAATCCTGGTCCTCTTCTTACGTCCCTTCTTTGTGGTTATATCTAAAGTTAGAGGGAAGATAAATGGAAAACTGCGGTACAAACCGGAAGTAATATGATCCTATAAATTAAGAAATCCAGAAATTAAGGAAGCTACGTGATTCAGAACCTGTAGATGAAAACTGATCCTCAGACGTATTCCGTCAGACTGAATCTTTGTAGTCTTGGCAGTTGTCGAAATATGAATTTTTTTCGCTTGTTTGTGAGTAGGTTGGATAGGGCTTGTGAGTACAGTACAGAAAAATATCTGTGATTTATTACTATCGCTTGCACTGCCCGATATACGATTCTAAAGATATATGTGATTTTGGAGTAGACAGCCCAATGAATTTTTAATCAATTCGGAAATTTGAATAACAGTTACGTCTTCCGAAACAACGGCTAACTTGTTTGCCGGCAGCCAATCTTAACAAAGATTCATTTCGGCTCATTTTGGAACGCTACACATACATATTCTTAAAATAGAATTCACTTTCCGCAGAGCTATGACTACCAAATGCAGTAAAATGTTATATAGGTCAAAATGTATTGTGAAATTAAAGTTTATATTTATGGTACCCATTTTGAGTTAAAATTAAGATAACTAAGGTTTTGTTGATGTTGTATGTATGTACAACGTCTCATGTCATCATACTGAGTAATGCAATGTTGCATTAATTATTTGCTAGTGAATTAAAAGCGTTTCCGGAAAAAAAATTAACATGATTTTCAATGCAGCACCAAATTTTTACAGAGAAAAAATTAAACATTTGGAGAAAAGGTAGAGGATAATAGAAAAGAAAATCAAAAGAAGTTTTATGGATTCTTGAAATCAATACCACTAACAGTACAGTGTCTACAGTGATATATTGCTTCAGTAATGTCAAGCAAACTATGAAGATTTAGATATTTTAAAGCTAAGTATAAGAACAAAGCTAACGGAATATAGAATTTATCCTCTCAGGTCCTCAAACAAAAGAATTAATATAGCAAGATCCAATGGATAGAAGGCATCTATAATACTTCCCTGTCAAACAGAGTATAGTTACACACTTACATGGGGGACTTAAACACAACCTCGACAGAAAAAAGAATCATTAATCCCAAAAAACAATTGCGTATCAGTTTCTAAAGTTTCAAGGTTCTCTTATAAGCAAAACCAAGTATTGAATACCAGAACATATAATGAAAGCAAATGATTTAATTTTTACGAGCGTTAGTGTATAAATTTCTCTTCAGCCATATTCATAGTCACGTGGGAGACTCGACCCATCGCTTGCAAGATCTAGCTCGTTCGAGTAAGGAGTAAAGAGCTAACCTACTCACTTTTAAGTACAATACAACACAGGCTCCACTATGTTATACGCCGATGTTTGGTGTATTTTACCCGACATTAGATTATCTTAAGTGGGTAATTACAGTCCACCTTCTCTCGACTAGACCACTGTTATTGTGATAGGCTATTGTGTAACGTGACACCCCCGTCCTATCAGTTCGTCTCCTTCTTTTATTTGACATCCGAAGATCACTAGGATCGATTCTTGTGTATTCACTAGCTGTAAATAGATGTGTTGTTGTACGTACGAGCTAAATTGCATTATATATTTTTATTTTCTTTAATATCGGTAATAAATATGTGTATAAATAGTAAATTTCAAGAAGGTATCGTTGCTTCAATATACAGGGTGTCCATGAAATAAAATAAAAGAGTATGAAAAATGGAAAGATCTAACTCTATTAAATTTAAATCCAAAATATTTTGCGAAAAATGATAAAGATATTTGAAGTAAAAATTTCTCTGGTATTCATAGCCGAAATATTCACAGTGTTATGTTGTAGTTTTTATGATATCGACAGCAATGTATGCAGGCCGTGTGTTTGGTTGGATGAATGTATCACCTATACACCTTCGACATCCATAGGCGTATATATTCTGACGTTCGTGTCACATTTGGCGTGAAATTTTTCGGATTTATATCCTATATAATTACACCTTTTTATTTTCCGTACATTTTATTTTATTTGAAAGACACCCTGTATGTTTTATAAAAAAGTGTGAAGGTAGAATATTGTATCTGAATTTTCCTAAAACACCATGAAAGGCCATAGAAAGATGATTTTATTATTTCCCTTCTTTTGATTGCATCATTGGGAACAAATGTAATTTAGGAAAGTATTAAAAAAAAGAATGGGATATATTGAGAAAAACAACAACTACAATAATTGATCATTTTCTCATTTCGTTTTGAAAATGTAAAATTTATCCTTTCTGGATATGGATTTATTCATCTAGTCTAGACAGTGGTGCTACATCTCAACTAATTATCATTTGAGCATTTACCAAATCTAGAGCCATTAGTTGAGACAAATGTACTAGAATTGTAATAATTGTCTATGATATCAACAGTATTCGACGCGAAAAGGAACTGCACAGGACCACTTCTTTGTCTGTCACTTGTTACTTTATTATGAACTGATTTCATCTACATCGGCAGAAGAGTGGTCTATTGCAAACAAAAGCACAGCATCTTAGGTATATGGGTTTCCGATAATATACTTTTTGTAGGATCAACCTTCTTCGGTCATCTCCACTTGTGATGATGTGTCGCATCTCAGATTGTAATTGATTACCTGTTGGACAAATAAATCACTTACATTTCTTTTGGCAAGAATATTTAGTTTTTTCTTTTGGTTTATATCAATAATTAAATATTTGGGATGTACGGTTTCTCGATGCAGTTTTTTTACATTTTAATCAATGGAAAAAATTGTTGCAACAATTTGCTTAAGTGATCCTCATTGTCCCTGTTTCTCCTATGTTTACTCTTCATCCATTAATTTTTATCCATTTGGGGGGTGGACTCCTTAAGTCCAGACACGTGAGCCCAAAACTCTTTGTACCCCCTGCACTAGAACTCTTCCCTTTTTCTGAGTAATTTGGTGTTGTCTCTAGAGGCTGCTCTTCTATCTTCTTGTGCAGAGACCGGATTATATGCAAAGCGCAAAAATTTAATTTAAGTTATTTATTATATTTTACGTCTATATGTATTACACTGATTAAAGTTAATTAGCGTTAATTAACTTTAATCAGTGTAAGACATCTACAAATAGACGTAAAATATAATAAATAAATTAAATTAAATCTTTGCATTTTGCATATAATCCGCATTCTTGTGGATTGAAATTAACATATTTGTTCTTTCATATCGCTGTTGGGGTCACAGACATTTTTCTCTTAATCTAAAATAGGAGAAGTTCCAACGGGTACCAGTATCTCATCAATAAAGAGATACTTTTCAGGAGAATTGATCATTTTATGCTGTTGCAAAAGTAATTGGCACAATGAAAATACCTTTGCAATAAACGAACAAAAAACAGAGTTTATGGTATTCGCAAGCAGAACAAAGACATCAAAATTCAACATAAAAATAAAAAAAACCAGGAAATAAAAGAAGTCACCAAAGTAAAAGACCTAGGATTAACAATACAAAGCAACCACATTAATGAAATAACTAATAATAATGCAATGGCAATAGCAAAAATGTACAAAATACTACGAATAATTTGCCATGAAGTCTGTATACAATGCAATATTTACTTCTCACATGAATTAAGGCAGCAAAACAAAATACTAAAACTAATATACAAAATGGATAGAACAACACCTACAACAGAGGTATACAGAAAGACAGAAGAATCAAACAAAAAACTTCAAAGATGTGTTATTGATGGAAGAAAGAGAACACGTACAAGTAAAGATAGCGAATCAAAAAAATATGGGATTAGTTCTAATAGCAGACGTATTAAAAACCTACAACCAAATATCAAAAGCAATAAGTAATTTAAACTACATGCTATACAGAAGAAAAATCAAACAGAAGCTAGTGCAAGAAGAAATATAAAAAAGAACACATGGAAGGAGAAAGATCCGGGCTAAAGTAGATCCTGTGTAGTTTTTGAAAGGCTTCAGATAATCCAAATAATTTGCGAGCTTTTTGGTTTATCCACCTAAAATTGGCTAGATTTTGTGGTTTGATTCTTCTGTGGTATCAATTTTCCTTCATCTTACCATCCTCTCTGGCTATAATCCGAAATCTTTGTTATCAACAAAATTTGGTTGTACAAACTAACTAGACCCTACTTTAGGTTAATCTCCAGCGTGTGGAATCCGGTGAAACAATAGTTATAAATCTCATGTGTTCACAGTATTTCCCTTTTAATAATCAACCGTCGATATACTCAACGAATTTTATAGGATATGTACCGAAAAATCGCATTTGGTCATCCGCACCTTTTAAGGACCATTCAAAAACATGGTCGCTTACGAAAATATCACCACTAAATCACGCGCAATCTTACCGAACACGTCCAGTCCGCGACGTATATCGCACCTCGTTCTCGTACGCTCTTTGTGTAGTTGACGAAACGCCGGCCATAACTCCTCGCCGGCCACGGCGTCGTCATGTAAATCTGCTCCGATTTTCGGCCGCGAGAGGGCGTTTTACGAACGCCACGAACGATAAATTCGCCCCTACGTATCGTCGCCTAATTTAATATGTACATTGTTAAGATGTATTCGCAATTGTCTCGTATTCGTCTTCGCGGTCTGCGTCCTTGTTCGTTGTCGTCGTGGTTGTATTCTTCGCGGGCCGGTCGTATTTTTTTCGGGCCCGGCGGACGGAGGCGCACCGGTCCCGATTTATTTCGGTGACACGACGTATCAAGTGAGACATTATCTTGCGGGCCCGATTCGAACGTATTCAATGCGATAGTGACAGGAACAGACAGCTGTTCCGTGTTGAACGTGTCGGTTTGGCGAGTTAAAATAATTGTAATCGAATTTGAAATTTATTTCTTTTACGAAAAGTAATTGTAAGGTGCGACGTATTGAAATTGGTTAATATATTGTCTAGATTTTATATGTACAACCTGCAATGAAAAGATGATATAATGAGATTTTTGACTCAGTTGATAGACAGCATGAAGAATTAGATTTTTGGAGGTGTATATATTTCGCACCTCTGGGTATCGTTAATGCTTTTGGTGAATACTTCAGTAGTATATACATTGACTCAAAAAATAACAACTTGCCTACGTTGAATGATACCTCAAGCTCCACTATAACATTTACTGCTATGACACTGGAAGAAATTCAACAAGCTCTTAAACGATATAAGAATTCGTTCACATCAGGTTCAGATCGTGTTCTAGGCTTTATTATGAGAGACTGCGCCTATATTTTTTCGAAACCATTATATCGGATTTTCAATCTTATACAGGATGGCGCAGAGGAACGGGAAATTTTGAACGTTACAGTTGACAGCACTGTAGAGCCGGCAGTTGTTCGTAACGTCGCACAATTGTTGTGAACGCATTGCCATTTAGTACTCATGGATCGTTGGACTGGTGCGGAACATGCAGTAGCTGTGAGAGCGTTTTATAAAAATGGTGATAATGCGACTGCCGCGCAGAGAATATTTCGACAGCACTACCAGCTTGGACGTCATGGACGTGTCCCATCTGCGCATGCGATTACAACGTGGGTGCGTAATTTTGAAGAAACAGGATCTGTCTTGAAAAAGAAAGCTCCAGGTGGCATTCGAGCGGTACGTACCCCAGAGAACATTGAGGCTGTTAGAGTTACAATCGAGAGAAGTCCTCGCCGCTCCGTTCGACAGCATGCATCTACGCTAGGGATTAAACGACGAAGCTTACAAAGAATACTGCACGAATTGCATTTCCATCCCTATAAGTTGCAGATTGTGCAACAATTACATGAACGGGACCCAGCGTCACGTATGGAGTTTAGCAGGCAGATATTGGCTAAAATTAACGATGACGCGAATTTCGTTGGTAACATATGGATATCAGACGAAGCCCATTTCCACCTGAACGGTTTCGTAAACAAACAGAATTTTCGTTATTGGGCCTAGGACAATCCTTGTGAGTTACACCAGCGACAACTACATAGCGACAAGGTCACAATATGGTGTACTGTATTATATCATGGGGTTATCGGCCCTTATTTTTTTTGCACGTGACGATGGTAGTGCAGCGACAGTAACATCCGCTCGATATGTTGAGACTGTACGAGCTTAATCTTAACATGGAGAACATGTGGTTTCAGCAGGACGGAGCCACGTCACACACTGCTCGACATTCGATGGCAGCAGTTCGTCAATTGTTTGGAAGACGCATTATTTCACGTAACGGTAACATTAATGGCCTGCGAGATCCCCTGATCTTAGTGTGTGCGACTTCTACCTATGGGGGTATCTTAAAGGCAAGGTGTACCGTACACGACCTGCAACAATCCATGAACTGAAGGAGAACATTCAACAAGAAAACACTGCCATTCCCCAAGATTTGCTACACCGCGCATTCCAGTTTTCATAACAGTCTGTTAGAGTGTGAACGCCGAATGGGAGGACATCCTTCCGATGTCATATTTAAAAAGTAAAGAGATACTTTTGGACATTTTGATTGTAAAAACATAAATGGCATGCTGCATACATGCACTTTCGTTAATAAATTACTAGTTTTATGAATTTATTCGTGGAAATGACGTTATTTCAAAATTTTCCGTTCCCCTGCGCCACCCTGTATTAAGACCTTCTAAATTCCTGCCAATTTGAAAACTTTCCCATATCTGCCCCGTATTGAAGAAGGGCGGTTCGTCTGATATTAGAAATTACCAACCGATGTCCTTGCTTTGCAATTTTTCTAAACCATTTGAACACGTCCTGTTTACCTAGTTATATCCTCAGGTTCGTCGAATGATACCTGTTAATTAACATGGGTTTGTGAAGCAGCGTTCTACAATTACTAACCTTGCCTGTTTCACACAGTATGTGTCCGCAGCGTTGGATACTAAAGGTCAAGTGGATACAATCTATTTGGATTTTCGTTTTGATCAGATTGATCACTATGTTCCCTTTCAAAAGTTGCAATCATACGGACCTTCACAATTTCTATGCGCTCATTGTTTGAATCTTGCATTATTGATAGGCAATTTCAAGTGTGCTACAGAAACTTTATATGTTCCGAACACGTTGCTACATCAGGTATACTTCAGGGTTCCAATCTCGGGCCCATGATATTCCTTCTGTTATACATTAATGATATCGTTGATAGTGTGAGAGGTGGAATCCTTATGTATGCTGACGATGTTAATCTGTACTGTGTATTGCTTGAGAGAGATATCTGCGGTATCTCTGACTGATGCAAAGTATGTAGGTTATTTCTGCTATATATTAATCTTTATATGTAACATTTACCAAACGTAAACAGTCGGTATTTTTTTAATATACTATTGGGGAGACAGTGTTGAGGATCGCTTCAACGGTTAGAGATTTGGGGGTGCTTTTTGATTTCTCTTTGTCTTTTTTTGGCCATATTTCGGAAATTGTTTCCAAAAGCTATAAAACCTACGGATTCATTCATTCGGTCCCGACTGGAATACGGTGCTTTGATCAGGTTACCCACTTATATCACTCATGTAAATTCCGTAGAGTCTGTTCAAAGGAGGTTCCTGAAATTCTTATTTTTCATGCTTGAAGGATCTTATCCCGATCGAAATATCGAATACGACGCTCTACTGAACAAATTTAATTTCACAGCGATTTACGTGAGGAGAATTATGTCTCTACTTAAGTTCTTGTTTTCTCTGTTGCATAATCAGATTGATTGTCTATGGCTACTATCTAAGTGTAATTTTCTTGTACCTAGAGCCAACACCAGATCATCTTCCACATTTTATTACAACACTAACAGGACAAACGTTGTAACGAGGTCTCCTATTTCATTGATGTGTTCTAATTTTAACGCCGATAGCTTTAATTCAATTCTTGTAGCCATTTTTGCTCGTATCGCCAAGTATTTTTTTTGCTTTGGTATTAATATATTTCCTTTTCTGTTTATATCAATTTATTGAATTTAAATTTATTAGTAGCGTTACAAGTGAATTGTACTTACTTAATTCTTAGGTTTATATCTAGCTTATTTCTATTCATATTGCTGTTATGTATGTATATTTCCTTGTAACTGGGTGTATACCTGTTGGAAATAAACGATTATTATTCTTATAAACCAAAAAAGGGTGATAGTACCTATGTACACTACCGTTCATAAGTTTGGTCGCACTATATACAATAACAATATAAACTATATATATTCATTGACTTAAATAATTTTATTGACAATACAATACGTTCTAATAAAACATACTGTTATAAGATTTCTTCAAAGTAATCCCCTTTTGCTTTAATAATTGTCTGAGAGATACGCGGCATCCTTAGAACTAATAGCTCCAAATACGATTCGTCTATAGCATTCTATACTTCCTGCAGAGCATTTAAGAATGCTGCCTTGGCATTTGGAGATTTTTTTCGGACCTCACGATCCAAGTGATCCCATAAGAGCCTAACCTTGTACTGAACGCACCACCTCGCCTTCTGGACCGCAAGTGATTTTAAACTTGGCGGTATTTTAAAAATTTTCTGTTAAGCTGCTGTCATTGACACATACAGTCCCTGTCTAATTTATTAGGGCCACTTGCTAAAGTAACGATTTTGTTAAAATATGTAAGCGTAAGTTTATTCAGGACTGTTTATCGACATCATCACAACTATATAACTAAGATTTTGTGTGATTTTTGTAATTGCTCTTATTCTTCTTGGAATACTGTCTAAGCAAGCGTTAATGCTATTTAGAATTGTAGCGTCATTTTGCCAAACATCCTCAACATTTCGTACTAGTTGTTTTTTTTAGTGTTTCTTCTCAAATACACGTGTGATTTTAGAACACCCCACACGTTCTAAATTATATTAAGGTAGGGAGAATTTCCCGGACAGCATAACACTGGTACAGTGCGCGTTTCCAAAAAAACTTTGGATGGATTTGGCCATGCGGCATGAATATGTAACACCGTTTTATAGTACACTTGCTTCACCAAACCGTTCAGATCGATATCGCCTAACAAATTAAGCTCTTTCGGTCATGGTTGTATACCCTACGCATGAATTTTACACTTGTATTTGTAAATTATCGCGTTGGAAGCACGCAAAAGCTTATTAATTTATAAGGTGGCCCTAATAAAATAGGCAGGGACTGTATATACATATATTATTTAATTGTTATGTAATAAAATATGTAAAAAATATTTTTTTTTGCTCGAAGATATTTTAGGTGCAATTGCATATATATATACCTTATATATTGCGTATTAATCTGTCGTATCTCTACAAATGAAAGTGTACCTTAGTTTTGACAGTCTTGTACCTTAATTCCCTTTTTAATGTCTGGCAGCACTAGTTAAGGGCACATGAGCTCTCATTGCCCAGTCGTTAACTGGGTTTGACGATGGGAATCCACGTGCTTTTGAAACGCTACGTTGTAAATAGATAACTAATTTGTGTGGTGTGGAGTTTACTACAAAACACGTGGAGTTGCAAAGTAGCATCAATACCATCATTAACAGGAACTTTATATAATCCAATATGCAGCTATTGAATTCTATGCAGAATATTTATTAGAAACATATAATATATTTCTAGAGAAAAAAAGGAATTGATACTGAATATCCATTATTCAAATTACATAAATATTCCTCAATACCATTTACCAGTTGTCCACCATATATCTATCCATTATCACCGATTACACAATTCCAATCCCCTTATACTTTCATTGCCGTCATTCTGTCGTTATTATCGCAGCCCTTTAAGGCTTTTCCGACGCTGTCGAAGACGATGACGGGTTTGAGACGGACGAAAAGCCGTTCATCCTAACTTGATGCGCGCCCGTAACAATTCGGCTGGATAGACCGCGTCACGGCTCCTCTCCGTCCGATATCTAATCAATGAATCGATGATGATGAATCCCAAGCGCGATCGGCCCCCGATATCGGGAATCAAAGACGGACGTGGACCGGTTTGGTCAGTACCTTCCCGCTTCCCTCGCCTCTTTTAACACATCGCTCGGCTTCTTCTTCGTCTTGTTCTTGCCCTCCTTCTTTCTCAACAGGGTTCGCGCGCGGACGCGAAGATGCAGAGGCAAGAACTACTATATACTACTAGCCGCTATCCTGCCGAAGCTACACCGGACTCACAAACATGGACAGGTTAGTACAGTCTGAGCTAAACTATACGATATTTAGTGGTGTCGTGGATTCTTTCGCTGCATAAGAATAAAAATTCTACAGGAAAGATTTTTAGTATGGTTTTTTTTCCGATGCCTAGTTTAAAACTAAGAAGTAGTTACACGAAATTCAAATTAAATCGATAATTACTAACATTTACAATGGAAATATGTATTTTTCTAAGAATAGTGGCAATTACTTTTGTTAAATATGTATATCTTCTATGTTTAGTACCGTAAATTAGCATTCGGGTGAGTATATGCTTAAGTATATTGGAAACTTAGGCTTTCGTTGTATACGAGGGCAGCCTAAAATGTTTCCTCAATCGAAAAGAAAATACGGTATTGATGCGGTTTTCTTAGTTTTATTTTTCGATGTAGTCTCCTCGAAGATCAATACCATTTTTCAAACGGTGCTCCACTCTCTTCCTTACTACTACTAACAGTAATAGTGATGTCTTCGTGATGATAAGCATTTAGAAATGTTAGTGTATCGTTAATGAACAACGTGAATAAAACCCGCTACAATCCAGAATAGAAATACACCAGGGTGATAGAATAAAATAGACACCTACTAATTAAAAAAAAAAGACTCTATTCTCGTTATATATGCAAAATATTTTAAAATTTTTAAATTAGACTAATATTTTGTCGATCCACCTTTACTTGCGTGAAGTGCTGCGAGTCGTCGTGGCATAGAATCTATTAAATGATTAATGGTGTCTTCTGGAATATTTAACCAGTCTTCTGTAACAGCTGCCACGAGTTCTTTCTTGTTGCTGGGTTTTCGGGGTCGTTTCGCCATATTTGTCTGGAGTATGTGCCAAACATTCTCTATCAGATTCATGTCTGGTGATTGGCCTGGCCATGGTAAAATCCGAATCCCCTGTTCCTCTTCCCATGTCGTTGTTGTTCTTGCTTTGTGGCAGGGTGCTCCATCCTCCATAAAAGTGGCTTCTTCTTTAGATAAAATGGCGTTGTCGAATACCGGTAGTAGTCCTTCTGTTAATATTTGGATATATTTTGCCGCATTTATATTTCCGTCGCAGATTACTAATTGCGATCTTCCGCCATACCATATTGCGCCCCATACCATGATGTTCACACCGCCGTATTTTACCGTCTGATGCAAAAAATTTGTCGTCTAGTTGCTGTAACGAACGTCTCCGTATCCACGTACGACCACTATCACTTAATTTGCGGTATCTGCTTTCGTCTGAAAAACTGACAGACCCCCAAAACTCTTCGGGCTTCGTTCCCATTTCGATTGCCCATTCGTCGCCGTTTTTGAAACGCCGTAAGGAGAGGTTTTTTCTTTGCCACCCTTTTATACATCGCCACACTGTGGAGGTATCGCAGAACGGTGCACTGACTTTGCTGTGAAGTTGCCGCAAGCTCAGCTGTACTTTTTCGCGGTTCTCTTAACACTTCGCGCACAAGCACCCTTCTACTTCTTTCAGAAGGTCCGGCACCACCTGGTCTCGGCTCCACTGTTGTTTTTTCCTTGCGTTGTCCATTGTGTAATCACACGGTTAACTGTGGACAACGGAATATTTAAGAATTTACTTATTTCACGTTGCGAAGCGCCGCGTTCACTCTGGCCAACGATGCGACCCCGGGTGAAGTCGCTAATATAACTCGAACCTTGTAAACGAGGCATAGTTGTAACGATACTAAACTATGACGAATTTCTTCCGATACATCTACCCCTACCCTAATGACAAGAGAATGTTCTTAATTCGTTCTTAGAATTTAGCTGTTTACATATTTATACCGCTTTACCTGGTGTCTATTTTATTCTGTCACGCTAGTGTACTGTTTTTTACAGATTTTAAGGAAGAAAATCGGCACGAGCTGTACCCTTTCGTAGAGGTATTAGGCAACTACACATTAGTTTTTTTTTAAATAACAGTGGATAATATCAATACCGAATAATTCAGGTGTCATAACACCTATGTAATGCATTCATTCTATAGCGATACCAATTTCTAACGAAAAAACCATTCTTCTCAGCCACTTCTCAAGTGAATAATATATTTTGTACCCGTAATAACCAACCTCGAGTAAAGAAACCGCGACCAACGCTAACGTCATCAAAAAGGATCCTCCGAAAGCGACATGGTCGGTAAGACATACAAGTACGGGTATAACCTACGTCCGTACATATTTCTTGTGTCAGTTATATGCGTATGAGGCCGTCGTATATATCAACAGCGAAAAATTGTCGCATTCACCTAAACGCATAAAATTTTATTCGTAGAATGCACCCGGCCGGACATGTTTATGGTAATTGAATGGATAAAACGTAACCCGGATAGTTAAAATCGGATTTTATTTGAAGACGGGGGAATGCCGTCCTTCGTTCTCTTTCTCTCTCGGACGCTGGGCTTATTTACGGCGTCTAATGTATGTAAAACGCCAACCGGAGCCGTTTTTCGAAAACACCAGAAGTGTATTGTATATGGATTCGATGGAAAAGGTGTTCAGCCTGGAATGGTAACATCTTTTAGATCCCATCCGGCTTTAAAGAAAGTATATTAATTAACTAATTTTGTTTTTATATGTACCCTACCATTCGGCCCAACTAATATATTGTGTTACACTTAAAATTATTTTCAAAGTAATAGGAAGAACTTGAACAAAAAGCGATAGATTCATACGAAGTTAAACCAAAAATATGCGTCAGATACGACAATGATACCTTCGTTATTTGGCCACATGGAGAAGAAGAAATCAACGGTTTCCTCCAACATCTTAACAGTTTACAACAAGAATTCATTAACTTCAATATAGAGTTGGAGGTGAATAACAAGATTCCATTCCTAGACGTTCTGGCACATACGAGGGCGATCTACAATGTTTCCGAAATCGACAGGAAAAACACGCTATTGGTGTGGTTTTTTATTTTTATTTTTCGATGTAGTATCCTTGAAGATCAATGCACTTCTTTAAACGGTGCTCCAGTGCCTTTAAGCCGTCGAAAAAGTAGGATATTTCGAGGTCTGCAAAATAGCAATTTGTAGCGGCGCGTAACAGCATGCTGCAACTTCTGTACTAACATATTATTACATTTTAATTAATATTCTTGTAGCAAGTAACCTCGGATTGGTACACCCCTTATTTGTTATTTTTACCTACTTTTCCTAATATAGAGTCCTGTGAAAAACATCTTTAAAAAAGCGAAAACTAGATTCCTTACATCAACATTTATTCTACTGAATTATGTATTTAAACTTGTCATTTCAACATTGCTACATGAAATAGATGCAGAAAAAGAAACGGGAGACTTATCTATAGCAAAAGGCACCGGGGAAAAACATATAAATCTCCATCCGTCCGGCAACTTACACACCGACACAACGCCCATTCGCGGCTATTATACCGCGCATCGTGTCCTTATTAAAAACCGTCGAATTGACGGACGGACAAGCCGCGTCGCTGGCTGGCGTTGGCCGCACGGCGGCGTACCGATGAGACACGTTGACAACGACATGACAGTAGCACGGCCGTGAAAGACATTCAATTACAAAAGTGACTGTAATAAGGACTAGTTGGCGGCGTCTTCGACGTGTTCGACGGAGTTCCGTCTCGCTTCGGCGTTCGACGCGGCGCGTGGGTTTATCTTCGTCGTCGTCATCCGAAGTGACAAGTCGCGTATGACGCAATAGGACGAATAGCGGTTATGATTTGTTGGCTTTGCCTTCGAATTAGACGTCTAAGCGCTGGGAAAGATCTCCGTCCAATCGATTGGGTAATAGGTCTCCGAGGAAGTTACGAGATGGGTTTGAATTTTAAATGCGCAAAGGAAGATTATTTAATCCAATTTTGAATGATGGTTGACTATTTTTACTGTGGGAATATTGGTTTAGTTTAAAGACATCTAGTTATTGTTAAGTTATATTTAATTCCTGTGTAAAATTTCATTTGAAAGAGGAAAGGGAACGAGAGTGAAGTTAGACATAGTAGAAGATATATAAGACATATAATTAGTAACGCTGGTTTATTGTTATGACTTTTGATTAGAAATGAACAAAAATTGAGTTTCTTTTTATTATTTAAAGAATTCGACGAACAGTTATATTCTCACTCAAAATAAATTAAGGAATTTTCCTTAAGATACTAAATTGTAGAGATTTTTCTATGCAAGATTCTGTAACACCCTATTTATGCGAAATATTTCGCTTTATCTTTAGCTATTTGTACTGCAAAAACTTCGACTGTACTTCGTTTGAGTGCGGTGCACGTAAACGTACTGTTACCTAGCTCATGTGTAAGAGAGTGAAGTCAGCAGAAGAGTAGATATAATCTAAAAGACAGTGGTAAAAATGAGTATAGTAAATAAAGTATAACCATTAAACTGTCCTTTATTCACTAAAGAAAAAAAAACAAAACATCGCATAGTGGCAAAATTCGTATTTTATGATGAAAAAAAGAAAAAGTGATGAAAATTAATTTGATAATGTATACAATTTTTTCAGATAACGTTTTATGAAGTGTATGAAAGCTACAGACATTGCAAATGGAAGGAATGGAATATGGGAATAATTATGCCCATATACAAAAAGGGAGACTCTAAGGAATGCTCAAACTATAGATGAATAACATTAACTAGCATCCCAGGAAAAGTATTGACAAGAATACTAGAAAAAAGACTCCGAGAGAAACTGGAAACAACACTAGAAGATACTCAACATGGATTTAGAAAAGGAAGAAGCACCCAGGAATATTTGTAATCAGACAATTAGGAGAAAAACTAATAGGGGAAGGAAAGGAAATACATATATGTTTTATAGATCTTAAAAAAGCTTTTGATATGGTAAGAAGAGAAGATGTATGGCAGAGCCTGGAAAGGAGAGGTTTAGAGAAAGGAATGATAGAGATGATTAAGGCATTGTGTAAAAGCAATAAGAATAAGGTGAGAACTTTCAATGCAGAATTAGCTGAATTCGAGTCGCAAATTGGATTAAAACAGGGATGCGTATTGAGCCCATTGTTATTCTCTATATTAATAGACGACGCTGTTAAAAAAGCTAAACAAAAAGGAAAAAATATGAAAGTAGGAAACTGGAAAATGAATGCATTTAACGTACAGGAACTAATGTTTGCAGATAATATGGTACTGATAGTACACTCGGAAGAGACATTACAGCAAAACTTGAAGATATACCACGAAGAACTAACAAAGATAAACATGGAGATACACACGAGGAAAACAAACACAATGGTAATAGCAGCAGAAGAAAGAAAACATAGCATTAAAATCGGGGAAAAAGCATTGGAACAAGTTAAAAGTTACAACTACATAGGAACAATCATTGAAGACAATGGGAGAATAGAGAGAGAAGTAAATGAGAGGAGAGGGAAATCGCAGTGTATCTTATGAGAAATATAAGTTCGTTAGAAGAAAGTAGTTTCTAATAGAAGAATTATCCCAGAATATTACACTCCTACAAAATAAGGCAAAGCAGTTCATACTTAAATCATAGGAGCTCCCTCTAGCTACTACCAAGATGCATGAATTTTGTCCATAAGCTGTTTATGAATTTTGATATGGTAATTCTTAGCAAACTTAAATCCATTGTGTATGATGATTTGGGCGTTTTATTTGTAATAAATTCATATCCGTTTCTAAATTAATCGACTGTATATTGAAGTCAAAAAATATATCCCTATCAATAACATCGTTCGTTATACACTGCCGTCCATAAAAGTTCGGCCAAAGGAGAAATTTTTAGAATACTTTAATTCAATAAGCTTTATTGCATTCAACTGTGACAATCTTAATAAACATCTATTTTAAATACATCTGCAACTCAAGTAATGAAGGTATTACGAAGAACAATCATCCTCACTTATAGCGGATTATTCTAATCCATTGATTAGATAAGTTGTATCGATGTGAGCAAGCGGGTAAAGATTTTATTGTATTCCCTCTCTTTCTCAGGGCTCATTCCTGCCCGGCACGAACGTTTACGCCACTTGTGGTCAGTGGTACAGTAAGTGAACAACACTAGTAAATCAATAGATATTGCTAAACGATCGAGTATAATAACTTGGTATAAAAAGGGTTTCGCCAGCAGGCAAATCAGTGAAAAATTAAATCTAACCGCGTCGGCAGTGAAATACACGAAGAAACAGGCGGCTTAAAAGACCGTGTCCGTACAGATGCCTCACGAATAACTACCTCACCAGACGATCGTCTAACAGATCGTAATGAAGCAGCAGAATTCAATCGCGGACGTCAGAGTCCAATTTCACTTACCACCGTCAAACGCCGGCTGGCCGAAGGATATTTACACGCTCCTGTGGCAGATTGGACAGATACCGGGGTAACCGACTGGAAAGTCTACAGTGGGCCCGTGACCATCGGGATCGGAGGGTAGAACAGTGGGAAAATCTTTTATGGACTGACGAATCTATATTTAAAGAATTCGGTTAAAGCAGGAGAGGGTTTGTCAGACGTTTCGCTAATAAAAGGATGCTTACCGACTGCGTTGTACCGAGAGTAAAACACGGTGGCGATTCAGTTACAGTTTGGGGTTGCTTTTTTACTCAGGGACAGCAACGGTACGTCGAATCGAATTGATAGAAGAGTTCGAAGTCCTACTTCCAGAAAACAGCTTTGCAATATCCTTCAACAAGAATGGAATAACATCCCTCACGTAAACCTGAAAAAAATAACGGAAAGGATGTCGCGAGTTGTGCGAACTGTAATCAATGCAAAAGGTGAACTTTTTGGCGAAAGGAATGTTTAAGAACTTCGTTACCAATGAATAAGAGAGAATCAAATTTTTCGTTACCTTTAGATAGTTATTTCTAAGAATAATAAATTTATTCCGTTAGTATTAATTGCCTTTTGTTTTTTAATTTTTTAAATTTTCGTTGACCAAACTCCTATGGACGGTAGTATACGTTAGATAATATCATATCGTCTTATACCGTGGAAAAATCAAAGAATAAGAAATATTTCTCTATCATAATCCAAACGACAACCTCGCATTAACTTTCGGTTTCCTAATCATGCCCACATGCTCGACGCATCTGTCTTCTCTTCCGTTGAAATTCATCTGTAACCGTTTATAGAGCGAAATGCGCCTCGTATACATTCACAGGGGATCTAACTCAACGTCTCTATGTCCACTTTTCTTGGCCGGATATCTTTGACAACCTATAATTTCGTATCATCGCCCGTTTCTCAACAAGAACAAACCCGTCGCATCGCACGCACACTAGCCGAAAGGCGCCTGATGTTTTTGGTTTCACGCGAATTGATTTATAGTCCGTTTAGGTACAGCATGTTCCTTTATAAAAGAAACTTCTTACAAATCCAGTATTTTCACGAAAAAAAAAAAGGTTATTTCTATTAATGTTTAAGTTACACAATGAGAAATGTTTTACTAATTCTAATCTTCAACTGAGATTTTTACCTAGAATGAACTACTGTTAGGTTATATGTTTCTTCAATAAAATTGAACTGTATTTCGGTAGCGTTCCATTCGGTTTCTTTTTATTGGCTTGTTAATACCCAAAACTGAAACTTACAAAGAGAATATGCTACTGAATCTATGCTGATTATTTAAATAGCAACCAAATGTAGTAAGATCGGAAAAAGACCTGAAGAATGAAGAAAGAATGTTAAAATAATAAGTAATTTAGAAAACTTAAATAATTTATATATTTTTGTTAATTCACGGTGGCTCTCCCAAAGAAATTAACCGGTGTCCTATCACATTTTAACACAATTTTGGCAAAGTTATCAAAACGAGGACCATGATGATGACCTATGATGTGTTAAAACTATTCACATTCAGGATTTTCTGGTTTATTTGCAATGTGTGTAGCTTTCAAACAATTCATGAAACGTTATCTAAAAAAATTGTATGCGATTTTGCACTATCAAATAAATTTTCACAGACTTAGAATAATGGATGGATTTTGCCACTACGCGTTGTTTTGTATTTTTAATGAATAAAGGACAGTTTAAACGTTATACTTATTCCTTTTTTTTACCACTGTCTTGTAGATTGCTTCACTCTCTACATACATGAACTATGTAGTAGTACGCTTATGTGCACCAAACTCAAACTAAATATTCATTCGAAATTTTTGCAAAAGTACAAATAGCTAAACATACAACAAACATGATAATTGATTGAAACAATTCGTTAAATATATTATGGGTCTTAATACAACGCTCTTCTTTGAAGATTTGTTCTTCAGCTAATAGTTTCGATGAAAATATCTTCAAGCTGGTTGGTTTGGTAGTTGTACCGAACGTCAGCGCGAATTTCCTTATTTCAATGTCCAAATCTTCAAAACAAATGGTGATTTCAATCAATAACATTTAATACAGAGTGGTACCATTCAGCAGAAACTATGGAGTCTGTGTTGTGGGAAAAAAATCTAATGTTCTATTCCTAAAATTAACGATATTGTTATATCGCTTGAATTCCAACGTATTATGAAAGTTAATTATAGGTAATAATTTTCAATTGAAATTATCAACAGTCTCTTTTTAATTACATTTAAACATTGAAGCATCAAAATATTGTTCAAAGTTAGTTGTTTACTTTTTTCTATCAAACCTCGATCAATATCCTTTCTGACAGTTGTGAAGCATTCATCAGACAGTTCGGAATGATTAATATATTTCGAGAACTTCTATACAGTGGCTAATACAAAAAAAAATAATATTAATTTACTACGATGGCCATGCATATTTTAAATTAAGCCTCCTAGCAGAATTGCTGGTTTCTTGTCGTTTCTGCGAAATATCATTGGTGTATCTTCTATAAAGTTCAGTTACACCCATGGTTACCCTGCAGCTTTAACACCACCAGAAATGTTGTGAGGTATTGTTGAAAAATTTAAAAAAGAATACTGGATTTCTCAGCTAATCAGTGTCTTTTTATTTATTTGTTTCTTTGTTTAGTAATTCGTTTGTCTTTAATTACATGTTCTTATCTTTTATTTCTTATTTTGTTTTATTTAATCATGATGAAATTTACATTCTCTTGGATAATTTGGTCAATAAATATTATGTAGTTTGTTATGTTAACAAATAATGTTGTTTAAATAGCAATACAGCAATTGTAAAATACAATTTGTTCGACATATTTTGTGCCATGTCCAATCACCAGGCGCATGCTCAAGTTTTTTATTAAAAAAAAACTCGTAATTTTCAGGGGAAACTAATTTTCTTTATTCAAAATATTAGTCTACCAAAGCATTCACTGTCTGTCACTTTGAAATCACTACTATTAAATCTCGAAACCAAGTCTTACATGTTGTAATCGAATGATACAAGGATTTCCCCATCTTTTAATTCAGTCTTTTCATTGAACATTTTCCCGACAACTAAATACGAACGTGTCTTTTGTGTCAAAAAACAACTTAAAGAATCTCTTAGGGAATCCGAAAGATAAACCGGAGATGATAAAAAGGTCTGGAATATACCAAATCGCATGCAATGATTGTGAGAAAGTTTATATTGGACAAATAAAAAGGAGTATCGAAACAAGGTTCAAAGAACATATTAGACACTATCGTTTCGACAGACCAGAACTATCAAGCGAAGCAGAACATACGGTAAAATCCGGACATAAGATTGATTTAAAAAATCTGACACGACTTAAAAACGTGAACTCGTATAGAAAATTAGACGCGTACGAAGCGATATGTATGAAAAAGAACGGAAACTTATTGAACAGAGAACCACCCCCAATTGCACAGTGGACTTTGATGGATTTGTTACCATAGGCCCTGTTAAAGATACGGCTCGCTTTCGGTCCATCCTTTCCCGAAAAAGGCATTAGACCAGGGAGTAGATTGTAAATAGTCATATGTTTTAGAAATTTTAGAGCCTGCGTAGAAAGTAATTTGCATGTGTGATACAGTTTTTACTTTCAGTCGGTAACACGGTTGACTGTGAGAGCCCACGTGCGCTCGAACGCTGCGTTCCGCATAATTAATAAGTTTGTTTGAGTGGAGTTTACTGCTATACCTGTGAATTGTACATCCACACAGTCCTTGCAATCGTCACACCAGAAAAAGCTTATGCATACACCTGGCAATCAACGTGGTAAGAAATATTTGCCAAACTCTCCTTGAAAACAAAAGAAAAAAAATGTTCATAACGCTCTAGCTCTAGGGCGATAAATAAAACTTTCGCACACATACGAAAACGAACGCCGCAAGATAATAGCCGTTCGTACTTATTTACATTCTCATCTCGTCCCGCCGAACCTATAATTATCGGTACATCGGATCCATATTATTGAAATAGGACGATCTTTCGTATACATGGCTTGTATATAGACGAAAAGTAGTGGGGTTAATTCTAGACCTTCGCGCCGGTTATAAATCTACCCCTAGCGAAGAATCTACCGACTTCCTGGCAGATCTCCGCGATGCCGGGGGACGTTTGAAATATGGCCGGCACTATTAGCGTGTAATTTCTCCTGTCGACTCCTATTATAGCTATTTTCACATCGTACGCCGTGTAAAGTAAAGTTAACTTTTCACGTACGTCTCCAGCTAGGCGTACATAAGTACGTATACGTTTGTGTTTCGAATTATGCGGTCGTAAATTTTACGTAACTCTAATATAGTGGATCGTAGGATGCGATTAAGGAATAATTGTTGCAATATTTTACGAACTGAGAGGAGTGTTGATATGAGAATTATATCTATCAAGGATTTTACGTTGATAAATCAAGATCTGTATTGATATTTATATTCTGTACTTTAAGAAAGCTTTCCTTTTGTATTTATTTATCCGTTTTAGGATAACAAGAAAATAGATAGTTCATGGTCATCGATTATATTAAATACGTTATCTTCACTGTACTATAAATTTATTTATAGATGTATTAGCCGGAAATGAGTCTATGTATTGATATAAGTCACAGATATGGGCATTGATTTTACTACAATACAATAAAAGTTAAGATATCTAATTACAAGTGTTGGCTGTAGCTATCACTATGTTTTACGTACGAAAAGCTGTCTCCCGTATTTATTGCAATTGTAACATACACACTGAAAAATAATTACTAATTAACTTTATACGCTAATACTTTAATGAGCTTATTATACAATACAGTTGTCCCTAAAGTATTATGAAATAGTTTTTATTGCCTGTAGTTTGACCAATTAACTTTTATTCAATGTACGAGGGCTATTCGGAAAGTAAAGAACGTTTTTTTTTTCTATAGAAATCCTGAAATCTGCCACAGATTTTCAATGAGAAAAAGCTCATTCTATTAAGATTATTGCAGGACTTATTGAGCTTTGTGACAAGGAGCGTTGTGTTGTTGAAAGTACGAGGATCATTCGGAAAGTAAAGAACGCATTTCTTCCATAGAAATTTTTATTATGTGTGATTAAACAAAACTGTATTTCAGATAAAATTAGATACCCAAGCTACTTTTGTACATGGTCTACGTTCAAATATAGTCACTCGTCATAGCGTTTTATCAGCTTTTCCATGCCTTTTGCATACTCAGTTGCCACCAAGTTGATGAACCACTGATTAACAGCTCTTTTAAGTTCATCATCAGTTCCATAGCATTGTCCACTCAAAAATCTTTCGATTTGGGGAATAAGTGAAAATCAATTGGAACTAGATCTGTACCATGTGGTGGTTTTTAAGAAATTTCCCACCGAAAATGCTGAAGGAAGTCCTATGTCACTCCCATGATTCTACTGCTTAGAATTTCGTTGCATTTATGGTCTCATCTCCAGGCATGCAATTGATAAGCGGGATATCCTTACGATTCCAAAACACCGTAGCCATAATATTTCTGTTCTCAAAATTTGTTTTGCTTTTTTCGATTTCGTTGGAGATTGCGGATGATACCATTGCTTTGGTTGGCGCTTTGTTTCTGGAGTGAAATGTGATATTCAGGTCTCATCACCAGTGACAATCTGATTCAAAACTTCGTCACCATCCTTGTCATAGCGGCTGAGAAATGCCAATGCAGCTTCCATTCGTTTAGTTTTGTGTTTGTTTGATAAAATTCGAGGAACCTATTTGGTCCACACTTTATTATAGCCCAGATTTGCACTAACAATTCCGTACAACGCAGTTTTTGAAATTTCTAGAAAGAATAAATGCAGTTCACTAATTAAGAAACTCCAATTTTCTTGGAATTTTTGTTTGAAGAGCATTAAACATGATACATCACTTCCAAACTGGCGTCTTGGTCATCACGTTACCGTAAACTTGAGTTATCTATCTATAAATTTCGATATGTCGGAATTTTTACGCACTCAAAAGGCGGTTAATACTGCGCACCTCACACTTGGCGGGATCGTCTATTTTATCACACATTTTAAAGTCGCACAACTAAGCGGTAGCCAACTATATTGGATTCGTAGCTGTCGCCAAGTACCAATGTTAGTGGTGGATTGGCGGTGGTGGTGGCGGGTCGCAGTCACCCGTGAAAACGAAACCTCCTTTAATTTCCAAAAGAATCTCGTGTATTTCTATGAATATTTAATTAATTAATAATAAGTTGGTTGCTTCGAATCCTAAAATCACCAGTATAATATCGCGGTTTTTGACTGACTAATAAGAAGTGAATACTTAGACCAATGATGTGTTTTATTTGATTTGCCGTTATAATTTACTCGACGTAAACAAAGCAAATTTATTCTTCATCTTCCTTACCCGTCCAAAATAAGATTTATTTACATAAGTACGAAGTGAAGTTTGCCAATAGAAGCATGCAATGAAAAATAAGACATTTTAAACGATTTATTTCACGTTAAATCGTAAGACGTCCTAACTATTTGCTTCACATACATTTAAGTCTGAGGCATAGAAGGTCCCGCGGACGTGGCACTGAACTAACCGGTCGCGCATTCGTACATAGTTTTTAGCTTCGGCCTTTCGCGCAAAGCTGCCGTCTTATTTCATGCGGCGTTTCGCTAATGGAATGTCGGGCATCCGCGGCTTCTGCGTAACGCATAAGTATTTCACAAAGGCTAAATAACCTAATAAAATTTACATTCGCAAGAAGCGCAACTATATTCGCTTGCCTTACCTTGTACGGTTACGTTTTTGACGTACGTACTTGAAGCTTAGAGCTTCCAGTAGAGTTTATCATCTCCGAAGCATGTAAAATTGTCGCTGCGTAATGCCGGTTATGTCGGTGATTTATTTATACACGGCTGACTGGGGATGGAATTAGTGTCGTGGGATTTTAAGGATTTGCTTATAGGAGCTTAGGTGGATATTAAATTGTGTTAAGATGGAAAATGTTTCATTAAAAAAAAACAGAGGGACTGCATAAGTTATTCTTCATGAGATCTTGTCTGTTCAATGCAAACTAGTATACTTTTCATATGGTTTCAAATCTTTAGAGACGAGTTCCGTCTAGATTAGTTCTTCTGTGCCTATTTTGGTTCTGAAATCGTATTTTGTATGACTGGAAACATCATTCGATGAGTCTTGAATCAAATCTTGGAGGATCGAAATTTTGACGAATTTTTTCGCTTATATTTTTTGCGAAAAATCGAAGTCATCTGAAATATGTCAAAATGCGTATGCAACTGAAGATTTTGATGAGTAGGTTGTAGGAAAATTATCCATCTTAGTGAAAAACTTAATATTCCAAAATTAGAGAAGGATTTAGCAATAGCAATTGCACTTTTCCAGATCGTGATTCATTCTTGCGTTGAAAATCATCTGAACGAGATTCATCAATTCAATTCTGCCATTGTCTTTCCTTTAGAGACTCATCATCATACACATTGCTTAACCTTTTTGGCAGCTTGTGTTGCGTTCTTTCCTTTTCGTAAAGAATAAAGCAAAATATGTCGAAAATGATGCTTATGGTCTCCATGTTAAAATTGAATCCACACAAACAAATCTCACACAAATACAATTAATTTGGTTTTTAGGAAAATTCACAAGTAACAAATGCTAAAACTTTATAATTGCAACATTGGCAGAAGTCAATTAAAATCAGCAAATACGTTGTTGTCAACCGAATACATTGCTTTTTGCCGTTTATTAATTGTCAGTGGATTTTGTTTTGGAGACGTCAGTAATACAGAGAACGATACCTATGTACACGCTATCTGCATGACTACTTAAAGTTTATTTTATCCTGCAGATGGCATCACAGTTTAGAAATCTCTTATGTTCAGCAAAATTGATTATATATTATTTTTCTTTTCTCTACCCTAATTAGCTTGACGCTCGGGTAGCCGTTACCCCGACGGGGCCGAGATTACGCTTCTACCCCGCCCAAGACACGCCAAACGTCGAGGGCGGCAACCAGAACAACAGCAGGAAGCAACCAACCTGCTGACCTCCATCCGGAGATGGGACCCTCGTACTTCGTCGCAGGTGCGGTTTCCACCCCGTCTAAGCCACGACTCACTCTAGCCGAAGGTGGATCGAGTAGCCAGAAGCTTGAGTGAGTTACCATAAGACGGGGAAACGACGTCCGCCAAATGCGTCGAGGAAGATTCGCTCGGGCGGAAGGTGAATTGAGTAGCTGGACGTCCGAGCGAATTCCATTCAGATGGAGAAGTCGAGGGAAAAGATTCCCGGTACTTCGAAACCCCCCATTCGATCTATGATCTCTACCCCAATTTTACACTTTCACGAACATTTTGGGCTTCTATAGTTTTGGAATTTATAAGGCTTTATTCCAAACGCAATATTCTAATAATAGCATTATTACAGGCTTGAATTAGTCTCTTAAGTGTTCCATTAGATGTCGATAAACTATTCGCGCTTCATTCATCATTAGGGAAATTGACGGCCGATCATCGCGAGACCACATTCGGACATCTCGTTACACGGCGAGATGACAATGGCGGGCGCGGTTGACCCCCGGTGACCCGTTAAAAACAATGCTCAGGTAGATCAACGCCGGGAACAATCTCAGCGTTGGCTCTTTCATATTGAGTCATAATAGCAGACATTTTTCCAATGTTCGAGACGATGCTGCTATGTCTGTAAGTGTACCCTTTCTCGCGTTTGTTGTTAGACACGAAATGTCGTAACGGCTTGCGGTGAGATCGCGACAGTATGGTATATGCTTCGACTACGTCCGGGGTATCAAATACAGTGTTAGATCGTGATACAATGTGCTTGATTCTAAACGTTTCCGGTTGTGATTTTTGTTTTTTCTTCATTAGATGAACGTTTAGGAACACTACGTATTAGTACGAGAAAATTTAGAAAAACGAATCATGTTTAATCTGTGCAAAGCAAAAATAAAACATATGCTTAAAGTTGGGGATGAAGAAGGACAATTGTAGTTCTGTTTATGGATAAGTTTGAGCTACATTTTTTACTGATTAGTATCACATATACGCTCGAAATACTCGTTATTACACTTTCGAAAATTGTTATTATACACATTATTATACATTAAGTCAGAGCTTAACAAAGAATAACTTATAGTACGAAAGTTCTCATAAAGAAAATTTAAAAATTTAAATCAAAATCTATGTTTACACGGTTTGAAATCTACCAGCCATTGTTTTTAAATACACTGGTACTAGAAATGTCCAGCTCGTTTTGCAATATCTATGACCAGTGCCACCATCATATCTTTACATTTTGGAACATTATTATCATTATTGTTACCCCTCCATGTGTGCATGTGTTAAAGCCAAGACAATATGTCAGAATTGTAGATACATAAATAGAAAATACACCTTTAATTCATTACTCGAAGCTTCATCGGAGAAACGTCTCTGATTCATGTAGCGCTAGCAAATAAGTACTTGCAAATATGATTTCGTAGCAACCAAGCAGAAGTGGATTATTTTATCAGAATTATTAATAGATCTTTGCCGGCGGTTGGTGTAGAAAATATATTAACCGAAATATCTAACAAAAATCGACACTTAGAGTGGTTCCTTTTGGTCCTGGATGAGTCAGTACATATTTCAATTGAGAAATGGTGTTATTGATTCATGAAGAACCAGCAGAGAAGTATTAGCGATACTACTTCCCAACAGCTACGAAGGGGCAGCTTGTTTTACCAGCAAAAGAAAACGATTTAGTCGACTTTACCACCATAGCTTTGTTGAAGAGAACTTTCAAGTTTAAACTCAATTATTCGTCAAAATCAACGCCTATCTTACTCAATTGATATCGGCCGGCTCCCCGGTGATCTGCGATATGAGTGGGTACATCGCACAAAAGTTGGTTCGTACCTTCTTTCGCTGCTTCTTCCATCTCTTCTGACAATATTTTTAATCCTTTCTTCTTTCCGAGTTTCTTCTTTTTACCTGAAACTTCATATGCCCTTTTTTACTGTTTGTTTTATATTTTGTTTTGCACATTGTAAGCCTTTTTTTAATCTATCTCGGTAGAGCCCTCTAACACTTTCCTCTTCAAGTAGATATACTTTAAACAGTTCTTCATTTCAATTCTTAATGCATTGTAAAAAGAAACAAAACAGAAATGACGAAGAATATAGGTAAGGATCATCACCAATAATTAATACAATGGGAGCAACACTGTAACCTCTACGTAATGCCTAACGATTATCTGCCAGATTCCCAGACGAAACCGTCTCGTATAAGCCTAAAACAGTACTTCCAATTTGAAACGACTCCCTCAAGCTTGCATTCTAATAAAGCAATTTTCGTTTCAGTACGCCTGCCTCTTACTCTATTATCTTACACCCGCAGACCGATAAAAAGGCCGTAATAGAAAAAAAGTACGTAGTAATTTGATACGTTAGAGTTACCTTTTCCTGTACGCCGGCGCGCGAGGTCAACATACCAAATTATACGCGAGAATCGACATGGTCGACGACGAGCGAATGCCTGTGTGATTGTGATGCCGTAAAATGTATCATTTTATTAAGCAGCCGTGGCCATTATGTACCTCGAGTTGCGTACGAAATCGACGTCTTACGAAAGGTAGTTAAAATTTTACGAGCGCTTCCAGAAGTTCGAAAATGACGCTCTCAAAATGTTCATATTACGTCTATCTGTTACTTGTAAGTTCGTAAATAACCTGAGCATTGAATACGCTTCAGACCAGTTGTAAGGTTTTGGGATATTGTACGTATTTCTCCTCCGTAAAAATTTAATATCCCATGGTTAGGTTTAATTAAGAAATTATCGGTTAAATTTATTCGATAAAGATTAAATTTATTACTTTTTCTCGTAATAGTAACCTATGCTTTTTTTTATAGATTTGATGTAAGTTTTTAAGTTGTCCTAAACTTATGAACGGAGGTGTAACTCTGCTTATGCAAGCAGGACGAGCGGGTAAACTTGAACTTTCATGAACGTCGAATACCATTCGTCAAATTTAATCATCGTACACACACAAACAACTTTCGTAAACTTGAACCTGTAAAGTGGATTACAAAAATAAAGGTGCGTCCGCGCACACTGTTCCTCAACCTCGCGTCCAATCCAATCTGTGTTCGTATATAGATGTACGTGTACTATATATACGTATGCGAGATTGAACCGGAAGATTAATGACGAACAATTATTTCAGCATGAATACCCTGCTCGAAGTTACAAGAGATCTAGCCGTGCCAAACATTGTCGTATAACGCACGGGTTTGAATTACGGCAAGTCGAAGGCCCTCGAGAGGCTGGTTATTGTTGTTCGGTGTACGTATACAAGGAAGAAAGGAGGGTTCACTTCTTGCTTTTATCCTTATCGCTTTCGGTTGATGTAATAAAGTTTGCATCATGACATTTATTGAATCCAATATGGTTATGCGTTGTAAAGTTTAAGATATTCTGAAACGCCCTTCTGGTAACATTAACAATGAACAGCATTGACGATAGAATTTGTTATATCGATTGAGATGGGGCTTCAGATTTGGAATTGACGAAATTGTTTTTTAACAAATGAAGTAAATGATGAATTGCAAACAGTTACCTTCTTTTTCTTCACTTCGGGTACTTTGCCTGTTACAATAGCCATCTCTTATTTGGCCTGTCTACACTTTTTCTTCCTAAACATCTGTCTGTAAATCCTATTTGTGCGCTTTTGTATAATTTATTGTAAAATAAATAGTTGATCTGCCTTTTCTACAGCCCATTTGTTCCTCTTCCATTAGTTCTTCTGCTATGATTTTCAACGTCTTGTTTAATATTCTGACGTAAATTTTATTAGCAATTTTGAGGGTTATTCTTATCGCCCTTTTTCAACAACGAGACTACTTTCATTCTCTCTTCCAATCATCAGGGAAAATACTATTTTTCCAACATTTATTATATACATGTTGAAGTCTTAGTTGTAGCATAAGCCTTTCGCATTTCCAAAGCTCTGTGTTGATGCCATCAACACCGGTCGCTTTTCGGTTTTTAGTAGTCCTCTAGACGTCTGTCAGTTCTCCTAAATCTATATCATCACTTTTAAATGCATTTCTTTGAGAGACTTTTTCGTAAAGAATTTGAATATCTTCCCTGATTTTTGTTCTTTAACCTTCTTGTTTTGAATTTCAATAGCCTCATCGCTCCAGATTTTAACATGTGTTGATTTTCAGGGTTAACTTTCATAGATTTGGTGTTAAAAATGTTTTTTTTTAGAACTCGCTTTTTCTTGTTTCGCTTCTTTTTAGTTTAGTCTTCTCGTTTAGGCTTTGTAACGCCTATGTAAAAAGACAAACGCCTTATGTCGACTAGAGAGGTGAGTTCATTTTTTTCTTATACAATACCAAGTAGGCGTTGGAGTAGTTAATATGAATACTTATTTTAAAAGAAATAAATATTCTTATATATATATATATATATATATATATATATATATATATAAATGTATATATATATACATATATATCTGGTTCTTAGTATGAATATAGGATAAAATGTCCGCTGCATCAATATGATAAAATAAAATAAAATTGAATTGGTGCAAAATGCACAAGACATGGTGACGGTTGGTTTAGCAGTAATTTATTTGTAAGTAGAAAATCTATAAGGTTGAAGTGGGTAAATTACTTTAACTGTACTTTTGGGCTTAAGAAGCTTAATTGACTATGTTGTTTTTTGCCAGAAATTATTATGTGGTAAAAATGATGTGTAACTTTGCGTTGTTCATTTCTCTGGAGGTTTCCTTTTCATATTCCACATTACCGTGTGTGGACCATCAATGAGATTGATGTGCTTTTAGACTAAGATGAACTTTCTGATTGTTACGATTGTTATTTGTGTCTCCTGTGACAAACTTATAAAAGAATGGTCCAATATTCAAGCTTTGCTTTAATTCTGCGCAGACATGTATGTGATGTTTCAGTTCCTCGTTTAGCAGGACTGACACTGATTCCGTTGCTGTACTTTCCCAGTTCATTGTGTTCTATAATTGCTGGATTAAAGAAGAAATACAACTAAAACAAGAAATTAAAAATTTGGGATTTTCAATCCTGCCTCCTTTAGATGTTATACACTTTTTACTATGTCCACATAAGTAACCGCATTCCGGAGAAATTAGTATCAATTTGTGTTATACATTTTCCCTCAGACATACTGCCCCAAATATAAAAACCTATCTATGAATCTTATAGTGTACTGTAATAGAATAATAGTATAACCCATTACTTTTATTACTTACATGTGTAGATGCCTCTAACAAATAGCTCTTATAATAATGAAATATAAAATTTCTATGAAGCAAAGTAAATAGAAAGAACAATCACGCCGTTAGAAAGCTGTTTTTCTCAACATTAATTGATAAAAATTATTAAATCTAAAGGTAGGTGTTGCATCGGCCGCCTAATACATGAGGAATCTAACACTTCTTTGTGGTAATCAAATTACTAGGCGTCAGATGAACTTCGCGTCCATAAATGTGAGATCATAAAGTTACCGGGTCTGTAGAGGCGGATGTGGTTGTCCGTTTGTTTTCTGTTCGTCAATTAGCGTGAGATATTAATAAATTCACAGGTTTGATTATGAGTTTTACTATCCTTTTAGGTTATATATGTTTATTCTGGTTTAAAAGTTAGATAAAATTATAATTGATACTTCTAGATAATATTTTTGCCTTAACAAACAACCCAACTGACTCCAATTATAAAAAATGCATGCAGGCATTGCCTCTAATTGTGCATGAGCAAATTCATTAATACCAGCGATAGCTTTTGTGTGCTAGGGTAGAGGCTTTGGGAATTTATTTCTTAAAAATTATATCTTCCAAGTGTGCTTTGTTATTTTCCTGATCCTCTTCTAAATGTGAGGCAAAATTTTCGAGAATTGCTCGGTACATATTCATGATAGTCGCTGTTTGTCTTCAAATATTCTCTCTTAATTCATTCACGCGTTAAACTTGTAAGATGTCGTTCATTCTGTTCTGAACCAAGATTGGCGTAAAAGATTATTAATCATCCCCCACACAACGCTCGGAATCTTAAAACAAGTACGGGCCAATAATTCCTTACATCGACATTGTAGTAACTTCTGGTGAGTAAAGTGACGTCCCATGCATGTGTTGGATTTGTTGAATTCCAATAATAGCAGCTATCTCCTTTTGCCAGGTTATTAAGGTGAAAATGGGCCTCATCTGAAGAGTGTTAAAACTCACGCAGACTGCGCGCATCTTCGTAACTAAATTCCCAAGGACGGGGCTAACGATCGGCATACCCCCCACTCCCATAACAAATTGAAAAAATTGACACCCAGTATAATAATTCTCATCAATCCCATCGAACTTTTAGACCGCCTAAAGCTAGCAGACTGATCCTGCGGTATCGAGGATAAATTTGATTGCACTAAGAATTCCCTTCGATAATTCGGCCCTAAACTAGCGAATCAAGAGAGAAATTACGACGCTATTAATAATAATAACGATCTAATTGTTCGCGGATCTCGACGACCTCTCAACGTTCTCTTTTTAATTAATCTCCGGCATTCCGTTCTATGGCGATAATTTGCTTCTCGTTTGAAATATGCGCCCGTACACCTGGAAGCCTTACTTTCCTTACGCGAACCGCATTAGAGCCTAGTTAAGATAATGCGCCGGGCCATTTATCAGCGCAACATCTTTATTACCGGTACTCCGTCTGAAATATTAGAGTCGAGAGTATGTACTCCGCAGCTCTTGACTCGGTTCCGTACGGTGAAGGCAACCGGGGCATATCGTCGTCTACGTACCAGGAGAAAATTGATTGAAAACGTTCGCAACGGTAATTTACGACGAAAGGACTAGAATTATATCTCTAATTTGCTGGAAGATGAGCTAAATTAATATAAATATATTCTGCGTTGGTTTAGCTTAAAGGAATCGTGCAGGTCGGGTAAATAATTGAAGAAGTTAGATGGTAAAAGAACTATTCGAGCTGTCCTGTGGGAAAGTATACATTTTGCGTGCACTAAAAAAAAATATCGTAATGCAGTAATATTTGCTGTTAGGTGAGGGTAAGAAACAAGAATTAGACAAGCACATAGCTAGAGGTTTTCAATTGAACATGAAGAAGTTCGAAAAGCAATTGAATGTTAAAGCCAAGATACGCTTCTAGCTTTCAGTTACCATCTGCTCCTCTCTATGAAATACTTGAAGAATAGAAATCAGAGTATTCTAGCAGAAGAATTTAGCAGACAATCACCCACAATGTAACAAGTAATACGCTAAGTAGATAACACAAAGCAGCCAGCTTTGTCACAGACACCACAACTGATATCAGTAGTAACAAAGTTATTGGTGTACTTGCTTTTCAAAGATTTGGGAAGAGCATATTGCCTAATGCTTGGTATGAATAGAAAGTAGGCAAAGAACTGATATCACCTCCAGATGTTCCATGGATACACTTCCTGACTGCCTTGAAATAAATTCCAGTGAATGGTTTGAATTATTACAAATTTGTGAAGAATATGAAGATGCTCCAGCGATTTTTAGAAAGATTTCGAATGACTTGTTTGAAGACTTTCGAAAATTATTGGAACCAGAATTCAGCAAAAACGTGCCTGTTTATCTTATGCTATTGAGTAATGAAAAAAATTAAACAAAGTTTTTAAAGTTCCGAAGAGAATATAAAACAGAAATCATTTTCATTTTCAAGTTCTTCTTTTATTTAAATGATTTAATAATAATAAATAATGCTTTAGTTATCCAACGGGATATTGCAGAACAGAAAAAGGTTGTTCCTAGAAAAAGGTAGAAAAAATGGTGGAGAAATATGAGATGAAATTTTAGGGACATTAAAGTTTACACTGGAAAGCTTCTATCTGAATCGCACAACACGAATTTCCCAACGATGGTTCAAGGAATGGACTCCATATGTATCGATACCGCACTCGGGCTAAATTCATGTTTGTTTGAAAGACAAAAATCATCTCTGCACCTTTTCAATACTCAGCTACAAACACAAGTACATAACTTTGTGACCAAATCTCTGAAGCATATTCCAGCTTGCTGACGACAAAGTAAAAGTACAGCTGTTGTAGTAATGTGTTGCGGAAGAATTGGCGTCCTCAGATAACGAAGTCCAACGTTCTTGACGTTGAAGTACAGATAAGATTTATGCGACCAAGAAAGTCTAGACGCGAGTCTAACAGCTCGCTAGATCCTCAATAGTTTCAAAACTTCATAAAAGGAATCTATACATCTATAAAACAGCGTTTTAGAATATTTAATCTTTAACGTAAGCTACACTCTAGAAACGGTTCCGAGTCACTTAAATTTATTATGAAGAAATATTTATTTTGTAACTTTCCATCGGGCTCTATAATATGCTTTTAATGTTAGATAATCTAAGTATCTAATTTTTCTTAAACCAGGGAGGATATCGACGTTTCATGTTGGCTTTGAATTTTGCTACGGCAGAATCAAGTATCTCATACAAAATGTTGCAGAAACTTTCAACAGCGTCATTGATATGTATTATTAAAAGCTTCCAAAAATTATCAGTTGGTCTGTAAAATATCTGTCTATTATTACTTGTAGTTTAAATCTTGTCTCGTTCTTTCTGAAAATAAAAAGGCGTATCAGACTATAATACTCATTGCGCTCATGACAAATATTACGTTGCAGCAAGTAATACATTCTATAGGTCACACAACGTAATTCATCGCATATTCGATTGAGACTGGAAGATACTAAGTCAAGTTCAGGTTACGTCCGCCTTTCGACCATCGAGATGCCAAGAGACCAAAACATAATCTCGCTACATCTCCGTCATTTCATTTATAGTTAATAGTACATGTCATACGTACTATTAACACCGGCCATGGAGAGATTATATAAGAAACTAACTGCAATTTTAGTAAATGAGCTTGTCCTAAGATAAAGTCGACAGTTCGATTAAGGTTAATTAATTTATTGTCTAGCCGGTCAGCTGCACGGAGTTGGTCGGCTTCGAACAGTCAGTCGTTATCGCTGTTCCACGTAGATAGGATGGCGTCCCACGTTGGACCCAGCTTCTCACACACACACTTCTTGGTTCCTGAAATGTATATCGGCATGTGTGCCTACAAGGTGTGACGATTTACTCATTTTTGTAATACCATCTTCTTCTTATATTTAAACGTAGTAATTTGGTATTGATTTTTCAAGATACTCCTAAGCACTTGCTGTAGATTCAATTTGGATGATTATATGACAAGCCCCAAAATCTTTTTCATTTTTATTCCGAAGAATTATATTTCCACACCTCGTTTCTATATCTAAATGCTTGGACATCTTACCTCACCGTATTACTGAAACCGTTTATACACCTAAAGAGTTCGACTTGCATAAATTATAACCTGATTAATGTCGTCTGGATAAATGTAAGATCCTTTTGTGGCAAAGCTTTCAGTTTTTCGTCAGTAAAATAATTTCTTGTAATAAAAATGGGGACTCCTAACAACTATATGTAATTAAGGCTAATGGTCGAAACGATACTCTCAGCTTTTCGAAAGTAAATGTAGATGAAGATATCCACCTTATCCCGAAGACATTTTTTTCCGGAATGGACGCATATTTTTCTAATTAAAGTCAAAGCGGTATGCATTATGTTTGATGTAGGATATACCCAAAACAGAAGGGATTGTCGTTCAGTGGAAGAGTAGGTTTTGCGAATAGCAGTGGTCTGAATTATGCCCAATTTTCTGTATCTTAGATTTATTGCTTGAGACAAATGAAGGAAATAAAGACATGAATTATTAATTAGAAAATTGTTTGATTTAAAGGATAAAAGAATAACATTGCTTGAAAAGTCGCATCGAAATGCCACCATTTATGCCCAAAACTCATATTGTCTTTTGCGAATATACGAGGCTTGTCCTAAATACCGTTTTAGAAAAAAAAATGATAGCAACTTTTTGTTACATGAAAGAGATTTTTCAAATTGTTTTTCCACATAGCTACCACTTTTAGTCTATAGTTAGAGCATCGCAGTTTGTCTCCTATTGAGAGGATGGATCTCTATGCTGGACCCCTGATCCCCTTATACTAAAACTAAAGTAGCATTATATTTTATGTTTTTCGACATTATCTCCCCCTATACTAATACCCTTGCTCTATCCGTTTTACGAATATTTAGTCAGGATGATTCTTTAAACATGCTCTTTTTCTGGAGGTATATATTACGGCCCTTTGTTCTACAGGATCCATTTTTATGAACAATCACGATACACAATTCAAGAATTAGCGACAGCACGGCAATACTTTGCGATACAAACTTGATATTATGTAGATGTAATGTACAGATGCCAGTTAACTAAATGTCAAAAATATTAATCAAGCAACCAATTGGAAGTAGGTGAAGGATGGGGCATGAGGATCCGTCTTCACCATTCTTCAGGCGTACTTTAATGAACTTAGAGCTTCTTGATTAAAACAAGGATCCTTTCCTATAGTTGTTTGCCTCCATGTTTTAGTAGCTCAGGAGTTATCCCACCTGAGCCTGGTGTCTTACGGTTCATCAAGCATTTAATTTTCTATACGACTTCATCATATGTGGGTTAACATACTCCTTGCATCTGCTTAAAATATTCTCCTTGTTCGTCAATATTTTCCTCTTCTGTCTTTACATGGGTTTGTTCTTGGTTTAAATTTTCATACTTGTTTGACTTTCCTATAAAACTTCTTGCATTCATGGCTGTTATTATGTTATATTATTGCTGCTACCTCCAATTTGCCCAATTCTCTTTTCTTCCTACGGCACACTATACTGGTTTTTTTTTTCTCTGTTATATTCCTCTTTATTACACCTTGTGATTTTTTGAATACATTTCATTTTCTGGCATCTCGTTTCGCTTGGATAACTATTCTGCATTCTTCATCGTACCAGTCATTTCTATTGTTATTCTTATGCCCTATTAAATTAGCTGTTGCCGTAAAGTGTTTCTTTAATATGAGACCATCCTTCTTCGATATTCAACGTTTGTAGTTTTGTTTGTAGCTTGTAGTTTGTAGCCGTTAGTAGCGTTTTCTTTGTAGCCACTGTCTAACTTCTACTAACCCTAAATTCTCACTTGCTAAAACCACCGACGAGGTCGCATTTCCAGTTGATGTCCTTCTTTGTAATAAATTAGAACCTTACTCCCATTTTATTTGTTTGTTTCTTTACTATTCTTGCATTTTATGTTATTTGATACAACCGTTTATCACTTAGACCGAACATTTGAAATATTTTCGGAATTCAACGTTTGCATTTTTTTTCCTAAATATCGCCGTCTTTAAAACCAACACCGCATCTCCATTCTGAACATCGCCGTCTCGAGAAGAAATCGCGATTTTGCGTCCTTCTCCTTCGCAAAAAGCGAACCGAGTTATTCGGCCAAAAATATCCAAAAAAGAATCCTTTATATACCGCTTCTGGAAAGACCGACGCAAGCAACAAGCGCATCTTCGACCGTGCCGTTTCATTTATTTCGGGATAAATTCCCTCAAAGAGTGTCGACAGAAAAAATAATGAGGTGGTGCCTTTAACTTATGGATAAAAAGCGGTCCGCCGTGGCGAGAGGATATCGTTCTGAAGTATAGCGAAGAGGACGGAGAAGAACGAGAAGAAGAAGAAGAGGAACGGCCGGTCCCGGTGCGAAAAAAACGAACACGATGACGCGAGAACACGGAGGGAAAATGATCTAAAATTCCCGCCAACAAGACCATAATTCGAACGTGGTGAGGACGTTTTTTCGCGAGACCGTGAAGGAGTGATGCGAATAATGAACGGACATGTTCTCGTTTGGAACATGAGATGCCACTTATCGCCGCTACCGGCCCGAGATCGCCCCCTCCGTTTTATTGCACGGGCTCCAAAATTCCAACAGGTATAAGGCTCTTTTAGATGTTCGCCATACGGCGAGAGAGTTACCTGTACAATAGACATCATAGAGAATGTCTGCTTAGCTGTAAGAATCCAATTGCTAATATGCTGATAGTATGGAATTCGGATTATATATATACATACGAAGGCGACCTGAAATGTTTCCGGAATCGGAAAGACTTGGCGCTCGAAGGTTGAAATCAGCAATGACAACCTTTTTTATGGCAACTCTCAAAATTTTAGACGTCTACTGTCAATAGTTGTTGTTTAAGGGTGTGTTTTGTGTACCAAGTCAGTCGTTTTCGCATAAATGGATAAAATCGAATTTCGTGCAGTGATGAAATACACGCAAATTCGGAATATTTTGGTAGAGGTTCATGGCGGACGTACTCCATCATTTTCGACCATCAGTTTCTGCGTGAACCGTGTGAATCGGAAAGGTCATGGCGACCATTTTTTGGCATTCCCAAGGTGATCCTCATCGACTTTATGCAGAAGGGAAGGACGATCCCGCAGCAATACTACAGCGATTTATTAACCCGATTCAATGCAATATTGAATAAGAAACGGCTTCGTTTGCAGCGAATAAAAATGCTTTTCACTACGACAATTCACCGGCTCATTCATCCCGCATCATCGTGCTCAAATTGAATGATTCTCTCATCCTCCATATTCGTCGGACCTAGCCCCCAGCTTTTTCCTATTCCTATTGTTATTTTGTTTACACTATTCAACAAATCTTGAAAGTATTCTTTCCAAGGAGTTATAATCATTTTTTCATCTGTGAGTATTTGTCCTTCCTTGTCTTTTAATGCAACTGAATCCACTTTTCTGTCACATTTGGAATACAATAGAACCACGTTGATCAGTGAAAACGAAGACGATTCGGAATAATTAAAAACTGGGCTTACTGGATCGGATTTGTTGAGGTTGGTAAAGAAGTAATTTCGGTTTTTGGTGTGAATTGAAGTGTGTTTTCTATACAGTCATATGTCTTCTATTATGCTCATCATCTTCTTGGTAACTTCATAGAACTTCTGGTCCTTATCAGCAAAAAATTTAATCAAATGCGATTTGAAGTCATCATCATTACTGAAATTATCATTTAAAAAGTTATAAACTTCGAAATACAGTAGAACTCGGTTCTAGCGTCATCATGGAGACCGATAGTTTTTTGACGTTATTCATTCGAGTCTGCTGGATTTATTACCATGATACCTTATTAAAGATACGGTTTGTTTTCGTTCTTTCCTGTCCCAAGAAGATACAAGACATCCAGCACCAAACAATAGGTTGTAAAAAGTTATGTATTTTAAGAAGTTTTAGAGCCTTCGTAGGAAGTATCAATTAATTAATATTAATTAATTTGTGTGTAGTGCAGTTTACTGCGATATCTGTGAATTATACAACCGCACAGTCCTTGCAATCGTTGTGATTCACGAAGTGGGTGGGCTTCAAAAACTGTACTTTAACAAATTTTTACAAAATTAATCCGATAAGTAATACCCTAAATATTATTTTGAATATGTACATAAGTACAACATACTTATTATCAAATACATATTCATGTTTTATGAACATTTTTCACTGCATTATGCACTTCTTGATTTGTCAGTACCGCAATTTCACATTAAACCACAAGTTTCCTCTTCGTTTTCATCATTGAAAGTGTCCAATTCATCATTCCCATTTTTAACAAGTTTTGTTATGTCAGCGTTAGAGTAAACGTCAGATGTAATCAAATTATAATCAATATTTGGAAAGTTTCTACTTCAAGCGCTCCCAACTGACATATTTTTGAACCAAAATTTTGCAACCTCATAATAATCAATCACGATATAAAAATGTAGTAACGAAATTTTGTTTTAATACGCAAGAGGACATTTCACATCTTTCTCACTGTACACAATATCCACCCAAACAAATACACAGTACCTGTTGAGAATCGAAGTATCAAAATTTATACTTTCGCTAAGTGGTACGGAACTATACGCCGGCTGTTTGGTAGATAAAGTTTCAATATTGTTAATTTGAAGGATTTTAATGCGTCGATAAGTTCGTGATTTGTTAAATTATGTTATACCTCGTTTATCGGCCGAATGTCGTGTCTCATTCGACTTGAATTAGTTAGCGTTATCTTCGGAAGAGGGTTTCGACAGTAAAATGCGCGCAATTACGTTTCTTGTGAGAGCCCACTCGAAGCGGCGATATTCGATATTTATTTTTGATGAGTTATAAACGTTTTCTTTAATCATTTCAATTTGTATTTCTTTCTTTTTCAGGTAAATCTTTTGATGTATCTATTTGATTAGGAAGTTCCGGTAAGTCCTTTTAAGATCACAAATTTTGTAGAAGGAATTATAGATAGATAAGTCAAAGAAACAAAGAGGATACCACACAGGTGTCCCAAAAATGCAAAACACTAAAGTTGAGTATTTTTAAAAGGAACATCCTGTATATCACTTGATTTCTTTCGTTTCTAGGATCGAAATAAAAGCCAATTTCTTTAAGCATTGTGATTTTTGAAATATTTTCTATTTTATCAAAATGTGTAAATTCTCATCATATATCTCGTTTTTTAGACTACTTTCACACTCTGGTGTATTCATTAAGTTTTATGTTGCACTTACGAAAAATCTACTAACGTATACAAAAGAAAAAAGATATTGACATATAGTGAGTAATATTCTCAGTTATTTAGATATTTCAAATATTTCCTGTGCTTGTATAAGTGCATTTCAAGCTAGCTTTTTAGAGTTTACTTACTTCATGCGATGATAAATTTGATGTGGTTTTTAATTTTTTTGATATTAAGACCTAGAATGCCGAAGAAATTAAATATCTGTTAACAAATATATTTGGTGCAAGTTTAAAATTTGAAAAAAGAATTAAATTGGAGGAAAAAAACTTACGTCTGGAGGCGCCGGGTATCGATCCCGGTACCTCTCGCATGCTAAGCGAGCGCTCTACCATCTGAGCTACGCCCCCGATGAAAAGTAATATGTTTTAAATGGTATTTAATTAGAATATCAAATATAAAATAACTTGGAATTCTATTTTTAAACACAAATTATCTAGAATATCAAGTATGAAATAACGCGGAATTTATTCTATTTTTAAACACAAATTATTTAAAATATGAAATATAAAATAACTCCGAATTTATTCTATTTTTAAACACAAATTATCTAGAATATCAAGTATGAAATAACGCCGAATTTATTCTATTTTTAAACACAAATTATTTAAAATATAACAATTCACTTTCAAATTCTTGAATAAAAATTCTAATTTAATAACATTTTTTAATAATAAACACAAACGTGTTTAATCCTAAATCTTTCTATTTATATAAACTTAATTTTTGTACTTGTCATTCTTCGTGTAAAAAATATAAACGGGGTGCAAAACAATCCCAAATTTAAAAAGTAATTTCAAACCGAAACAGATCTTTTATAGTTCCAAATTTTATTTCTAAAATCTGTCTAATCATCACATCATGTTTGCTTTGATACTCATTTGTTCAATTGTTAAACACAAAAGACTCTGTATAAAAACATCTCGCGTATATATACTATATACACAAATAATAGATACCAACTAACTTTTAAGCATTGTTTGCCGCTGTTTACAAATGTTATTTATGTATTCTCTTTTGCATGACGCAGCCTTCAACAAAGACATGTTGATGAGTTCAAATTTGATCATAATTTAACAACAAGGGAAGTACTAAGTGATATAACATATATATTTATACGATTTTAATATGTACACACAAAAATCTGTAATGTTTGTATTGACAGTATTTGCTTGAATAAACACAATAGTGTATCGTGCAAAAAAATGAATAAGAAAAACGTCCTAATAGGTATGAATAGGTGTTAATTTGAATAAATCCAATAAATGTTTGGCACGTCATACGATGACAAAGTATTTTTATGTTGTTTATGTACAGAACTATTTTGCGCTGCCTTTAGAGGTGTTATCCTTAATTGACAGCTTACTATAGAAATATTGACAGCTCTTATGTGATTTGGTGGCAGTATAAATGCTAGGATCTGTAGACTTCTTTCAGATTTAAATAATAATAGAATTAATAACCATAAATATTTGTGCATACAAATATATTTAAATGACTTTTAATGTAATTTCAGTTAGTTTTTAACTGATAATTTGATTTCCTTGGCGAACAGGAGCTATGGGTTCAAGTCTTACCGGAATGGTGAAATTTTTGATTTTCAAAGTAATTAAATTAAAATTCAACGTTGGCATTTTATGAATAAATAAATACGTAAATATATCCTAATATACTCCAAGAAACAATTGTTATGGTTATTTAAATAATAGAGAGACCAAATAAAAATATAATATCATATTTGAAGTTTTTATTAAGGAGATATGGTGGAAGAAATTATATTTTTGCCACCCCTGGTTCTTTTGACCGCTCGTGTTCAATTTGACATGGATTCATTTAACTACTGTATATAAGCCTCGTCTAAATTCTCCCACTCTTCACGGAGGGCTCTGCCATTCGCTAAAGAGTCCCACACATTCTTGATAGGATTCATGTCTGTACTCACGGAAACCCAATGTAAAACAGGAATGCCAACCTCATCAGGATATTTCCGGACGGTTATTGCTACATGGGGCCTTGCATTATCGTATATTAACAAAAATTCGTTATCTATTATTGGTGCGTATTTGAGCAGTCTGTTCCATCAGCATAATGCTCCCAGCCGTATATCTGGTATTGCTACGGCTGCTATGTTGGTATGATTACAGGCTGATCCTCAAATTAAAAGAACTCTTACGTGAGGCAAAATGTTCCAGTAAGTATGAAGTGATGCAAACTGTAGAGAAGTGATTTGCAGAGGTCGAACAAAAATGTTTCCAGGAGGCTGTTGAGACGTTGGAGCACCGATGGACCAAGTGCATTAGTGTAGAGGGAGATTACGCCGAAAAATAAAAAAGATAGTGCCACTTTAGTTTTACCGCAAGGACTGAGGGGTATAGAGATCCATTCTCGTCTATATATATATATGTATTTTAAAGAAAACCAATAAAAAGTCAGCAATCTTTGTGGTATATACTTCACATTTATCATAACTAGGAATGAATGGGTACTCGTATACATATGTTGCACGAAATGAAGCAAAAGAAAAAGAGGAAATAATAAACAAGGGAGTGAAAACAGAAGAAATAATAATAGAAAAAGGACTTAGCGGTACAGCTAGCCATGAACATGACCGGAGCATGTAACGAGTCATCCCGAATAAGGTAAAAATGACAAATACTGACCGAACGGCCGTAGTTCTCTCGAAGAAAGACCTTGATCATTTACACCGACGGCATACAAATGGAAGAATTTTATATTTTTCCCTTCTCCGCGTCGTCGGATGGATGTTTTCTTTTATCATCGTAAAAATCAAAACTGGAAGAATTCACATAACATGCGCGGGTTATTAAGGAGGGCCCGTATTTATGCCCGAGTAGAGTACGTGCTCGTCCTCTTTTAGCCGCCGAGAAGGAGGTGTAATATGCGCGCAAGAATGGGGATCAGGTTTTGGTGGAGCGTTGGTTGCTTGTTTTCGTTAGAGTCGTTTGGTTTGGAGTTGTTTACGTCATGCGTAGGAGAGGTGTTATTCACGTGTTACTTGACGTTGTAGTTGTTGGAAGGATCTCTTTGTCCATATTTCGTATTTAGAAGTTCCTTCATATCCGGAGTTGCCACCTAACGGTACCAATCGAATCATCTTGTTGGATCATTGTGACTTCGCTCAAACTTCAATGATTTGAGTGAAATTATCGGGAAATATAGTCTTATAATCCGCAAAGTTACATTAGAAATGTGAGGGGCGACAATAATAAATGTTCATGTATCATTAATCTACGTTTTAAAACTGGTAAATTTTTGGAACTCCTAAAAGAATTATTATCAAATGAATTTATAAAGCCGGGCACAAAAACAATATAGAAAATTATAAACCAATTGCTTTTACATCTATTTCAACGAAAGTAGTTGAGAAAGTGATTCTACCAAGACTAGTAGAATTTAGTGAGCCAAGTAATATACTAGCAGAACGGTAAAATGCGTATACAAGACCACATTCTACCAAAGGAGCAATATATGTTATATGGCACCATGCAAAATAAGTGAAACACTCCGTTGAAAAGAACATTCAGTGGATATTGTGTTAGATCTTCTACAAGCCTTTGACCGCGTTAACTATTCAGTTCTACTGATGCAACTGTTGCTTATTGGATTCAAGGGTAAGATATATGATATGAAAACGCGGGCTTCCACGGCCAGAGTCGAACTACTTCCGGAATTGAATCGTGTCATGATAAGGTATAAGAAAAAATGAAATAAAGGTAAGAAGAAAAACAAAGAAATAGAAAGCAAAGAAAAAGTGAAAAAAATTTAAAAGAAGGTAACAGCGAAAAACGTGTTCACCATATATGTCTACCAGAACGCAATGAGTTTCGACAGCATTTTCCTTTTGATTAATTAAGAAAAGTAATGCGTGTCACAAATGTTTTTTTTCAGGCGCAAAACTCTACTTGATCACTGAACTATAAAGCAAAGACCCTAGTTTTTCGTGGGCTCAACTTGTGTGTGTTTGTAGTTTAGATGTCAGACGAACGAAATGACATACACACGTGTCAAATTAATACGCTGTGTACTTTTCACTAGCGCCATCTCTTGCTTAAAGCGGAAAAAACTTACGCATACACTTGGTACATATTACTATTCTTCATGAAATATGTATATACAGACAAACTGTTTAAATTGCCTTCCATATAGTGAAGTACAAATACATTATAACGTCGATTAACCGATTTTCGTATCGGTCATATATGCGAGTCCGTATCTCACGGACCGAAGATTTGGCCAACCCTATTTATAACAAATGTACAGGAGGATTTATAAAAAATATAATCGTAGCTTGCAAAACAACAAATCAAATATTTTAGGTAATATATACCAATTCGCTCCATACTGAGTCGCTTTTAATGTTATTCAATTTACAATCTCATCTAAGGCCTTCCTCTGCATTCATTGTGAGCCATACGTTTCTATTAAATCAGATAAGTTCATGAACGAAATTTCTATTATTATGGGAGGTGTACTTGACATTTTCGCTCAGCGACAAATCCAGTTATTTTTTTGTTGTTAGAAAAAGCTGTAAACGTGCGCAGGTTTGTGTTTGCTACGGTGAGTAGGCGTAATTTGAAACCAATCCTAGGTATTTGTGCTATCACTACATCGAAATTGTCATCGTCCTGTATGTTACATTGTAAATTATGAAACTCTAAACATAATTTGGAGTAATTATTGTAATATTAAGTAACATTTGATTTGGTTAGAGCTGTATTTTTTTCAATATATTTAGCAATGCCCTTAAGATTGCTTTGCTAGTACATTTTTCTCCAGGCTTCAGTATACAACATTGATTTAGAATATATAATTTCGTCCATAGATCACCAAGACTTTTTATTGTCTAAATCGAATTTAATATTGTTTCCAATTTCATCACGTACAGAGACTACATGATTTTATAATGTTGATTGAGACGACGATTTATATTTGGAAGTGTATATATTTCAGAATGGACAAAGTAAAGCTGGTAGCTTCTTTTCTAAACATACCCAGCACTTCGATCCTTTTTAGTACCACTAGGACTAATACAACCTTTTTTTCGACATAACATTTACACTACAGGTAAAAATTACTGCAATATAACGTCTCTACGCCACTGGTTTGCCGACATTATTTGGCAGCTGCAATTATCGTAAATGTTCCTCTAAACCATTACTACGTTCGATACTGTATTATGTGAAAATTCATTGAGAAGATTTTAACGTTCTAGATACTTTCAGTAATACCTTTTTCTAACATCACATCCCATACTCTTTATTTCATCTCGAGATAATGATCAAAACGCTACAACGCAGAGCATATAACTAGATCTCTTTAAGTAGGGTACATATTCTAGCATAAAAGAGATAACGCCCTTTCTAAATCGATTCATCTCGACAGCTCCACGGTACTATCATTGAAACGCCAAGGGACACACACAGAAACACCTGAAAGTAATCCTTTCCCTTCTACGTAATAAAAAGACACGTTTTCACATAATGGGCTGTATATTTCAATTTCCGAGTAGCGACACCTAACCAAACGGGATTTCTTTTCAAAGAAGAAGAGGGAAATTTACATATTAATAGTCGTATCTAGCGAAAGAAAAGAAAAAAAAAATGGATTTAGGGTACCAGTCACTTCACCGTATTGTATTTCCACGGCCTTCTTTTCACCGGTAGACAAGATCTAATAATCCTTTTTGCCCATCCGGTTACGTATGCGTGTATACAACTTTGATGTAACCTGTCCGACCGGCCTAAATCTTATCATTTATCTCCGGCGTGAAATGCAGTGAAAAAGGTTCATCGAGTTATTTTTGAGGGATTGTCGGGTTGCCACTGACACCGAATACCGAAAATATCTTAGCGATCAATGACAATCTGAGATGTTATCTGGCAGCCGCTAGCATTTTTTTACCGGTCCGTCAAGGTGCAGGACCGTATTTATACGAATTCATTACTTGTCGTTCGTATGCGTCATATATGTAATGTTGGGTTGCAAGTTTAGATTCTGAGAGAAGTGTTTTCGAAGTGTACTCACAAAGATTTGTGTAGATGTTCACAGAATATCCCAATGTGAAGATTCGAAAGAATCACTTGTTTTTAACGAATGCTATTGGATTTTAAAAACTAAATATTAACCCTCATCCTACCGCATTACACTAGGGTGACTAGGGTGAATAAAGTAGACACCTACTAATTAAAAAAAATATTCTATTCTCGTCATATATACAAAATATTTTAAAATGTTTAAATTAGACTAATATTTTCTCGATTCACCTTTACTTGCGTGAAGTGCTGCGAGTCGTCGTGGTATAGAATCTATTAAATGATTAATGCTGTCTTCTGGAATATTTAACCACTCTTCTGTAACAGCTGCCACGATTTCTTCCTTATTTCTGGGTTTTCGGGGTCGTTTCGCCATATTTGTCTGGATTATGTGCCAAACATTCTCTATCGGATTCATGTCTGGTGATTGGCCTGGCCATGGTAAAATCCGAATCCCCTGTTCCTCTTTTCATGTGGTTGTTGTTCTTGCTTTGTAGCAGGGTGCTCCATCCTCCATAAAAGTGGCGTCTTCTTTAGATAAAATGGCGTCGTCGAATATCGGTAGTAGTCCTTCTGTTAATATTTGGATATATTTTGCCGCATTTATATTTCCGTCGCAGATTACTAATTGCGATCTTCCACCATAGCATATCGCGTCCCACACCATGATGTTCGCACCGCCGTATTTCACCGTCTGATCCAAAAATTTGTCGTCCAGTTGCTGTGACGAACGTCTCCACGTACGAGCACTATCACTGAATTGGCAGTATCTGCTTTCGTCAGAAAAAATGACAGACCGCCAAAACTCTTCGGGCTTCGTTCGCATTTCGATTGCCCAAGCCATTCGGCGCCGTTTTTGAAACACCGTAAGGAGAGGTTTTTTCTTTGCTACCCTTTCATACATCCCCACACTGTGGAGGTATCGCAGAACGGTGCACTGACTTTGCTGTGAAGTTGCCGCAAGCTCAGCTGTACTTTTTCGTGGTTCTCTTAACGCTTCGCGCACAAGCACCCTTTTACTTCTTTCAGAAGGTCCGGCACGACCTGGTCTCGACTCCGCTGTTGTTTTTCCCTTGCGTTTAAATTGTGTAATCACACGGTTAACTGTGGACAACGGAATATTTAAAAATGTAGTTATTTCACGTTGCGAAGCGCCGCGTTCACTCTGGCCAACGATGCGACCCCGGGTGAAGTCGCTAATATCACTCGAACCTTGTAAGCGAGGCATAGTTGTAACGATACTAAACTATGACGAATTCCTTCCGATACATCTACCCCTACCCTAATGACAAGAGAAAGTTCTTAATTCGTTCTTAGAATTTAGCTGTTTACATATTTATACCGCTTTACCAGGTGTTTATTTTATTCTGTCACCCTAGTGTACACTGAAGAATTTACACGGTAGTGCAACACAGTGACTAGCTAAAAGTTAGGGTTTATATATGTATCTAGGATTACATTTCTGACCATAGACAAGTGAGACATTATTCTATCAATATCGTTACTAGTAAATAGCGAAGACACCTTTGATACACAAGAAATTTTCTAAATATGTATGTTAAAGAGTTTACTTATTGCAAAGTATATATTTTGACCATGTTTCTGTGTACAATTTTGTTTTTAATGTTTCTTATATTTTGCATAAGTATTGTATACATTTCTATGTTTTTTATTTGTTTGTTGTTTTCTTTTTTATTGTTCTAGCTTCAGTAGGTCTATCTTATTCTTAATTCTTATTTTTCGGCTTGTATTAGTCTTTCTTGCATATAAAAGAATAAATTTAAAAACATGACGACGTTGGAACTATCTTCTTTGTTAAGACAAATAAAATTATGTAACACACTTTTGGGTGCAGTTTTTATTTGCTTTCTACAACACGAATATATGCTATGATATTGGTTAAAAACTGCAAATCGGTTTGAAGGACATTTCCACCTACCTAAAACGTTTTTGCATCGATAAAGATGGTTACTAGCATTTTCTTAGAAAACTCACCTTTTCCTGAATTTCATAAGATCTAAAATTGAATATTCTGTACAAGCTTCCAATATCATTCTAAATAGTCACTTTGCAAAGCTTTAATCTAATAGAAGCAATGCTATAAATCATCCTTTTTAACAATACAAGCTAATTATTATTATGGACGTATATCTCATAATATCCCATTAACGTCAGTGCGCATAGAGATGTATTAAAATGAATGCACCTTCTACGCGCTACATATGTATGAACGTACGTATTTATGTCGGGGTATTAATGCATGCAGAGCGGAGTAAGATTTGTTGGAAGTCCTGTTCCGTTCCATTTATTAGATTGAGTAACATGCAATAGATTATTGTAACTGGACGTGGACACCACGCACTTGCGGTCCGAGTAGATATTGTTTACAGAATGCCTGGCGTACGAAAGCGAACGTCCTGTAGATTCAAGGGTTACCCGTAAATAATATCTAAACAGCTCCGGCGGTGTCCCGAGATGATTTAAACGCTCTCAAATTTATTGTTACTTACGTATGACGTTGGATTTGGTGTCTTTTCGTCTGTACTTTTTATTTATTTGCTTCGAATATTTCGTAATAACGAGTATTTTGTTATAATAAATCTCTGATTGTATTGTTATTCTTTACATATAATGTGATATATGAGATTGACTCTACCTACGTAATTTTATCAATTATGTACGTATGTAAGTTATAGTATTTCGAAATACCAGGGAATTTTCTTATCGGCTATTTCAGATTGTTTTTTTTTTCTAATATTACTTTCTTCATTTTATAACATTTTGTAACATATGTATTAACAGTTCGGTCGTTTGAAATTATACGAGCTTCTAATTTATTCCCTATTAACTAAGGAATTCTCAAAATGAGGAAATGCTCCAAAGAAATGCATACATGTTCAAATGTGAACTATGGAATACTATGAAAGGACAGGAATATGCACATTATATAGTAAGAGCTGTACAGGGTTTACACACCCAGACCCAGAATTATTGTAAATATAGGCGAAAAATTAACTAAGGAAATACCAATAAGCAAAGTAGTTACACAAGGCTGCTGTGTGTCACAAACTCTATTTAACATATACACTACCGCTCAAAAGTGTTTAGGCACTCTCACTGACAGTAAAAATGTATAAAAACTCAGTAAAAATGTTAATAATATTTATTTTTTATGTACAGATACACGTACATGAATAAAAATATATTAAAAAAATGTGAAAATTAAACCGTTTAATTTAAATTTTTCTTTCATCTATGTGACCTCCTCTTGATTTAATAATTACAGCACACAATCGAGGCATTCTCCCAATAAGTTTTGCCAGAGTTTCTTGTGTTATTGAGGTCCAACTCGATTGCAATTTGTTCCAGACGTCAGTTGCTGATGTCGGAGCCGATTTCCGTACTTCCCGATCTAGTTCTTCCCACAGTAACTCGATTGGATTCAAGTCGGAGCTCTGGGGAGGCCATTCCATAATTTTGAGAGTTCCTTCCTCTTCTAAATGGCGTAAATAGTCTTTACATAATTTAGAGGAATATTTTGAGTCATGATCTTGCTGGAAGATAAAATTTTGAACCAAAAGTCGAATTCCGGAAGGTATTGCGTGGTTCTCCAAAATTTCGCGGTAGGCTTCTTTTTTTAATATACCGTCAATTTTCACAATGTCCCCTACACTAGTGCCAACAAAACAGCCCCAAATGATGATGAACCTCCACCATGCTTCACGGTAGCAGCAATACACTCTTCTCTGGCACGTTCACCCAGAGATTTTCTTACGAATATGCGTCTTCGGGTTCCGAACAGCTCAAATTTGGACTCATCCGTCCATAGGACGTAGTTCCACTCTTCTATGGTCCAGTGTTGGTGTTCACGAGCCCATTTAAGTCGCTTTTACTTGTTTTGTTTACGTAGTAATGGCTTTTCATCGCAATACGTACATGGGGCCCGGCTTTCTGCACGAGACGTTTGACTGTAGAAACACTGACTAGCTTTTGGCGACCAATATTTAATTCTACAGTGATTTCCGGGGCTGTTTTGCGTCTATTTATCCTGCTGGTAACCACTATTCTGCGATCATCTGCAGATGTTGTCGCTTTTGGCCTTCCACTCCGTCTTTTATTATGAAAACTTCCAGTTTTCCGATATTTCTTTACGTTATAGTCAACCGTAGCGTGGTGTATTTTATTTTTTTTGGCAATTTGTCGATTACTTATGCCACTTTTATAGTAAGCTGTTATAAGCACACGTGTTTCCATACTAATATCTCTTCGCGGAGGCATTTTAAAAAATTGTCACACGATATTTCGCTCACGACACAACTGACCATCGGTTACAAATTTCACTATAATCTTCTAGGAAGGTAATTTAAACATTATTACCTACAATCTAACAGATGACTAAATTTACCCAGTAAATTCAGAGAAATTGTTATTGTAATTGCACCGCAATAAACAGTTTATGGTAATCCGACCAAGTGCAGGTAAATGATAGTAAACCTTATGCGATATAATGGGTGTTTATCTTACTGAACTACATTTTAAATACGTATTTCATTTTAGTATAATGTTTTTTTTTGGTAAACATAATACTATATGAATAATCCATGAAAACAGGGGTGCCTAAACACTTTTGAGCGGTTGTGTATATTGATGTTATTATAAAGGAATGAAAAAACAAATGCCCTAAAAGAATACGTTCTACCATCTTCTATACAGAACAGAATGATTCATGAGGGGGATAATAATGGGCAAGAGATTATTGAGTGGCACTTTCTCAATTTCTTAGAAATATATTTGGGGAAAGTATTTAGATAGATATTGTAAACCCGCTTCATCAATTTTATTCTTGTACTTGTAAATTATCACATTGAAAATACACAAAAGCTTAAATTTATAAGGTGGCCCTAATAAAATGGACAGGGATTGTATATCCTACTATTCCATCATCTCTCAATTACTCAATACGGTTTTGTTGACTACTACTAATTTAGGAAATTTTGTGCAGTACCTTGTGGAGGCGTTGGACAATCAGGGTGATGTTGATGCCATCTATACCGGATATGTCAAAGGCATTCAGTCGTATTGATCATGGTATATTGTTACATAAATTAATTAAATTTCAGTTTTATTGATCCACCTATCATACTTATAAGTTCATACTTGAGGTTTTACGTATTCTACAGTGTTTTCGAATCAGCAGAGGGATTAATTACATCGGGTGTGCCGTAGGGTTCCAATTTGGGTCCTTTATTGTTTTCTTTTATTCATCAACGATATCACTCATATATTGTGGATTGCCAGATTCTTATGTTCGCCGATGATATTAGGATTTTCTCTTAGATAGCCTCACACAATGATTGTCTGAAACTGCAGAGAAGCTTGTAATTGATGTCTGGTTGGTACATCTCAAATAGATTCAATTTAAATATATTGCAGAGCAAAGTACTTACCGTTACTAGCAAAAAGGCATGCTTTCTGTGCAATTGTTCTATTGATACTAGGGTACTAACTCGTTGCATTAGAATTCAAGACCTTGGACTAATATTTGATGCTCGACTTAATTTTGTTGACCATGCTACAGAAATTGTTTCTTCTGCTACAAAAACAATGGGTTTCATATTGCGAAACACCAGGTTGTCTACTAAGGTATCTTCATTAAAACCGTTATATTTATTATTATTATTATTATTATTTATTTATATATATATAAATATTATATATATTATTTATTTATTAAAACAAACATGAATTTTGCCTATAAATTTAATACTCAAATACTGTTACTACCTTTAAATTAGAGAATTAGGTCATAAATTTACTTTGAACGTAGGAAATGACCATCTTATGGATTTATTAGCAATGTTACGGTTCATCTTGTCAGTACTGTATTTTTATATACCTATGTTGGCAGGTGTCAACAAAAAAATTGTGCTGTGTACGTTTTTAGCTTTAATTCCTCCGCTTACCGATACTAGATTGCGTTCCTTTCGTCCACGAACCGATTTAATTGGCAGCGATGAATTTATTCCTCGTTCCCCGGAGAAGAACGAGAATTATTTTATCCATTGTGCTATCCCGCGATAAAATTTTAACGAAACAATTGATTTAGTACAGTGTGTTAATGTCGTCTCTCCTCCTAACCCGTTTCTTTCTCGCAGCGTTCCATCGCCCGGCGACCAGGCATTCGCGCGGACCGCTCTTCTGCGTAAGAAGCGGTGGTCGGCGGGGAGTGGAATGCGACTCTATCGGCGCAACGTATCGCTTTTGCGTCGCAATTATAATTAAGTATAAATTATGGAGCGCTCGTCGGGTTCCTAGTGCCATAAAAACACCCTCTCTCCGAAGAACGCGTACAACTACAGATGATATAATCAACCCCGACGCGGCCCCGTGATTTATCGGGCCACTCAGGTGCTTATAATTATAAGAGAGTACACGGAGTACACGTACGCTGTCCGGCAGGAAGTTAGTTAGAGGTGATTTACTCCCGTGCGACGAATAAATCGCGAATCGCGATCGAATTTTACGTCGAAAAGAATGTGGAAAATATTTAAAGCGCTAAAGCGATATAAAAGGAAATAACGAACAAAACAAAGGGGAATCGACGTTGAGAATGTTGTAATGTACGGAGTCGAGTAAAACGGAGAAAAAGTATTAAATATTACACGCTAGTTGTATTTCAGGGCGTTTCATATATTAACATATACGGCATCTATGCTTCTGATACCGGTAAGGTAGCCTAGAGCGCACAAGACCTGGTTTGAGAGTAGTGAATATGGTAATTAGTATCGGTTTATTGAAACATCAAGAGCTTGTATGTTAAACATAACATTTACCAGGTGTGTGCATAAGTTTTTTCCGGTTCCTGGCTTAACTTAGCCTGCGGATTATAGAAGGTTGTGTATTCATTAAATACCACTCAATGTACAATATGTTGAGCTGACAGGTGGTGATAGCGAAGTCCAGGCCTTATTGCTAATTGATTAGGGTCTATATTCTTGTATCTTTGATTAATCGGATACCATTTTAAAAGTAATAATTGTGCGTTCTGTGTTCGTATCATAACATTTCCTTTCCTTTACGTATTCGTATGATACGGCGGGCTATTATATTGTTTCTTACGTCGCACGCAGTTAAAGAAGAAAACTAGTTTCTGCATGGAACTTGAAGAAAATTTTTTTGTAGGTGGGTCTATGGTTATACTGATTATTTAATATTTAAGGTGTCTAGTCCAGCCCCAGTTTTATGTGAGATTAAAGATGGTACGAAAAGAAATATTTCTTTGGAACAAGGCAACAATTTCGCGGACTTAGTTCATTATTCCAACGTAAGTGACTTGCATAAGGAATTCCTTTGACATACAAAAATTTTTCGAATAATACGTGTCTAATGCGGTTCCTTTCATTTTAAATACCAAGTGTATACATAACTTTTTCCGGTATTTTGCGAAAAAGAAACACGTAATTTTCAAGGGATTTAATTTCTTTTATTCAAAATATTGGCTATTCACCCATCTTTGAGGTAATTTGTGCCAGAGAAATGTCTTGCCTTTTGCGGCAAACAATTCGTCGAGCCATCTTCCAACTTCCTCGAAATTGCTGAACTGCTGCTCTGCGAGCGCGTGTCCCATTGATGCGAAGAAGTGATAGTCAGATGGCGCCGGCTCTGGGGAGTACAGCTTCAAGGTGTCTTACACTGGTTTTGCTGTGTGAGACGGCACATATCTTCTGGCCCATTCCGGTCGTCTTTCGATTAATACGTGATTTAAACTAATCATTTGTTGGCGATAGCGTTGTGTATTAACAGTTTCGCCTGGCTTCAAGAATTCACACAATACCGGTCTGGTCCCACCAATCACAGAGCATGGTCTTCTTATCGGCATCTTCGAAAAACATTTTGGCCATTCCAGAAGTTCAGCAAAACAAGCAGAGGACGTCTAGAAAAAAAAAGGAAGAACGACAATTATCAGTTCATCGCCATTTGTGCAAAGTTTGAAGGAAGCTAAGGAAATACGCAACATTAAGGAGGTTAACAAAGTAGAGCTGTCAAAAAGAAAATTATCCTTGCTGGCGCCATCTCTTGTTAATGTGGAAAAAATTTGTGCATACACCTAGTATCATCATGGTAGTGTAACAGAGACGAAAGGTGTCGGTACACTCTGCATCAAACAAACGTTAGTTAATTCGGAATATATATATATATATATATATATATATATATATATATATATATATCAGTTACTACCAAGTTAATATCAAATGAAAAAAGATTATCGCTTCTTATTAAGTGTATTTTCGACAAAATTAGGTCATCTTCAATTCCACCACAAAAAGGACATAACAGGTACGTGTTAGTGTCACACTCACTTTTATTTTACTCACACCTCTCCAAAGGTAACCTTAACTTTACCACGCTTTCAATACAAAAAAAAAACGCGTTTGAATCGAACCTGGACGTACTCGATCGTACTTTCCTTATGATGCGAGACATCTGTCGCTCGTGTAAGAGTTGCCTTAACGTACAGCTGCGCGTTGTGTGCCGGTCGCGTCATCGTATTTGTTTTTGAAGTTAGCGGCCGTGAAAAATCCATTATCCGTCGGGCGCTGTGTGAAATATCACGAACTACGTCTAAAACGTCGAAAAATTAAGCCCGTTGTTTTCGAACACACGAACGTCGAAGTGCTTTTCCCCATCGACTCGATCCGGGTTACTAGTTCTTCTTTAAATATGTAAATTACACAGGACGGACGGCTTGTTGGGATTATCTTCGCCCAGAAAAAAAGGAAGAAGAGAACGTCGCTTAGAAAGGAACTCATGCACAACGGAAAGGGTTTGAAAGTAACTGGTTTCAAAAGTGTGTACGCGCTGATAGAAATTTTTGAAATAAACGTCGATATTATCCTGGAAGTCGTTGAGAGACGGGGAACATAAAAATCTATACTGCAGCCATTTTTTTGTTGGTTGTAAATCTTCGGTGAACCAGTATGAATACATCCTGCAATTTCAACGATCTCCGCCCCTCGAAGAATCGTAAAATATGCCAAACTGGCTCATAAAAAATCAGCTATCTTTCATGTAAAGTATACAAAACTTTAAGCGCTCGTTCTCGAGCCAACAAAACGTCAATTTAATAAATCAAAGAGAATGTTACGCCGCTCGTCTGTTACCCTTTTTTACAACCTGTTTGCTTTTTATAGTACGTACCGTTATTTGCGAGTGAAGTATGCGATGAAACGAGCCCATCGGTAACAATACGTGGCAAACTATCGTCGAATGCGTAAAATGTAGAAAACACCCGAACAAGACGGATAAGAATGAAGGATAAAGGATGATTAAAACGATTTAGTCTTCGAATGGTGAGACTATTAAATTCGATATATTTTGGGGGGAATATTTCAGGACTTTATACGGCCGTAGTCGTTATCAATCCTATACTCTAGCCTAGATACGCACAAAAGTTGGTATTAATATGGTAACAAATACCGAATTTGCAAATCCTTCTCTAATGTTAGGATATTAAGTATTTCGCCATGATGGCTTCGATTTTTAGCAAAAAACATAAGGATAATAGATTAAGTGTCCGCTATTTCTACTATAGTGTACAGAACAACTTAACACTTCCTTTCCTTAATTGAACACTCTGTGTATTTAATTATATTTATTATGCGGAATTCCTCACGATATTTTTTTATCTGAATATTTTTTCCTGTAAATTGTGCAAGCATATTCGGTATTTGATCCTCCTACACAATTACGTTAACCTACTAGCGCACGACACCTGGTTTATATCGTCATCAAATAAATAAAAGCAATTATCGCGTCTATCTCTTGTTAGTCTCCTTTCTACGAGTAATAAATTCACTTTATACGTACAAAGAACTTTATAGATACTAAATATAGAGGGCGTTATAAAAGTACAATCATCGCTTTACACTCTCGCGTATTTCCAATTGAAACCATTTCCATATAGAACAACTTCTATACTCGCTAGTACATGCAAAGCATTTATATATTCAACATCTATTTAAGATGTACCTGCCGCATACACATGTATGAATTTAATTGCGATTGTGTACGAGCCAATGGCCGGGTATTGTATCGCGAGCTTGGATTTAATCCACTTCGACTTCGACGGACAATAGGAACGTCGGTCTGAAAGCTCCCATTCTAAGTTTATTCATGTCATTCGGTTCGGGAACGCCCAATGCATTAGTCGACTAGATATCCTCCTCGTTGCAGGTATCTAGAGCATATACGGGCCGTAATAGCCGCTTTTCTAGGAAAGCACGTTACACGATAAAAAGGGTTAATGTCTGCGTGTTAGATTTGAATAGTAGCGATGGTTAAATTGTTTGGAAGTTTTCTGGCTTTTAGGTAATGTTTTTAGATCGTGGCGATAGTGGTAGAAGGTGGTGTTTTTAAATTTGATAACGTTCTTGATCCCGTTCGTATTTACTAAGGCATTTTTGATGTCGTGGTTTTATTACACTAAGAGAAACTAAGGCGAAGGACATGTGTATTGCATACTGTATTTTGGCTTGATATTTGTTATTGCATGTTCTTATTTTATTATTAAGATAAATATATAAATATTTTTCAAAATCTCGTAACTGAAAGGCGATGATAGTACCTACAATCCTTGGTCATGGGGTGGGATTCCTTGCTTCTCGCATCTTCTGTGACTAACCAGAAATTTTCAATAACCATGTTCCCTATATATCCTTCCTAATTTTTAAGTGCAGATAAAATTAATGGTAGAGAAACTATACTTTTTTTCAATTATTTACAGAGTTCAAAATATAGATGTTAAATTTAAAATGGTCTGTCTCAAAATGGTAATGTGTCACATAAATTCACTAGTACTTAGATTGATTTAAAATTTAAATATTACTTACCCCATGTTGCTTGCATATAATATTTTATTAATATCGTTTAATATGTGCAGCGGTTTTTGATTTAGTTTCAAAATTGATACTGTACGAAAGTCTTATTTTATTTGTCATAAGAAAATATTGACGAAATGTATTGAATTTGAATGGTAGTAGCATTTTTGATTTTGCTGCTGATTGCACAGCTATGGTAGTAGTGACATTTTATGAGAATAAGAAGCAAGAACTGGATAAGCAAGACTGCTAGGTCAATTAAACATAAAGAGGTTACCCTAATGAAGTGTTAAGGGACCAGGATAGGGATTGCTGAAAAAACGGTTAGATTATAGGAAAATTATCCTTCATGGCGCAATACTTCTAAAATTAGAGGAGGATTTAGCAATAGTCATTACACTTTTCACATGTTTTCAGATCTTTAGAAACGAATACCGTCCAGATTAGTCCTCTTATGCCAATTTTGCTTTTAGAATAGAATTCTATGTGATTGGAGATAGCATTCGCTGAGCTTATTTACCCCTTTGAAATTTCGCCGAAATTTCAAAGAGGTACGACCCTAAACACTCAGCAATAATATGCAAAAATTTCTTAAATGAAGAACAAGATAATGGCACTTTAAGTTTTGGAAAAATGAGTTTTAATATTTTCTCGTTTTTTTTTTTTTTAATTTATTAGCGCGTCCGAACTAATATAGATGGTAGTGTATATAAAACGACGGTTGCTGATATCTATTTTTGTAGCTTATTGTAATACCTCGACATATCGTTTGGGGTTTCACTATTATCCCTTGATCTATCGTCTAGGTTTAAAAACTAAAATCTCGGTTAAGTATCCAACCTCTTATCAACGACACGCCACGTTTATTGTATTTCCAGTGTGTATCTCAATTCCCTCTAAAGGTTATCTTGCCAAACGCTTTCAGGACATGCCATCGCGTCGACATTTACCGTATATCTGAACAGACACAACGGTAGCGCCTGTTTTCAGATAGAACACGGCTTTAATTGACGAACCATTACAACACTCGACATTCTTCGTTCTTACGTAAAAAATGTGACCTGCCTTCCTTACACCCCCCCCCGCTTTTATCGGTTTTAACGCTCTCCGTGAAACAACGAAGCTCTCGTGTGACAAACGCTATTTTAGAACGCCATTTAAATGCACAACAATAGGCTAGTTAGCCGGCTAAAATATCTCTATAATTCCGTAGCCACGTAGCGAGCTACGTGCTTCGAAAACGCCATCAATAATAACACCTTCGCGCTCGTTTTATCGATATACCCAACTTTTATTGTTTATGAACGAGCGTAATATGTACATAATTGTATACAGTACATATAACGTGTCAGCGAACAGTAAAAGAGGGGTAGATGTGAGGTACATATAAGTGATTTAACTCTGTAAGAAGGAATATTTCTTATGTTAAAATGTATTTTTTTACTTTTTCGTTTTTATGCTCTTAGGAATATATACTGTAATGTGTTGTGTTGAGGTCCCTGTTCTCCTCAAGAATACACCCATTTTTTTATTATATTTGCTAGGCTTGCCTTTCATTAAGCTCATTTGCTGTAATTATGATTGAATTTAATGGTATTGTTAGGGAGAATACAAGGTTGGACTCCATCTAAGACCGGATAACACTTTAATTGAATTACCAAATATCTAAACGTATTCGAGAATTACAGTTCTCTTCCGATGTATTTTGCATTTAAATACGATTTCCCTTTCGTCCTTATTATGTAAAAAAAAATCCCTTTCTTTTTAAAAAGAGGGTCCCTTAAATAACAGGAGAAGAGAAAAATGAAACAAACACGCACATCCACACGGAACTTAACGAAAATCACATCCAAAGCTAACATCTCCAACTCTGAAAGCACATAGGAGACAAAATTTGCGAGCATCAACATAGTTTGCACGCTCGGTATTTACGCGAATTTCGGATATTATTGTGAGGAAATTACCTCAAAGGTTATATAAAAGTTGTAGTCGTCACGTCCTCTCGTTAGGGAGGATGTTGATGCGGTTGAATTATCGTACCTGAAATAAAATAACATCATCTAAATTTTTAGAAGAAAATTGGTTTTGTTAAAACGAAGAAACTTGACGTCATCGTTATCTAAGCACATTACAATTATATGGTAAAGGTATTTGAGAAATGTATGCTAAATGTGTAATCAAATTGTCTAATAATCGCGGAAATCGTCACCAAAAAACATAAATCCTTAACAGTAGAAGCTCAAGAGTACTCAAATTAACAAGAAACATTCTCAAGAGAGATGAACTCAGTAATACAAAGAGGTCGCAATTCATATCTTCGGACGTTAGTTCTATTTTCTGAAGGTATGCTGTTGGTAGAAAGACGAATTCAGAACTCGAATCTAGACTAGTAAAACAAATAAATTATTCAAAGTCGTAATTTAGGACGAAAAGCAACTCCTAGATGTCTAGCATCTATCCGAGCAAAACCATCAACTGCAGAAGCTTTAATGGGGGAATTTAGCATCGGTTCGAATGCGACCCGTTTTACCATCTTCAATTGCAGGAACAGGTTATCAGAGTCACTTCGTTTCGTGAAAAATTAGATCACAGAAAATCTACATTTACAACAAGACAATTTATACAAATTTCTAAGTGACAACAATTCAAATCTATAACTCATATGGGAATAACTTAGCATTATATATTTCCATACGGTTCTAATTTTGTAGGTTTGTAGTAACCTGGGGTGAAATCAACTAAATTTCATATATGTTAAAACTAATACTAATACGTCCAACATGTTTGAACACCTTCTTAGTTTATTAGTACAGTATTAGAAGGCATATTAAATTCAAGATCATTATCTCCTATATCCTAAGATCTACACGACTTTCAATCATTAACTTCATTGCGATACCAGAAATAAATTCAAGAAATATTAATCAAAATGGAATCAGATGTCAATAGCAATTGCAAGGGTCGCTGATCTAAAGACTGTCTTGAACAACTCCAGCAAAGAACAAACCTGACAGTCAATCTGAGATCAATCGAGCTTTGAACATTGATCTCTTTAAATGTAAACAAGTTACGTATTGTATCATGGTGATTAGCTAAGAGTAGTGCAACTTCATCCAGTAAATGATGGCGTCACCAGACTTGTCTCCATTAGTACTGTAGGTGGAGGAGTGATTACAATTCTTCAAGCGCGTCTGTGCGTCCAAACAATTTTTGGAGCTGTGTGGAGACAAACCTGCACAGATTTTGGAGCGGATTGTTATCGGACACCACCGCCAAAGAAATTCAAAGTGTCAGAATCGGCTGCAAAGTTGATGGCTACTGTTTTTTGGGATTGTGAGGGGATATTATTGATTGATTACAAAGAAAAAGGTAGGAGCATAACCGGTAGAGAATATTAGCAGCGATATTAGAAAAATTAAAGGAGGCCATCAAGGAAAAACGTCGAGGGGAATTGACCAAGGGTGTGTTGCTCTTGCAAGACAATGCGCCGGTTCACAAGAGCAAAGTTGCAATGGCTGCTCTGCACAAGCATGGCTTTCAATCAATAGTCCATCTACCCAACAGTTCAGACCTGGAACCTAGTGATTTTTATTTGTTCCCCAATTTAAAAAAAGACTTACGTGGAAGAAAGTTTTCTGACGACAATGAGGTAAAGGAGGCAATTTTGGCCCATTTTGAGGCGAAAGATGAAAAATATTTTTATGATGGTTTAGAAGAATTAAATCATAGATCTAATAAATGTATTGTGCTTAAGGGTGATTATATTGAAAAGGAAAAATAGATTTATTGTTTTATTTTATTTAAAACTCTTTCATTCGTAAAATAGAAAACAAAGTTTCTTCTTACTCCTCATTTAAATCGCATTGAAATATATAAAAATTCTTTAAAAGTTTTTCTAGGATTTGAATTTGGGAGGGAGTTCATACAGGAATTTATTGTATTTGCAGGTATAAATTTATATCACTCAAATTCTTATGGGAGTTCCATACACCGGAATAAGTTAATGTGAACCGTACGGAGAATAACTTATAAGTAAACACTAAATTCGTGTAAGTATCATTGTCTCAGCAATATTTTACGAAAATACTTTAATATTTTATTTTCTTTGGGATTGTGTCCCTTGAATTAGGCAGCTTAACTCTATAGCAGAGCACTTCATCGAGCAATGATAAGTCATTCTCTTTCTGTTGTCTGCAATGGCACTATGAATACTGTATATATCTATACATATTTTCGCTTGTTCTACCTGTTCTCTTTTTCCTCGTATCCGCATGTTTTATGCACGGAACGGAAAATTATACGCGTCAATAAATCTCCCGGCCATCATCTCTTGATACAATATTTTGATAAAATTTGAAGTATAACTCTAATAGGCCTCATTACGCTGTATAAATCAATATCTGTATCTTAGCCAGAGGTTTAAGTATACGAGTTGAAGTCATTACGCGATGAAATCCTTATCCACGCAAACCGAGGTATGTATGATGTATAGGCTTCGATTTATCGAGATGCCTAGCCGATATTTAAATTGCAAATAGGAATCTGAATATATTAACCTGATTCCCGGCCTTGTAAATATCTATATATTATACGTTTCGCTGTTATAATTTAATATGAATATACTTTATAAAGGATGTAGTTTTATTTTAGAAGAAGACGTTCATCTAATAAGGGATCCCTAGAAGCTAGATGATATATAGTTTATTGATCATTTTTTAATTCAGAGAAGAAACATAATAAAAAAGAATCTTTGGCAGCAGGATAACGTGCTTCCCATTTTCTTTACTAGTGTGCGACAATTCGTGGAAATAGAAGCTTGGATTGAGTTAATACACTCACGTAAAGAATCTTCTCCATGAATAAATAAAGGCAATTAAAAAAGTTGCGACAATTGAAAGAAACGTCAGTTTAACATTTTTGAAAAACTTGGATGGATGCCTGATTCTCTATATCTCCCAAATTTAGCTCTACTGTATTAATCCTCGAAAAGAACTGGGTGAATTTGAATATTTCCCATTAGGATATGACTAAAAGCAATGGAAAATAATAATTACGTTACTTAAACTTTGCTTTTATAATGGAAAATGTCACTTAGGATAACAACCCAATTCACGTGAAAGATCTACAATAATCACGTGACACGAGTTCAACATTTAAATCTATTTTTTCCTAATCAGTTAGTCGGTAGCTTTATACATATTTTAATACCGTTTTTCATCTTATTCTTTGCACCATGTTCAATTTATCCTCTCGGTGCTGTAAGTATCCTCCTAATGCATTCTGCTTTGTTAGTCGTGAGTTTATTAAGACAACAGCAAAAAAGTATTTAGTCTTCACGTCTATTATGGTCCATTAGAGTGTGTGATGCTTGTAAAACTTATTTTGGTACGCTGCTGGGGGAGCAGGACAAAAACTGGCCATTTGACGTCACCTATGACTCTTACAAGAAATCTTTGCCAAACGTTAAAGTTGGACAATTTATTGACCAAATTCATTCTGCAATATTTCTGAAAGATTAATGAAGTTTACCATTCTTAGAATTGGGTGTGGTCCATTCTTTAAAACGTACAACTGCTATTTTTTCTACAGACATTCTTTCAATACTCAATAGTTTTGAGTTGCCAGTATCGGGTCTAGTGAGCAAAACTTGGTAAAAGTGCACCAGAAACATTCCGGTTGATGCAGTATACAGCGATGATTATGTGAGTAGAGCAAATGTTTTTCTGGAGAACAGAGAGAGGTTAGAAGATTATAATCGTGAATGAATGCCAATTCCACCTCGGACGCTAGAAATGATCGAAAAAGTACGTGGTTTTACTGAAAATTATCGCAATGCTTCACCGAAGATAAGGAAAGGAAATTTCGTCCCAAATAATTTTTCATGAGGATTTGGGCAAAACAATGGTCTATGCAAAATTTAATCCAAACACTTTGGCGGATGGCCAGCAATGGGTGCGTGTCAATTCCACAGAAGTTGCAGCCATCACAAATGATACAAACATCCTGAAATGAAGTTATGGATGACGAAATATGGTGCTTTTAGTGTGACCCAAAAATCAAGCGTCGAAGTCGGAAATGGAGGTTGAGAAATTCACTACAAGCCAAAAAATCGGGCAATTCGACCAGATATTAAAAGAATGCTCATTATATTCTTCGATAGTAAAGAAGCTGTCCATATTAACTGTCATCTTCGAGCTGAATATCGTGGTTCAGAGACCTGGTGCCTGCTGAGTCACACCTCACTCATTCTTAGTCAATTTTTGGCTAGAAAATCCGTGTGTTTTCTAAGGATATTTTGACCATTAAAATAGCTACAACACAAGCATTAGAGGCTACAAGGGTTGCTATTTATGTATTGGCAACAATGGTGTCGTTAGGCGCCATCTGACATATACATCGTGAAGTTTAACATTTCTTGTTTCAGTGATTTTTACCACGCACTGTGTACAGGCAAAAATCAATATGGTACCTGGAGTATAATGTAACCAACTCATTAGATTCACCGTCAATTCTCTATAGCGATAAATATACTCTCTGAAAACATTCATAACTTGTTACCTACACCTAGTGTTGACAACTCGCCTCTAAAAACGTGATATTTTTGTAAACAGATATGCATTTGGAAATAGCTTTCCACTAGTAGAATATATTATAGTGTCAAGTCCGTTACGTGTGCGATGACGTTGTCTAATGTTGATATTTGTAAGCGAGAAAAATGGTATTTGAATACACACAGGCATGTCTAGAAATTCATAGTAAATTACCTAAAATTAGAAGCCGTATCTTCAAAAAACATCTCCCATTGTAAATAATACAGGCATCGTATGATACAGGGAATTTATTCACCGTTAAGGGCGATGAATCTCTCATATTCCATCTTCATCCTCGTTAAGAATATGAATCGTTTAGTGAAAGCCATCACCCTTTAATGACGGTTATTAGTTATATTAGGTGGCGTGCGTGTATCTAGTTAGTTCGTCGAGCGAAGTGCTTCGGCCTTAATTGAATGCAGACGCAATCACATATCGCGATATGCAAATGTCGGAGGGCCTCCCGGTGCAACACGCTCTACCTCGCGTTCGCGCTACGCTAGAGAAGCGTATCTCGTCGCTGAACAGCTCGCCAGACTAATTACGCTTAAGATAATTGTGTCCGTTTGTGTAATTGCACACGCGGACGCACACACACGCCGCCGTTCTCGTCGATATTGCTCCATTTCCATACGCAACAATCGCATTCGCGCTCCTCCTAACGTGCTAATTTGTAATTTAGGTGCCTTTAAGTGAGCTGTAAATCTTCCAGCTTTATATAGTCGTAAAGATCGCCGATCGATTAACGTTTTTTGTTTTTTCTAAGTTCGAGAAGTACAAAAGCTTGTACTGTGAGAGAGTGTTGAGATTTACTTCGATATGTGAGAAATTCAAGTGATGAAAGTGCTATTAAGTTAATTAGCGATTAGAGATTTGTTGCTGCAATAAATAACACTATGTAATAAATTTTGCTTTTTTCTCTTACTGAGTTAAAGATGTTATTAAAGAAAAAATGGAAACGTATTGGGAAGTGCAATTAATAGAGAAGTTTGTACGCTTTTCTGTGTGTTCTTTTGTGGTTAATTTCTTTCAATAATATGTAGACAAGTTGCAGACCATTTACGCAGTTTTTTCTTCCTGCATCCACTGACATAAATTACGCATGGAAATTATTTTAAACAATATTTAATATTTCGCGCTAATCCATTCGTAAATAAGATTATGTGATAAATTTTACCTTTTTCTGTTGCTGGATTAAAAGTGTCATATAAAAAACGGAAAAATATTGGCAAGTATAACGCTCACTTTTGACGGGATTTCATGCATTTAAAAATTATCTTTCTGAACACGTGTAATGTACCGACCCATTATTTATTATTTTATGCAAAATATGTAATCAATTATAATGTGTCTTTAGTCTAATATAATATAATGTATGCATCGTTAGTCATAAATTGTTCACTTCATTTTTATTGTCTTATTAAATCAAGGTATTCTGTCAATAGTCTATTTAGCAGTATCTTTCCTTAAACATCCTGTTATTGCTGTTAATATTTATCACTATTCAAAGATGATTCACATTGTCAAATTTACTTCTTGTAGAGGCTCTGCAAACAGGCATATAGTGTGTATATATACACTAAGGTAACAGAATAAAATAGACACCTACTAAAAAAAGATTCTATTCTCGTTATGTATACAAAATATTTTTAAATTAGACTCATATTTTGTCGATCCACCTTTACTTGCGTGAAGTGCTGCGAGTCGTCGTGGCATAGAATCTATTCAATGATTAATGGTGTCTTCTGGAATATTTAACCACTCTTTTGTAACAGCTGCCACGAGTTCTTCCTTATTGCTGGGTTTTCGGAGTCGTTTCGCCATATTTGTCTGGATTATGTGCCAAACATTCTCTATAGGATTCATGTCTGGTGATTGGCCTGGCCATGGTAAAATCCGAATCCCCTGTTCCTCTTTCCATGCGGTTGTTGTTCTTGCTTTGTGGCAGGGTGCTCCATCCTCCATCCTCCTTCTGTTAATATTTGGATATATTTTGCCACATTTATATTTCCGTCGCAGATTACTAATTGTGATCTTCCACCATATCATATCGCGCCCCACACCATGATGTTCACACCGCCGTATTTCACCGTCTGAAAAATTTGTCGTCCAGTTGCTGTGACGAGCGTCTCCATACCCACGTACGACCACTACCACTGAATTGGCAGTATCTGCTTTCGTCTGAAAAAATGACAGACCGCTAAAACTCTTCGGGCTTCGTTCGCATTTCGATTGCCCAAGTTATTCGGCGCCGTTTTTGAAAAACCGTAAGGAGAGGTTTTCTCTTTGCCACCCTTTTATACATCCCCACACTGTGGAGGTATCGCACAACGGTGCGCTGACTTTTCTGTGAAGTTGCCGCAAGCTCAGCTGTACTTTCAGCTGTTCTCTTAACACTTCGTGCATAAGCACCCTTTTACTTCTTTCAGAAGGTCCGGCACGACCTGGTCTCGGCTCCACTGTTCTTTTTTCCTTGTGTTTAAATTGTGTAATCACACGGTTAACTGTGGAGAACGGAATATTTTAAACTTTACTTATTTCACGTTGCGAAGCGCCGCGTTCACTCTGGCCAACCACTGGCGACCCCGGGTGAAGTCGCTAATATCACTCAAACCTTGTAAGCGACGCATAGTTGTAACGATACTAAACTATGACGAATTCCTTCCGATACATCTACCCCTAACCGAATGACAAGAGAAAGTTCTTAATTCGTTCTTAGAATTTAGCTGTTTACATATTTATACCGCTTTACCTGGTGTCTATTTTATTCTGTCACCCTAGTGTAATAGTAAGCGACGAACTTCGAATCAGTCAAATTAACAGACTTGTAACCAACGTTAGTCTAGAAACAAAGTTAGTGTTAAGGGAATTGTTGTTTGATTGAAGAACCTGTTACACACGAATACGACATATTTGCTGTTACAAAGACGTAGCTAACGGAAGTCGTCCCGCGACAATATTATAGACCACCCATAAATTTTAAATCAAATAGAAGCTCAGCAATGACTGTTAGACAAATAGCACAAGCAGCAAATGCAAACACCAATCTGCAAAATGTTCAACGTCTGTTAAACGCAACAATTCACTCAAAACGAAAACGATTGCAAAGGAAACTTCCTTTAATGCGTCAACATAAAGAAGCCGGATTAGCATTGGCAAAAAATCATTTTTACTTATGTGAAAAGATGGTTCTGATGGCTATCAGTGTTATTGTCATGATTTGAGAAAATAATAAGTAGTTCTGAGTCATAGGTGGTGGTAGTGTAATGATATAGGTAGGCATAGGGTATAACGGAAAGACTCACTTCAAGTTCTGTAATAACAAAATCATATAAACCTTATCGTCGATCAAATACCATGACATGCTGAACAGATTGTATGCCGGGACTTTGTGTTCCAGCAAGATAACGCCTCTAGACAGATAGCAACTAAAATAACAAATTATCTGGGTAATAATTACTCCGCACTATCTACTCATAACCCAAGCGTGTGTTTCTGAAACTTAGTGGAGGACATGGAGAGGAAAACTTGAATTCTGCCATGTATGTCAGAAACATCTAATAACGGCAGAATACATGTATATACCGCGAATTCTAAACAAGGTATTTACGAAGGTGAATCATTTTTCTATATAATCTCTTTTATTCACACATTTCCACACCTTCGTCGTCGCCAAAGTGGTGACTTCCCAGTTCTTCCTTGAGTGGCCCAAACATGTCATAGTCACACGATGACAGATCAGGACTGTAGAGCGGATGCTCCAGTGTTTCCCAATGAATTTTGTCCAACGTACTTTGGATGATATGTATTTCTATTGATAAAGTTTCTTCACAAACTCTTCAGGTGCCTTTCTTATAAGAGTTGAGATATATAAATATGTTAAAGTTTTAGCGACGAAGTATTATTAGGTTTCCTAATTCGATTTATATTATAAATCATAAACATGTTATTAAAGAATGAGTATTATGTTAGATATTATCTTACATAAATATTTTAACCAAAACAATAAAAAGTAATACTCACAGCGAGTACTCAAGCAAGAAAATACTGATTTTCTTCTAACCAAGGCATTTTGATGAACAAAGAAAAAATTATAGCTTCCTTGCTTTGCCATGGAACCTTCTTTCACACTTCAAAAATTTCAGTTTAAACCAACATTTTATCATAAATTTAAAGAGGTAAGAATACAACCATCATCATCAACATTCAAGTCGCTTACAGTTAAATCCTTGTTGTTAGTTCTTTCATTCGTGGTAACGTCGAAAAATGCGTACCCACATAAAAGAAAAAAAACGCGGCCATATTCGAAAAATAAACAGCTCGCGAGAAGATTTTCAGTCATGCATAATTGAGGCGAGTCGGTCGTGATGTTCGAGCCCATAACGAGGCGTCCCGTACCGATGAAATGGCATAAAATGCGCGTGAAACCTTTATTTACACGTACGAGCCAACACAGCCCGGGCAACGATGATACCGATAACAACGGCGTTAAAGTAACGCGTTAAAATATACATCGTCGTCCGTAAATTTGGTGACAATACATGAAAAAATCTTACCATATAATTACGTACGTATCTGCAACTTGTAAAGGACAGACGTGTTAATATTTGAGTTAAGACAATAGTAAAGTATCATGGCGTTTACGTTCACCTAAGTTTCCTGGAAAACGATTTAAGTGGCTGTAAAGGTAATGAGTTTAGATGCTCATGTTACATCAGAGCGTGTAAAAGTTAGAAAGCATCTGTTCTACTCTTAAATGAGGGAATTTATTACGTAGAAATTAGAGCTGCTAGGAGGAAATGCCAGTTATTTTTGGAACCAGCACATCAGAATATCCTAAGTCAGTTAAATTTATTTTGATGAGCGGTGTTAGCAACTTTCGCCAGTTTCTTCGATGCACGATCTTGGCATCACATATACCACACATATGAGTTTCATCAGCCACCACGAGAACTTGTGTTTGGCAACTCACAAAACCCTTAGCCTTATTTATAGAGTTACCAACCCATTCTTGACTATCGATACAATTAAGGCATTATATAGTGCCTTCATTCGTAGTAAATTGGCCCTATTAGGCTGTCCCAGATATATTAAATCTCTTCGAAAAGGAGAAAATGAAATAAGATCCATACCTTCTAGCAGGGCATATATACTATGGTAATAAATCTATTAAAGTCGAATGTGCAATTTGGGATAGTTTCTCTCGTGAGCAAGTTTTTGTTCTTTGTCAGGAATACCGTATTTTGTTTGCAATTTGACGTACTGTCTCTTTCCAGAAGAAGATAAAAGAGTTCAATAATTTGATTTTTTTTCTCACAAGTTAACTCACAAAATGCACAACAGACATAGTAAATCACGTGAAATCAATAACTGATTGGTTTCAAGCAGGAAGGGAATTAATCTTCCACATAATGAAGTATAAATACATTATAAGGCATAATATGATGTACCATACATTCATACACAGTAGGAAAACGGAAACAAATTACTTCAACGAATACTTTCTAGCGGGACATATACAGCTGTGGCCATGTGTATTCGCCACTCTTGTTTTGAACGTGTTAGACGAATATTATAGTATTTCTAAGAAGTAGGATCGATGAGGGACTTAACTAGGTACCTGGTAATGGGGGTTTAATGGTTTATTGTAGGCCATTCTGAGTAAATTAGAAAATAGACGTAAAATTGTAATTTCTGAATATTTCTTCAGTCTGTCTTAAAAGTTGTAAGAGTAAGGTTGAGCTAGTTAGAGTGAAGATATTGTGTCTGTGATTTTGTCTGTGTAATACGATAGTATGCAGTAAAAAGTAATGCTGAAAACACGCGAATTGACGGAGGTAGAGCGAGGACAAATTGTGGTGCTAGAAAAGCAAGGGTTGTCGGTGTCTGCTATTGCCCGACAAGTGAAATGTGCGCGATCGACAGTAAGAATGACGATAAAACAATACAAAGAGAGTGGATCTTTGACAAATAAACCGAAAACTGGTCGAAAAAGGAAGACAACTAGCAGAGATGAGCGAGTCTTAGAGCGGATGTCTTTGCGATACTGGAAAAAGGTCTAAACAGCATTCCAGTGAGCTTTTCCGGCTACATAATGTTGCTATTTCTCCTCGCACGGTTAGAGGACGCCTTTGTGAATTAAGTTTAGATGGATGCAAAGCTCGACATAAACCACGGTTGTCTCCGCAACAAAAGAAAAAGAGACTGCTGTGGACTAAAAGTCACCGCGACTGGACCATTGACAATTGGGCCAATGTTATGTGGACGGATGAGTCAAATATTGAGGTTATTAATACATAATTATTGTATTTGCGGTATTCTGTATTCAATTCCTGGCATCTACAGTGTTTTCTTTTTAATGGGTTCCAATATGTAACAGTATTCATGTTTTTGTTGGTAGCTTTGTGGTAAACCTGGGTCTCAATACGTGCGACGCAGGCGAGGAGAGGCCTTCCATCTAGACTGTATCATCCCGACTGTCAAGTTTGGGGGTGGTAGCATAATGGTTTGGGGTTCCATGAGTGCAACAGGCGTCTGAGAGAGAACTGTGTAGACGTACATCGACATGTTGGAAGAAGTTCTGGAACCGTGTGCGTTAAAATTATTCGATAATGATGAGCCAGAGTATTACTCCCAACAAAATAATGCACCGTGCCATAAATCTCGCGAAGTAATGCGCTGGTTCGAGGAAAATAACGTGCGGATCCTGGAATGGCCGGCACAATCCCCGGACTTATCGCCAATTGAGCATTTATGGTACATTTTAAAGCGAAACGTAGCTAAATACTCATCTACGACAAAGCAATGCTTAAAAACAAAAACATTCGAAGAGTGGAATAAAATCACCCCGAACAGTGCTACAACTTAGTGAGCAGTATGTTCCGACGAATTCGTGCGGTGATAAAAGCCCAGGAGGAGCTACCAAATATTAAGCAATATCTGTATATATCTGTATACACTCACAATGAAACATTTTCATCGATCAATTTTCTTTTATTTCTTATACATTCGTCGGAATAAAAAACAAAAAAGGGTGGCGAATACATATGACTACAGCTGTATATTATGGTAATAAGTCGAGTGTGCAATTGGGAGTAGTTTCTTTCGATAGCAAGTTTTTGTTCTTTGTCATGAATATCGTATTTTGTTTGCAAAACTCAATCATTGGAAAATTGTTCTCAAATAAACACACCGTTCGAATTTCTGATCACACCGGTGTAACTACATCTTTGCATAACCATCGGACCGGTCCAATACTTCTAAATCGAAGGCGAGGTGGGTCGAGGCACCTTCTTTTTTATCGCGCATAAACTCAACAAGCGAACGTAACGCCCATCTTAATATATCTGGACGTACGCCTGTCAATCAGCAGATGACGAATTCACTCTCTGGTAATCGTTGGTCGCCTGCCCTGCTCTGCACGCAGCGCGGCCTATCTCGGCCTTCGATCTTCGCCGGACTCCAGTCATCCTTCACGCGCAGGTCACGTCGCGTTTCGCCAAAAAATCGCCGCGAAAAGTGTCGACGAACATTCGGGTCGACGTGCGTCCAATAACAATATTAATTACGTACGACACGGCGCTACCCCGATATGTAAATAAAGTCTTCTGCGAGTTGGTGAACGATTCATCAAGTTACCTTTTGTGTAGTTCGTTTTGGAATAGCTTAAATTGTCGATTTTGTTTTTTGAATGGATGAAAATAAGTTCTGAAACGTAGTGAGCCATCCTCCGTGAGAATATGGTGTGCAAAAGAAGGAAATATTTATATTACTATTATAATGAATTAAAAGTTAAGGATGCGCAAAAGTTTGATATTTAAATAATACAAGTTTAAAGCACATTAACGTATGATTTTAGGAAAGAAATATTCCTAATTGAAAAAACCAACACACTGCTCTAATACGAAATAATAAAAAGAAAGGGGACCTGAAATGTACACTGGATACTGCTGATATAACAGATTATCCCCCAATATTTAAATCAAATTCAAGTTAAATTTCGTAAACTTACTTATATATCACTAAACCTAACCTAGAAATAGCCCTTTTTAAATCGATCTTTAGGTACCTTAAACTAAACTCCTAAAGAAAAGAAGGGCCACTTTAAGCACAGCAAAATCACTAACTCGATGCCCCTTATACGGAACTACAGCCAAAAAGTTTATAAAATCAATTAAAAATTCTTTTGCCATAACTCATTATCAAGCCTTCTAGTGTTTTGTATTTCAATACTTGAGATTTCAGATAGCACTTGTTTGCGCCTTCTATTAAATAAATGTTGTTTACTTACACCAGGGTGACAGACTAAAATAGACATCAGGTAAAGCGGTATAAATATGTAAACAGCTAAATTCTAAGAACGAGTTAAAAGCTTTCTTTTGTCATTAGGGTAGGAGTAGATTTATCGGAAGGAATTCGTCATAGTTTAGTATCGTTACAACTATGCCTCGCTTACAAGGTTCGAGTGATTTAGCGACTTCACCCGGAGTCGCATCGTTGCCCAGAGTGAACGCGGCGCTTCGCAACGTGAAATAAGTAAATTTTTAAATATTCCGTTGTCAACAGTTAACCGTGTGATTACACAATTTAAACGCAAGGAAAAGACAACAGTGGAGCCGAGACCAGGTTGTGCCGGACCTTCTGAAAGAAGTAAAAGGGTGCTTGTGCGCGAAGTGTTAAGAGAACCGCGAAAAAGTACAGCTGAGCTTACGGCAACTTCACAGAAAAGTCAGCGCACCGTTCTGCGATACTTCCACAGTGTGGGGATGTATAAAAGGGTGGCAAAGAAAAAACCTCTCCTTACGGCGTTTCAAAAACGGCGCCGAATGCCTTGGGCAATCGAAATGCGAACGAAGCCCGAAGAGTTTTGGCGGTCTGTCATTTTTTCAGACAAAAGCAGATACCGCCAATTCAGTGATAGTGGTCGTACGTAGGTATGAAGACGTTCGTTACAGCAACTGGACGACAAATTTTTGCATCAGACGGTGAAATACGGCGGTGTGAACATCATGGTGTGGGGCGCGATATAGATCGGAATTAGTAATCTGCGACGGAAATATAAATGCGGCAAAATATATCCAAATATTAACAGAAGGACTACTACCGATATACGACAACGCCATTTCATCTAAAGAAGACTCCACTTTTATAAAGGATGGAGCACCCTGCCACAAACAAGAACAACAACCACATGGAAAGAGGAACAGGGGATTCGGATTTTACCATGGCCAGGCCAATCACCAGACATGAATCCGATAGAGAATGTTTGGCACATAATCCAGACAAATATGGCGAAACGACCCCGGAAACCCAGCAATAAGGAAGAACTCGTGGCAGCTGTTACAGAAGAGTGGTTAAATATTCCAGAAGACACCATTAATCATTGAATAGATTCTATGCCACGACGACTCGCTGCACTTCACGCAAGTAAAGGTGGATCGACAAAATATTAGTCTAATTTAAAAATTTTAAAATATTTTGTATATATAACAAGAATAGAATCGTTTTTTCATTAGTAGGTGTATATAATTGTCAATACGAAACGTTATACAGCACGTAATGGGATTCCATAAACTGACAATGTTTCATCACAATCGGTGATTTACACTTTGCGTATCTTCTTTGATAACGTATCATGTTGAATAATTCTCGTTGCATAATTGCCTACATAAAAACTTCCTAACTTGCTATTATTGGGACTATTTCACTGCCAACAAAAACGAAATCATCATTGCGTCTAATTTCGAAATCTCGCAGAGCTCTAAAGAGCGGATTCATCGCGCGACCATCCTCCATCACGACTAATTTATTCAAACAACCTAAGATCGCTGATAACGAAGTGTTTATTGTAGAGCCAGACAATATCGTTATTTTCCCCTTCGCAATGAAACTCAACCGACCAATGTTATATTTACGATAAAATCAGTTATACGTTCAGCGAGTACATTGTTCGATGCTCTCGGCCAAAGGAGAGGAACTCTGCCGGAGTCGCGGATGGGATTTTGCGAGAGCGAGATGACAGCATCTATCGACGGCCATTTCCAGTATTCTCTTTTCGACTTAAAACTGTCGATTAGGAAGAATTATTCGGTATTAAAGGAGCTCCCGACTATTACCGTTCCACGTTTAATGGAAAATAATAAATTATTATGACCGTTTTCAGTCTGCGGTTAATGCGAAAGCTATTTGAAAAGGATAGCCTCTTGTGGATATTGTCTTTCGGAACTTTGCCAGCGAGTATGAGAAATAATAATGATAAGGTATCGCCTAGAAGTCGTAAGAGCTATCCGATTTTTCATTTTGTTTTTGTAATGAAGCCTTATTTATAGTGGAACTTTTCAGTATGGAATCTTCTAAGATAAGTGAGGAAACACACCTAAGTAATAATAATAATAATAGTTGTGTATTTCTGAACAGCCCAAAGGCCAACTGGATGACAAATTTACAAAATTGTTGTTTAAAATTCAAAGATACGAAATATATTGTCTGTAATAATATTTGCAGTAAAAGGAGACTAAATAAGAAGTGTTTTGGAAGTATAACACATGGGCTGAAAAGTCCCGGGCCTAACACATAGATGACGCTAGTTTTATTGCAGTCATCTTTCTCTCAGTTAGTACTAACCTTCAAAAGGCAGCTGTTAAAATTTCGTGATATTCTATTCATTAGTTTGTGAGTTATTGTGCTAAGAGTCACGCTACTTTTGTTATTTTCAAAACAATGGATCAAAAACAATTTCGTGTTTTAATTTTACACTGCTTTTTGATGGGAAAAGAATACCGTTCAAGCGAAGCAATGGCTTGAAAAGTGTTATGGGGACTCCGCTCCATCAGAAACAACAATAAAAAGTTTGTTTGCTGACTTCAAACGTGGTCGTAGAGACACCGATGATGCAGAACGCAGCGGACGTCCAAATGAGGCGGTAACTTCACTTCACTCAGGAATCAAAACGATCTTCATCTGAGTGGACAGCAACTGGTGAACCTCGTCCAAAGCGCCCGAAAGCACAACAATCGGCTAGAAAGGTATTTTGGGATGTGCGTGGTGTAATATTCATCGACTATCTTGAGAAAGGAAATACCATCAACAGTGAATATTATATAGCATTATTGCAGCGTTTGAAGGCCGAAATTGCAAAGAAAGGACCGCATATGGCAAAGAAAAAAATTTGTTTCATCAAGACAACGCACCGTGTCACAAGTCAATCAAAACAATGCCAAAACTAGATGAATTGAACTTCGAATTGCTCCCACATCCACCGTATTCGCCAGATTTGACTCCCAGCGGCTACTGGCTGTTCGCAGACCTCAAAAAAATGCTCGGTGGTCCAGGACTTTCGACTGATAGGTCCATACCTCAAAAAAATGCTCGCCGGTAAGAAATTTCGCACGAATGAAGAGGTTATCGCTGAAACTGAGGCCTATTTTGAGGCAAAAGATAAATCGTTCTACAAAAGTGGTATTGAAATGTTAGAACGGCGCTCGAATGATTGCGTTGCTCTTGATGGAGATTACGTTGATGAATAAAGCTAATTTTGAACCAAGAAACCGTGTTTTCTTTATTAGGCCCGGGACTTTTCAGCCCATGTGTTATAACGTAACAATACTCGATACTACTAAGAGAAATTAACGAGTTTGCGGGTACGATGGAGGAAGTCTGGGAGATTTTCTTTTGTTTTTCTATCGCTTGACACGCTTGTGTAAATTGAAATCGGGCTTGAACCAAAAAATAAAAGTGTCTGAAAATTCAGTCTGCTATTAAATGAGGGAAAAGGAACTGTTATTGGCATGGATCAAAAATAAAAAAGAAAATAGAAACAGTCAGAAATGCTAGACTCCAACAGAACAGTACTGAAAATAAATGTGCCCGTAACAAAAATTACCCTTTTCCACATTAACAAAGTTCAGGAGTAGTATTCGGTATCATTCGCGCTACCACCTTCATGCAGCCATCTTGTTGGTGCCATAATCCAATCCTGTATGCAAAAGGTCGTCTATGAAATCTTGTAAGGATACTTAATTTCTCAGGCTTTCACGGCCGTTTGTTAATTCAAATGATGACGCTATCATTTAAATGTAAATAAACAGCCTCTACTTTCTGAATTTGCCTCATATCATGTGTGACAAAGTTACCCTTGAACCGTAATTTTATTTTATTTCTCAGTTTTTGTAAAATGCATTCCTTATATTAACTTTTACCACGTTAATCTATCCGCGATAGCCTGTTTACTGAAACAAAGTTATTTTGAACTGTTTATATCAATAAATAATCAATATATTCTAGAAAATCTCTGAAAAACGTGTGTTGACTGTATAGTACGAGGGTAAATGTGGTTGCGTCTGTAACCCATTGCGCACGACGATGACGAAGCAGACCTTCACCCACATAGGTTATCTACTTTATGGGGCAACTTCTTATATTCATTCACTAGCCATTTGGACAATTTGTATGTTGGAGAATCAATGCCGGATACTATAGGTCTCATGGAACTACCTGGTTTGTGAATTTTTGGAAGACAATACATTTTTGGAATGGTAGGGTTCGAACTTGTTATTTTGAATTTCAGGTTATTATTGATTAAGTTGGGACAGTGCTTGCAATCGTTATTTAAAAAATAATAACATTCAAAAAGTTATCATTTATTATTTCAGAGGGATATAACCCTTTCATTTTTATAAGACCTAGTATGTTTGGTGATTTGGGTTATTAATTTGCTGCACTAATAAAAACTAAAATACCGTATCATTTCTATCATTTTCCTTATGTAGTTGTCCTGAATTTATTGCAAAATTTTAAAAACGTAAAATCTACTTTAATGAAACTGATGGTATACTCTTACATTGTATGAAAACAAAACCACCTCCTACACCAAACCTGTTCGGCAATGATTGTCCGACACAGTAACGAACTAAACTAAAAAACGGGGCGAAGTTGTATACCGCCAGAAACATCATTTATAACAGCGAGCCTGGTTGTTGCGACATGTTTTCCATTACGGATGTCTGATGTCGTTCCCGCTGACATCGCAAAGTGTCAGAAAGACAAGACCCACTTACTTGATTAATACCAAACAAGCGGCGTTGGTGAAGTTACACTTGGATGGGGTGAGTCGACAACTGAAGCAATCGCAAACTTATAACTATAATATGTATATGTACATGGGTACGTTTGCGCGAGTCTGCACGCGAAATATTTTTATTTTTCTTTTGAGCATTGTTAGAAACTTAAACGAATAAAAAGGATGCGGAGGAACTTGACGGATTTGAGTTGTTGTCTTGGTGGGGGGTCTCACGATTGGTATAATCGAATTGTGTTTGCAAACGTCAGCTTCTGACTATGTTTGCTGCTTCTGACTGGTACAAATAAGTGTGAGTATTAAAAAGTTGGAAGTGAAAAATGCTGCGGTTATAAATCAGTTGGATTTAGAAGTGTTCAGTTGATAGTAAAGAAGGGAATTAGACTCTTTGCAAATGTGCAACAATGTTTTCTGAAATGTACTACGATAGTTTGCTAAATTCTAATGTTGCATCTTGATAATTTAGGAACAGGAACAAGTTATATATTAGCAAAAGGTAGTACCAACGTCTGAAATATAATTGTGACAGAACCAATTTATCTTGCCTTCGTTTTGTATAAGAATACCAGTCCAGCTGCTGTACAGCGAGGCCCAAATTTAATTTAAACAACAGTGGAGTTAACCAAATGAATCAGGCTAATTTTCTGTTAAATAAATTCATTAATGAAATTTACTTTTATTTATCTAATCATTATCGAGATCTTCGCAAAAGCATTTTTTCCGCGATTTTTTAACGCGATAACAATAACTTAAAGGTTCTAGAAGTTGCATTAACTTTCATCATACAATTTGTAACATTTTTAAAGGATCAAAAAAACAGCTGTGAATTCGGAAATAAACACTTGAAAAAAGAATGTATCAGATCAATGTTCATTACAGTAATTAAACATGATGCAATTAGAAAAAAAAACATTTATAACGGGAATCCTATGCCCAGAAAAAGTTATGGAATATTGCAAATTAATCGAATCTTCGAGTCATCATGACATGGGACTGTAAAAAGTGAAATTGGTGCTATAAGAAGGAAACGGGGATATTAAAACAGGGATGTATATTAAGCCCACTGTTATTCTCTATATTAATAGCTGATGCTATTAAAACAGCCAAACAAAGAGAAAAAAATATGAAAGTAGGAAACTGAAAAATGAATGCAATTAACGTACAGAAATGTTTACAGATGATATGGTATTGATAACAGACTCAGAAAAGACATTACAGCAAAACTTGAAGATAAACATAGAGATAAACACGATGACAATGATAATAGCGGCAAAAGAAAAAAACATAACATCAAAATCGAAGGAAAGCCTTGGAAAAGTTAAAAGTTACAATCACATAGGAACAACCATTGAAGATAACGGGAGAATAGAGAATGAAATAATTGGGAGAATAGGGAAATCCACAAAATATATAATACATTAAGAAATACATTTCTAGATACAAAAAGGTATACCAAAACAAATAAAGACAGAGGTGTATAAAAGATTGGTCAGACCAACACTAATATATAGCAGTGAGTCATGGATAACCACGAATAAAATTACAAGCAGAGTTACGGTAATGGAAATGAAATTCCTAAGAAGAATAGAAGGAGTAACAACGAGAGACAAAATCAGAGACACCACAATCAGTAATAAATAATAATAATCTAAATATTGAGCCAATAGAAATAATCATAGAGAAGAGACAACTGGGATGACTTGGACATATACGCAGAATGGAAGAAGATTGCGTAACAAAGATGAGTTTTGAAGCCAAAACAGACTAGAAAGACCCCGAAACACCTGGAAAGAACAAATGTATATGTGTGTACATGTGTATATGAGGAAAACAAAAATAAGAGAATGGTAGTCCAACACCGCAAGGTACAAAGGACGTTGGATTAAAAAAAAAAAGAAGGAAACAGAGAGATTAGAACTCTTATTGTTCAATATCTAAAGAACCATAATCCAAATCCAAATGAAACAGAAATAAGACGTTAAAAATACAATTGACACAATTTTAATTTCTACTACCTAGAAAAAAGGTATTATTTTGAAAACAAAGTATAGCACATCAGGTTTGGCTTTGGCATATTTAGTTTTCAAGTAAACACAAACTGATGACATAATTACATTAAAAGAAAAAGAAAATAAAATAATTCTCCGTTACTATTACTCCATTGCCTTAGTTTTAACCGTATTGATGATGACTACAAGAAAGCATAGTCGTTTTATGCACCTGGATATTTAAATTCTTCCAGTAACCTAACGGCATTAAAATATTCAAAAAACTCTGTTAGAAATAGCTTCACATGGGTCACGAGAAAGAATCCTATACTATTGAAATATTTATACAATTTGTTTTTCTTTTCGTTTTCATAAAAATTTCAATCATTAAAGAAAAGTAAGCTTCAACCAGCTAACTAACCAGGAAACATTTAACTAGCCAAAACGTAAACCTTACACTATTATTTGATTATTTACACGATAAAACTCCATTTTAATACCCCCAAAAAAAAAAAAATCGTTTAAATATATTCTACCCATCAGGTTACCTCTTAACGGTCCATTAAATACCACACAAAAAAAATTCCAACAAAAATTCTGACAACCAGAAGCAAGTACGGCTATTGTCGACGTCCAGTAAGAAAGGCAACCCTATCTAATCTACTATCAATCAAGTAATTAAGGACAGAAAAGGAATCAAAACGATCGAAATTTATGGCCGTATCAAACGCGGGTTCTTCATGCGCTCCCGGTCTCCACATTAATTAAATTAGTGTTGAAGAGTTGCCGCCGGCGAATAGCCAAGCTACCAGTGCGGATCGTCGAGGGTTATGTATGGTGGAAAGTACGGGCGATTTCTATCTGGTAGCGGCGTTTCCTTAATTCCCATAAAATTAACGACAGTCTCTTTGTGTGGTCGAATACTCATATAAAACGAAGTTATGTAAATTAGTGTTGATGGGGGAATGTTTACTCATAAATAGATAAAAAGGAAGAAAAGAGACTGAGAAATTGCTTTGTGTTAACACTTTTATTTTCCTGTGAATAGTTAGCAGTATCCTATATATTCTATAATGGTATTCCTATATAAGATTCGAAGATCAGGCATCTAAATGTTTATAGATTATCTCGAAAAGTTATTTCTTCGATAAAACTCCTAAACTAACAATTCACAGGCTTTGGCTCCATTATAGTCTATTAATGTAAAAACCAACCAATATTAAACGTCAGCATGAGGAAGCAAGCAGCACCACCTCTGCCTACAACTTGCCAGTATTTTGTATTTACTTGAAGAGTAAAAAGTAAATAAAGCAGATGAACCATCTTTATCACTTCATATGACAAAACAAAACGTTATCCTTCTACCCGGGTTCCTTCTTAAAAGACAGTCTAACAATCGCTTCCACTTGCATGTTTCAATAGAGTTCATCAGATGTGACGCATACCTATTCCACATCAGTTGTAGATGGTCTGTTGGAAGTAACAGCTCTTCACATTTACGCACAAAAGGAAATTATAATGACCAGCCGCATTTGATAATATAAAACACGTTTGAAGATGAAGTGGATGCATCCGACATGGTGTAACTAGAGAGGAACACCATCTAGATTGCCACTTAATCATGAAAGGTAGTACTGCGTGGACGATATAAAAGGATAGCTTTGGAACTACCAAGAATGAAGGGAGTCGGTTTGGTGTAAGTATCCAATGGACCTAATGACTACCTAAGAATATCTATGAGACTTCAGACTAGCGTATTTCAAGCGGAGATTTGTGTTCCCAACCTCTGCACTAAACGAGCCTCTAGAAGAGATTTCAAAGGACAACTTGAGATATATTTCCAAAGAGTCAGAGGACATTGAATGGTTTACAAACAGTACTAATCAAGAAATTTTATATCGTTCCAACGCAATTTTAACATTTTGCTGGTATCCTCTAATAACCTTTGATGAATTAACCATTAGGAACCATAAGATAGAATACTATACCATTCTTCATGTTAATTTTAGTCTAAGATTATAATGCCAGTGTTTATATAGAATATCATTTCAATTTTAACGGCTGCTAAAATTTTCTTGAGGAGAGACATTTGGCAGTTTTTTTACAAAAAAGACGCTATTGTTCCAATCCAATTCGAAATTTAAACATTAGTGATCCTTATAATAACAAATTTTCTCGATAAAAAGTTACAAATTTGTTGAATAGGAAAATTTGATCCACAGATGTTAAAGATGCCTCAAGAAAAAAAGGAAATTAAGTGAAATCTGTACGAGTTACAAACTGCAGGGGGAAAGCTAAAAATAGCAATGAGATATTTCTCTATCTGTCGCTAGGTGATAGAGCACAATCCAGCTTTACGATATTGAAGTGACTGTTGCCGTGCGCGTACGCGGGCAGTGTTAAGATACCGACCGTGTTACTGTGGAAAAGCAATGTGCTGTTGTGGGTTTTCTTTCTGCGGAAAAGGACTTCTTGCAAAAGATATTCATAAGGAAATGTCTCCTGTTTACGATATAAAAGTATTTGTTGGGTAGAATCGTGTGCAACTGATTCAAGATATTCTCTCAAAAGCACTCGAAAATTGTTGACAATCAGCGAAGCAGTCGCCTCGTTCAGATTGGGACAGATACAACACTTCGAACTAACAGGCGGATAACAATAGGCAGCCCAATTTCCTGGGGAAGTGTGCGGAAATTAACTTGTTTTATATTTCATCTCAGCTCCACACGCCACGAAGGTATTTTAAGGAAACCAATCCGAAATGACACGTTTTAATTGTTGCCATGAAAACGGTAAGCATCAGAACAAGTATTTATGCTGCATCAAAATTATTTAATATATCAGAGTTCACTATTGGAAACATAATAAAACGAAAGACCACTATAACTCGTGTTGAAGGTGGTAGAAGTACTTTTCTTCCCAGTAACATAGAAAAAGGTTTGGTAGATATCGTAGTATTATTATCTTCAGTTCATAATCCACTTACACGCGGAGTAAAAATAATATTAAAGAGTACTCCAAAGAAAAGAAAATCATAAATCCATTTGCAATGAAGTCTGACGCGTTACCCGGAGAAGAACAAAATTTTAAAACTGAAATACATCGAGCCCAAAGGTCCCAATGGTTTTGTATTGTCCAGTAAAGATAACATATTTTAACAACAGCAAAAATTGTGGGCTCTATGGCAAAAATAGTCTTAGTAACATGAAAGTTTTAAAAAACTAGGAAAAAGGGTTTAAGTTGGTCCAAATGGGTTTTCATTTTATGTTTACGTTTCTAGTTATGCAACGAATGTTAACATTTTTAAAATCACTGGAGTTGATTATTTTTAAAAATAAATGTTTATTTACAGCTCTTCCTTAATAACAAATAAAATTTTGTTAGCTTGAAGAAACTTTTATGTTATATTCTACACGTCTTATTTGTCCCCATAAAAGTAAATTGGCGGGGCTGCGGTTTACCTCCCAATACTCTAGGCTAATTTTTATGTTTACTTTTTTTTAAATATATACCAAAATATTAATTTTGCCCATCCAATTCCCCCACCTTACCCTATTCCTTTCTGATATATTGTATACATACCAGCTTAAGCATGCAGGAAATCATTTTCAAAGTATTGCTTCGCGTTCCCATGATCCTTTATAAAGAAGAAAAAGAAAACGTTCACCGCGGACGTGGCGGTTCGACCAGGCCGGCCGGTAATTGTATTAGACACACGGCCGCGGTGTCCCGTTCCATGCATTGGTCAGATGTCTTCCGATAGATAGATTTATACGAGTGCTCAACGAGTCGCCCATTGTTTGCAAATCGGAGCTCGCTTGTTACGCGCCATTGTTTAGCGGTTTCGCAGTCCCCCTTTACAGCCCAACTCGTTAAATACGTTTTACATTAACCGCTCTCGGACAACGTTTATTAAACTGATTACCCTTCTTTTTTCTCCCTTCGCGCTGGAATTACCGTTTCGCGATACGAAGGGGAGAAAGAGAAAGGAATCCTCGTTCCTTCTCGATATCGTGCGTATCGTTTCCTCATGAAATATTTAGCGTGTTCTCGACGATCTTCTTGTTCCTCTTCTTGTAACCGCACGGCGTCTTCTTCGTTTCGTCTTCTTGTTTTTTTCGATCTCTCCCGATCGTTTCTCTTGATCGCGAGAGGCAAAGGAGAAATTTCCGAACATGTCAGGTGGAAAGACGTATAAAGCCGGATGGGTCCTTTGTCATTGGCTCATTTGCCGAAACTTTAATTGTATTCGAATAAACAATGCCGAATGGTGAAGGCAGAAGATGGAGGAGATCGACAATTCAATGCACGATGGTCAAGCTTCGTACCAGGTCTCATTGCTGGCGTGTTTCCGTTTTCACGTGATGATGTGGTCGTGTGGTGTTAGTTCATTCTTCTATCCAATTGAGCCCTGGTATAAGAATGGGTACCTGGGGGGTTTCAAAAGTACGAGAAATTAATTTTTGTATTTATAGAACAATGTTGAACGTAATCAACTAATTTTTTTAGTCGATTGATTAGAGTAGTTAGTTTCAATCATCAATTTCAGCTAATTAAATTGGAAAAGGAGGAGAGGCTAGCGAAGGAAGGCAACGGAAGAAAATGAAGTGAAATGAAAACAGAAGAAAAAAAGCAGAAGAGGAATGTAAAAAGAAAAGAGATATGAAAAAGTAGTGGATGAACGTGTGGAAAACTGAAAATAAGGAGATGCATACCAAAACGAACAGTGGAAAAAAGAACACAAAACCAAAGACAAGTAGAAAAGGAAGCAACAAAGAAGGTTATATTTATAATAAGTTGTACATAAGCTGCGACTGACTACAACTTCATTCAAAAAGTTAATCCATCATTAATTAAAAGGACCCTAACGAAATGACCTAATTATTTTCATTAAACTAATTAACCAGACTAAATTTTGCCCGACATATGTAGGTATAGAGGATATTCCTTATTACTCTGTGAGTGACTGAATAAGAAATTTGTCTGTACTGAGGAGACTCAGAACTAGGTTTGTAAAGGGTTAAATCAGTAATTTGTTGGACAAGTTGAGGATACCTATTTCTAAAAGACAGCCCGAAATGAAAATTCAAAATTTTTAAAAATATTAAGAACCTAAAGGACGTCATACATTAACAAATGTTCAAAAGTGTCAAAAATTTCGGGGTTTTCATGTTTTATAATACTGAAGTGTGTTAAAAATGACAAAATCGTCAATATTTCCAAAAATATCAAGAACTAAAAGCATCGAAAAAGGTTCTTAGAAATTTCAAAGTTTAAAACAAATTTGTCAAACCTTTCAAAATTTCCAAAATTTTCAAAAAGTTCAATATTTTCAATAACTCCACATAACTTCAAAACTCTCAAATATTTAAAAATTCTCGAAAGGGCAAAAGCTGTCATGATTTTCAAAATGTTTCTCAAATATTTCATTTATTTTAAATTTAATGGTTTTAAAAAGATTTCAACATTTTCAAACTTGTTCACAATAAAGGGTGATAAGGATGCAAATCTGTCGCATCAGAAGACATTGCTCAACGAGTTGGTTCGAGAAAAGCGGAGGCTTGACATCAGTGAATTGTCTGTGGTATTTTCTGAAGGGCAGAATTCCAAAGTACAAATGAACTTCATTTGGAAGGCTCGCTAGATATGACAAATGCATCAATCTTCACGGTGATTATGTAGAAAGGTAACCATATTTGTACATAACTTTTGGTAATAAATGCATTTTGTTATTTACACTTGTTTTGTTTTCATGAGCTATCAGACACTGAAGAAACAGCTCTCGTATTGCTTAAAAGATCCAAAGATGGGTAGGTAAAAAGTTGACCATAAGCAATAACTGATGCTGATGAAGAGTGCGAGAAGAAAAAAAAGAGAAAAAGGAAAAAGAAAGAGACCAAAAGATAAAGGTGGGTTCTCGACGTTTCGCCTCCGTCGTAGGGGAAACCAAAGTGGCACGGTAACTCGGCGTGTAAACCACGCTATAGGCGAAACCACTTTGGCAGAAGGTTACGGTGACTTGGCGTGTTGACCGCGCTAGAGGCGAATACCTTCTGGATAGAGGTCAAGAAGACAGGTTAACAACGACCTTAGGTTTTGGACATGGGCGTGGTTTAGGGAAGATCGTTTGAAATTTTCCGTCATTTTTTCAAACAGAAGAACGAAACGTCGAGATCCCACCTTTATCTTTTGGTCTCTTTCTTTTTCCTTTTTCTCTTTTTTTCTTTCGTACCCTCCCTCCCCCCTTCTGTCTCTATTTTCTTCTCTTATTCTTTTCACCTTTGTTTCTATTTCACGGCCCCCCACCCTTTATCATTCTTTCTTTTTTCTTCTTATTTTTTAACTCTGGCCGTGGAAGCCTACGTATTCGAAGCTTGTCTTGTTTTGATGAGCTATCAGAAATTGAAGAATAATAACCCTTGCATATATATCAATAATTCCAGTATTTTCAAATATTTCAAGAATTTCAAAATTCCCAATAACTTTAAAACAGTTGCCATAAAAAAGGTTGACCTTACTAACCAATAAATCTACTTCAGCCTTCGTACGCCATCTCTTGCAGATTCCGAAAACATATCACATCGCCCCCGTAATGTGCAGGTGTTACTTGGGGACGATTTTATTTCTCAGTGCTTTAAAATTAACGTAGAGGTAGATTTTTTGTCGAAATTATCATTTATAACTGAAAAATCTGTTTTCCTTTTAATTAAGGCTTATTTCACATATCTCAAGGTGGTCTGTTCCACTTATGAGCAGAAATATATAAAGAATTTTACATAAATTTAGATTGTGTTAAACCTGCATCTTATTACAGAAGTAATTTGGAGGTACACTTAAAACAAAATGTCTTTCCATACTCATACTTCTTGCGATCCCATACTGAGCCTAACCAACACAGCACCTTAACGTCGCAGCCCACATTTGCAATCGTAAGAAGGCGATATCAGATATCACTTAATTAGTTTCATTATCGAAGGTGCAATGCAGATTATCGGTGTCATTTCGTACAGTGACCACCAAGAGATGCTAATTAGACTACTCCGGCTGCCGGCCATTTCTCAAAATCGTCAGTAAGAAAGCTACGTGCATTCGTAGCAGCGCGAAAGAGGCACCCAAACCTTAATCGTGCCTTCTCTCGCTTACACGTTTAATCTGGTCAACTCTTTTCTACTCTTCTTCGGTTCTACATGCCTCGTTAATACATCATTTAGGAGGAACCGAGAACTGGTACTTAAACGGTGGTATCGACGTGGTAGAGAGTGTAAAAGTAAAATAATTTTCACATAAGGTAATCTTCCGTACTAAATTATAACGTAATGTAGGTACATAAATATTTTTTTAACTGGGCGGTGTGGAATTGAGACGGGAATTTTTTTGCTTATTTTTGATCGTAATGAAATCGCCTACGGACTATTTATGAATGGGTGATGCAAATTAACGGAAGAAATTAGGGAATTTTATGATATTGATTATAATAATGATAATTTCTTTGTTGGTTATTAGAAGTATTAAGAAGTATGTACATTAATCGGATTAGTAAATTGTATGACAACCTCAAAGTGTATTTCGGCTGTTCTTTCAACCAAATCTTTAGAAAGTATGCAGAGTGAGACTTATGCAACCACAACGAATTGATGATTGATTGAAAGATTGACCAAAAGCTTAAACAAAATAGCTTAAATCTGAACATCAGTCAGGTTATGAGAAATCCTGTCATACTCTCTAATGCCATACGTTAACCACAAACAGGAATTTTGAATATCTCGGAATGTAATCAAGGATTATAAACAGAAATTAAACCGAGATAAAACAAATACCTCACATAATTGCACATTAAGGCTTAGAGACAAACCCTTCCTATGAATGTAATGCTTTCTTAGTTGGGCATAAGCGTACTGAATACAATTGTTTATTTTATTTCTTTACCTAAACGAGAAATAGAAATATCACAGTTGTTAAGTGAGATTTCTATTCGATTACATGATGATTCGCACGTATTCTTTTTACCTAATAATAGAATACGTAATATAAGTGGGTTGAGGTTAAAGGAATATTTATTAAATATGCTATATAAGGCATTAATGTCGTCGTTTAACTGATCAATTGAGTCTAAAAGAATCATCTGACAAGAAAGAAAGATTCGAGAGTTATCGGCGTCCTTTCAGAAGATTCAATGTAGTTGAAGAAAGACGCTTCGTATATAATATATAATAGAGGAGCTGTTATAGATTCTTGCGGCACCCTTGCATTTAAGTAAGACGAATCAGACACCAAATGAGAATAATAATAATTTATTAAATGCCCAACAGATGAGCACCCAAAAATGGATACTATATTAAGTAAAAGGTAATACATGTAATGCATTAAAAACAAACCAAGAAATATATATATATCAATATATTGAGTAACATAACATCAAAATAAAAAAAAATGAAAACTTGACAAATTAAGGCAAATTTATTGCCGAGTGTACCAACGGCGCTCATCACACCACGTTCGTCCTAGCTGTAGGGATCCGTAGCAGGTGATGCGACCTCGATTCCAGGCATGGCACAATGAGACCAACTCCAGACAACAAACCAGAAGAGTCAATTCTTCCGGTTAGAATGTTTTGTATAAATGAAGTACTAATACAGTTTCTTCTTTCAACAAGCGTTACAAAGTCATGCTACTCCCACAAACTAGGAAAATCTTTGAAAACATATCATCATGACAAAGCCAGTATAAAAAAGGACTGTTGCCTAAATTCAAAGCAGAATGAGTATGTAGTACCAACAAACAAAGTTGTCATTGATTTAGTGAATATAGAGAGGTCTGCACCAGGTGTTTATACTTTATCTTGAATACTCCCCAATGAAAAAGAGAGATACAAAGACGATTCTAAACTGATAATAATCTGCTGACTTCATTTCACATTGGAAATCAAATTGTATTAAATTTTTAGCTTTGGAGATGGACCTAGACCTATCCAATAGCCAATATTAAGTATTAAAGAAAGTTCTAATTGAGAAAGGTGCAAAATACTCCCATCGCTCTAAAAAATAGCAGAAATATCGATTTGATGCAGGTTAGAACAAATTCCATACAATTAGAAGCGAAACTTCGGTAAACCCACGAATGTTTAACACGGTTTCGGCAAAGAATAATCGTGAAAGTATACGAGATTTGTAACTTATTTTTTTTAATTGCTCTTTACTAGTGAAAACATTTTTTTATGTGATTTCTCACTACAACACAATAATTTTTAATATATTGAACCGCCTATTTAAATGACATCAGAAATTGATAAATGACCAACTTCTTTACTTTCCCAATATGCTAGGGAAAGCCCATTTTCATATACTTTAATAGTTAACCATCGCAATTTCCTTAAGTAAACATTTTCCCAATTGCATGTTCACACGAATTTTATATTATACACATACGTCGTTTCTCTCACAAAGGCGAAACTCGAAACCTATATAACCAGGACAATAATCGAAGAGGCAACACAACCACACAAAAGCCCAATTTATAATTCGCATCTTTCATTGTTAATATTTTATTGTTACGGGTAATAATGGATGAACGGCTGACCACGTCCCCGTCTCGTTCGTACAACGGAGAATTGCTGGTGAATTATTGCGGGATCACGTGACATCGCTACTGCTACTTCTGAGATAAGATCGGGTAAGGTTGGATTGCGCCGTGTGTGGCGAAACTTCACACTCCAAACACACGAAGTGTATAGCGTATAGGTATATACACGTACGTAGTGCTAGAGGAGCGTCTTGTACTTGTAAATGTGCATATTCAATTGTGCTGTTAAAATATAGGCGTTCGAAATTGGGAGTTGTTTGTTTAACTTTTGTATTGCGCTCTTATTGGTCGATATTCTTTTTTGTGCATAATCACAAAAAAGTACGACAAAGAATTTTACCTGTACGATTACTTCATCGATGAAATTTTGCTAAACCTTTGCTGGATAGTATTCACCGCAACTTTTTTTGGTATTTGATATGTTATCATTACATGTGAGAAATTTTCTTCCGATGAAGATGTTGGAGATAGTTTTGTGAAAAAGATTGGGGCAGACTAAGTCTATAAGATCGACGAGATAGGAGTTAAAAACGTTGACTACCAAAAACAAAATTGTGACATGAACAAAGTTGTATAAAGACAACTGCAAGGCAACTGCCTTTGTTTATTATTGGAAAATCTAAGAGCCCAAAGCATTTAAAAGTGTAAACGTGTCATCTATTCCTCATCACCTCCTTATTACACCAGTCAAAAGTGCAGCTTCTCGAAGCATGTGCAATCAAAATATCTTCATATGCGTGCTGTTTTGGTTTTAGATAACGCTCCAAGTCATCTTTCTAAAAATTGTATTTCCAAAGGGCGACATTAAATTTTAGTACCTTATTCCCTACCTTACTACCTGACTCCCCTCGCACCCCCATACATGACACCTTTGATACAACCCATGGGCCAAAGAAATCATTGAATGAAAAGAGAGGGTGTGGTCTCTTTTAAGACATGGCGTCTTTAAGCATGCAAGATGCAATCTATCCTGTTGCTGAAGTATGATGAAATTAAAGCAATAATTCTCTAAAAATCGTGTTCAAATGCCCAAATATGAGGGGTATACAAATAACTCACTGGGACATTTAGAAGAAGGGATAGCTGAAGATGACGTCGTTGATGTCAGCCATGAAGAACTGACGATAATGAACAAATTATTTCTATTCTTCAACCACTTGGTGATGGTGATAATGCTGCTAAATAAAAAGATACTGAAGAACTAGGAAGCAGTACTCACTTGGTAGCAAAAGAAATGTTAGAGGTTGCGCTGAAATACATTGAGAAGCTATCAATAATACCCAAGGTTGTGTTGTGGACTAAGAAAGTGACGGATACTCATTTCTATTTTTGTATTACAAATGTAATACAGCGCCATGATCGGAAAACTTACGGGAGGTTTCAATAAGAGCGCAAGGTTTGAATTTCCCGCCATGTTTCACAGTTATAATGACACGTGATTATGACGTGACAGATCGAAAGTTGGGACAGATGGGAGTTAACAAACATGAAGTATTACATGCTAGAACAACGCGTCCTAATTGTTAAAGTGAAAGTTTAATTGCCACCATACGTAAAATACGTCCAATATTCGGTCAACAGAAGTATAATAGTCAATCTTCAGCGTATTCTAACTAAAAATTTGCATCTTCACGCTTACAAAGTCCAGTTAACCCAGCAACTTCTGCGAACGGACCATGCACAGCGAAGACAGTTCACCAATTGGATCCTTCAGCAAACAGAAGTGAATGCCGATTTTGCGAACAAAATCGTTTTCAGTGATGAGGCATATTTTCACCTCGATGGCTTCGTTAATCGGTAAAGCTGCCCCATTTGGGGCTAAGAAAATCCACGAATGATTCATCAGAAAGCAATGTGTCCAAAACGTGTCAGTATCTGGTGTACATTGGTGTCTAGAGGAGTAATTGTACCGTATTTCTTTGAAGATGAGGAAGGCAATGCAGTAAGAAGATATTGCCTTTCACGATATATGGTTTCAGCAGGACGATGCCACAAAGCATTGACTGTCTTGCACGAATTTGCTCCTTGGTTTGGTGATTTTTGAACTTCTGACTCTGGGGTTATTTGAAGTTACAGGTCTATCCCAATAGGTTCCAAACCACAAAAGCATTGAAATTAGTCGCTCTATCGATTAAATAACACAATATATATATATATATATATATATATATATATATATATATGTGTGTATATATAATAGTGTTATTGCAAAAGGGTACGCATGTACCAGAAAAGCATGGTGGTCATTTACAGACATTTGTAGACTCGTTAATTTTGCTTCAGTGAGAGTTCACTCAAAATTTCCCGTTCCATTGTGCCACCCTGTATAAATATTAGAAAGATGACAGTATGTTCGTCTCCTTGTAGAATCCATTAAATCATAAAATTATACTAACATTCAATGATTTGCATGGTTATCTGACACGTTATGATAGACGGGCCATGGCAAATTTTGACGATAACAGCTCGATATTAATTAATAAAACAAATCAAATATATAATTTAGTTAACAATTTAAAATATAATAGGGAAATAACAACGCCAACAATTTTAATTTTTCCTTACTTGCGTCTGCATTAAATCAATCTTCTACGTACATAAGTACAACCTCAACCTACAATCCTACACTCGCACAAAACAATACAAATTAACATCGGCGAAGGTTAGGCCTGGTGGCAGCGGAATTAATGCCCCGAGACGCAAAAATACAGTCGCGGAGACGTCGCAAAAAGTCGCCGGGAAGATAAAAAAAAATGCAAGAAACAAACGGAGAAGGCTACGCACGTGAGTAACTACCTCACATATCGTTTAGTCAACGTTATTGCCTTCCACATAAATTGCATTCATTCGAACGAATGTTGGGGAAAAATTTAAATATTCTTCGTCTTTAAGATTTTCTTTTCTTTATTGCGTAGCGTAATATACGGCCTCGTAAGTTAATAATAATTAGTTATAGTCCACTATACAACTGTTACTCGATATTTCTTGAATGCATGTAAACGATAGATATGAATTAGTTCAGATACTAACTATTAACCATTGTAAAAGGTGCCTGTCTTTAAAGTATTATTTATAATGCAATTTATTATAGCTGAATTCGTATTTTCAGCGAATCTCACAATCTGTAATTATTTTCTAAGGTCAAATCTTTTTTCAAGGTAAGAAAAGGTAATATTGTTAAATTTGGCACCATTGCATTGAATTGGTGTTAAATTTGTCAAGATTTGCACGTTAATGTTAGATTTTAACATCATGCAACTAAAGAAAAATATACAGTCCCTGTCCAATTTATTAGGGCCACTTGCTAAAATAGCAATTTTGTTAAAATATATAATGAAAAACGTATTCCACAAGCTTATTCATTGAGCTTATTGTGATGCCTCCTTTGGCTTTTATAATTGCGCTTATACTTTTTGGCATGCCGTCTATGCAAGCGTTAACGGTCTAATGTCTATGTCTAATTGCAGCGATTTTAGAACATTCTACACGTTCCCAATTGCATTGAGGTTGGGTCAATCTTCGGGGGAGGTAACACTGGTAGGGCTTGCGTTTACAAAAGAATTTGGATGGATTTGACCATTTAGCATGATGCCTTATCGTCCATAAATATGTAAGGTCCTTAATTCGGATCTAAATCATCCTCTAATACACACTTATATTGGTATTGATTCATGGTGCCTTGGCAAAAATACAGTGGTCCAGGACCTTCGTTCAGATGAACGTCGTCTAACAAATTGAGCTCTTTCGGTCATGGCTTCTAGTTTTGACTCATCGCTGAATACGATATTTAACAAAAAGATATTGTTCACACAAAAAAACTTTGCTTGATTTGCATATCCATCTAAGTTATTCTGTCTTACCTTTCGCCAATCTTCAATTGTGTAATCATAATGACGCTTTGGATATTCATAACGTGTTCGCTTCATTGTCGCTGTTAATCTTGTCTTTTTCAGGGGCGTCCGCATTTTAATTCGGCTTCGTACGATCATCTACGTAATGTCCGCGTGGATATTTGCACTCGTTGTCAAATGCCAGATAGGAAATTCTAATAAAAAAAGAAATGTAGTAGCCTTAAATTTAATAAAACAATTGCAGATTGTCATCCGAACAAAATACACTTTTGAGGCGGAAATTGTTATACAGCAGATGAATTCTTTTGAGAAACTAACCGATTCACTGTCGACTTATTACTTGTTCTTTCTTTGAAGAACTATCTTAACAGTCGATTATAAATGCCATTCTAAAAAGACTAACATAAATTTGACTAAATATTTTTAAAATGGTTCTAGGTGTAACACAATGTATGTGAATGTAGTATATTTCAATAAATTCCTAATAGTTCAACAAAATACACATTGAATAACTAACTTAGCAAAATTTTCAAAATTAGTTTAATTTCATAATTACCATTCCATCGTCTAAATAATAAAAGACCTTTCCAGGAACCACGTTTTTTTCTTAATTGTTGCATTACCAAACAAGAAACCCACACCGTCCTCATTTTTATAACCTGATTCAAACCATAACGCTACCATAAAATATTCCGCAAGTCCCAAACCAAACTCTCGCGCTAATTGTAAACTACCTTCAAATTATTTAGCCAAAATTTTCAATTTGCGTTGGCCAATCAGACTTTGCGTTCACATCTTGCATTATCGCAATTAAAATTTCTCCGTTTTATGGCGCCTCTACCTCGACACGGAGTTTACGATCAACAGCTACGGTCATTAAAAAGACTTCTTTGTCCGCTACGAGAAACCAAACTATGTAGTTAGGTGTAGTACGCGTTTGTGCTTATTTGCGAGTACGTTATACTTTGAAATAATATCCCGAAAGCCTCCAGGTTCGTAGTAATCACGTTAGGACATTAACTTTTGAGGTTTTTTCGAATAATATCGACGTTAGCGACCGCGAGATGACATTGTTATCCGCATGTACGTGACCATTCTCGTTAAATAGACAGGTTTGATTGTTGCTGAAGGTGTTTAGTTATGACTGGCTGCTGGCGCTGAGATTCTAACTTGTTAATTTATATTTTACTGCTTTTCTAACGTAATAGAAATTGTTTGGATGCTTACGAATGGGATGATATAAACATTATGTACCAACGTATAACTGAATTATTGCTGGATAATGAACTTTGGAGTTTTTACAAATTTAATAATAACAGTTTATTGGGATTTGTAATTTAACCATTACAGAAAGAGGGTTCTAACTAGATAAATAAATAAATAAATAAATAAGTTAATACATAAAATAAGAGTGAGGCATCAGAGTATATACATATGTATATCAGGGGTGCTCAGACTTGAACGACTGGCGATCTATCTCAAAATTGTTAGACTACAAAGCCATCGACTCTGTAGATGCCGCAAGTATGTGTGATACAGGATTGTAGTGAATGTTAACGAAAACATCTATATCCAAAAATACGTTTCACAGGAAAAAGGATAACTCATAAAAGGTGAGATATTTCTCAATTTACTAGAATCACAAGAACGTCTTTCAAATTCACTCAAAATATTTGTTAATTCTCTCTCATAAATATCAGAATTCAACTGAGGAATCCTTGGTTTCAAAGACGGAAAGTGTTTTTCTTTTTCTTTATCTTGCACTTCCAATTTAATGGTATTTAAATGCACTGTGACGTCCGTTAAAAATGTCAAATAATCAGCAATTATTCGCTTTTAAACATCTGAGTGTTACCACCTCTTTCATGTAGAAAAGCAATTATTTCGGGCAATAAATCTTGAAACCTTTCTAGGGACTTTCAAATCAGTATGTTCAGTAGATTCATTATCTTTCAACTACATTTTAAAAAGCCGTCATTACAAGCTTCGGGCACGGATGGAATTCCCAATTTTCCTTCCTCTTCTAAATGGCGTAAATAGTCTTTACATAATTTAGAGTAATGTTTTGGGTCATTATCTTGCTGGAAGATAAAATTTTGAGCCAAAAGTCGAATTCCGGAAGCAGCAATACACTCTTCTCTGGCACGTTCACCCACAGATCTTCTTACGAATATGCATCTTCGGGTTCCGAACAGCTCAAATTTGGACTCATCCGTCCGTAGGACGTTCTTCCACTCTTCTATGGTCCAGTGTTGGTCTTCACGAGCCCATTTAAGTTGCTTTTGCTTGTTTTATTTGCGTAGTAATGGCTTTTTCATCGCAATACGTCCACGGAGCCCGGCTTTCTGTAGGCGACGTTTGACTGTAGAAACACTGACTAGTTTTTGGCGACCAACATTTAATTCTGCGGTGATTTCCGGGGCTGTTTTGCGTCTATTTAACTTGCTGGTAACCACTATTCTGCGATCATCTGCAGATGTTGTCGCTTTTGGCCTTCCACTCCGTCTCTTATTAAGAAAACTGCCAGTTTCCCGATATTTTTTTACGTTATAGTCAACCGTAGCGTGGTGTATTTTAATTTTTTTGGCAATTTGTCGATTACTTATGCCACTTTTATGGTAAGCTATTATAAGCGCACGTGTTTCCGTACTAATTTCTCTTCGCGGAGGCATTTTAAAAAATTGTAACACGATATTTCGCTCACGACGTGAATAGAGTAACCAGTACCACACTGCAACTGACTATAGGTTACAGATTGTTACTGAACTACATTTTAAATACGTATTTCATTTTATTATAATGTTTTTTTGGTAAACATAATACTATATGAATAATCCATGAAAACAGGGGTGCCTAAACACTTTTGAGCGGTAGTGTACCTGTCAGATTGGCTACATAGTTATCACTTTCATTATTGCAGCCGAAGCCATTAGAACAATATAACGACTCCTCAATAATATCGGAGAACATATCTCTACATACATTCATACACACATATACAACCCTTTCATAAAACTTCGCTTATTATTAATACATCCATTTATTTCATGTAAATGAAAATTGTTAATGCGTTTCTTATCTTCGCGCTGCAAGCACAGCAATTAACACGCCATACGGTCCGCGATAATTAAACCGCATACCCCATAACCATAACGTAACGTCGAAGTTCTCCATTGTACCAGCGTCATACCACCTTGGACAAAGTAACATCTCCTATCGCTGAAACGCTATATTACACGTCAAAATATATACGCTGCCGATAATAATGGGAACCGAATGGGGTTATTTGTAACGCATGCTATCGGAAAAAAACCTAGCGCGAGAGTGTGGGTGCGTATGGATCGTTGCAAAGTGTAGCAGCAACGATAGGCTCTAGATCCACAACTAGATAGACTTTATGAATTATTTATTTTGCGCGTACGGTGTTTGTATGTGGTTGTATACTCTGGGACAATCGATTTTAAACGTATGTATACGATGCTGAAAAGTACTGGTAGCGTTATTATTGTAAAATACTCACTGGCTATTAAGTTAATGCGTTTTACTGAATTATATTGGATTTGGAAGTTCCATTTATTCTAATGTTTAATTACAAATTTTTACTTTCTTAATAATTTTGCATGATGACATCCAATTGTATTCATTCTTTAGGAAAAACAGGTGCAAGGCAATAAACTCCCATTAGCACTAGACATATTTTCCGTATACTAATGGTAGTGCATTTGTACCTTATCTAATCTTAGATACGGACCTATTACGCATCTCTAGGCATTACAACTGATACTAAACTCGGAAGCTGTTGAAAGTTCATCGCGAATAAGAGCAAGAAATTCCCCACATCTACACCAAATATAACGCTGATCTAAAATACAACACCATCGGAGATTTTAAAACCCTAAAGTTCGAAGCTCGAACGCCGCTAGAGCACGGGCAACTTTTTCGTTGTCCAATTATTTTCCGACAAAACACACAGAACCCGTCTCCGTGTCGCGCTCGTCACTTTTTAATTGCGACAAAAACTAGCCACATCTCGAACCTCCGTCGCATTGCTTTTGTTCTGCCGTAGCTTCGCCGCTGCGAACTTCCACGCCGAATGCGAGAGATGTTCCGATACTGACACGATAGGCTTGTAACGGACGACGTAAACTCCTCGGAAATCGAGGACCAATTAAAGTTCCACGATGGACGATTTAGATTGGGCGGATGGCGAAAATTTTGTAACTTAATGCGTATCTCGCGAGGTGTAAAATGGTCCGATTTTAAAGGGAATGCGTGGTGAATAGATGAATCGTGAGTTATTCCGATTAAAATTCTACGTACGTAGTAAAATAAGTGCAGTTAGTAAAAAAGAAAGGTCCTAAGATACGTCCTTGCGGTATCCCAAATTTTAAGTTTTTTTTTTGCTGGTTGTTAAAGGTTTAGTTTTGGCGAATATTGCTGTTATACTACAGGGTGTCCCAAAAGTTCTTTTCAAATTAGAACTAGTGTAATACAATAATAGGAAGGTTTATTGGGTTTATTGGGAATTTATTCCTTAAAAATTACGTCTTCTAAATGTGTTCCGTTATTTTTCTGGCATTCTTCCGAACGTGAATTCTTCGAGAATTCAGCTAGAGAGTAAGGAGTGTTGCTGCACACCCTTGTTTTAAGGTAGTCCCATAGGAAGAAGTCCATTGGTGTTAACTCGGGGCTACCTGCCGCGTCTAGATATCAATTTTCAGCAAAAAATTTCACGAACATCTAGCAAGAATACGTGAGATGTCGCTCCATCTTGTTGCAACCAAGTTCTTCTGATTAAAATCATTAAAGTCTTACAGGACTGGCGTAAAAAGTTGTTAATCATTTCCACATATCGCTTGAATTTACGGCTGTTCTACGATTTCTGTCATCCACAAAAAACTTGGGCTAATAATTCCTTGCGCCGAGATTGCAGCCCGAGCAATAAGTTTTCTGATCTAGATTTATTGAACTCCAATAATGGCAGTTGTGCCTGTTTACATTTTTAAATTGACAAATCTCTTTACTTTGTTGAGTATCACACATTTAATGCGATGTTTGTGTGTGCTAATGTAAAAAAGGAGAAAGTGGAGCACGTATTTGTTGCTGCTGAATTATAGTGAAAGACTTTATCAACAGGGGGCGTAGCTCAGATGGTAGAGCGCTCGCTTAGCATGCGAGAGGTACCGGGATCGATGCCCGGCGCCTCCAAATCATTTTTTTTTTTTTAATCTAAACGCCTATTTCTATTATTCACGAGTCAAAAAAATAAATAATATTAATAAACGTAACACAATTAATACTATAATATTCTATCGGAACAAATTCATTAGTGAGAGCAACCAAAGGCAAAGGCCCTACGTAAGCACCATAAAGAACCCCCAATTAACATCGTAGGCAATCCAATTTCTTTTTGTAAAATTTTGGATGTTAAATTGGATTTTTTTTTTGTATTCCTCTGAACGTTTTATACACATACGAGTCAATATTTGGGTGTGGTATAAACTTCCAATATACAGACGAAAGAAAGTGGAGCAATTATTTGTTGTTCACGAATCGAGGTTCAAATTCGTGTAACCCGGGGGCGTAGCTCAGATGGTAGAGCGCTCGCTTAGCATGCGAGAGGTACCGGGATCGATACCCGGCGCCTCCATTTCTTTTTTTATTTTACAACATCTACGGTAGGTAAAATTGAGGAATAACATTTTTTTAAAAACGTTCTGAATTAAAATGTAAACTAACTATAAATGTTATAATAATAACTTAGTATTGATTAGGAGATTCGAGATGCCTGGCAAGGTTTAATTTAAGATATACACAGAAATAAAATTAAATATATCTCTCTCTATGTACATGCAATTGACTTTGTTGCAATCTTATTTTGGTTAAAGTAAAAATTTCCATAAACGTTGTTCTACAAACATCTACCATGTGACTTTTGACAATTGAATAACCTATGACGTACAATACTAAGAAGGTCATTAGGGTAAGTGCTTTGAACTTTTGCGCATTCGTTGTAAAATTATTTTAATAAATTTAATTTCCATTCATATGAAACTGTTCTATAAGAAAAGTAACGTTTGTACTATAGTTACAATTTCCAACATCCAGGAAACATTTTTGGCAAATCTTTCAATGAAATAGAATCAGAGCGCATTGCTTTCTCGCTAAAAGCCACACGAGTTAGAAACAATTCGTCTGTCATATTGGATCAAATGGTCGCAAAATTCTACACGTGTTACCTCATTGTTTGCCCGAAAAATCTGTAACAGATGTACTTGGTATGGTTTATATTTTTAGCCTGTTCACACTTTGAACAATTATTGGCGATAGTTCTGGTTTTCTGATTGTTCTTCATGTTCTCCTCAGACACATGTAGTCAGCTCAGGTTTTAATTCTTATATGGACACTGAATTTTATCAATCTGGTTATTGTAACGACAAATAAATGTTTTTCCTCGTAAGATGTTCCATGTTATCGAATTCGCCAATGCAACAGATTGAATAGCAGCCATTTTGGTGACAACTAACACTATCCTTTGGAGTTGGAGTGCCCTAATGGGTCTTTTAATATTAAAATTTGATACTGGTCAGTTGAACCTAACATGGTCCTGATATCGCCTGTAAGTATTTAGTTTAAATTTTCTGGCCAATACCTTCTCGCTGATGGATTAAGTGATCACCATTTCGTAATAAATTCTCGAGACAGGATCTGGTTATCGTTGTATAATGCAGTGTTCTTGTTCTTCATTGTAACACTTTCCTTTCGCACACGGTATTACTCACAAAACAATTCTTATTCTAGACTAAAGACTACCGTCTTTAGTACGTATCTGGACGTTCAGGTATTAATATCGGGGTAGTATAACTTCGCTTTATTGACGTTAATCTCTCTATCTTTATTAGTATTCATTACTTTTCGTTTTATGAGGAATATAAAGATATGATAATGGGAAGTTTTAATTATTTATTGCACAGGTGGCGGACTGCGATAGAGATGGAAGGCTACGGACGCAATATCAGGACCGTATTATCTTTGTTGAGGCGATGAAGCAATAATAAACGCGTTAAAAATGTTAATGTTGTCGATTATGAACGTAATGTATACGATTTGTAATGCGACTCTTAAATTAAGTCGATGATATCCATTATCTGAAGGACTATAATTTACGATTATTGTTTTAAATCGGTTACAGTTTTTTTTTTCTGCCGGTAAATTTTCGTCTTTTTCTGCCAGGAGAATTAGCAATCATATGCTGTACTGCAAAAGTCAATTAATTACGTCTTATTGTTAGTAGTATACCTTTGTCGCTAAGCGTGGACTGAGACGTAGTGGTTTACCTCAAGAGGAGGCTGCTTCATCTGGATATTTGAGTTAGTTGGTTTGGTGGTACTGCGGGTGTGTACCAAGTGTTATATGTTGCTTGGGATGAATCACTTGATGATATCTTCTATTTTGATTTATGGCTGCTTTCTAGGCGAACTAAATTTTCGTTAAAGCTTTTTATTATTTAACTAATTGAAAGTTTTCCTGGAAGACTGTAGATGCAAACTTGAATTTAAACTGAAAAACGACTTCCAAATTTTTGCTTTTAAAGCCCCTCGTGATCCTTCCATTTCATTATAAGTCAAGAACTTTACCTATTGTGTCCCAACATCCTTCAACCACCGCAGCCAATTTTTATACGTTAGAGCACGGTCACATTGCAATTAATTCTGAAGAAGCAACCTCCCTCATTGTCGTTAATTGAGTTACTGCAAATAGTATACGATGTGTACACATTTTTGGATACCTTAAGCGATAAAGTATTTTAAATAACGACCCAGAGTAAGCAAAATTTATAGTGGTAATGATGAATCTCTTGCGTAACTGTGAAGATTACTTTAAGTATGAAAATGTTACATCTCACTAAATGTACAATGGTCATCTTCCTTTGTATAAGGACATTTGTTCATCGTGGCAAGCGTTGCTTCGTCAGGGGTTGGAGGTATACAGCCGAAGTCAAGTGTTTCGAAATAATTTATACAGGGTGTATCTGAAGTACGTAACCAAACTATGCAGGCGTCTTCTAGATGTTAAAATAAGACCTTAGGTAATGGACATTTTGATAATATAGTCGGTAATGGGTGAAAATTTAATGCATTTTCTATTTTCCATCAGCTGACGGGTACAGATTTTTAAAATTTTTGCAATTGTATTAGTGAAAATTTCCATATTCACATGACACAATTCGGGAACTCCTAAAAGAAGATAACCCTATTCCAAGCGAGCCTATTTAAGATGCAACTTCGTTAGTTGGGGTAATCCCAACACTGTAAGATATCAATAATAGTATACAAGTTAAAATCACGAAATTGGATGACTTTCCCATATTCAAACACATCCGTTATGATTTAGCAATTTTACAAGCATTAACCACCTGGTGACCTGAAAGCAAAGATCTGTACTTAATTCTGTCCGATTACTAGTTTGGAGAGAATGCATTTTCGGACACATGTTTATTATTAAAACAAATCTTGTTTTGTTGTCTACAAGGTAACTTGATAATTTGACTATATATTTCAGATACAGCCTGTATATTATTACCTATATTCTGTTACTTATTGATTATCTGATTCGATGCATACTGCTATGACACCCTGATCTACTTGGCAGCTCTAATTATAAGATAAAGAAATGATAGATGTCCAGATTGAAACGGAGTTCGAGAATCGATTTCCATGTCATTACTTTCATTTCTAAATCCGCTAGCATTTGAATCCCAGGTGATAAAGTGTTAGTATTTACAATAAACCCTTACTTAGAATTCAAAGATTATCGATGATAGATGTAACGACAATATTTTATACCACATGAAAGCAGCGCTGAATTTAATTATAAACCTAATGATCTTTGATATATCAGCGATATTTCGCAAGATTTTAGATTTCTATATTCTGTGTCACGTTTGAGAATATAAAAATATGTATTCTATCATCCGTTTTAAGCGGTATTCGAACAATCTCTAGAAGCATTCTACCCGTTACTTGAATATTTTATCCGATACCGAGGAATTTCGAAACATAGCACGATCCTTTCCACAAATAATTCATAAATTCAAGAACCAATTAACACTCGTTCCTTAAACCAATACAGTCACCCCACACGTAGTGGTGTTAGACGTGCAACATGTTTCGATCCATCGAAGAATGTCTGAACCTCGCCGGACTGTTAGCTTCTTCAAGTACGTCGTATATGGAAGTCGCCGAGCCTACAGTATGAGGATTCGAAGTTAACGTGTTCAGCGCCGTGGAAATTTCGAGTTGGCCGAGGATGCGTATGTTAATCATCTTGGAATATAAGCGTCAGATGACGTTATAGTAAGCCGACTTGATGTTTTAATTGTGTAAAGCATGGTGAACCAAAAAAAAAAAATGTCGGGGATATATTTTCGAGGCTAGATTTTTATTAGAGATTTAGTACGATGAATTATTTTACTAGTACCTTACCTACCAGTTGATAGAATTATGTTTTGTAGTACCATGTAATTAATAATAAGAAAGAAATTTTGAGGCGTAATATTAATGAAGCCAATTGCATAGGTCAGCTGAAGATAAATTGGCATCTTTATGCGGTCATTGCTTAAGAGGAGGGGATCCTCATGAATTTTATGTTCACAAGTCAAATGTGAAATCTCAATTGGTAAACATAGATACACTTAGGTGGAAATGTAAAGATATAAATTGCTTAAATACAGTCAATTGTAAAACTTTTAAGCCTAATCAAAGTTTAAGTTGAATACTAGATTTATTAACTTTATTTACTGAAGAAATAGCATGCTATATATTTGGCCTCAGAAAAAATGCACAAAATACAAATTCATAAACGATCCCCAAAAAGTTTATTGGAATATTTTTTGATCACAAGGATATCTAGATTATGATCTGATGATGAATCTTAACATCAAGAAGATAAATTCGCGTGTGGTTTATTAAAAAAAATGTTTCACCATTCAAATATTTTAAACACAGTAAAATATTTAAAAAAGTCAAACGAATCTTTTTCTATTTTAAATATTTAAAATATTTTGAATATAGTTCACAACGTTGATTATATTACTCTGAAAATTGCACCTAACTTGCGTTTTTGAATTGGAACACCCTGTATATTTTACATCTTAGAATTCTTTAACTGTCTTTTAAAAAGGGTTTTGTAAAAGGTTTTGGCTTCTCCGTGCCTTCAGAACGTTTACAAAGGTTAAAAAACGGTCTATGAAGAAAAATGAAGTATGAGGGAACAAGATATTCTTCATATCCTTCTTCCTTGTATCCTTTCGATCCAGGTCGGTCGTCGGTTGTCTTTACTTTTCATGTCACCCATTTCTTCCATTCTCCCTGGTTTATTTCCTTTTCCTTATTCTCTTCCAAACTATTACCCTTTTCGTCATCATTCGCTGTTCATTCTTACTTTCAAATTCGTCAATTCGTCTATTTTGCTTCTCTGTTAGTGAAAATCTGCTATTTTTTAATCTGCCGTTTATCTACTTAGTAGTAGAGTTTATAGTAGACTCGGTGGTCAAGTAGTAAGAGGACCTGCACTTGAATTTGTGTCTCAGGTGTCATGCTTTCGAAATTGACTTCCGTCAAGTATAGTGTCAGTACTTTTTCGAGTGGGCTTGGTATGATTCCGAGTCACCATTCGCCGTTAGGTATCTAATTAGGGGCGTTTCATCTTTTACGATGGGCAGATACCTTGGAACACTTTAGATGCACTTTCTTACACCTTCATGTTCCTGAGGTTATGGCAGGCTTAAAATAGCTTATATGGGCCTCTCACTACCAAAAACAAAATCCAGTTTGGCTTCTTTCTCGTTTAGTTATTCCTGTCACTTTTCTCGTAGATCTCAATTCTATAGCTGCTAAATTATTCTAATATTTTTTTCTTCTGGAGCTATTTGATCTGGTCCATGAGCTTGTAATAGCTTCTATTTTTTTCCTGCTATTGTTAGTTGCTTCTTTCTTTTTCGTGGATTAAATTTAGTTTCATAGTAGCACACATGCTCTTCTACAGTATCTTTGCTTTCAGTCTTTAAATTTCCATCTTTGTTTTTTATTCCACTTATTTACTTCTCTTTCTTTCATGGATGTAACTATGTTTTTGCAAAATTTTCCTGACTGTTACTTTTGGCTATATTTAAAAATCCTTATACCTCACTGATTTTTTTGGAATTTTGGTAATTTGTAGGTTCTTCTTCAATTATTACCTATTCGTTCCGAATATTGATGACCATCCTAGCTATGAAAACGTTATTGATTGCTGTTTTAAACAGTTCTGTGGTTGTTTTTGAATACCAAGTTCTTGGTTGTGATTGATGAGTTTTCCTACTGTTCTCTTTTTGTACTTGCCAAATTTTTCTCTCACTCTTTTATATACATTGAGGTCATCAAATTACTGTTGCGGTATTTCTATTGCATGACATTTTTCCTCCAATTTGTAGGTTACAACTAGTAATTGCTGAGGTATGAAAAATTTTCTAAAAAAAAAAAGATGCTGTTCTCTTTACGACATTTTTCACGATAAACGTATCTTCCTTTTGTACATATTTTCTTCAGGCGATTTTCTTTAATTTCATATCTCTTTTCACGTCTTCATGCCACCATCAAGTTCTCTCTAAATTCCTCTTTTGATACCTCCCTAAAACATCCCGGAAAAAGGATATTAAACATTTCAATTTCCAACCTATAAAGGGTTTGACAATTTACCTCGCTTGATTAATTTGTTCTAAAAATAAATAACTTGATTCTACAAAATGTATAATTTTGTACCTTCTTTAATTTGAAGTTTAAAATTTAGGCTTACTTTGTATGCAATGCCTTGAAAATAATTGACAAATTTCCACCAAGTTTCCTAATTCATAGGATACCAGTAATTTACTTGAGCACGGAAAACGTTGGTGTAATTTCCGTTAATTTTCAAAAACCCTATATATATATATATAAATCGACCTTAACGCTCATGTTTAATTCAGTAAGAAACAAGCTCTTATTTACCTTCTGCATGCTTCCACACGCGTTCAAACAAACTGCTACACTACCAGCTACAAGGCCTGTTTTGTGCCATCGTAGTATAAACAAAATACCCCTCACTCTCGCATACGTATACGCATAACATGGAGGTTGATTATCGTAAATATTGAGTCATTAGATCATTCACGACAGCGCAGCGACTTACGTCTCCGTGGAAAAGTGCCTTCTTGGCATATATACATATGTACGTCCATACATTTATGTGCCCGTGCAGGCAAAGGCCTGCTTATTCAGTCCGAAGGAGCGGACAAAGTGGAATTGATTGAGTCGGAGGGATGCATAAAGCCGGCACGTCACTCTCCGGCGCCGTACCAGACATATTTTGCCTATTGGAAGAGGGAGCAGCTTCTCAGCATTGTTCGCCTCCGTTCATACATATACATTTCTCTGGGATTGATGTAAACCGTTTTGGGTCCTGTCTGCCAATATGAACGTCCTTGTTCCTCTAGAGAACGAACGGTTTGGAATTAATTCCAGAGATATAGACGTCAATATTCAAGAAAATTAGCGCCAAGAGGCTAATGTAGTCTTTGAAAGAATTTGAAGAAATGTAAACGTTTTAAGAAGCGGATAAAATCAATTGTTTTTAGAATAGTTTGTTGATATTTTAAATTGTAGCTTTTGAAATTCTTTATTAGATTGATGGAGTTGACGACGGAAGAAGAGAATGTTTTTAAGAGGTGTACCAAAACAGGTACTAAACCATTAATCACTAATTAATATCTCCCATTTTTGCAGCTGTAAAATGCTTTGGAACAGCACAAGGTAAAACCAAAATGATTGTGAGAATTATCTGTGATATCTTTTGATCCATAGAAGAGCAGAATCCATAGATTCAGGATTTAGATTTCCGCTTGTGGTAAGTGCTGGATGGATTGAGTAGCTTAGTAACTGCGACTGGCGGTTCCAAGCCTGAATAACGAAGGAAGGTTCTCAGGTCGGGTTACCTGCCTACTCGAGTGAAAAAGGTAACTTAGCTCACAGAAGCAAATATATGCCTCGGATCAGGACGGATCTGGAACACCTACATCCGAAGAGGCGTAGAAGGAAATAGGCAATAGCCTACCTACCACGTGTAGAAAGGAAGAAATAAAAGAAGAAGAAAAAAGGGCGACTGGCTGAAGAAGTTCTTTTTTCTTCAATTCAAGCCGTTTTTCATTCCTGTGAGGTACTTTGGAACATTATCTAGAACCATCTGGAACAACCATCAGAATTTGAAATTTCAAAAGCAAACCTAATTAATTTGCACGACGCCAGTTGCTTAGTGTGACGTATTTATAATTAAGTAGATCTTTTTAACCGATAACATTATTCATCATGCTTATGAATGCATTCATAAGGTTTGTACGTTTTTGCACAGCTTAATGGTACTTCTTGCCCCAATAAAATACTTTTTTATATATAATATTGCAAAATGAACTACATACATCATCCGTTCCTATAGGAACGTTCTAACATCTTTTTAAAGCCATCACCTCTCATACTCGTTCCAAACGGTCACAAAAGGTCCGCCTCATCCGTGTCGGACTCTATGAACGCGCAAAAAATACATCGGAACGACCATATTTAGCGAGTCCGATCGCGTCCTAGCCGTTACAAGAAAACTGAAAACGCGATTCTCGTCTCCCGGCCGTTCTATCCTCTTCTTCTTTTTTTCTTCGTCTTCTTCAGCTGCTTCATTTTGTTACGCGTTATACGTCTGGAAGGCGAAAAAGATTCCGCGAAATCGTTCCTACGTTTGTTTTATTGCGTCGTTGTTGTATAAAATTTCGTTTCGGTTAACAAGTCTCTTACCCTAAATTATTGTATCACACGTCCATTTAATATTATCCAATCGTTGCCGGCCCGAAGCGTCGTCGCCGTTTGCGCGAGCGAATCGATGTCTGTTCGGCAAGACGTTCGTGCCAACGTCGTATACACCGTCGTTCAACGGAATTGTGTTGGGTGTAGGAAGGAAATAGGATGACGGATTTTATTTATTATTTAAGCAATTCTAAATGACATATTTATAATGAAACGAACGTGTATATTTGCCGGAAATTATAGAAATATATTTATATTTATTATATTTAGCATTCGAATACGTCGAAACGAATCATACGCATACAAGAATAAAGCGTTGAATATTAAAAAGAACGTCGTCGAAGCAATGACGTGGTAACGCGTTTGTATTTCGAAACTTCGTCGGAGATGCGGATAAACCGGCAATATAGCTATAGATGATAGGAGACAACATAGTCGTCAAGTCTAAAAATACAATATCGTCACTGAGGTGCCAATACAAACATTATCCGGCAATTATCGACCAACATCACACTTAATTTGATTGTTTATCATTATCTTATCTTTAAGACGTAATAACAATGAGCAATATAAATTGAGATGCTTTAGCAAACACGTCCGATAATGAGACCGTCTGGATCATCGTGTGCTGGATTCCATATACTTACAATGTTGATCAACTGTTTCGCTATTATCGCTCTAACAGAACGTTTAGACTCCCCTATAGAAGTATTTATGTACATACAAACTTCCTCGGAGCTAAATACATGTACTTAAGGTAGATAAATGTCTCGCACTGCGTACGTATGTACATACATGCGAATGCATATGTGTATATGCATTTTGAGGTACATTTAACAAACTTCCTCGGAGGTAAGTACAGGTACATAAGGTAGTTAAATGTCTCGCACTGCGTATATACGTATATGCGAACGCTTATATGTATATCCATTTTAAGGTACGTTTAACAAACTTCCTCGGAGGTAAGTACAGATATACAAGGTAGCTAAATCTCATATGTATATGCGAATACATGTACTTGTATAAATAAACCAAATTATTGCATGTCTGCATACAAATGTATTCGCATATACACTGTTTGTATATTTATGCATAAATTATTATGTTTCCATTGGCTGTGGACGTAATAAATCCTTATTTTGATATCTTTTTATTGGTTTTGGGATTTCACAGTCAAGAAAAGAATTTATTCTTATTATTTCCCCAAGGACGCGTTACGAAGTTCTGTTACCTCTTCATCATGGCATTATAACGTCGTTCTACAAACATATAGGAAACAATTTAGTCCTTTTAGAAGATTATTTCTTATAACAGTTTTAGAAAAACTAGATATAATACCAAAACCTCATGGGAATTTGCCAGATTTATAAAAGAAGATAAATGAATGGGTAAGGCACTACTACCTGGCCATCATATTCCCTGGATTTAGCCCCAAACGACTCTGACCGGCTGGGTTACTGCTCATACCAACAGGGATAGTTATTCGAACATTTGATAAATAATTTCCTTCTATAATTTGTTGTTTTATTTATAGTTTTACATTCGTTTACAATTATTGCTTTTAAGTTCAAATTGTTATATTTTCGAATTCTTTATCTATTCTAATAAGAATAGAATTTTATTTGTGTTTATTGCTTTTATTTGATAAGAATTTTTATTCAGTTTAGAAAGTTTATTATTTTATTCTTCATGAGACTATGATGTCTGTCACTGTTATCCGTTATGAGATACATTGTCTGATCCTTCGATATATAACACATAGGCTGAAAAGTCCCGGGCCAAACACATAGATGACGCTAGTTTTATTGCAATCACCTTTCTCTCAGTTAGTACTAACCTTCAAAAGACAGCTGTTAAAATTTCATGATATTCTATTCATTAGTTTGTGAGTTATTGTGCTAAGAGTCACTCTACTTTTCTTATTTTTAAAACAATGGATCAGAAACAATTACGTGTTTTAATTTTACACTGCTTCTTGATGGGAAAAAAATACCGTTCAAGCAAAGCAATGGCTTGAAATGTGTTATGGGGACTCCGCTCCATCAGAAACAACAATAAAACGTTGGTTTGCTGACTTCAAACGTGGTCGTAGAGACACCGATGATGCAGAACGCAGTGGACGTCCAAATGAGGCGGTAACACCAGAAAACATCATAAAAATCCACAAAATCGTTTAGAATGATCGAAAAGTGAAGTTGCGTGAGTTAGCTGACATCGTAAATATATCAAAAGAACGTATTGGCTTTATATTGCATCAGCATTTGACTATGAGAAAGCTCTGTTCAAAGTGGGTGCCGCGTTTGCTCACTATTGACCAAAAACAAGAACGTGTTGATGATTCTGAGCAGTGTTTGGCCATGTTTAAACGTAACAAACCGGAATTTTTGCGTCGATATGTGACAATGGATGAAACATGGATTCATCACTTCGCTCCGGAATCAAAACGATCGTCATCTGAGTGGACAGCAAGTGGTGAACCTCGTCCAAAGCGCCCGAAAGCACAACAATCGGCTGGAAACGTTATGGCCTCGGTATTTTGGGATGTGCGTGGTGTAATATTCATCGATTATCTTGAGAAAGGAAGTACCATCAACAGTGACTATTATATAGCGTTATAGGAGCGTTTGAAGGCCGAAATTGCAAAGAAACGACCGCATATGGCAAAGAAAAAATGTTGTTTCATCAAGACAACGCACCGTGTCACAAGTCAATCAAAACAATGACAAAACTACATGAATTGAACTTCGAATTGCTCCCACATCCACCGTATTCGCCAGATTTGGCTCCCAGCGACTACTGGCTGTTCGCAGACATCAAAAAGTGCTCGCCGGTAAGAAATTTCGCACGAATGAAGAGGTTATCGCTGAAACTGAGGCCTATTTTGAGGCAAAAGATAAATCGTTCTACAAAAGTGGTATTGAAATGATAGAGCGGCACTGGAATGATTGCGTTGCTCTTGATGGAGATTACGTTGATGAATAAAGCTAATTTTGAACCAAAAAAACTGTGTTTTCTTTGTTAGGCCCGGGACTTTTCAGCCCATGTGTTATACCTGGATATGAATAAAAACAACTCAATGCTACACATGGCATTTATATCGTTTTTTAGTTATCAAATGAGTATTGTCTTATTATTTCCCTTTTCAGTAATACAAATACAGCGTTGAATTTAATATTATTTTTGCAAACTTCGTAAATCATATAGAATACAATAGCTCGCTTAACTAATTGGATATAAATTTATAAATATTCAGTAGTGATATAACAGTAAGCTTTCGGCTTGGCTATGACGTGTCGCCGAATATGAACAAATCTATGCTTATATACGCCTACCGCTGGAGTGCTTCCCATTTCCAGTCGCCCAGTTATTATTATTTTACTAACAAAACTATCTACTATCTACTCTCTATAACCCTGTCTGAGTCTCTATTATTCTGCAAACGTAGATATTCTTTACTAAAAAGAAATATCGGTGGAATAAAGAACTTATTGCGATAACAGAGCAATATTTCTACAATATAACGTAACGGTACTTTAACATTGTCCGAATACATTGAAACAGTAAGAGGTTGATAGTCTGACGTACTGCATTTGCATTTCAACTATCGTTTTTCCTTATACAATTTGTTGTTAAATAAAATTAATATTTCAAATGAAAGTAAGTTTGCTTTTAGACAATACTAAATCCTCGAACGGTGGTGTATTAACTTGACAACTAGTTCTCGTCCACCTCTCCGTGTTCTTATTTGTTATTATAACGACTAGCGTTCAGCGATGTTATCATTGCATTTTGCCCGTTGCTGTTGTTACCGTTGTTGTGAAAAGACACGCTATTCTTTCGCTATACACGGCCTTACCGTGCCATTCTATATACGTCGAGCGCTAACTATATTTTAAAACATATCGAACTAGTGCTGTTAAAGGAGAGGAAGAACGAGAAGGAGAAACAAGAGAAGCGCGCAGATCTGTATCGCAATTCGTATTCTCGGACGCCTTGCCTTCCTTACCACACAATGGTCTATTTCAATTAGAATTGAAGAACGGATCGGGTATTTGTAAGCTGGATCTGTCGATAGTCGAGGTAATAGCTTCTTAATTCAGCTAGAAGTTGGATAAAGCGAAGAAGAAACGTTTCTATATTCTATGTTCGTTTTGTGAAGTGGACGACGAAACATACTATTAACTATATACACTAGGGTGACAGAATAAAATAGACACCAGGTAAAGCGGTATAAATATGTAAACAGCTAAATTCTAAGAACGAATTAAGAACGTTCTCTTGTCATTAGGGTAGGGGTAGATGTATCGGAAGGAATTCGTCATAGTTAAGTATCGTTACAACTATGCCTCGCTTACAAGGTTCGAGTAATATTAGCGACTTCACCCGGGGTGGCCAGAGTGAACGCGCTTTCTGTAGGCGACGTTTGACTGTAGAAATACTGACTAGTTTTTGGCGACCAACATTTAATTCTGCGGTGATTTCCGGGGCAGTTTTGCGTCTATTTAACTTGCTGGTAACCACTATTCTGCGATCATCTGCAGATGTTGACGCTTTTGGCCTTCCACTCCGTCTTTTATTAAGAAAACTGCCAGTTTCCCGATATTTTTTTACGTTATAGTCAACCGTGGCGTGGTGTATTTTCATTTTCTTGGCAATTTGTCGATTACTTATGCTACTTTTATGGTAAGCTATTATAAGCGCACGTGTTTCCGTACTAATTTCTCTTCGCGGAGACATTTTAAAAAATTGTCACACGATATTTCGCTCACGACGTGAATAGAGTAAATACCACACTACACTGACTATAGGTTACAGATTTCACTACAGTCTTCTAGGAAGGTAATTTAAACATTATTACCTACAATCTAACAAATGACTAAATTTACCCAGTAAATTCAGAGGGATTGCTATTGTAATTGCACCGCAATAAACAGTTTATGGTAATCCGACCAAGTGCAGATAAATGATAGTAAACCTTATGCGATACAATGGGTGTTTATGTTACTGAACTTCATTTTAAATACGTATTTCATTTTATTATAATGTTTTTTTGGTAAACATAATACTATATGAATAATCCATGAAAGCAGGGGTGCCTAAACACTTTTGAGCGGTACTGTATATGCTTGCTATCGCTGTTGCATGTTGGTTAGCACCATTAGTCAGATGATTAGCGAATTGTCAACATCGTTCTGAAGACGCTAGCCGCAATGTTTGGCGTAACGTTGGGATGTACCAATTCAAGATCACGGCCTACAAGCCCTGAAATACGTACTGCCAATACAAATCCAGACTCCGGCTGTGAAGACCTAATGTATTTTATTACAACAATATTTTTAACATACTGTTGTATTTCCATAGGTTACCTTAAAAGTATGAGTGATAGTGTACGTTATAAAGCGACTTAGTGCAAGTGAAATTCACACGGAACCATACGCAATCCTCCTGTCGCAACGAACATTAATAAATTAACGCCAGCGGCTGCCCGTACGCCGCGCTTAATGCTGAAAAATTAGACGGCCTCTCATTATCGCCCGTTGTAATCCCTACATCGTAATTTTATTATCCCTTCTTAGCTTCTTAAAGGTACTATCGCGCAATATCTTGTGATGCGGCGTCTCTCTCGCCTCGAATAAGTTATATATCAGAGGCGCGCGGACTATAATCGCTATTAAATAGGCATCAGGACGGTATAAGCCGATATTAGGAAGCCGGCAAAAGAAGGCGAATCCTCGGGAATGGTTCCGATGCGGCGCTGCGGTCGCCTTTGCACCGGGTATTATGGGTATTTACGTCCCGATAAAAATATTTACGTCACGTGGTATAATGCCGATTCTTTGAAAGAATTTCTCCGGTTTCTTAATTATAATAAGGCTGATAGGAGCTCACCGAAGCTGCCTTGATTAATTGGTTTATTTTGAACACGTGTTTTGAGGAGAATTAAATGACGCAAGGTGCTGCGGATATTAAGAAAGAGTCAGCTTATATCTTTGTAGTCCGTTTCTGCCATATTCTCTGTTTCTAATACTTAGAGAAGGAATCGTTGGAGAGGGACATTTATAAGTTTTATAAATGGCATATGTTTTTTAAACAGCCCCCTTGCAAATCTAGAGCTTTAACATATTACTTCATAAGACCCAATTTGAGCAATCAAGAAATGCCGTAGAAAAAGAAAAGGTGACGTGATAGGGAAAATAGGTTTGATATTTGGCATCAGCGTATTTTTTATTTACTTGTACCATCATATATGTTCCCTGAATAGTTTATTAACACGCTATCCGAAAAGATGTCTGCATTGCCGCATGGTGCTATGTTATGACGCTTCCGGTTTACTTCCTATATCCACTGGAGCTACTTCGTTTGAGTCGGAGGTTTGCTATTCTGTTATATTTCTGGACTTGCTTCAAATGAATGTTATACGTAACCCAAATAATATTATACTAAAGTTGGTTTTTACTTCTTGTGTAATACCATCTTATCTTCACCCTTCCTTGATCATAGACGTTCCAGCCTGATCAAGATCAGCTCATGTCCACAAACTAGGTGCTGTGCTGAATGACACTTGTCGGACAATTACGGCATGTCTGAAGCCTACTAATCAGGAACATTTGTTGATGCTATCAGGCATCGCTTCAATGCCTCAATGGCTGAACAATCCAAACAAATAGACGCTTGGTGTACAGAGATGAGGCCCCAACTCTAGGAAGATATTAATCCATATAGTAGAGCCACTTACACCATCGATTCGGATAACCCGAGAATGATGAAGACTTTCTGCTGCTAACATCTCTATATGGAATGATACCGAAAGCCCCCTCCCCCTCTCCCATTCCCTCAGGGTGTCAACTTCACTCGAAAATATAGAAACATTTAACTAACTCGAAGCCAGGTGAGACGAAGCAAAGATAATCTTCTCTGGTGGGGATATGTGGGAGACAGTTCTTACCCCAGCTGTACAGACCATGGAGCGTCTGTTGGTTTGTTCACAGTATCTTATAATGAACAATGATGTGGCGATTGCCTATGCCAGATATTGGATCGATATATAGTAATCATAAATGACTGGAAACTTGTTTGTTAGTTTGCCTTTAGTTGGTTGGGTTAAAAATACCAACAAACAAAGGAGTTAGGCAAGGCTGTCGCGTGTCGTCAACAATATTTAACATATATATATGGATGCTATTATAAAGGAATGGAAAAAGAAATGCCCTAAAAGGATTCGTTTAGACTAGAACACCACTCTAAACTCTATCTCATATGCTGACGACTTTGTACTCCTAACAGAAGCAGACGATGACCTTATAGAAAGAAATATATACATTACAAAAAATCTGTCAAAACTATAAAAGGAAAATATCGGCTAATAAAGCCAAAATTATAGCTTTCCTGGGTAAATATCCAATTAGGACAAAAATAGTCATGAACGATATTATACTGGAGCAGGTGAAACATTTTAAATATTTAGGCTGCGATCTTGTACACGAAATAAATAAATAAACGTTTCTTTGAGTGAAGACGTCACTGACAACTCCGAGATAACAGAGAATCTTTGGACGTGTGTCCCATGAAGATCACCTTTTAAAATTGTTTTCTAATGTATGAGATGTATCAAATTATCAAGCTTCCTCCAATGTTCCGTCTATAAAATAAATAAAATTAAATTTTATTTGACATTAAATACATTATAATCGTACATGTAATAACGTCAAAGTCATATAGCACTACTTTATCCACCCACGAGACACTTACGTATGATACGTAACACGCATATTTGAATTTATTGCGTTATTTTATACGCTGTCGTCAAACCATGCTTACAATTACACGGCATATCCATTAAGTACGCATTTATCTGCGGAACAATTTACACGTGCCGCTGAAATATTACTTTCCGCCGATCTCTAAATATAGCGCATACGTATTGACCTACTGTCTGCGCGTATATCTGACGGTCAGTGAAAGTGCGGTGACGTACATACGTAGCTGCTTGAATATGGATCTGGAGCAATTTAATTCAGCGACAATAAAAAGACAATCGTTCTTGTAACCGGGGGGCGTAGCTCAGATGGTAGAGCGCTCGCTTAGCATGCGAGAGGTACCGGGATCGATACCCGGCGCCTCCAAATCATTTTTGCTGGTTTTCCCTCAGGAGAAATACCTTTTTTATGTGCTAATTTAACTGTCGTGATTTATGATTACTCTACGAATGTTTCTTTGCCAAAAAATGCTTTTCTAATAACATTTACAATAAGGATAAAGAGGAAAGGACCTAAATCACTGACTTGGGGAACTCCAAATATTACTCTTCGAATATTGTCGTTGCATTTAAATTTTTGATATGTATGTTAAGAATACTTTTAAATTTTTCTGTTGTACTATTTACAATAACACTGAAATTGATTTTTAACCGCTACAGAGAAAGTAGAGCAATTATTTTTTGCTGGCGGACCTGGATTTACATTTTTATCAACAGGGGGCGTAGCTCAGATGGTAGAGCGCTCGCTTAGCATGCGAGAGGTACCGGGATCGATACCCGGCGCCTCCATATCTTTTTTGCCAGTTTTCTTTCAGAAAAAATACCTTTTTTATGCGTTAGTTTAACTGTCGTGGCTTTTAATTATCTTACGAATGTTTGCTTTACCAAAAAATGCTTTTCTAATGACATTTGCTATAGGAATAAAGAGGAAAGGACCTAAGTCACTGACTTGGGGAACCCCAAGTATTATTCTCCGAATATTGTCGTTGTATTTAAATTTTTGATATATGTATAAGTTAAGAATTCGTTTGTATTTTGTTGTACTATCTACAATAACATTGGAATTGATTTTCAACTGTTATAGAGAAAGTAGAGCAATTATTTTTTGCTGGCGGTTCTGGATTTACATTTTTATCAACAGGGGGCGTAGCTCAGATGGTAGAGCGCTCGCTTAGCATGCGAGAGGTACCGGGATCGATACCCGGCGCCTCCATATCGTTTTTGCCAGTTTTCTTTAAAAAAAATACCTTTTTTATGCGCTAGTTTAACTGTCATGGCTTTTAATTATTTTATGAATGTTTACTTTACCAAAAAATGCTTTTCTAATGACATTTGCTATAGGGATAAAGAGGAAAGGACCAAAGTCACTAACTTGGGGAACCCCAAATATTATTCTCCGAATATTGTCGTTGTATTAAAATTTTTTATATATGTATAAGTTAAGAATTCTTTTAAATTTTGTTGTACTATCTACAATAACATTGGAATTTATTTTCAACTGTTATAGAGAAAGTAGAGCAATTATTTGTTGCCGGCGGACTTGGATTTACATTTTTATCAGAAGGGGGCGTAGCTCAGATGGTAGAGCGCTCGCTTAGCATGCGAGAGGTACCGGGATCGATACCCGGCGCCTCCATATCTCTTTTGCAATGTCTTCTTCAGGAAAGAAACTTTTTTTATGCGCCGATATAACTTAGGTGATGTTTAATTATTATGCGAATGAACCAAAATATAATACTTTTCAAATTACGTTTATAAAAAAGATAAAGAACAAAGGACGTAATATAATGATTTGGGGAACTCCAAGTAACATTCTTCGAATGCTATGGTTATATTTGAATTTTCGATATGTAGAGTAATTATCCTTTTTAATTCCATTGTTATACGATCTACAACAATATTTGAAATTAGTTTTGGTTGCCATAGAGAAAGTAGAGCAATTATTTGTTGCCGGCGGACTTGGATTTACATTTTTATCAGAAGGGGGCGTAGCTCAGATGGTAGAGCGCTCGCTTAGCATGCGAGAGGTACCGGGATCGATACCCGGCGCCTCCATCTCTTTTTTTACAAGTTCTTTTCATAAGCAACACTTTTTTATACACCAATGTTAACGTATGCAATATCTAATGATCCTACTTTAACTTAATGAATATTTTATTGCAGAGAAATATATTTTAAATAACATTACAGTGAAATAAAAAAAAAAACAAAGGCCCCAAACCAATGTCTTGTGGAACCCCAGATAATATTTCCCAAATATCACCGTTCTATTTGAATTTTTAATAAATAGAGGAATTGTTCTTTTGAATTTTATTGTTGTATTGTCCGCAGCAGCGCAGTGGAATTGATTTCTAGGTGTTATGGAGAAAGTAGAGCAATTATTTGTTGCCGACGGATTTGGATTTATATTTTTATAAGCAGGGGGCGTAGCTCAGATGGTAGAGCGCTCGCTTAGCATGCGAGAGGTACCGGGATCGATACCCGGCGCCTCCATCCTTTTGTTCTAATTTCTTTTCCTAAACAACACTTTTTTTATATACCAATGTTAACATATACAATTTCTAATGATCTTACTTTAACTTAATAAATATTTTATAGCAGAAAAATATATTTCAAATAATATTAGAGTAAAATAAAAAAACAAAGGCCCTAAATCAACGTCTTGAGGAACTCCAGATAATATTTCCTCGGCTACAATTTGTGGCGCTGTTAGTTTTCTATTGTGTTTGCTTAATAATACAAAGCCTCTGTTTTTATTATAATCCTAGACGCTCCAGAATAAACCCCATTTTTCTATAGTTCCACTTGTCCGATATCGTTTTATCATGTCATTTACTGTTGAACATCTCAGATTCATTCTTTCAACAATTTGTCGCCCCGAATATCCTTCTTCATACAGCGTAATAATGCCTAAGCGTTTTTCTACATTGGTAGGCTTGACACTTTCTATTTTGAAGTAAATTTTCTTAAAAATGTCGCAAAAACGACAGATGCATACCAACAACCGTTTAGCAGTAAAATGAAGCAAATTTATATCTTTACACCTATGATAAATAAATAAGAGTAATACTGTGGTATATTACTTAAATGTATTGTTCGTTAATAATCCCCAAACGACTCGTTTTAAAAGATTATCCGTACTTCCGAGAAATTCTTGGAATGATAATAAAGAGACTTTATTGTGGTTGTCGCAATATTTCTACTTTACATAAGAATTTATGGCTTTAATCCCTTAGAAAAAAGTGTATGGTTAATATTTTTTCTAATTTTATGTATTAATAATTGTATACAGTGTGATATAGTAGATTTTTATGGTATGACCAAACTTTACTGAACGGTAGTGTATGTACAATTTTTAATTATTTTACTCTAACTCAATGAATGTTGTGTAACAGAAAAATTTTAAGAATTTTAAATTATATTAGAGTAAAATTCGGCTTGGCTATCAATCCGGAGGTTGCGGGTTCGAACCCCGTGGTTTCTTCTCAGAGTTGAGGTTCTGTGGTTTTCCTCACTCCATGGCGAATGCTGAGAACGAATATCATCTTAAGACGCTCCACACACCTGGGCGTGATAATAACTCATGGCAGGTCGATGCCCTCTATAACTGGCGAAGAGCTGTTCGGGATACGAAGACATGAATTATTAAAATTGGAATACAGATGCCCTAAATGAATATCTTGAAGGACTCCAGATGATATTCCTCAAATACTATCGTCCATTCGAATTTTTGATACATAAAGTATTTATTTTTTTAATGTAATTGTCTTGTTGTCCTCAACTATATTATAATTGATTTATATCTGCTACAGAGAAACTAGATCAATTATTTGTTGCTGGCGGACCTGGATTTAGACTTTTATGAGTAGGAGGCAGATACCGGGTCCCTCCAATCTTCAAGGGACAGAGGAGTTGTGGTGAACATTGGGAAAATTGAGATACTGCAGTTTATGAAGCTCACGCATGAAAGTTATTTGCTGGGGTTTATCGGAGAATCTACGAAATACCTGAGAGATGAGGAAACCGATAGAAAAAGTTGCTTCGTCTTCAGAAACATTTTGTCTGATATCTCATCTGATTCGACTTGACGATAGAAATGCAATTCAATAGAGAAGGTAGGAAAGCTAAGGAATAACGGTTCTCTCTATTTGTGACCGATCCAAAACTGTATTTGAAAAGGGTTTGGTTATAATTCCATTTCGGCTTAACGTATGACATCTTCCTCATACGCTCAGTCGTTCTTTTGCCGTGAAAGCCATAAATCCAATCCTATTATCTGTTTCCCCCTAGATCCTATACGTCTTGTTACTCGCAAAACTACTAGAAAACAACGCAAAGTTCTCTCCCGCCGATGCATATGTAAACGAGGCAAATCAAGTCGTAAGTCACCGCCGAGACAACTGTTCAAAATCGATTACCAACCCGTTGAATGTTTAAGATGGTTAATTTCGACTCTCGATTTATTCACGGCCAACGTCAACCCTTCCAAACCGACAGAGATGCATCGCGAGAAAAGGACGCAAGAAGCCTTGTATATCAGCCGAAGAAGTCGGTTGCGTATATGAAATATGGCATGCATGAATCATGGTTGAGTTCCTATAGCGGCCGCATAAATATGCCGTCAGTACCCAGCCCTGCGCCTGCAGCCCGTGAAAATGAGTTTCATTTCGACGTCCACTTACAGTATTTTAAGACCGCAACAACGGTTGGCCGGCTAGTAACTGCATGCAAATCATATCGTTTATTTTAGGCACGGTTTATAAGCGACTTGACCATATACACCTTCGGTAAAAAACGATTCCCCGTATGGTAAAGGAACGTAGACGTAGGCATTTCTTTGTGTGCACATGCATATATGTATCCATGACGTACTTATTACTTACAACGTTGCAGCGATTACAAAAGTATTATAGGGCAATTCGTTTTCTTTATCTCGTACGGTATTGCAACCAATTACACGTAAGAAAAGAACTAGAAACAAATGACATGTTTAATAAAATTGTAGCATGGGATTTTTATCTGCGAACATACTCGAATTATACGCAAAATATAGGATAGCAAAGCAATACAACCGACGTAAAATGTGGAATGAGCAGTGAAGAGTTTAGGAAACAATCGTGTAAATAGTTTTTTTTTCTCCTAAATTGGTGCAGTCAGTAGGATTTTCCTATATACATAAGGTGCGCAACTAAGTTCTCACTGTCTGTTAATAGATTGCGCTTTTAGTCTGTATCAATATTTCGTGAGAAAGTAATGGTTGGTTGGAACCTCATATTAGATCAAACTGGAAGTGCAAAGTTGCTGCAAATTACACATTTGCAGCAACTTTGAAAAGAAGAAACTAGAACTGGAGTCGAAAGAACATGAAGAAAGAAGAGCTATAAGGTATAAGTATCTTTCTTTTCCTGATAAAAATATTCCGAACCGGCAGTTTCATCAATCCGACCCGAAATAGCTAATGATCAATGTCATGAACCCGGCCCGCGATAGCTAATAGCTTATTGTTGTTATTGTTGCTGTGATAAGTTCGATAAAAAATCTCGGTTTTATTTACTTGATAGGTTAGGTTTAATGACAAGTATAGTACGCAGAAAATTTTACTTAAACATAATACTAACAAATAATTGAAATTAATCCCACTAATGTTATAGGCGAGAAACTGGCGTTCTCCTTACAATCTCAAATTCAGTTCATATATTTTGTCAAATCGACATAGAATGCTAATTTTGACTCCCATTCGCTATTTTGTAATTCGGTATGGTAAGTCATTTGCTCCAATCTCTTCAACAAACTCGCGGGATTGTCGGTGATTCAACCCAGTAGATCTGATGAAATTAACAACTGATATGACTGGTTTTAGAACTTAGAATATATCCGAACATGATACAATGTAAGACTAATGGTTTTGAACCACCATCATTTTGTACAGCCTTTGACACAAATGCAACCACTTCTTTATTTTTACCACACATATTTCGAGCTCCATCAGTTCTAGGAATTTTTAAGATTTTCCATCGAAGATTGGTTTCATCAACGAGGACGCGAACTAGCTCTATGCCACTATGATTTCGTTAGTTCATGCATTTACAATGCCAAACTTTTCAGCCAACCTCCACGCGCTGGTACTAAACTTTTTCCTTTCCAGAATAACACATTTTTTTTCTTTCAAGAGGGAAAAGTTTTCTTTGGAAGATCATTGATATATGGTTTCATTATCTTCATTAAGAATTTTTTGAAAAGTGGTAGCTATTAGAGATTACCAATATTAAAAGTTAATTCATCAACGTTAAATTTAGCACCAATGCTAAATTACCATGATTAATATCGTACCAATCTTTCGAGGTCATCCAAGTGTTCTATTTTTTTAGAAGTGCTTGGTTTAAGTCGGATGTGCTCTGATAATGTTGACTTTAAAATCATTACATCTTGAATCAGAATTAAAGTTGGTGAAATTATACCAAATCTTCAAAAAGATGTACCCCTTACGGTTTTTGTACAAATAAAAGTTTCGATGGGTAGATTATCGAAAAATTACTTTTCATTATAAGATTCTACTGCGATTTTGACATCTTTCTAAATTATAAGTTAGATTTCCATGGAATTGGATATTTAGTAGCAATATTGATTTTATAATTGCATTATGTATGGATCGAATGTATCAACCATTACTAAAGCCAAAATTGATCTAATTTAAAAAAAAAAATTGCCCTAGGGAAACGATAGTGTAAATCCCTCAGTAGTGTTCAAGCAATTATAACTTGTGATCCATACTCATGACGCCATTCGTTCGGTTACTTTTCTCAATCATTGTACACCATCTTCCCCACCGACCACTTCATTCAACTACAGCGCTTTAAACCATTGTGCACCTTGAGTTACTCGTTAAGATGCAATGTAAAATCCGCCAACGTTATTATTATTATTGAGGTTGGTCGTTGCTTTACAAATTTATTACTATTTGGAGCTGGTGTATTTGCATAGTCATCCGTTTCGTAAGATTGCTTCGGAAACTGTAAATTAAGGCCTTCTGATATACCAATCGCAGTTTTCTTTGTAATTTATCATATACATAACTATAAAGAAGCAATAGAAGGAACAGGAGGTAAAGAGAAAAGAGAAGAAACAAGAAGAAATGGGTTAGATTTATTAGTGGTAAGATAAGGGGAAATTTATTTTATTTAGAAAATTTTTTGTGAGTTCTTAATCTTATAGTTTAAATAAAAATTATGGCTTTCCACAAGGGACGGTGTTAGGTTCCTTATTGTTTAATTTACATGTTAATGCATTATTGTTGGCAATGGGAAGCTGCAATATATGTATGTATGTTTGTACTTCCAAGTTACCTTAGTGAATGATTGATTCATGATACTCATGCTTACAACGCTAGAAACTACAATGATTTTTAATGTTACCACCTTTCATAGAACCCTGTCTTCCAAGAACATATTTGTACGTATATGGGCTCATGTTATGTAGTATTTTATCATATGAAATTAAAACTAACAGTAATAATAGTTGTATATGCATATTGTATAGCTTGTTAGCGATCTTTTCTTTAAAGAAATATTAGTAAATGAAAAATAAATCTATAGAAGCGATCTACAGAGAGTGACAAGGACTATAGTTCGTTTTCACTTTAGATGATGGTATAGTTGTTATGGAAAAGTCATCCGGTGTTGCCAAGAATTTATAAAATTTATTCTGGTTAAATCGACAAAGAAAGCTCTCCAGGTATCGAATTTAGAATTAAATGAAGCATAGTAGGTACATGGAATATGTTGAGACATGCAAGGGATTGGATAATCAGTGGTAATTCAATTTGAATTAATAAAACCACCTCCGAAAATCAATTATTTTCCATATAATTCTCGAACTGTAATAGTTGGCGGTGATAGTTAAATATAAGGGTCACTTGATACTAGTTCTTTTATAACACGATACTGCACCTAAATCCGACACTTGTATGATGGACATATTTGTAATAATATGAAAAAAAGTTTTAGATAAAAGTTGTTCCCTGTTTAAGTCTACTTAAAATCGTACACTCAAATAGAATCTCTACTACAATATCGATTCATATAACCTAATAGTACTAGTTGTAAGAAACAACTGCATTTATAGGGTATTAAAAATAATTGGATTAGGATGTTTGGTATCAGAGGTGGCTAAACATTTGTCAATATTTAAAGATACACCACTCAAAGTATACCAATCATTAATAAGATAATGGTAAGTCTACAACTTAAAACAGTCTACAAGCGAATCGATAAAATTGTAGATTTTGAGGTCGTCCAGATATGTTGTGAACACATATCGCAATTTATCAAGCATATCATTTCGAAAAATATTAAAAAACAATGGCTCCAAATTTGGAACCCTGCGGAACCCCAGATGATATTCTAAAGTGTGCGGACTAATACCCACTATAGAAGACGTAACCACTCCTTCTAAGGAGATAAGAAGGTGCGTCAATACCCTTCAGTTCGGGGCAACGCAAATTGTTGTTAATGCGATCAGAAGCCTTAACAAAGTCAGTATAGACCACATCGATCTGCCATTGCTAGTCCAATGTTCTAAATTGGGTAATATTTGCTAAGTTCATTTAAATTGTTTAAGATTGAAGTAAATATTTTTATAAAAGATATGATCAAATATTTTTGCAATGTTCGCTAAAATGTTTATCTCCCTTAAACACTAACACTATTTCACTACAAATTGTCGGAGATATGGATCTTTTAATAATTAAATTGTATAGTATACACAGTGGATATGCAAAGACAGACGTAGCTTCACCAGCTAGAAAATTGGGTATTTTATCATTACCCGATGGCAAACACTGTTCAGCATTTCATTCTCAGTAACAAAGGAGGCACCAAAAGAGGAATACTTAGTGCTTGTAGTTTGCGAAACCAACGTGGTAACACTAAACGCACTAGAAAAATGATGCGCAAAACTATTAACGATGTCTTCAGGTCTAGTTAATTATTTGTAGTTGTGGAACATGTGCCCATAAATCTTTGAAGTTGACCTATGACTACCAATAAGTAATCAGAATACTTTTATGGTTCAGTTTAATATTCGCTTCCCTCTGCCTTTGGTAATGATGGTATGTCTTATCACTTTGTAGTCTAAGCAATTGACAAAGTCTTCTAAATTCACTCAGATCATAATCCAATCTTGTATTTTTCCATTGCCCAAAATGAAATATCATGGAAACGTTATTTCCTATATTCCTTTACTATTAAAGAGAATACGATTCTATATCAGGTTAGTAAATAAAACCTCACATACTTACTTTAATGCTTTATTTGTCCAAGATAATAAATCCATTACATTCAATACAAAATTACTCCACGCCTACTTTAATTCAAAAGAATTACCGTCCTCCGTTTTCAATATGATACATGCAAGATTTATTACGCGTATTTAGTACAAGAATTCATTTCAATTTACATTTCGCAATCCTAGATCTGTAAGTGCTAAAGTATTCAAGAATATTCGCATATAATGCACCATAATACTTTAGAATGACCTAATTACTACTGACAATTATACATCGTTGGGGAGAAAAAGTATCGTTCGTGATTGCAATTGCGTTCAGTCGGCTTTAGATCGATAATAAATACATGTAAGTCACATACATAGCGATTTATAGGTTAAGTGCATAAAGCTACGTTGAATGACAGTATCTGAGATAAGGTTGAAATGGTGCCAAAGGAAATTATAACGTGAAGTATTTATAGAGAGCGTTAAATAGGCTCGTACTCCAGGTACAATGGACGAGTATGTGAGAATATGCGTTGTTCCTTGATGTCATTGTCTCTTCGAAGATTCGTTTGAGTCTTTTAGGTATGTATATTGCAATGTAGCTTTGTCATTTGAAGAAGGTGGGGAATTAATACGGTATATGTATCAAAATACTAGGTGGAAAATTTAGACACGTATGGTAGTAATTATCTAATCGTAATATTAATTATTGTTATACACCAGAAATAATAGTAAATTAGAAATCTAGAAAGAACTGTTCAGAACTGAACAAAGGAGTACTATTGAAATGGTAGTGGTATTGTTCAAAAAACATTCTTTATCATATTGATAATAGGCAAGAATGTAGAATATGCTATGTTTGAATAAATATTTTTAATATCAACTCATAGTAGTATTATATTTTCTAACAAATATACACTACTGTGCAAAAGAAAAGAACACTTTTGATAAACTTTTATTGAAAGGAAATTTAAAACAAAATATATAACCGTATTGTAAGTAACTATGTTGTTCGATAAATGTTCGCAGCTAATACAATGTTTATATCAATAAACAGTATACTGAATATGTTCAGAACTTTTAGCTTTTTAATATTTTGTGTGTGGACAACTTTATTTTAGATTGTGTCTCTTATACGAGCCTGGAGACTACCATGCAGTATTCTAATGCAATCGTACCGAATACGATACCATTCTTGTTGCAATATGTTTCGCAACTTATTTAAATTCTTTGGCGTCGCTTTAATCTTTCTATGGTCAATAGAATTCCGAACATGTTCGATGATAATTGAGTCTACCCCGACCATAATGCGAACCACCCCGTTCTATTGTAGATGACTTAAATAGTTCTTGCTCGATAGAGGAGCGTGTCTGGGATCATTATCTTGCTGCAGGAGGAAATTATTACCGATTTGATAATGCCCAAACGATATAGCATATTGCTTCAATATTGTTCGATACTTCTCCGCTGTAAGCTTTCCTTAAGCTCCAAACCTGATGGTTCTTCAAGAGCTTCTCCAATACGTCATCAAACATACTGACGTCTATTTGATCCAAGTAATTGAAAATTAGACTCGTCAGTTCATAATACTTATCCCTACTCATCATCTGTCCAATTTTGATGATCTTTAGTATATTTAAGCCTTCTTGCTTTGTTAACTCGTTGTAAAAGGGGTTCCCTGACACCTACACACCCACGCAATACTGATTTCTTCAAAAACCGCCTTGGTGTCGAAGCATGTACTGACGTGCCTGTAGCTTCTTTTATTTTTTCTGTTTCTTGGAGCTGTAGTAAGTTGTTTCGGTCATCCAGGCTTCAGCTTATCCACCATGTCATCTATTTCATTGCATATTTTAAGTTTCACTTCATACGCCTTGCGATTTTTGCTTGGCTGTAATCTTTTTAATATAAAACAACAACTTAATTTCTGTTTAACGATATTTTCCATATTTTTTTTCTAAACATAACCACTGCATCACAACTTGTAGTATCAGTTTTCACGGTGTACTCGCTTTTACACTATTACTTTTTCTATTAGGAATACACCATAAACTTCTTTGTAATTTATACGTAAACTCTTCGCATTCGAGAACTATAATGAACAATAAACACAGACAAATAGACACAACTATAAATTTTATTGCTTCTTAAATTGCCGAAAATTGCCCTGCCTCCAGAACCCCGATCATTACCTAAATTTCGAAAATATACTTATGTGCCTCTCTTTTTTGCACAGTGGTGTACATGTTTCTTTTTTATTAAGAACGTGGTTTCTTTTTGTAACAACAAAGACCAGGTTTCTAAAGGAGGTTCTATGTTTATGAGCGATAGTGTAAGTTTATTTAATGGAAATTTTGGAGATGCCATTCTGATGATTATCAGCCATAAACCGTAACTGATACCATAATAAATACGATAAATTCCTTTAAGTTTTGTTATATTGAGCGACGTTAAAACCGTCTTCCAGGGCCTTAATAAAAGTAGAGCTACTCTCTATTTTATTTTACGAGGCGTAGTATACAATTTTAAAGAACACATTGACTTCTTGTAAGTATCACAACAGCAACAAACCGGAGACAATAACGAGTCCTCTGGAAAATAAAATGTTCCTTAATCATATTCATTAAGTTACGTCTAAGAAACACCAGTACCTTTTTGCCCAATAACATTTACATTTAAATCGATTATCTATACGGTCAACCAATCAGCGGCAGATGCCAGTAGAGCTACTTGTACATCTATGTATCCAAGAGTTTACATAGCAACCATATCTGGCATCTAATCTAGCCCGTCCGATCTTCTCGACGAAAGTAGATTTGAATAGGAATATGTCCGCGTGGCTTATCTAAAATCGAGGACCGCGGAGTCGATTATGTATCGAGAAATTTGGAGGAGCCGGTGTAAAGAAAATTTAGAGTTCTGTCAATTTTAATGACTACTTTCGTACGCCTATAGATTCATTTCGAGTTACATAATCTATGCAAATCTACGAGAGAGTCAAGTCAAGTTTTCTTTTATTTCTCGTAGACAAAATAGAAATATGATGCAACTAGACACGCTTTAAGGTAATTGTGGTGGAGATTTCGATGGTGCTATCGATTTTGAACGGATAATATTGAGTCTATATTAGAGTTTGTAAAATGTTACTGGTTCAAGGACCGCTTTACTGCCAAAAGACCTTTAGTGTTAGTATAATGTTAATCCATTACAAAATGATAACAAAACTTACCTGTAACAGATAAGGAAAAAGTAGAAATAAATTTTCTCTATTTGCAATGCACTATGTAACATCATGGACATTTTAATGCAATCAGTTTCCCATTTAAGTGTAACCAAGACCTAAAGTTTCTGTCACAGTGAAAAGAGCTTTCACCTTCGAAATTTTAATCAATATTAATTAAAAAGTACTGATTTAATTTATTTTACCCTACTTTATTAGTTAACAAGTTTTTTTTTACCTCAGAAATCTACAATGACTAATCGTGCTCAGATTGATGTATTGTGTACAAATATTCCATGTGCATTCGATAATTGAACCATAGAGTTCTGCTCAATAAGCTGGATCGCTTTGGATTCATTTTTCTCCTTTTGAAGCTCATAAGCTCCTATCTATTGGAATGCATTAATTACGTATTTTTATAATGGTTACTGGTGGCAGGAATTTGTATCTACACATATGTTAGCGTGTCGCAGGGTTCCAATTTAGGACCGCAATTGTTTCTGAAATTTATTAATGATCTGTTAGTTAGCCTTTCCTGTCGAAATACAGAAGTAAAACTAATAGCATTTTTCCTGCTGTTAATGGTGATGGAAACAAAAGAAAAACACCTAAACGTTTAATTATTGAAATGTTTACTAGTAAATACTTTTTTCTTAATAGAATACCCGGTACATTCTTTTGATATTTTGAAAGACGATGAAATTCTCAATAAAAACCAATAGCTTGGCCTTGCATTTATCTTGGGGAGAAAAAAGAGAAACATCTGCACATTGTTATTTATCATAATTGAACCGACATCGTTGAAATTTTGTGTTATAATTGAATTGCAGTGGTATTAACACATTTAGAAGTACACTAGGGTGACAGAATAAAATAGACACCAGGTAAAGCGGTATAAATATGTAAACAGCTAAATTCTAAGAACGAATTAAGAACTTTCTCTTGTCATTAGGGTAGGGGTAGATGTATCGGAAAGAATTCGTCATAGTATCGTTACAACTATGCCTCGCTTACAAGGTTCGAGTGATATTAGCGACTTCACCCGGGGTCGCATCGTTGGCCAGAGTGAACGCGGCGCTTCGCAACGTGAAACAAGTAAATTTTTAAATATTCCGTTGTCCCCACAGTTAACCGTGTGATTACACAATTTAAACGCAAGGAAAAAACAATAGGGGAGCCGAGACCAGGTCGTGCCGGACCTTCTGAAAGAAGTAAAAGGGTACTTGTGCGCTATGTGTTAAGGGAACCGCGAAAAAGTACAGCTGAGCTTGCGGCAACTTTACAGAAAAATCAGCGCACCGTTCTGGGATACATTTTACATACACTTTTATGGAGGATGGAGCACCCTGTCACAAAGCAAGAACAACAACCACATGCAAAAAGGAACAGGGGATTCGGATTTTACCATGGTCAGATCAATCACCAAACATGAATCCGATAGAGAATGTTTGGCATATAATCCAGACAAATATGGCGAAACGACCCCGAAAACCCAGCAATAAGGAGGAACTCGTGGCAGCTGTTACAGAAAATTGGTTAAATATTCCAGAAGACACCATTAATCATTTAACAGATTCTATGCCACGACGACTCGCAGCACTTCACGCAAGTAAAGGTGGATCGACAAAATATTAGTCTATTTTAAAAATTTTAAAATATTTTGTATATATAACAAGAATAGAATCTTTTTTTAATTAGTAGGTGTCTATTTTATTGTGTCACCCTAGTGTATGTAATATGCTAGAGAGTTATATATGCTGTAATAAAAATTTCCACAACAGAAAGTTGCCTAACCCAAAATATTTTTGATCGTTTCTGGATAGCTTCGGTCAAATAAGAGAATATTTAATTTGAACACAATGTATAGAAAGTTTGAGTGGGTAAATAACGAGAAATCATTCTCTTAAAGTTGTCCACGTGTACACATCTATTTTCCAAATCGTGTCAGAACGAATTAAACTCATCAGCTGTAGCCCGTAGATGGAAGGCACTGAAACGATACTGTTTATTACAAATCGAACGCTACGTTATGATGTCTCGACAATTGCTTTAATTAGGAAACTTTCACCTATCGAACGCATCCTACATACGGCCCCGTCTAAAAAAATAGCCTTACCCACACTACATATGCTAGAGTGCTGCTTTGATTAATATACGATCGTTGTCATTTTTAAGAACTAATTATATCTTCTGGATGACACGCGGCCTTAACAAATGTTTCGGTGCGTCGTATAAATTAAAATATTCATTTGAAATTTATCCCGGACGCCATTTCCTTGTCTTTCGGTGTCTACTTTAGGTAGTCGCCCCTTTGAAGATGTAATATTAGATAGTAATTCTTGGAAAGATTAATATCGTCGCGTCCGTTTCATAATAAACACTTTGAGAGTTCGAAAATAGCGAAGACGTTCTCCTCTATGCGAGGCGAAAGGTGTCTTTTCGGTTTTCTCCATTTTCAGTCGCGGTAATCTATTGCCAACATGGCAAGACGGCCTTAGGTGTCCTACGTAGTTATTATTCATAAAGGTAGTTCCTGTTATTCCTTCTTTCTCGTTTTATTTTGTGTCTGCCATTGCTTACTTCGTTTACTAAAGTCTAGCGTATACACTGTTGCTCATAAATTTAAGGTTATCCTACAAATTATAAGTAAAAGAAACCACTAATAAACGAACTGTTTCCGGAATTGGACCATATCATGATGAGGAGAAAATGAAAAAAAATACACGGGAGAACTAATCTGGACGGAATTCGTTTTTTTGAAAATTCGTCAAAATTTTGCCCAACCTGGATTTGGTTCGTGACTGATCGAATGATGTTTTCAATCATACACAATACGGTTTTAGTCCTTCTTTAATTTTGGAAATATCAGTATTTCGCTATGTCTAATAATTTTCCTGCAATCTAATCATCAAAACCTTCAGTTGCATATGCATTTTGACATATCTCTCTCTGTTTGAAAATTCGTTAAACTAGACAGTATTCGTTTCTAAAGATTTGAAAACATGTGGAAACTGTAATGGCTATTGCTAAATCCATCTTTAATTTTGGAAGTGTAAATATGTCTCCATGACGGATAATTTTTTTAATCTAGTAACCAATGCGTATGCATATGCATTCTGACATATTTTAGGTCAATTTTTCGCAGAAAACGTAAGGGGAAAATTTGTCAAAATTATCATCACTTCTTTTTATTAAACTATCTAGAAAAGATAGTTTACCCTCTGTGTCTTTTTCATAAGCAAACTTTGTAGATGGATACTTAGTATGGTACCAAGGGCAATGGTTAATGTACATATAATTATTGCAATTTTTTATCATATTTCTAATATTGAAGCATTATACTTTAATTGCAATCGGTATTTGTATTAGTTTGGTGATTTTACCTATTCTAATGCAACCCAACATCTGTTGTAGTTATATCGTGTTGTCTACTTGTAATCTTTTTTCCAATTTTGTGTATTGTTTTTGTAATTATCTCCCTCTGAATTGTTTTTCTTCCATACTGTTAGTATCCTTTCGTACCTTACTTTTATTTTCTTCTGCGTTAACTCTTCAAAACATCGTTCTCATCTTTTAATGATTTTATCCTCTACTGTTATTTTGCCTTTTTTATCTTTTCTATTCACCATATTGCCTAAGCTGTTGCATGTTATATATAATTTTTGGTTTTCACTATAAATGTCAGTAATTTATTCTTCGTCCAAACTTTATCTCATGATTTTTGTTTTGCCTTTTTGTTTTATATTCCTACTCCTTTTCACGTTTCTCGATTCTTTTTTAGATTTTCATTCTACCTATTCCCATATCTATTCGACCATTAACTTAATGAAAACATAATACGTGAGAATAGGCGAAGACCTACAGGCGGGTGTGGACTTACAAATTAGTAACGCAATTTTGAACTCCAGGGAATACAAATATCTGGGTTGCATGATATCACAAAATGGAGATACAATGGAGGTTCTAGAACAGTCACTAGACCCTTGAACTTATTACTGTGGTCAAATAATATACAGTTGAAAATTTCCATGTGCAAGATTATGGTAGAACAGATCATGATGTATGGCTCTAAACGTTGACAACTGACAATGAAAGAGAAGATAGCCATCGAATCTACTGATATAGACTATCTACGCAAGCCATGCCAAATATCAAGAATGGAGCATATTGCGAATCATGAAATAAGAAACAAAACGAGGACAGTTTGGACGAGTCTGGATGAAATAGACACTAGATAGATGATTTGGTACGGTTATGTAGTGAAGACCTAATCTAAGGAAGAGAGAACGACCCCCTGGAACATGGAAGCAGGCTATCGACCAATACCTGAGGGATAGAGCAATAGGAGGGATAGAAAAGTATGAAAATCGAAATGCTGGATGAGGCATTAGCTGTAAGACCTGCGCTATAAAAAAGATCTCATATTTTTATTGCTGTATTGAATTTAAATTTCTTCCATTTATGTGTCTCAATCCTTCAAAGCTCATACCTTTTTTGAGATTCACTTTCTCTTAGTTTAAAACGTCATACTTTTACCATAATTTATCGTTTCTTTTCCTTGGACGTACTGTATATTTTAAGTTGAGAACGTAATATCTTCACGTCAAAGGCTACTACTGTTTGTAAGTCACTTTTTTTCCGACATGGCAACCAATTTAACGGACGCTATGAATCAATATTTCTAAATTAACCAATTTATTGATACCGATCAGTGTGCAGAGTGACCGAACTATGCAGCTGGCGTGTCGCGGTATCATCGTATTGTTTATAGTTCCTTTTATCTCGACATGCATCGGTTTAACCTATAGAGGGAAGTCACTACTACAAAAACTTGTCGTTCTATAACGGCTAGGAGAAGGTAAAAACTAACCTGCGAATGGTATACGTGCATGGCTATGTAGATAGGAGCAACGATATCGCTTTTGTATTTGTTTGAAAAGCAATGGAAAGAGATCGTATGTAGGTACTTTATTTAACATCAAGAAGGAAGCCGGTATGCGGACTTTATATCATACGCTAGGAGGTCGTCTTTTATTGAAAAAATTGACTGTTAAAATTCAATAAATCAATGATATAGCTTTTTATGTTTGTTATCCTTTCATAAAAGGATTAATGTCAATATCCGATCTTTCTAAACAACTTTTTAGCCAAGTATAAAAAGAACTGTCTTCAGCTTCGGAGCAATTGATGAATATCGCATAATCTGCGTTGTAATTATACAATAATAATACAAAAAAACCAAAATTGGATAATTATTAAAATTTATTTTCCGTATTGAATAATAAAGAAAAATTTAGATAGAATCAAGAAGCATTTATGGATAAACATCAATAAACTGTTGTGACATCTTAACCCATACTACACAACATGGATACAATAAAGCAAAGCATTTATTCTTGTAAAGCTGGAAATAAACGCAATCATCTTTCACTAACAATGAATACCAACTGGCGTTTTAATTAAACTTTGATCAAACTTGAAAAAGCCCTCAGTGATATATTTGTTCCTCTATGGCGGAATAAAAAAATCATAATTTTCAGGTAATAAATACAGTAGAACCCGGTTATAACAACCTGGGCTGTAATGATACCCCTTTTATAGCGTCAAATTCCCGGTCCCGTACTTTACTATTCAAACGCACAGGGAAAAACCCGGTTTTAGCGTCAATAACCCCTGATATAACGACAAATCTTTACCACTTGAGGTATGTATTTATATTAGCAATGTAGAAGTGCAAATTTACTCGTTAATGGACCACTGCTTATGCAAAAGGCCGAAGAATTTGGAAGTTTATTTGGAGACACAAATTTTAAGTGCAGCAATGGGTGGCTGGAGCGTTTCAAACGGAGACATTCAATAACGTTCGGAAAAGTGAGCGGTGAAGCGAAAAGTGTTCATATGACAGAAGCAGAGACGTGGCTAAATGAAGAGTGGCCTAAATTAAGACAAGATTATGAAGACAGTGAAATTTACAATGGCGACGAAACGGGAATTTTTTTATAAACTTCTTCCAGATAAGACTCTGAGGTTTAAAGGCGAAAAATGTGTAGGCGGTAAACTAGCCGAAGAACAGTTAACTGCATTTGTATGTGTTAATATGACCGGTACGGAGAAACGTAAAATTCTTGTCATAGGAAAGTCAAAAAAGCCACGCTGCTTCAAAAACATAAAAACACTCCCAACAAATTATTGCGCAAACAAAAGAGCATGGATGACCAGAAATCTTTAAAAATGAAATTCGAAAATGGGTTAAAGGTAATTACTTTTAGTCGATAACTCCCCAGCACATCCATCATTAGCCCACTTAAAAAATATTAATTTGGTGTTTCTGCCCCCAAATTGCACTGCCATCCTTCAACCAATGGACCAAGGCGTAATAACAAGCTTAACGTGTTTTTACAGAAAATTTCTTCTGCAGAAAATTATTACGGGTATGGACAAGAAGGCACCATGTGCAGTTTCACTTCTGGACGCGTTGGACTTTTTAGAGAAGGCTTGGCGTAGTATAACCTCTGAGACTATAGCAAACTGCTTTAGTCATTCAAGATTAAGGAGTAATCCTGTCTGTGACAACTTAAATGAAGATGACGTTCCGTTATGTGAACTTATTAAAAAGTGGCAGCAAAATCAGAGTGACGAAAACCAGTTTTGCATCCGTGGACAGTTGCCTTATTACGTCGGGTATGCGTTCAGATTCTGATATCGTGGAGGACATAAATGTCATAACACTTGCAAAAACTTATTATAGACAGCGAGAAACGTCACCTCAAATTATTGATAAAGTGAGAGAATTAAAAATTGATATAGAAAAACAGTTTTGGCGTGCGAAAACTGTGCAAGGGAAAATTACAGATTTCTTTCATTAGACAAATAAGTTAGTATGTACCTACATGTGTAAGGTTATATGGTTAAGTACATTAAATTATTTAAATTCACATATGTATCTGTTTGCCACCCGCAATATTGTTTCCCACCAATTCTTGTATGTAAACATGGAACTTGTAAAAACTCCGTCTATAGCGTCACCTTGTTATAGCGTAAAAAAATTGGCAATCCCGTGAACCATATGTCTCTTCTTGTGTAGATTACCACCTCATCTACAGCAAGTTTGTCTTCAAGGAATAAATTAGTTAAGGAGGAAACCCCACCGATCTTTTTTAGCACACAGAAAAAAAATTCACGTATTTAATATACAAGGTGGTACAGGGAAACAGTAAATTTTGAATGTGGTAGTGCTATTCATGTGGAATGACGATTGCAAGGACTGTGTGGATGTACAATTCACAGGTATAGCAGTAAACTCCACTCACACAAGACTAGTCAGTCGGTAACACGGTTGACAATGGGAGCCCACGTGCTCTCGAAACGCTGCGTTCCGCATAATTAATTAATTTGTGTGAGTGGAGTTTACTGCTATACCTGTGAACTATTCATGTGGAGTTGGCAGAACGGTAGCAATGGCATTCAGCTGGGTACAACTAACTGCCATTTAGTAATCATAGATCAATGGATAAGGTCGCAATATGCATTTGCCGTGAAGACATTTTACAAAAACGATAACGGTTGCTCAATGTTCATTACAATGGAGGGCGTCACGTTTGCGATTCATCATGCCACACCACTATTGTATGGGTTAGAAACTTTGAGGAGATGGGTTCAGCTTTAAGAAGGAAACCACCAGAAACCGAACATCAAATTTGCTACTATTGTCAAAGGAACTGTTATAGAATCATGAAAGACGTTACAAGTTATTTTTTATGTTAAAAGGAGCTATAAGTACCTCCAAAATTAACACTATCGGAGATTGGTTGAAGGAAAAATTTTCTACAACAGACTTGCGTTGTTATACGAATTTCAACTGATATTGAGCATAAATTCGATATTTTCAATTACAACAAGAAAACTAGGACACATACCTGTTGCTAACAAGCAGGGGGCGTAGCTCGGATGGTAGAGCACTCGCTTAGAATGCGGGAGGTACCAAGATCGATACCCTGCGCCTCCAAGCTTTTTTTTCGCAATTAAAATAAGAAATCTTTCTAAACTATTCCGAGAAAAAAAACCTTTGCTAGAATTACTATAATTATATATCAATATTCTTATCAAATGTCGATCTAATTTGCAATACTAAATTTAGAATATTAACTAGTGCGATATATAGGGCAAAATGCCAGTAAACAGCAAGTTTTGCATGCATGCAATTAAGTTCCTTCCTTGATAATATCGTATCATGTTGTTTAAGATACATTGAATAGCGAAAACGTGGCCAACCTGAAACATATTTTGTAAAGACTCCTTCAGTTACATGTTAGATGTAAACAGATATTTAAATTATCAGGGTTTATACCATCTGTAACAAATTAAATGTCCGTATTTGGAAACTTTAATCGAATTGAACGGATATGCTGTATATACAATAATAATTCATTATCACCCGAAACTAGGTACCCAAAAGCGGATGATTCTGGTAGTACTTATCTGGATGCACAAATATTCCTACCTATCAACGTTAAAGGAAAGGAAGGTATCAACTTTCAGGGTATACATTTTGTCATTGCTCTACAAACATCAATACAATCCTAAGCTAAAAGTCATTTGTAGGTAATTGTTGAAATGAAGTAAAATTAATCGGTACTCTTAGGTGTAGCGGCGATTCAACGCTCAAAAACGATGTAGAGAAACTGATCCTGATCTGTCTCATGTACAAGAACTCAATTCATCAATAAATTTAAAATGATCTTCAACAACTTGGTTTAAGTTCTAAAGTTGCTGAGTCAATTAGGATTTGTTTGCGTGAAGATGCAAATCTTTAGTTAGAATTCTTGTGCACGATGACGCCTGGATTTTCGGTCATACTCTCGCGAACAGACGTGATGTTTAGTTCTAGACTGTGTTTCACATCACTAACCGAACCAGTACTTTCGAATTTTTCGAATATTGCACGCGCTTTACGAAAGGTGACAATCAAACTTTCACCATATTGATGGTAATGTTTAACAATGAGGACCCGTTGTTTTCTGTCAGCTTTCGATTTACCACGTCATAATCACGTGTCATTATGACTGTCAAACATTACGAACAATTCAAGAACAATGCGTTCTTGTTGACTCTTATCAGCAAAGCGTGGCCCTCAAAAGTCAGATTGTGAATCGAAATTAAGGGTTAGAACTTCTTTAATTTCAGGGTTTGGGTCGTTACATCTACTCACGGTTACATCAAACAGACTATATGCAGAAGACTCTTTAGTTCCATCCTATGGAGTTGCTTAGTTATTAAACCGGTTAATACAGTTAAGGTACTAACTGTATTTAATGCGAAGAAATTTTTCGGACGACAATTATATGAAAGTATTCAATATTAATTCAAATGGAGATGACAATATAGCGAAAATATGTTTCTACTTTTATCGGAGACTGAAACAAAAATAAATTTATCTTTTATCTTGTGGTGGGCGGTTCAACGGGTGACTCTGTAGCATAACGAACCCACCCAAAAAGGTACCGCTACTCTACTTGACGGACGTTGGTTCCAAACACACGACACTTGAGTCGCCAAATTCTAGTGCTAACCCTCTTACCACTATACCACCTGGTCGTAATAAAAAAACATATTGGCTTAAGCCCTATTTATAGCTGAAATATTTGTCTCGAAAGGTTTCCAATGCACACAATCAATATCATAAGACCAATAATATAGTGTATGGTATACAGTTTAATTTGAAAAATTTTAAAAATAAAAAAAAAACTAGTTAGATTACAAAAAAGGTACCAAGTATTTAGTAGTGTACTACTCCAAAGAGCTCATACAAGCTTGTATAAAAATCTCTCATCTTACTACAGACTATGTAACAAAACCACACATCCTACTAATAACAAATTACTTAGAATAGGTCCTAGTACAAAGAAATAACAAATTTTATAACGTCTAATCATACACCAGAGCGAAATAGATCGGTAGAACTTGTTCTTCAACTATCCATGCGATCTAGTTTATTTTATAATTTTGTGTAATTCGATTATATCCAACGCACACGAGCATGTGTCGTTATTTGTTTAAAGCTTTTACGGGATTTAATAGCCCATAAAGAGTACATTGATTACTACATTGTTCTACAATTTAATCTGTGCGCTCTATAATTTGCCGGATTAAAATACAAAGTACCATTGTGAACCGATGCGTGTATTTAAATTTCAAAGCGATTCTGTGTAGAATCCGCACGTTTACGTCGCCAACACTAACATCGTATCACATGGCCTACTATTAATATCATATATCTCTTGGTTGTTGGTACTACCTTTTTATCTGCTTAATTCTGTTCGCTATTTAATGTAACCGCTAATACATCTCTAAAGACAGAAACACAAACCGAACACTACAGACTAGCTCTTACACTGGTTTAAACAGCGCATGGTGTATTCGTTTAACAAGCGACAAAGTGCAAGCTATCAGTTCGTTTTTGCTTGCCCCGTTTGATTTAGCGCTATAAATTGTAGTAGGTAATCAATAGCTGAGAGAAAACTGAGCGAAAACATCTTAGATTTATGCCACGTCGAATGGATGAAGTGCCTTAGTTCGATAGTCTAGGATAACGGTGGATCGACAAGCCTCAGTGATTGTAATTGATTTGTTACTTTGTTTTTGACGAAAGTACTTCTTCACATGTTGATTAATGTCAGTATTATCTATGAAATGCTCCAACTTTCTTTGTTATGAAAAGAAATGAATTATACAATTTTGGTGGATGCGCTAGTAAAACAAATTTATCATTATAACATTTGTAGCTTTCCCAATTGTTAGAATGCTTCGTATCTAGCTTTATCAGATCAATCAGAGTATTTTTTTACAAAAACTTAGTAAAAAATTAAAGGAAATGTGAATTACAAAAATATCACCATGATAAAGATGATGTCTAATGGTATTCTAAAGTTTACAATAATGGTTTATAATTTAATTGGGAATTACTTTTAGCTGAGTTTGGTGTTTTGGTTCTTTTTTTTTCGTAAAAAAAAACATTAAAAATTGACACTTTGGAGGCGCCGGGTATCGATCCCGGTACCTCTCGCATGCTAAGCGAGCGCTCTACCATCTGAGCTACGCCCCCTGGGTACAAAATACCAAGTAAATGCTCTACTTTCCTTTTTGATAGACTGGAATTCATCAAATCGCATACAATGATTGTGATAAAGTTTATATTCGACAAAAAGGAGTATCGAGACGAGGTTCAAAGAACATATTAGACACTATCGTTTCGATAAACCAGAACTATCAAGCGTAGCAGAGCATATGCTAATGTCCGGACATAAAATTGATGTAAAAAATCTTAAACTTCTTAAAAACGTAAGCTCGTGCGTACGAAACGATATTTATGAGAAAGAACAGAAACATATTGAACAGAGAACCGACCCCAATCGCACACTCGGGTCTGGTTGATTTATTACCATAAGACCCGAGACCACCCAATAGATTGTAAATAGTCATATGTTTAAAAAAGAATAGAGCATGCGTAGAAAGTAATTTGTGTGTGTGATACAGTTTTTACATTCATTCGGTAACACGGTTGACAATTAAAGAAGAAAAATTTCATGGCTTGCTAGATGATAATTTAATCGATCACATGGTCGATGGTTCAATACATTGAATTTGAAATGATTTGCCTCATTTGTGTCACTTCGAATAAATACAACGAATCTAAAAATTAATGGGTGTTTCTCAATTAGTGTTACTAAAATCAAACAAAGTATTCTGAACTTCAAAATAATGCCAAGTTAAAAAAGCTGACGACAAACAAGCATATAACAACTACAGAAAGCTATCGAATAGCAAGGCTTTCCATAAGCATACGTATTCATGACTGAGAAGGGCAACTACCTGATTTGCATATTATAAGTACTTTTATTACGACGACTGTAAAATATGGGGGTATTTATCTTACCCAAAAACTAATATTCTCCCTTTGAAAAGAAACTATACGCTCAAACCGGTGTCATATATCATTATAATAAATATACTGACGCGGGCAGCTATCATTTCGATGCAGTCCTCTCCGTTCTACTCCCAGCTTCGTTTAACGTATCGAAATCTCATCCGAAGACCCTACGCTTGAGAGGAATGGAGAGACCTAACCGAATGCACGCCAGTACTTAAGACGTATTTCTAGTTTACAAATCAATCACTCTACACCGTTAGTGTTAATTAGAAAATTTGACCTCTTCGAGTACAGTCGGCCTGATCGTTCTTGCGCGTGGTCGCTTGGTCGGAAACGGGTTCTCTTGAATCGAGTAATAAGGGTCTCGGTCTTCGGAGAATCGGCTACGTGCGATGTATGCACGTTTGGACGTTTGTGCATTTCGCTTGTTCTTGAATATTCCTTATAGGGGGAATTAAATATAATCGGCGTTTATTTAATGGAATCGATATGTCGAAGGTTTCTTTTCTTTGTTGGAATGTCTTCGAATCAGGAAAAAGATCTTCCCATGCCAGGACTTGTTGATTAAGAAAATTAAAGGAATTAATCTAGGAAATTTTAAATTTTCAACCTGATTTATTAAACTCTTTAAAATCACTAAACAAATTTTGCGGTTATAAACAAGTTGCTTTGAAAAAATTTTATTGGGGAATCATCAATGGAAATGGAACATAATTTTTTTGACGGACACAAAAAAACTCCATTCCAATTATTAACACATGGGCTGAAAAGTCCCGGGCTTAACAAATAGATGACGCTAGTTTTATTGCAGTCATCTTTCCTCAGTTAGTACTAATCTTCAAAAGACACCTGTTAAAGTTTCATGATATTCTATTCATTAGTTTGTGAGTTATAGTGCTAAGAGTCACGCTACTTTTCTTATTTTCAAAATAGTGGATCAAAAACAATTTCGTGTTTTAATTTTACACTGCTTCTTGATGGGAAAAAATACCCTTCAAGCGAAGCAATGGCTTGTGTGTTATGAGGACTCCGCTCCATCAGAAACAACAATAAAACGTTGGTTTGTTGACTTCAAACGTGGTCGTAGAGACACCGATGATGCAAAACGTAGTGGACGTCCAAATGAGGCGGTAACATCAGAAAACATCAAAAACATCCACAAAATCGTTTTGAATGATCGAAAACTGAAGTTGCGTGAGTTAGCTGACATCGTAGAGATATCAAAAGAACGTATTGGCTTTATATTGCATGAGCATTTGACTATTCAAGGTGGGTGCCGCGTATGCTCACTGTTGACCAAAAACAAGAACGTGTTGATGATTCTGAGCAGTGTTTGGCCATGTTTAAACGTAACAAACCGGAATTTTTACGTCGATATGTGACAATGGATGAAACATGGATCAATCACTACACTCCGGAATCAAAACGATCGTCATCTGAGTGAACAGCAACTGGTGAACCTCGTCCAGAGCGCCCGAAAGCACAACAATCGGCTGGAAAGGTTATGGCCTCGGTATTTTGGGATGTGCGTGGTGTAATATTCATCGACTATCTTGAGAAAGGAAATACCATCAACAGTGAATATTATATAGCGTTATTGGAGCGTTTGAAGGCCGAAATTGCAAAGAAACGACCGCATATGGCAAAGAAAAAAAATGTTGTTTCATCAAGACAACGCACCGTGTCACAAGTCAATCAAAACAATGGCAAAACTACATGAATTGAACTTCGAATTGCTCCCACATCCACCGTATTCGCCAGATTTGGCTCTCAGCGACTACTGGCTGTTCGCAGACCTCAAAAAATGCCCGCCGGTAAGAAATTTCGCACGAATGAACAGGTTATCGCTGAAACTGAGGTCTATTTTGAGGCAAAAGATAAATCGTTCTACAAAAGTGGTATTGAAATGTTAGAGCGGCGCTGGAATGATTGCGTTGCTCCTGATGGAGATTACGTTGATGAATAAACCTAATTTTGAACCAAAAAAACCGTGTTTTCTTTGTTAGGCCCGGGACTTTTCAGCCCATGTGTTAGATCTCTTTAATTGAATAAGTTAAATTGATATTGTCAAACTAACAATTTTCCAATCTAATATTGTAAACGGTGGAACCCACACCACAAAAATTAATGGTTTACTCGGAACACTCCAAGAGCACATTTCAATCGAGTTCCCAATAATTAGAGTCTGTGTGCTCTTGAAATATGTGCGGTGTAGAGTTTACTGTGGTATCTGTGAATTATACAATCATACAGTCCTTGCAATAGAATTAATCCCTTTAGTCGATAGAATGGAAGATTGATGAGATACATTAACATCATTAACTTCATCACATTACTGATTCGATGTAGTAACCAACTTTTGTGCGCACTTCTTTGTATTTTGTTGCAAAGTTGTAGAACCATTTTTAAACTTATTGGATTTGTTTCGGCTCCCACCCAAGTCGGTCCAACTAAAAAACACCTTAGACTTAATAAAATCCATTTTTTCTCGCTCTCGACGAACAAATTTACGATAAAAACGATATCATTACACGGAATACCTTTCCAGCTGCGAGCCAGATACTAATTATTAATTAAAAATTTAAATTTTTTTACGACGCTATCCCCGAAACGACCAATAAACGTATCGGATACGTCCCGATAAGTTAGCATTAAATGCGACCGCTACTAAGGCTATTCGAATTAAAAAGCGGTCAAAATAAATCGTCCTTGAAAGCGTTCAATTTCTCAACGGGCAACCGCCTCTGGTACCTCTCGATTCTCGCAGCGTTCCGCCGCGCGCCGAATTTATTGGCAGCGTAGGCGTGTTTTTTATTTCCGAGTGTGGAGACGCGTAGGAATGGTAGGCCGAGGACACGTGTAGCTTATAGCGTGACGCGCATCGGCTGTAAAAATAACGAATTTAGAAAATTATTGCTTAAAAATACCTTCTGACATATGCATGCGAGTCTTGACCTATGTACGGTGGTAAAATAAATCCTGCGTTAATTTGAAAATGTGTACGGCTGGTGCTTCGTAATGGCCAGCATTAAAAACGGAATAAATCGCACGTTCTGGAGGAGTCTTCAGGGATAGCAGTAATATGGGACGTATTTTATAACATCATAATGTTTGTTAATCACCTTGCGGTATGGAAGTAATTCTTGAGGAATTGGGAAAAAGTATGCAGTCGTCTGGTCCAATCCAATATCGTTACGTTATTTCAACGTTAAGATAAAGTGTTAGACCAAGTATGGGCAACCTTTGACATGTTGTGGGCCAAACTTTAGTGTGCAAATACGCTCACGGGCCACGGTTAAAAGTAGTGTATTTTAAAGTGGTGTTCATAATTTTTAGTGATAGATATGAGACATTAAATAATACGACAATGTTATAATGCAATTTATTAAAATAAGAAAATGAAACGAAAAATATAGGTACAAGATTATTTGTATTATTGTATTTCGAATTCAAATCAGAGCCTTGTTCCTTCTCGAAAATTTATTTCACGATGGTTCTTTTTAAATGTTAACATCAACAGTTGTGGCGCACACACCACTCAAAGCAGGCACATGGCACAAATTAAGGTTTAGAAATCCACCACTGTAAAGACTAGTTATCCAGGCATCTCCTTTTATACTCTTGCTTATAGATTTATATGATCGAAACTAATCCCTGTTCTCTATTAGATGGCGCAATAATTTCAGAAGAAAATTGAACCTTTCAATCGTAAGAGATTGATTTAATAGAACTACTTAACAGAGATATGTTCATCAGCTTCCACCGCGTCTCACTGTGTTTCAAATATCTATAAATTTAAATAAATTATTTACTCTATTCCCAAGAAAAAAATGCATCATTCCTAAGTCAGTAACGACGACAAACATCAACATTTGTCGTTCGTTACGCTTCTAAGGCTTCGTTAAGCGGCTTCTATTACGTTTTTTTCTTAGTGAATCCCCTTCGACTAGGTAGTTCGAAGACGTGACCGAGCGCCCATCCTCACCGTGTCATAAAACGAAGCTACTACCTGCGGACGAAGAAGTGAACGTAGAAAAAAGCATCAAAGCGGCTCTGGCAAGGCGTATCCGCGTCGTAAACATGCGCCAATTGATAGATACAATTGTGTATAACAAATATAAGACGGCCATAACCATATTTTTCGATCAACGCGAGGAATACGTTAGTCGGGGAGTCAATGGAACGAGACCAGAAAGCGATAAAGAGCAAAGGAACTCATGGCGTACGGCTGAAACACGTTCGTTCTGTTTTATGTACGTCCGCGGAAAAAGCGTAAGTGTTTTGAGATACAAATCAAAGAGTTGCTGTCGCCGTCCTCGATCCTCTCTCTTTCTTGTATTTATATATATAAACCAGTAAACCATATAGGTAGATCGTTTTCTACGGATAAAGAAGTTTCCATGAATCGAACCGATCCAGGTCGGTCAGAAAAACAATTCGTACACGAGTTGGCCGACTGTGTTTTTGCGAGATTCGATCCTCCTCTGTAAAGAAAGGAGAAACGTGTCTCATTGGAAATTGTTTTACTTTTTCTTAAACACTTTATGTTTATTTTAAAATAGACAATGGAGGATTGTATTGAAGGACACCATTGCTGCGTATAGTAGGCTAGAATTGAGAACACTAATTTTGACTTGATTTTCTTACAAGACGAAGAAGAAGTGGTGTGTACCTTAAAAGAAATAATCTACCTGTCTAAATGACGGAAGAAAACCCTCCAGAAAAAACTTATTGTAATTTATTGGCCATGCTAGGTAATTTACCCGTCAAAGAAGAGAAACAGTTACTTTAATAAATAATAACAATAATGCCTTCAAATCCTCCAACAGCTTTTCGCCCATTACCAGAGGAATTGGTCGGTCATGAGTCATAATCGCTGCGCCTGTGGTGCGTCTTAAGATATTCATTCTTAGCATTTGCCATGGAGTGAAAGAATCTACAGGAAACTTCAACCTCGAGAAACAGCCCGGGATTCGAACCTGGTACCCCGAGACTGTTAATCAGATTTGCAAGTCACAAACAACAAATAATTCAATTTATCCAAATATTGTTTTAACCAAGCTTTTTCTTGCTAATTGGTTCATGTCTAAAATTAGCTTGATTTTTTAGCTTCGTTCATTCACTATCGTATAAAATTCTTCTTCATCTTACCACACTTTCTGGCGATAATCCGAAATCTACCAACAAAATTTGGCTATGTCAATTGTGTTGGAATAATCTTAGAAGGAAAGGTTTCCGAGTGTCAAATTCAGATCTTTATGAAATTTGGTAGGTAAGCAGAGTATGTTGAGACTTGAAAATATCTTTTGTTTGTGCTAAAATTCACTCTGAGGGGGTGAAACACCCCTTCGAAAATTCACAGATTTTCAATTTTCTAGATAGAACAAAAAATGTAAACGGATATATTGTACCTTATCGAAAGGTCTTTCAGGAAACATGAATGTGGTATATACAGGCTGTTACATTTAGGCGTCACCCTCTTATGCTAGAGCTGATTATTGTAATGTGGAAAAGCAATTAACGCAAGTTTTTCATCTTTAACATCTTTTATTGATTTCAAAGCATTTGCAACTCTACAGGATGTTACAAAGGTAATATTACCATAAGAACTTACATCTTATGCTGCACATATACACTAAGGTGACAGAATAAAATAGACACCTACTAATTAAAAAAAGATTCTATTCTCGTTATGTATACAATATTTTGTCGATCCACCTTTACTTGCGTGAAGTGCTGCGAGTCGTCGTGGCATAGAATCCATTAAATGATTAATGGTGTCTTCTGGAATATTTAACCACTCTTCTGTAACAGCTGCCACGAGTTTTTCCTTATTGCTGGGTTTTTGGGGTCGTTTCGCCATATTTGTCTGGATTATGTGCCAAACATTCTCTATCGGATTCATGTCAGGTGACTGGCCTGGCCATGGTAAAATCCGAATCCCCTGTTCCTCTTTCCATGCGGTTGTTGTTCTTGCTTTGTGACAGGGTGCTCCATCCTCCATAAAAGTGGCGTCTTCTTTAGATAAAATAGCGTTGTCGAATATCGGTAATAGTCATTCTGTTAATATTTGGATATATTTTGCCGTATTTATATTTCCGTCGCAGATTACTAATTGCGATCTTCCACCATACCATATTTCGCCCCACACCATGATGTTCACACCGCCGTATTTCACCGTCTGATGCAAAAATTTGTCGTCCAGTTGCTGTGATGAACATCTCCATACCCACGTACGACCACTATCACTGAATTGGCAGTATCTGCTTTCGTCTGAAAAAATGACAGACCGCCAAAACTCTTCGGGCTTCGTTCGTATTTCGATTGCCCAAGCTATTCGGCGCTGTTTTTCAAACGCCATAAAGAGAGGTTGTTTCTTTGCCACCCTTTTATACATCCCCACACTGTGAAGGTATCGCAGAACGGTGCGCTGACTTTTCTGTGAAGTTGCCGCAAGCTCAGCTGCACTTTTGCCCAAGCTATTCGGCGCTGTTCTTCAAACGCCATAAGGAGAGGTTGTTTCTTTGCCACCCTTTTATACATCCCCACACTGTGGGGGTATCGCAGAACGGTGCGCTGACTTTTCTGTGAAGTTGCCGCAAGCTCAGCTGTACTTTTGCCCAAGCTATTCCGCGCTGTTTTTCAAACGCCATAAGGAGAGGTTGTTTCTTTGCCACCCTTTTATACATCCCCACACTGTGGAGATATCGCAGAACAGTGCGCTGACTTTTTTGTGAAGTTGCCGCAAGCTCAGCTGTACTTTTTCGCGGTTCTCTTAACACTTCGCGCACAAGCACCCTTTTACTTCTTTCAGAAGGTCCGGCACGACCTGGTCTCGGCTCCACTGTTGTTTTTTCCTTCGCTAATATCACTCGAACCTTGTAAGCGAGGCATAGTTGTAACGATACTAAACTATAACGAATTCCTTCCGATACATCTACCCCTGCCCTAATGACAAGAGAAAGTTCTTAATTCGTTCTTAGAATTTAGCTGTTTACATATCTATACCGCTTTAACTGGTGTCTATTTTATTCTGTCACCCTAGTGTATTTCGAATATGGAAGGGATTTAGTCGACGATTCTCTGACCTGGCTCTTATCTCAAATTATGATGTTAATCTCCATGTGCGAAATAATGTCATAAAATTGTAATCATTAATACACAACCAGTTATCGTCCTCTAACTTTAGCAAAAAAATATGTTGGTATTTCAGGAGTACAGTGAGAATTTGTCTGGCACTTATAATGGAAATATAATGGAAACACAAGTTAATGTGCTTACCAAATACTACTCTGTATTTGCATAGGAAATTATACCACCCAGACGAGCTACAAAGTATTTATATCCTACAATTCAAAATAAATTGATTTAACTTGCCGACAAATTAGAAAATCATTTCGTTCCTTCTATCTACCTTTTACATTAATCTATCTTTTACCGTAACTACAGAAGTAACCCAGAATCTTTCTAAAGTCAATCAAATGAGTTTGATAATCGGATTTGGAAGAAAATGATTGCAAAAAAATGAATATTAGGTAAAATTCTTGTTTTTCCATATTTTTCTAATCAAAATTAGTCATGGTACACCCTATATTAGATTTTTTAATAGACTTCTCAAAATGGTCTTAAAATCCGGCTCATGATTTTAGTATAATCAGATGCAGTCGTCGTACATCCTGTATTAAATTTCCTTTTTGACTTCCCAAAATGGTCTTAAAGTTATGAACGATAGTATACATTTAATAAGAATATTGAAGTAATCATTTGCAAGTCAATAAGAATATACCTTCTCGGTAAAAATAAGACGTTGATTACAGATTATATTTCAAGATCTCCGCTGTAAATACACGAATCTACGTAGAAGACACAAAGTAAGCTAGTTTAGATCGTACTTGAATTACCCATCTTACCTTCAAATAACAATGAAAGAAGCGGAAATCTAATACGGCAACTATCGCTTTTCGATGGTATCTCGTCTCGTCGTCGGGACTGCGTTTCTCTCGAATGTACTATTAAGTGCATGCAATATTGAGCCTGCTGTCCGATAAGGACGTCTTCGGAACGACCATCGTTGTGATTGTTTGCTGAAAGTTTGATTAACAGCGATGATAAGGTACGCGGTATTCGTAATCGGATATCTACGAGAATTACGGATAAATTAAGTTGAAGTAGAAAGGTATATATGTACTTCTAATAGGTAATGACTACGTTGCTCTTACGAGCTAGTTCCGGGATTTCACCGTGTGATAGCAGAAAGAGAAGAAAAGGAATGAACTTTATATTTACAAATTATAACCATTGTACAATACATACTGAACTCCTTTAGTTAAACGAGAACGTGGGTGTTGTCAAATTCAACCTTCGTGCGCCATCTCCTGCCGATTTCGGAAACATGTCAGGTCGCTCTCGTGTATCTAGCTGTTCAGTAATAAATTGACTTACAGGAACAATATTGGTAACTGTAGATTTTCCACAAACAAAATCACGATGATTTGGTGTAATACAAAGAAGGCAACGTATCTTGATGAAACTATGTATTACACTTTCAAAAACCCTGGAAAAATTCGATCAGATCGATACCAGTCTGTAGTTTTATCTTCTTTTTTAAAGACAGGAGTAATTCCTACTTGCTTCCATCGAATGGGAAAAGGTGGCTAAATTAATTATGTAAGTTATAGGGTTCTAAAACACATAACGAGTATTATATGTGACAAAGCTAAATATGGCTTTGGTTATCCAAGCGGATTTTGAACAGTTATAATCAACGGGACTCTTGAGATTTCTAAATGAACATGGATTTTTTACCTTTCCTATTACTAGTGGCCTTATTTTGTGTGTACCACTAGCATTAGTGCACGCTAGAAAAGTTATGCGTTGTCTTTCTACCTTACTACCCGGAGCAGATTTTTTTATGTGATGCAAGATAGGTTTTCGTAAGTAATAATTTCCAATAAAGACTGGTTTCATCTGCGTTGTATATTTTTTCCTCATTTAAATGTAGCTCTTTGATTTTGTTTATTAACTTTTCCTTAAACAGTTGCACTAGTTGCGATGGTGCCGATAGTTTTTCACCAGATATCGACAGCAATTCCATACCTCCTTTTAAATCTTTTTAGCCAGCCATCACTGGCTACAAAATTTTCGGTTTCTTTTAGGTTTTCATTGAATAATTTTGCTCTCTCTTTAATTAATTCACCACTAATTGGCACTTGATTATCCCTTTGTTTTGAAAGCCATTTATACAGACAATTTTCGATTCTAGGTGCTTGGGCATTTTTTATAATTCTGCGAGTTCCCTGGCCTCCGTATGTACCTAACATACGTTAAATTACAGATTGTGGCTTTAGATACTCCATTTTTTTGCCAATTGGGTCACCCCCACATCTTTTTTAATCTCGTCTATGACTTTCACTTTGTCACTTAATTTCAAAAATGTTCTTTTATTGGATGTGGATGCCGTGTCTGTTCTGGCGTGACTTTAGCTGCACACTACTTTATTTCACCAGAGGCAAGAGAGCCAGGAATCCCATACATAAATCGGGGAACAACCAGTTCCGACGCTGAAAACGTTTACGTAAACATTCTTTTGATCGATTCACTTACGCACGTAAATCGGGATGAAACCGGTACTCTAAACTGTTTACATTATCGAATTATATATAGTAACAATTTTCTTAACAATACGAATATCACATTTTAGGAGTTCTGAGAGGAAGTAGTCTTAATGGATATTAAAAAACGCGATTGTATATAATACAATAAAGAAATACGTAAATCGCAACAATAAATTGACAACACTGGCAGCAGCAAACTCGATTTCAACCGATTACAAAGATTTATTTTATCTCCTGCAAAAAGTTCTTCATTTGAAGACCTATTAGATAGCTCAGCACAAGTAAAACCGCGCCGAATTGTGTCGCGTCATTTCGTAAACTAAGCGATGCAATAGATAATTGATGAAATTATATATAGCAGCATTCAACACTAGTTGGTCAATTCGATTGGCAGCTGCCCTCGTTATTGAAAATCGAAAAGAAATAAGGAAGAACCTATTGCAAAACAAATTTTTAATAAGAGGAAATTTAAGACATCACAGGTGCAGATGAAATTGCGTCCATTAGATGTAATAACTAGCGTCAATTCTTACAATTGGTATAACCGCTGAATGCAGCATACACATCCGATCGATTTCAAGGTACAGCTGCTACATACACCATATGCGTCCATTTGTTTTATTAACAATCTATGTATTGCAAGCCTTAATGCCAAAAGACTTTGCCAACTAGCAAATTACCTATTGGAATCGTCAATATATTTTATACATTTAATTTCAGTTTTGCCGGCTACATTTTACGACCTGCGTCACAGCTTTCAAAGTCTGTACTTTCGCCAAATTTTACGACGTTGTTACTACCAGCAACCAATCTATCTCCGTTTCATGTTTAAATCGCAGACCATGCGTGAACGTTGGAGTAATTTTCGTTTAATGAGCTTCTTTATTTAACTTCAGCGTTTTGTTTGTTTGATTTTTTCGTACTTTTTTTATTTTATTTCAAAGACACCCTGTATATATTAATACAAGAAGTAAATATACAATTTATGAGCACTAAAAACTTGAAATATATTATAGTGAATTATTCTTTCATAGTTCGAAAACGTTACTTCGTCTTTGATTACGGATTTTGCTGTAAGATATGAAATTTAGAAGACGTTAATGAAATGAATTGAACGAAAAATAAATGAGATTTGAAACATAGCTTCTGCTTGAGCCCACTCCATCCGGACTAGCCAACAGTGCGCAGGATCTAGGGTCAGTGGCATGACGTACGTGCTCAAGGTAGTCCCATTTGGGCTAAACACATCTTCATTAGTCTTCGTCCGTGCTATGGTAAATATATTGGCTTGGTATTCAGAATTTTGCTCACATTATGTGGACGACATACTGATTTTTAGTGAAAATTGCGGGCAGTACATGCAACATTTAGATACCATCATAACAAGTTTGGCTAATGCACGAAAATGAAACTAAATTTTTGTTTTTTAAAGGAGAGGTACCATACTTGGGATATATCGTTAAGGGGAACGGGATTACATACTTTAAACCAGAAAAGGATCGAAGATATCCAAAATTTATAATGCCCAATTAATATTAAGAAATTAAAAGTTTTCTTTAGGAATGATAAATTATTCTCACAAATTCATAGCTAACTATACAGATATTTGTTTACCACTATACGGTTTATTAAAGAATGGAATAAAATTTACATGGGAAAAGGAACACCAAGGTGCTCTTGAAAATATTAAGGAGGAGGATATAAGGGACTATCGCTCATCCTTCCGGATTTTGGAAAGACGTTCACATTCAGAACTGACACATCGTCTAAAGCTATTGCTGGTGTAGGAGCATAAAGAACAAGTGAAGCCCATTGCATTTATATTAAAAAACCTAAATACAAGCCAATTAAATTATAGCGTGCTAGATAAAAAATCTTTCGCCATCGTCTTCGCCATTCCAAAATTAAAATTTTACCTTTTTGAAAAGCTATTTATCATTGAAACAGATAACATGGCGTTATCAGCACTACTCCGTACCTAAATCGTAGGAAATAATAGAATATTCCGCTGGTATCTCTCCATTCAAACTTTCCAAATCACCATTCGACATATTCCAGACAAACAACATTTTATTTCGGATTAGTTATCTCGTATCTTAGGTAACAAACAGAATCTGAAACTTTATGAGACTGCTTTGCCTTTTGAAATAAAATTTAGAAGACGTTAATAAAATGAAATGAATTGAATGAAAAGTAGATTAGAATGAAAGAAAGGAACTAAAAATATATTGACAAATTTAGAATATATCATTTACATCGGGAATGTGTTGGACGAAATACCTATCCCAATCTCTAGCTAGCTAATAAATCTGTATTTTAAAATTTTAAATAATAAATGACGCTATTAAGGATCAAGGCCTTTACTTTCTTTAGTCACACACGCACTTTTCTATTGTAGGACGGTGTATCTCCCTTCTCGCTGATAACGAAAGGCCCAAGGTTATGCTGGGTTGCTCTGCAGGATCAGCGATGTTTCACCTGATATTCGGGTATTGCAAATGTAGTGACAAGTCCACTATAACTTTATAAACCTTTTTGAGATACTTTCCCCACAATGATATACGAAATTCGCTAAATACGGAGCTCACAAACTCTGTTGAAGGTCAGCTATCTAATACCGATGCTATTAGTCAATTGGTTTTCACGCTCGTAAACCGCCACTAGATCCGGATGTTAGGCGACAAATGGCTGCAGTAGGGTCATCATGGCAATGAAAACATCTCCTATGCATTTCCAGAGATGGAGATGTGGGCCTTGGATGTGATCTTCGCTAAGTGCAGTGTGGATATGCGTGTTTTAAATATATTTGTATAAAATTTTACATTAATTATTATATTCATTTTTGTGATATAGACTATTGATAGGATAATTTAATTATTCTCGTCTCCTGTTGTTTAACAAGAAAGAGAATTTTCTACATAATAAGGACGAAGGGGAATTTTGGGAAATTGTAAAAAACATGCAAATACATCACAAGAAAACTGTAAATTGCAAATGCGTTAAGATATTTCGTAATTAAATAAAATGTTAAAGTCCTATCCGATATTAGAGGGAGTCCTACCTTGCATTCTATCTAACGATACCATTAAATTATAGGAAACTACAATTAGGGTAAATGAGCAAAATTAAAGGTGAGTTTAGCAAATTCAAGTTCTTGAGGAGAACAGGAGCCGTAGAAGTACTATTACAATATATGTATACGAGGGCGACCTGAAATATTCCCTGCCCATTCCTTCTGCAGATAGTCCATGAGGATCACTCCTTGGGAATCCCAAAAAAATGGTCGCCATGACCTTTACGGTCGATGGAACGTTATTTGCCTTCTTCGGAGCCGATTCGCCCGGAAAAGTCCACTGCTTCGACTGTTTCTTGGTTTCCGGTATGTAGTTGTGCATCCAAGTCTCATCCACGGTTATGAAACTAATGAAAAAATCCCTTGGATTGCGTTGGATCCTGGCCAGACACTCCTCCGAAACGGTCAACCGATCTTGTTTTTACTCCGGTATCCATAGAGCTTTTTCATATCCAAAATGTCGTATAGGATATGGCCAGCGTGTTCTTCTGAGATGCCTATTGTTTCTGCTATCTCTTTTAGCTTCTAACTTCCATCCTCTGTAGATGTCTCCACTTTTGACTCTGTTTGTAGCTGTCTTCCGATTTGTTCGTTTCTTATCCTGTCTCTTCTAATACACATTTCACTCTTTTTACTTTATTCTTGACGATTGAGTACCCCGATTTCATATCCAAATATGAGCATTGGTCTGAAAACTGTTCTGTAGACCGTCATTTTTGTTTGTTTTGTTATTTCTTTTCTGTTTCTCTATCTCTTGCCGATTCCTGAAACATTTCAGGTCGCCCTCGTGTTTCTCTTATTGTGAGTCAATGACCATCTCAATGGAAACAAGTACTGTCCAGCGACGGGTCCAGATCTTTGTAGCAATCTAAACCTACTGTACGCAGTAGCCCACAACTTTGTTTTTCTGTACCTTCACATTTCTCGTAAGATATATATGATTTTGGACACCTTTTGGACATCGATTTATTTTAATGAAGGCTCGAGAAACGAACTGACGAACTTTTCTCATCATCTCCAATAATTTTTTCGTTATCGTTTTGCTCGTTTTTCTCCATTTCGTTCCTTTTTGCTCCGCGTTTGGTACATACCTTTTCGCCTTCTACGTTCGGCCAGTTCGCCCGCTTGCTTCTCGCTATCATCCGTTTCGATCTAGCCGCGATAGGATCGAGCGTACAGCGACCGTCCGAAAATTCTCAACACCACACACAATTATCGTAAATTGATTTTTAGACGTCCGATTTTAATTTAGAAGTAAATAAATCGCATTGTACAGCGCGAGGTCGGACAAAGATAGCTATCTGCCTGCGCGCGGTCATCTCGTACCGAAAATCTTTGATGCGACCGCCGCGCTATGTCGGGATAAAATGGCAGGGGATTTTCGCACGTCCGCCGCGCCCGCCTAATGATGATTAAGTGCGTCGTTTCCGGATTTAACGAGCATGCCGGAATTAAGGACGTCATTAGATTATGGCCGGCGAATCGAAACGGATATTGAAAATGTGTGAAAACGCTAGGCGCGTCGGACGGTACCGGGAATATCTGAGGTGTTTGAGATGATTTCGGACGAGTGATCCTTCCATGGGAGATGTGGTCCTCATTATCCGAAATAAGAAGACGAAGGAGAAATATGAGAAGCGAGATCCGACGAGGTTTCTTAAGCTAATGGGCTCTATATTTCAACTGCATACAATTTAAGGAGCGTATTTATATCTGGATTTCTAGTGAATACAGTAATAAGCTTTGGAAAACAAGATTTACCGCCGATATTCTGGTTTTTGTTATTTAAATCTTTAAAATATTATCCAGTTGTTACTGGATGCTTAAATTGGTTATCTAAAATATATCTAAATTCTATTTGATTAAACACGTTAGAATTTTTTATTTCTTTGCATTGAACAATACTATTACTATCGTTGCATAACACTAGACAACCCCCAACTTTTCTTTTTACACACTAACAGGAGAAAAGCTTTTAGGACTCTTAGAGGTGCGTTGTCAACGAACCCTTTTACATGATTCCATGGAATGAACTCCGATGAAATTAGATCGATTAATTTCGGAAATAGACATTTCAAAATTTTCGTACGTCACGATGAACATGTGCCGCAGCTCCATCTATTTAAAGCAACATCGTTCTCCTCTTGACTGCAAGTAAGGTGTGAGTAGTCAAAGAATGCTGAAGAATAGTATAGAAGCAAAGAACCAGCATTAGAAAAAATAATAGAGGAAGCAATAATCCATGCTGGCAAGCATTCTGAGAACGATGATTCAAGTGACTATAAATGACCATAAATATATTTTCAATGTTTAACTCTCAATAGTAATTAAATACATATTGATTATTATCTATCTTTTCAGACTTAACTTAGTTAAAATTTCATTATGATTTAAATATAGATTAATCCGAGATTTGATCATTTTATGATCAAATTTCATAATTTACTTCGCATTAAATTATAAACTACGTATATGCGTTTAGCATACGCAATATTATTATATTTATAACTAGCTGTAGATGCGTACATAATGAACCAATTTATTGTGGTTTCTTTACACTTTCTTCGCGGATTGTACCTTGTCTAACAGCGGTCTACTTATCTCATTCGCACGCTGTAACATCTCGCTTGCCAGTCTGCGTATCTCGCCGGCACAGGTATTTTACACGACCTAGACATTTAACAATAATTATAATAGCATTTTTACATTAATCTGGTAATACTGCTATTATTTTGTCCGGTGCTGTAAATGCATAATTGCAGATTTACAGTATAATAAATACTTTGCTTCTGTACAGATTGTTTTCTTATTTCTTTTATGTTCCTGAATCATCATTAGTTCCTGTTTGTATTATTTTTTTTTCAAAGTAATTCTAAATTTTAATGACGAATATTTTAGTAAGATGTTTACGAAAATACATTTGAGTTTATTGCAATTTATTGAATCCAACTAAAGGAAAGAAAATGATTTTTTTAATATATATCTTCTTCTATGAAATACCTTAATAGTTTCTGTTTTAAAATAGCTACAAAGATCACAATTACACAACGTTGTGACAATTACTTCAAATATATGTGTATTGTTTTATGTTGGCAATTCGGAATTATCATGATCCAGGTTATAATAAATTCTTCCATCTTAGCTTCAACGATGTTATCTAGTTTATACGTCTTACCTTCTTCGGTAATAGTGTGTTCAATGCAATTTTTCCATGCTTCAGAATGTAATGGGTTCTTCAATCAAACAAGAGTTCACTTAACACTAACTTTATTTCTAGACTAACATTGGTTACATGTCTATTAGTTTGACTGATTCGAAGTTCGTCGATTACTATTATAACATATATACATACATACTATGTGCCTAGTTATTTCTATTACACATTTATCGTTCAAAGATGTTGGGAGGATGGATGGGAACGTCTGCAGAGTGTCTACAAGAAGTAAATTTGATAGTGTGAATCATCTTCGAATAGTGATAAATAGAGACCGGATTATATGCAATGTGCATATGTTTTATTTTATTTATTTATTATATTTTACGTCTATATGTACATGTATTACACTGATTAAAGTTAATTAGCATTAATCAGTGTAAGACATCTACTTTGCATATAATCCAGTTTCTACTGATAGATAATTACAGCAATAACAGGATGTTTACTGCAGGTAAGGTGTGAGCAGTCAAAGAATGCTGAAGAATAGTATACATAGAAGCAAAGAACCAGCATTAGAAAAAATAATAGAGACAGCAATAATCCATGCTGGCAAGCATTCTGAGAACGATGATTCAAGTGACTATAAATGACCGTAAATATATTTTCAATATTTAACTTTCAATACTAATTAAATACATATTGAGTATTATCTATTTTTTCAGGCTTAACTTAGTTAAAATTTCATTATGATTTAAATATAGATTAATCCGAGATTTGGTCATTTTATGATCAAATTTCATAATTTACTTCGCATTAAATTATAAACTAAGTATATGCGTTTAGCACACGCAATATTATTATATTTGTAACTAGCTATAGATGCGTACATAATGAACCAAATTTATTGTGGTTTCTTTACATTTTTGTCGCGGATTGTACCTTGTCTAACAGCGGTCTACTTATCTCATTCGCACGCTATAACATCTCGCTTCCCAGTCTGCGCATCTCGCCGGCACAGGTATTTTACACGACCTGAAAATAGTAACATTTTTACAAATTATCTAGACATTTAACAATAATTATAATAGCATTTTTACATTAATCTGGTAATACTGCTATTATTTTGTCCAGTGCTGTAAATGCATAATTGCAGATTTACAGTATGACAAATACTTTGCTTCTGTAACAGATTGTTTTCTTATTTCTTTTATGTTCCTGAGTCATCATTAGTTCCTGTTTGTATTATTTTTTTCTTTCTTGTTTCTGTATCTATCATTTAATTGCCAGTAAAGTATTATTACTATTGTTATTTTTATTATAAATTATTACATCTAGTACCTTTTATTTATACTAATTTAATTCATTTTTGTTTCAGGTGAGTGACGATGTTTAACTTTACACTAGTTACTGAATAAAATTTGTTCTTATCGAATTGGTAAGTATAACTAATACTATCAAAAATTTGTTACCCTCTGCATTACTTCCAACTTTTCCATAAGTTTGAAATAAAAAAGGAATACGGTCATACGAAGCATTCAAGTTAAAAGCGTTTTTAATATACACCTTCGAAAAAACCAGTCCGCAGTAAATTTCGCGTAAATTCCCGTTTGCGCAATCAAAACTAAAGATGCGTGTTCGTATAATAGGCGTTTTTACCGTACGTACGTTATATTTTCATCGCTGTGCACGCCCCGACGTTACGCAGGGAGACCTATCCTAAGGCGGCGATGGTTGGAAAAACGGTAATTTGCACCCAATTAGTTCGCTTAAATTGAATAACGACTACCAGTTAAAGTACGTATAAGAAGGAACGGCTGGTGAAAGGAGACGGACGGGGTAAACGTAGAATACGGCGACGCTACACGCTGAACGAGGAGTAATCGACAAAAACCAGCGTCCAACAAACCGTTCGGTAATTAGAAAAATAATACGTTACGATAATTGGCGGAAGACCGCTCGCTGTTAAAGACGGTTTGATGGGTGTCGTAAGGTTCTCGTTTGGAAGCTGTATGTATGCGTATATGTACTTATTATGGAAGTTTTAGCTCCGACGTTGTTACGTTTGACAAGGTAGCAAGATTTTCATTCCATCGATTAGAATATGTGAAACATGGTTTCGACAATTTAAAATTGGTGATTTCCATGTGTAGGAGTTATTGGATGATGACCCAACCCAAATTGAACGGCGATTAGCGGAAGCATTATATGTGTCGCAAGAAACAATCAGCTGACGTTTACTAGTAATGGGAAATATCAATAAACTTGGCTAAATGGCTCCCACATGATTTGAATGGACGTCAAATAGAAAGTCGCAGTCAGCTGTGAAATGCTGCTTTAACCCCACGAAAAGAAAACATTTTTGTATCGAATTGTGATGGGTAACGAAATATGGGTATAGTTTGAACACCTGGGGAAGCCGCTTCTTCAACATCAAGGCCAAATCGCTTCGGCAAGAATACCATGCTCTGTGTGAGACCAGAACGGTATTATGTATTATAAACTTCTCAAGCCCGGTGAAACCACTAATACATAACGCTATCGCCAACAATTGATTAAATTTAAACCACGCATTAATCGAAAGACGACCGGAATGGGCTAGAAAACATAGCAAAGTGATTTTGTTACACGACAATACACCGTTTCACACAGCAAAGCCAGTGCAAGATATCTTATAATTACTTGGTTGGAATATCGTTCCGCACTCGCCAGACCCCCAGACCTGGTGCCATCTGACTATCAAATTCTTCGCTTCAATGGGGCAAGTGCTCATGTACAGCTGGAGTCCTTCCCATTTCCAATCGTCCAGAATGCAATCAACAGCTTGCAGGTTTTCGCCCGGTATGGTACTCAACAATTTTTTTTTGCTCGAATATGTTGTTGGGCAAATTGTTGAAGGATATACACTTCATTAAACACAAATTTTAAAAGGTTGATCAACTATAGCTGCAAAATTCGGATACCTCAGTGGAAAAATTTATACCAGCTACATCATTGAAAGCAAATGTACTTCGTTACTGGTGCGCGATCTATGAAGTAGCACTTGGTGTGGCATCTTGTTTTAAAAAATACACTGAAATCAATTAAATTTCTTATTTGTTCTTTCTTAATTGTGCTTGTTTTTGTTTGCATTTTTTCAGTAACAATATACTTTTCAACAATGAATTTGATTTTATATATAATAAATAACAAATTAGTAAATTTAGGTAAGTGGTTAAGTACTTGAGTGGTCTTATGAATTTCAATGACCATTTGAATACGTCTTAAATAAATATCGCAGCTACTAAATTCTTGCAATTCGTTGGAGGATTATTTACCCGTAACTTCTTTTGGTTTAGCTTCTATATTTCTTAAAAACACACCGAGAAAGGGCCCAACACAATAATGCTGTTAACTGCAGCTACTGATGGTTTCTTCTCTGGAAATGGTCCCACCAATACAATGAGTAGCTGTATTTAGCAGCATTCTTGTGTTGAGTATTTCAATTTCTTGTCCAGTCGGTAACACGGTTGACAATGGGAGCCCACGTGCTCCCGAAACGCTGCGTTCCGCATAATTAATTAATTTGTGTGAGTGGAGTTTACTGCTATACCTGTGAATTGTACATCCACACAGTCCTTGCAATCGTCATTCTTGTTAACAACAATGGTTTACATGTTGTATTCAGTTTTGGAGATTCTGTATATCAGTTTAGAAGATGGGATCCATTCTCGTCTATTAAAGCTCATTCAAAAGGTTTACTATGGTAAAAATATTTGGGATATCTATTTGTACTTGATTATACATACCAGAAACGTATTCTCATATTATAATGTTGTCACCTCCATTATTGACATGAAGGATATATGTATGAGCATAATAATTATAGATATCTACTCGACTCACATTAATTCTTAATTCTGGACGAACCTTTCCACGTCCTTTCCTCATTTCTGGCCTTTTTCCTTGAACATTCTCATGGTATAAGTAAATTGCGTTCGTTCTTACTTGATTCCGATTCACGAACGCTACCTCCTCCTACATGACATTCTTGAGACGGTCTCATGTAACCATCAATAGTACACGCCGTGGGGTCCCTCCAGCTAACCGACACCTATACGCAAAACGGAGCCTCCATCACTCACGTGGCCGCTTTTCGCATGTGTAAGACGTTCGTGGCGGTGCTCGCTAACCCATGCCGGGTCGAGCGTTGTTAGCGGAACGTAAAAATCCATCAGTTAGCGCGACCACGTCGTAAACTCGCGATAAAATGATTTATAACCTTTTTATGGAGCTACGAGCGATCCCAAATAAGATACGGAATGTTTGGTCTTGGAGGAACGACGAGCGGTTCTTCGGAAATGGATAACGCATCCAGTATGTATTAGGAAAATGACGATGGCGAATTATTTGCAATCCGAACGATAGATGTTTGGTGTAACAATGATCTACCTGGAAATACGTAAGTTGCGTTAAATCCATTTGGTGCAAAATTTGAATAACGTTTAGTTTTAATGAGTTAGATGTCCCGCGCATGATTTTATAACTTCAGATAAAGATTCTGAATTAACAACAGGGATTCTATGTAAATTATCCTCTCAATAATCCATTCACTTTATTACACTGCCAAAACTTAACCAAAAGTAAAATATCAGTTGTACTATAACAGTTGTCAGTTTTTTTGAAAGTAATTCTAAATTCTAATGACGAATATTTTAGTAAGATGTTTACAAAAATACATTTAAGTTTATTGCAATTTATTGAATCCAACTAAAGGAAAGGAAATGATTTTATTTAATTTACACTACCGCTCAAAAGTATTTAGGCACCCCTGTTTTCATGGATTATTCATATAGTATTATTTTTACCAAAAAAACATTATAATAAAATGAAATACGTATTTAAAATGTAGTTCAGTAAGATAAACAACCATTATATCGCATAAGGTTTACTATCATTTACCTGCACCTGGTCGGATTACTATAAACTGTTTATTGCGGTGCAATTACAATAACAATCCGTCTAAATTGACTGGGTAAATTTAGTCATCTGTTAGATTGTGGGTAATAATGTTTAAATTACCTTCCTAGGGCATATAGTGAAGTCTGTAACCTGTGGTCAGTTGTAGTGTGGTATTTACTCTATTCACGTCGTGAGCGAAATATCGTGTGACAATTTTTACAAATTTTTAGAAATTAGTACGGAAACACGTGCGCTTATAATAGCTTACCATAAAAGTGGCATAAGTAATCGGCAAATTGCCAAAAAAATTAAAATACATTACGCTACGGTTGACTATAACGTAAAAAATATCTGAAACTGACAGTTTTCTTAATAGAAGACGAAGTGGAAGGCCAAAAGCGACAACATCTGCAGATGATCGCAGAATAGTGGTTACCAGCAAGTTAAATAGACGCAAAACAGCCCCGGAAATCACCGCAGAATTAAATGTTGGTCGCCAAAAACTAGACAGTGTTTCTACAGTCAAACGTCGCCTACAGAAAGCCGGGCTCCATGGACGCATTGATGAAAAAGTCATTAGTATGCAAACAAAACAAGCAAAAGCGACTTAAATGGGCTCGTGAACACCAACACTGGACCATAGAAGACTGGAACAACGTCCTATGGACGGATAAGACCAAATTTGAGCTGTTCGGTGCCTGAAGACGCATATTCGTAAGAAGATCTGTGGGTGAACGTGCCAGAGAAGAGTGTATTGCTGCTACCGTGAGGCATGGTGGAGGTTCTACCATCATTTGGAGCAGTTTTGCTGGCACTAGTGTAGGCGACATTGTGATAATTGACGGTATATTAAAAAAAGAAGGCTACCGCGAAATTTTAGAGAACCACGCAATACCTTCCGGAATTCGACTTTTGGCTCAAAATTTTATCTTCCGCCAAGATAATGACCCAAAACATTCCTCTAAATTATGTAAAGGCTATGTATTTACGCCATTTAGAAGAGGAAGGAACTCTTAAAATTATGGAATGGCCTTCCCAGAGCCCCGACTTGAATCCAATCGAGTTACTATGGGAAGAACTAGATCGGGAAGTACGGAAACCGGCTCCGACATCAGCTACTGACGTGTGGAACAAATTGCAATCGAGTTGGACCTCAATAACACAAGAAACTCTAGCAAAAATTATTGCGAGAATGCCTCGATTGTGTGCTGCAATTATTAAATCAAGAGGAGGTCACATAGATGAAAGCAAAATTTAAATTAAACGTTTTAATTTTCACATTTATTTAATATATTTTTACTCATGTACGTGTATCTGTACATAAAAAATAAATATTATTAACATTTTTGCTGTCAGTGAGAGTGCCTAAACACTTTTGAGCGGTAGTGTACATTATATTGTATTATACTAAAGACAAATAATAATTTATTACATACTTTACATAAAATAAGAAATAATGGGTCGGTACATTATAAGAAGTTATCAATTCAAATCCTTCAACTAATAATTCTTTTACTTCTGGTAATTTAAAAGTTGTTTTAGTTGCAGCTACATATTCCTTAACTTGAGCTCGTATCATTTGTATAGGATTTAGGTTACAATTATACGATGTCAATCCTTAACAAGTACCAAAAGTTCCACTTTTATGAGCGAGTTACCCGTAGCAATTCCTTTTAAAATAATCCAATTATCATATTACATACATCCCATTACAATAACACAATTTCGTTCTAGAAGTGGTAGAACATTTTTTATTTATTCTGTAAATACTTGACCATTTATTCTATTTAATTATAGCAACCCTCTATACAACCATTATCACTCCCGATATGCAGTATTATAAGTCTACTTCCTATTCCACATCGTTTTTTTTAGTCCGATTATTACCCCTTCAATAAGAACTTGTCTTGAGAATTGTTGTATCTCTCTAAACATTTTGTTTGTCGTGGCCTGCGTTAACCCACGTTTTACCTAAGTAATTAATATATTCTTCGACTCTCTGTGCGAAATGTCCTGATGTTTGTTAGGTAACGACGTCTCCATAAAGTAGTGTGTTAGCTTTCTATTAATATACTGTTTCGGCTACGTTTCTCCAACTTAAAACCCAATTTCTTCATAATTTTCCACAGCGTTGTCCGTTTTAATTCTTGCAAGGTATCATCTGTGTTAATGATCTACAGATATGTGATAAAATATTTTCTATACGGTCAGTATTATATTCACGTTTAAAATTTTAGTGCAAAATGAATGTATATATCTGCGAATTGCAGCCTCTTGAGCATCGTCGAAGGCATCGTAAAGCGAACCAACACTTCCTGTAGACTCAATTTCCTTTACAATGCTCCATACGGTTACTTTACCAAGTTCCAGCTGCTTAGAGGTTAGCTTAGTAACTTCCGATTTAGGATTATTCTGTTTGTATTGCACAAATAGATTATAATCCATTAGCTTTTATCACTGCTAATGCGTGTACCTTGAAGATTTTTCGATGGACCCGTGAAATGGCAATGGTTTTGCACAACGGTCCTCTCCTTAGCCATGTTAGAGTTGCAATAATCCGGGAATAAAATTTAATCACCGTAATTGTATTATCAAAATTGAAAAAAAGAATATCGTCTTTGCATTCTGACAGGCACAATTTTCAATCCCATATAGTATACAAATAATAGTATAACGAGAAATACAACATACAACCAAATAGATAACCAAAACGAACGAACAAAATTGACAATTGACATTACAAAGACATAGTAATAGCGATCAATAATACTTCATTTTATCCAACATAATTTTCTTGTACATAGACAACTTTTGTCGTGTATAATTTCATCTTAGGTATCTGCTAATAGTAAACATAAAAAAAATTGGCCTATTTTACCAAATGCTGCATTCTTAAAGTGAATGGACTACAGTTCATGTAACTCGTACATCAGTATAATTAGATACATACAAAAATTCAATTTTAACGTTGTAGTACGGTAACGCGGGTAATTTTCACGATAAATTACCCAAATTGCACCCTATTCGCCTATTTTTTCGGTCGCGACGCCGCGTCGAAACATCCCGTAGCGAGGATACGAACCCCTGAAACTTTATAGCGAGTGCGTTCATCCCACGGCCTAGCTAGACCGCATCTACGTTATAAACAAGATTTGTGGACGCAGTAAAAGCGCTCTCGACTACGTAAATTCGCATCTACGGCGACCTCGAAACTGCCGCAATTAAAATTAATGTAGTTATCGACGTACTTTACGAGGATTCTGTACCGGTACGGTGGCGACCTCTACCGCTCGACGCATAAATTACGTAAATTACGCGCGTATTGCGACATGGGCCCGCGTAAATTGATAAGCGACTAATTATAATGGGACTGTGGCAATATTGTGTCCGTATTTCGTTCGGTACAGGTTTATAAATTACGTTTATGGGCGAATAAAGGGTGTTGGTAGGGTTGTGATGCTTAACCCTATGATCCACGCTCTTCACTATTCCTTGCAGTAACTTTGGTGATGCAAGTGTTTCGTGAGGAGGGATTGTTTTTCTGCAAGCTGCGCCTTAAGGTGTTCCCCTAGATGTCCATTTTAGAACGTTTCGGGCGACCTCGATTTTTCGTAAAAATACTAAGGAATTTTATCGAAATTTCGTCACCCTTCAATATGCTCCACAACTATCCCGTCTATACTTTCGGTTATGCAGAATACGATTATGAAGTGAGAATCGCCATAAGAGGTCTAATTCAAGCAAAATTCAAGTATGAAGTGTTTAAAAGGATCCACGATCTTCACTATTTCTTGCAATAACTTTAGTAATATAAATGTTTCGAGAGGAAGGATTGTTCTTCTTCAAGCTGCGCCTTAAGGTGTTTCCCTAGATGTACATTTTAAAACGTTTCGAGTCACCGTGGACTGAAGAATAATAATACGATTTTCAAGAATTGTTTTAGAACTAATGTACTCGTATACACAATTTTTTTTTAAGTTTATGATAATACCCAATTACAGTGACAACACACGAAGAAACTAAAACACATCTAAACGATTGCCTAGAACATAACACCAAGGTAAGATAACGCTGTAAATACATGAGAAAGCTGTATTTACAGCGTTTTCTTATGTTGATGAAGAAACTAAATGGATCCAATGCATCCGCTGAGGTTGGTAGTGTATACAGTTTTCCTGATGGACGGAGGTTTAACTGTTTTAGTACTGCAGAAATCATTTGTGGGAAAGATTTTGGGTACTTTGCTTTATAGTTTAATGTAAATGAAAATCCAACACTGCCAAGATTGGCTATGGAAACTAGAATTTAATATAAAATTTTAAACTGTTTCCATCATTTGTGTATCTTCCAGAATAAAAAAAAAATATCAAAAAATAAAACATGGAACTTGCTCTAATTATAACAGTAAGCAAGCTATTGTCTTCATGATTAATTGGGCGTCTGTTGCTTGAGAAAACCAACATTCAACGAATACAAAAAAAGGCGGAGCTCTGCTTCCCGAAACTAATTACCTAAACTATTAAGCACCAATCGTATTACAACTTCTTCGCGTATACAGATGGTAGACGCGTACACCAATCTGGTACCCGATTAAAATATCCAACGTCTGCCTACGTCGGCGATTTATTATTCATTTTTTCCTCGACTATTTTCAGGTAGGTACTCTTCTAAGCATCGATAACAAGGTCGCAATATATTACCGTAAGGCCTCGGGCGAAAAATTCCGACAAACGATATTTGTTTTATCCCCCTAAACCCTTAAAGACGCCGCACCGGGCTACAAAGACCATCATTATCCTATCACCGCCTGAAATTTATAGCGAACGATACCCGAACGGAACAATAAAAACTTGGCAAGCGAAACGTATACGTACGTATACGCGAGTGATGGAGCTGGACCTGCCATCTGTCGCCATGTGTATCGAATTAAGCGAGAACAGGATGGTTCGATATCTCATCTAGTTCATCATGTTTATCTGTTGTGAATGTAGATTGGAAATGGGAAACTGTACGGTGAGATAAATACATTGTAGGAATTTGATTATAAGTCCGCGTTTAGATTTATTATAATAATTATTGCAAAAAGAGTAATGTGTTGTTTATCCAGAGTAAATTAATCAGATTGTATCATGCTTGTAATAAGCTATACGATGTGGATCATAGCATCTACAATTAATCAATACAACCATTAAAATAGTGTGCAGTAGAATTTTTGTATAATTTATATTATGTAAATGTTGTGTACGAAAGTTGCTATTTCTGTATCCGGAATAATAAATAAAAATAAACATTTGTCATAGAAAATGGTTTTATTTTTTGAAAATATACTCCGCGATTATCGATAGACCTTTGCATACGTTTGAACCAATTTTCATAGCACTTTCTCCATTCCGATTGAGGTATCTCCAAAACAGGCATTTTTAATGCAACAACCTTCTGGCGCCGAAAATTGTTGACCACGCAGTTTATTGTTCACAGACGGAAATGAAAAGAAACCATTGGGTGCCAAAGCAGGACTGTGTGGCGGATGACTCATCAATTTGATGCTTTAACCGGTTAATTTTTTTAGTTATTTAGGTCGATGCGTGAGAGCTCGCGTTGTCATGGTGATGATCCTACGTCGCTGGTTGTCTTTTCTTATTTCTTCAAAGATTTTTGGCAAACAAATGCTTCTGTACCATTCAGAATTGACCGTTCTACGATTCTCCAGTAGCACTGTTGCCATATGCGCGTTTATCCCAAAAGAACTGGCGACCATTTGCATCTAGGTGCTTGTGGCGCGAATAACTTTTGTTGGGTTTGTCTCATCTTGAAAGACCCATAAATTTGATTGCTGTTTTAGACTCATACGCATAGCTCTAACATTCGTCACCTGCGTAGATGCTATAGACGTCTTTAGACGGACCACGATTGTATTTATTCAGCATTTCTTTCCATCAATCAACACGAGCTTTTTTTTTGAGCGATTGTCAAATTATGCGGAATCCAACCAGCATAACTTTCTTTCACGGCTAAATCTTCGTGTAGAACCTTGCGCATGCTTGTCATGTCATAATTTCCTGTGCAGAAATGGATGATCTTTTGCGCATGAGCGGTTGTGTATTGCACTAATTGTTTTTGAAATTCAGTGTTCGAATTTCAATTACAAAAGATTTTCTATAATTTCGCTTTCCTTTCTGTAATTTTTCTATTTTTTTTTTTTTGTTACAAAAAGAAAATAGTTTGTGAATAATTTTATTGACTCAAAAACATTAGTAAATAATACATACTGCGATTGCGCTTCATGTGGGTGTGTGGTAATTTGAATACCGTTTTTCTTAGATTATCTATAGTATTATTAGACAAATATCTTACGTTATTAACTAAAGAGAAAACATATTACACGTTTGGCATTATTTTAACACCAGTTATTAATACATCAACTTTTTGCAAAAGAAAGGACTAAATCTATAGCGCAAGCAATTGGTTACATTTCCTTTGAATAAAACTTTGTTTTGTTTTACTTTTATTTCTAGAGCTACTCTCATAAAGGTAATATTGCCAAATGTTTATCTAGAAATTAGTTTATAAAATAAATGACTTTTCTAAATTGCAATGTCATTGAATATTTTCTTAACTGAAGCCTCTATGATTTACTTCGAAGAAACATTTTTCTGTCTTGGAGTTATTTGGCAATCCCAAAGATAAACCGGAGATGATGAAAAGGTCTGGAATTTACCAAATCGCATGCAATGATTGTGATAAAGTTTATATTGGACAAAAAGGAGTATCGAAACGAGGTTCGAAGAACATATTAGACACTATCGTTTCGATAAACCAGAGCTATCAAGCGTGGCAGAGCATGTGATAAAATCCGGACATAAAATTTGATTTAAAACATCATAAACTCGTGTAGAGAATTAGACGCGTACGAAACGATATTTATGAAAAAGAACAGAAACTCATTCAACAGAGAACCATCCCAATTGCACACTCGAGTCTGATGGATTTATTGCCATAAGGCCTTGTTAAAGATACGGTTCGTTTTCGTTCCATCCTTTTCGGAAAATACACACATACACCAGACCACCCAACAGATTGTAAATATGTAGTCATATGTTTTAAGAAATTGTAGAGCCTGCGCAGGAGATAATTGCATGTGTAATACAGTTTTTACATTCAGTCGGTAACACGGTTGACTATGGGAGTCCAAATGCTCTGTGTGGAATGGAGTTTACTGCTATATCTGTGAATTACAGACACAAGAGACGAAATTTTTAAGAAGACTGAAAGGTTGCATAAGATCTGATAGAATAAGAAATGGAGATATAAGAACAGAAAAATCATCTTCAACAGAAATGAGACAATAAAAGAAAACAAAAATAAGTGGAAGGAACACTTGGAACTGATGCAAGTGACGAGGTTACCAACCAGAGCGAGATTTCATAGATGCTTAGGAAGAAGAAGTATAGGCAGACCAAATAAAAGATACAATACTATTCGAATCATCTTTTCTTGCAAATAACAAAAGAAAATAGAATGTTCGGAGGTGGTCCACTCTCAGACAAAATTTCAATTCGCTTATCTTTAAACTCCGTAAAGTTGCTAACTTTGCCTCGTTAGAACCTTAGCGATAATAGAATTAGTCCTAGCAAAGTCATGGTTATATACTCGTAACCGACGTTGAAGTTAACAACTCTACTATCACGCAATAAACCTCGCTCGCATTATCTCGTATGACGCGATATATGCTGTACGTTTTCGCACACGTTCATATGTACATGCGCTCGCATATTTACGGCATACACGGTGCTGTCTCTTTCACAAAAGGGCCCGTGGTGAAACGTCGAGGGTACGCTCTGGCGATTGCACGAGGTACGAAGACGTAGCCGTCGTAAATACGTGAAATTATCCAATTAATACGGCGTTCGCCTCCACCTCGGACTTTGTGTTCTCGTCTCTAACGCGCCTGGCGCGCTGAGTTAAATACGCCGACAGCTCGACGACTGTTTATGAGGTTTGCGACGCGAACGCGTTAGTTTACGACCGGGATTGCGCTGTTTACGGCGCCTTGTAATCCATTTGTCATACGGATGTTGCGACGACCATTTGTAATGCAACATATCCGCGTAAAAGCTACGTTCGTACGTATAATGCATGCGCGAGAGGACGTGTGCATGTACGAAGAAGAGACACCTCTTTAATCGCGACGGAGTTATTGGGAATGCTGCTTGGATTAATGTTGGAGTTGATGCTGAGTGTAGAGCTCGCAGAAATTGCATTGCTTGTATTAAGGAATGGAAGAAATGGAAATTTCCTATAATAATAATTAGTCTCGGGAAAGAGGGACAAGTTTTAGTGCCGTGCGGTGGATAACTTGGAAGGGTGAAGCGCGCGGCACGGAGAATCGAGAACACACATACATAGAAAATGTCGCATTTGGGTACGTTTCAGAAACGGCGTATTTCGCATAAACTATTCGACCTGGTACACGTTATGCATATGAAGGAATGTGAAATCCATATGAGGCCCTACTTTACTTAAAAATACCTCCTCATTCGCCCCTATGCGCATTGCAAATAGCGGGATACCTCCATCGATGCCGTTATAGCGTCGGCAAATATACAAATTTCCCTCGTGTGGGAGAAACAAGGTAAACGAACGGTTGTTTACCGTTGGAACAGAAACAGAAACTTGTGGAAAATGTACTGTTAAAGAGATCCAGGTCAAGTTTGTCCTTTTCCACCAACAGTATGAAAATTTTGGAGAAACTGAGCTGCAAAACTAAACCTTCTGTCGATGCGTATACCTACCCCAAATTTCTACACACGATTCAAGCCACAAAAATTCGATATTTCCATTCTTCTTTACGCCGAACGCATGTTGTGACGAATTCGTATTTGAATGTTGGCCTCCTATACCCACTCTCCGCTAGATTGCCCAGCTCTTCTTTTCGCTTGGCAAGATGGCGACCGCTAGCTCGAGCGCCGGCACGTAGCGGTCGCGCTCACACTCATAGCTACGTAGGTTTTTCGGTTTAAAGTTTTCAGGATATATATTCTTTTATACATAAGAAAATGATTACTAACAATTTTATTAGGATAACGCTAATTTAACAATTCAGAATGCTAAAGTAATAAAAATTAACAATCCCTTATGAATGTATCCATTACGTCTTTATAAAAGGAACACTGTAATATCCTTAATTAAGGTCTAATTAAACGTTATACTTAGTTTTAACCATCCAGTGCGATATCTGCATTTGTGTACCACAGTTTGAGAACCCCTGAAATATACGATCTCACAGCTGAGAGTAAACTTATACATTCGGGGTACGAATAATAATCTGGATATTGGATTTGAACATCACTGTATGTATCGCGTCGTATAACGGCATTGTTATCGTCGATATTGAAATGCATGCCTCTAGATCTCCCATAGCACGAATCGGCATGTTTACCGGCGCAAGTATATTCGAGTTATAACGCGAGTTATGCGCAGATCGTATGTGAGGCGCAATTAGGATAATGGAAGCTGATAGCAGCGCGCGTTGTTTGACGACGTTTCGCTACAATGTAGAGTCGATTGTTCGCTTAAAAACGTATTACCTCGGACAACGATAACCGTGTTCTTGTGTTTATAAGATTGCGTCGTTACCAGTCGTTATTTTGCGGTTACCTACTGGTTAAAATGGATCAGAAGAGTCGTTGTTAGTTGTATTGGAGTTCAATTTGAATAGTGTAGTTTAGTCCTTAATTTGATTCCTTATTAAATACGCAGGATTTTGTAAGTTACAGTCACTGTCCATGTTATTAGGTAATTTACAAATAACACATGGGCTGAAAAGTCCCGGGCCTAACACATAGGTGACGCTAGTTTTATTGCAGTCACCTTTCTCTCAGTTAGTACTAACCTTCAAAAGACAGCTGTTAAAATTTCATGATATTCTTTCATTAGTTTGCGAGTTATTGTGCTAAAAGTCACGCTACTACGGGACTCCGCTTCATCAGAAACTACAATAAAACGTTGGTGTGCTGACTTCAAACGTGGTCGTAGAGACACCGATGATGCAGAACGCAGTGGACGTTCAAATGGGGCGGTAGCACCAGAAAACATCAAAAATATCCCCAAAATCGTTTTGAATGATCGAAAAGTGAAGTTGCGTGAGTTAGCTGTCATCGTAAAGATATCAAAAGAACGTATTGGCTTTATATTGCATGAGCATTTGACTATGAGAAAGCTCTGTTCAAAATGGGTGCCGCGTTTGCTCACTCTTGACCAAAAACAAGAACGTGTTGATGATTCTGAGCAGTGTTTGGCCATGTTTAAACTTAACAAACCGGAATTTTTGCGTCGATATGCGACAATGGATGAAACATGGATCCATAACTTCACTCCGGAATCAAAACGATCGTCATCTGAATGGACAGCAACTGCTAAACCTCGTCCAAAGCGCCCGAAAGCACAACAATCGGCTGGAAAGGTTATGGCCTTGGTATTTTGGGATGTGCGTGGTGTAATATTCATCGACTATCTTGAGAAAGGAAATACCATCAACAGTGAATATTATATAGCGTTATTGGAGCGTTTGAAGGCCGACATTGCAAAGAAACGACCGCATATGGCAAAGAAAAAAATGTTGTTTCATCAAGACAACGCACCGTGTCACAAGTCAATCAAAACAGTGGCAAAACTACATGAATTTAACTTAGAATTGCTCCCACATCCACCGTATTCGCCAGATTTGGCTCCCAGCGACTACTGGCTGTTCGCAGACCTCAAAAAATGCTCGCCGGTAAGAAATTTCGCACGAATGAAGAGGTTATCGGGTAAACTGAGGCCTATTTTGAGGCAAAAGATAAATCGTTCTACAAAAGTGGTATTGAAGTGTTAGAGCGGCGCTGGAATGATTGCGTCGCTCTTGATGGAGATTACGTTGATGAATTAAGCTAAATTTGAACCAAAAAAAAAGAGTTTTCTTTGTTAGGCCCGGGACTTTTCAGCCCATGTGTTATAAGTATAAAATTCATGAATAACGTTTACAAATATCTAAATACGTTCCTTAAACCAAATGAGAAAAACCTTTTGAATGAGGCTTACGGCAATCGATTCTACGGATTCGTTTCTATCAAGAAAATACAACCGTACTAGTAGTTTATTAATTAGTATATACAATAATATTTGTGATTCTACATAAACTATTGAATAAAATATTCTTTTAATGTTTCGCTAATAGCGCAGTTTTAAAGCCAATAGTAATAATATTGTATTTAATGTCATCGCTAACAATAATGTTGGCGGTACTCGCTTTTACTAAAGTAACTTAGGGTCGATTGTTCCATTAACGGTAGTATACATGTGTAGCAGTACAGATAAGAAAAGTATTGATACAAGTACATATTGCCAACATTAAAAAATAATTAATTCCACCACTATCCTATATATGTGATAATTATTCTTTTGTGCAGCTCCTAACAAGTCAGAAAATTATTTTCTTTCTCGCGTCTTCTCTCTCACCCTCTTTCATCTTCAAAAATACAATATTTACATACGTGCTCGAACAACCCGAGGCCGCGTACAATGGCTACTTCTTCTACATCATACGGAGCGTAAAAAAATTTTAATTGCATATGCCGAATGGACGGAAAGTGGTCCAGCTTCGAAGTCAATTAAGGACCTCGTGCGGTGGAGGTGGCCTTCGTAGTCGGGAGTTATTACAACGCCAGCGGGACGTCTCTTTGTCCGAAGACGCTGTTACTTTCCCTCTACGTCCTTTTTCAGAGACAGAGACCGATACGGAATGATAACGCCGTCGTCTTTCGAAGAGGTTTTACAGGCCGAACGAAGATGCAAAGCCCACATCTTTCTATTGGACGATTACTTGTGTATTGAAATAATCATAGTCGAGATAGGTCGGATAGACTGGACCATATGTCGTGGAATATTTTGCATGGCGGATAAATTCGTCGAAACTAATTTGATTTGATTCACTTTAGGAAGTTGGGTCGATTAAAGGTGTTTATGTGAAGGTTCAAGTTCGATGTTGTGAATATACAAATGGACACAACAATATTTGTCTTGGAATAGGCGTATTACCGTGCAGAATTCAGACATGGGGAAAGTTATAGTGTGTTCTATTAGAAAATATGTGTATGATGTCGTAAAAATTGTGAGAATAATGTCGCAAGCAGAAAATAAAGTGAAAAATATAGCTATTTATAGTCGCAGAGTTCTAAAAATGTTGTTTCCCAAATGTGGGCACATTCAAATTAAAAATGCTAATTTGCCAGCAGGCTTTGTTTTTAACAAGTTCTATGTATCCTATTGAAATCAATGACACTAAAATCTTTTCAACTTTTCTACCCGTTCAAAAAGAAAAAAATAAAAAGGATGACTACTGTAGATTAGTTTACTGGTTTTATCGTAATGGTATTTAAATTCGTCAGCAAGTTGATCTAAGCTGCTTGACAAAGATGTGACATGAATCATCGTGATACAAGATATTAACAGCAATATTCTGATTTCTACCGTATAGGGAACTAAAAAATTTTACTAAGTAGAATAACCTTTTTGCAATTGACTTCAAAATCATAACTATTAGATTAGAAACAATTCTTTATTAGCAGTAATATAAAAGTAACTACGAGAAGAGTTATAAATTGACCTTGTGGATGTTTTCATGATACTTCAATGAAATAATTGTATAAAATAAATAACACACTAAGAAATGAAGGTTCCAAATGATTTCGGAAGATCACGCCACTCCTTCAAAGTATCATTGATTAAAACTTCGTGTTTCAAGTTGATTACGACTCGAAGCGTTTAGCTAAGGTATGCCCAGATTATTTGAAGGAATTATTAGACCAATAGTGTATTTTTTCTTGATACCCTGGATCTGATAGAATTAAAGAAGCGTAGCTACAATTTCACCGACACAATTCGGTTTTCTAACCGGAAGACCTACAACCGATGCAATATGCTCAGTTCTTGATATATTTGGATGGCCAGGTGACTGACACCATAGGTGGAGTCCTTCAAGATTTAATGCTGGGTCCAACGTTTTTGGCATTGGTTGCCTAGAAATCCGTCTTCCTCGTTCGCATTTCAAACTTGTACTGCACCTAAGCAATGACAGTAGACACCTATGCAGTATACACTACCGCTCAAAAGTGTTTAGGCACTCTCACTGACAGCAAAAATGTTAATAATATTTATTTCTTATGTACAGATACACGTACATGAATAGAAATATATTAAATAAATGTTTTTAAATAAAACGTTTAATTTTGCTTTCATCTATGTGACCTCCTCTTGATTTAATTATTGCAGCACATAATCGAGGCATTCTCGTTTTCTTGTGTTATTGAGGTCCAACTCGATTGCAATTTGTTCCACACGTCAGTAGCTGATGTCGGAGCCGATTTCCGTACTTCCCGATCTAGTTCTTCCCATAGTAACTCGATTGGATTCAAGTCGGGGCTCTGAGGAGGCCATTCCATAATTTTGAGAGTTCCTTCCTTTTGTAGATGGCGTAAATAGACTTTACATAATTTAGAGGAATGCTTTGGGTCATTATTTTGCCGGAAGATAAAATTTTGACCCAAAAGTCGAATTCCGGAAGGTATTGCGTGGTTCTCCAAAATTTTGCGGTAGCCTTCTTTTTTTAGTACACCGTCAATTTTGTCCCCTACACTAGTGCCAGCAAAACAGTCCCAAATGATAATAGAACCTCCATCATGCTTCACGGTAGCAGCAATACACTCTTCTCTGGCACGTTCACCCACAGATCTTACGAATATGCGTCTTCGGGTTCTGAACAGCTTAAATTTGGACTCATCCGTCCATAGGACGTTCTTCCACTCTTCCATGGTCCAGTGTTGGTGTTCACGAGCCCATTTAAGTCGCTTTTGCCTGTTTTGTTTGCGTAGTAATGGCTTTTTCATCGCAATACGTCCATGGAGCCCGGCTCTCTGTAGGCGACGTTTGACTGTAGAAACACTGATTAGTTTTTGGCGACCAACATTTAATTCTGCGGCGATTTCCGGGGCTGTTTTGCGTCTATTTAACTTGCTGGTAACCACTATTCTGCGATCATCTGCAGATGTTGTCGCTTTTGGCCTTCCACTCCGTCTTCTATTAAGAAAACTGTCAGTTTCCAGATATTTTTTTACGTTATAGTTAACCGCAGCGTGGTGTATTTTCATTTTTTTGGCAATTTGTCGATTACTTATGCCACTTTTATGGTAAGCTATTATAAGCGCACGTGTTTCCGTACTAATTTCTCTTCGCGGAGGCATTTTAAAAAATTGTCACACGATATTTCGCTCACGACGTGAATAGAGTAACCAGTACCACACTACAACTGACCATAGGTTACAGATTTCACTATAATCTTCTAGGAAGGTAATTTAAACATTATTACCTACTAAGATGACTAAATTTACCCAGTAAATTCAGAAGGATTGTTATTGTAATTGCACCGTAATAAACAGTTTATTGTAATCCGACCAAGTGCAGGTAAATGATAGTAAACCTTATGCGATATAATGGATGTTTATCTTACTGAACTACATTTTAAATACGTATTTCATTTTATTATAATGTTTTTTTGGTAAACATAATATTATATGAATAATCCATGAAAACACGGGTGCCTAAACACTTTTGAGCAGTAGTGTATATGCGTATCTAAAATGCCTGCAAGTTTCAGGCTGACGGAAGCGACGTAGGCCGCGCAAATGTACAGTTCCTGGCCAATTTGTTAGGGTCACTTGTTAAAATAGCGATTTTGTTAAAATATATAATGAACAACGTATTGTACAAAGACAAATTTATTCAGAACTATTTATAGACATCGTCAAAAGTATATAACTAATATTTTGTAATGCCTCCTGTGGCTTTTTTTGCTCTTATTCTCTTCGGCATACTGTATATGCAAGTAGCGTCATTTTGCCACACATTCTCAATATTTCTTGCTAATTGCTGTTTGGAATGCGTGTTCTCGAATACACGTCTGATTTTAGAACACTTCTGTATCCAACAATGCCTACGCAGTTTTTTCTCATTTGGTATGTCGAAAAAATGTAAACCACGCACATGCAATAACTTAAAATGCAACACTAACACGTAACCACGGAAAAAGACCTTATTACATAAACATGTCTTTTCATATTCTTTGAGGAATAGTAACCGATCTAAATAATGTTCTACGAATTACTGTGTCTTTCAATCTTATTTCTATTCATCTTCTATACAATACAGAAGAATTCATAAGGGGGATAATAAAAGGCAAGATGTCATTAAGTGGGACCTTCTCAATTTCTTAGAAAGATATTTACGGAACGCATTTAGATAAGTATTGTAACCCCTATTCATGAAATTTATGCTCGTATTTGTAAATTATCGCGTTGGAAACACATAAAGGTAAATTTATAAGGTGGCCCTAATAAAATGGATTTTATTTCTTTTGTGATGTTCTAATTCCCTTTCTCAAACGTAAAAAATGACAATAATTTATCCCCCTATGCGCATACCAAAGAAAAGATATCTGTAAAAGCATAAGCTTGGCAGAAAGCAGATCGAACCGAAGGTATATCAAGAGATCGGTAATATCAGATATCGCATGTACATAACTCGTCGAGATACACGTTCCAGCACCCATCCGCTTTACTTTTAACCGTTTTTGTTCTGCTCGGAGTGTGAAGTTAATGAAAACAATGACAATGCGCATTGTTACATTGTCGGACGTGGTCACCGCCACTACTTTATTGTTATACATTCTATTTTTATCAATTACCGAAGCCGACGCAACGGCGTACCATTCTACACCGCTCTACCACTATCTCGGATCTTACTAAATTAGTTTTCGGAATTGAAAAATGAATTATATCCGCTGGCGAGCGTACCGGCGAGAAAGAGACGGCGTATCGGCTACCTTCTCTACGTTTTAACGAATGTCATTAGCTTTATTACGTTTACACGTCTGCCCCGACTCCCGAAGGAGGACGGGACGCTTTCTTGGAAGCCAATCCTCGCTTACGGTAGCTCTCGCGGCGTATACACGGTGTGGATAAAGCGGAGTAATAAAAATCGAAGCGCCTTTGAACTAGAATTTTACGATCGTGCCGTAAATTTCATTATCTACTTCGCCTTCGCCGATTGAGAGCATGAATAATATAACACGTTACGTGTTTGATTTATTTTACGCGTTCTTGGACAATAGAATTAGTCACTAATTGATTTTGTTGTAATTTGTAAGGGAAGTATGCATTAATCGGTCGGTTTTCATATGAGGACTGCTTGATTTAACTACCTGTTCTATTACGAGGGTGACGTGAAATGTTTCCCGGAATCGACAAGAAAAACATGGTATTGGTGTGCTCTTTGGTTTAATTTTTTCGATGTAGTCTCCTTGAATATCAATACACTTTTTTAAACGGTGTTTCAGTCTCTTCAAATTGTCGGAAAGGTAGGATGTTTCGAGGTCTGCAAAATAGCTATCTGTAGCGGCGATGACCTCCTTATTTAAGGAACACTTCTTTCCTCCCAATTAGGTTTAGGAATAGGAAAAAGTCGCTGTGGGTAGTTACGGTGAATATGGAGGATGGGAGACTTGGGGGAGAATTTGGACACAACCATGTGGAATGAATAAGCCAGCTCAATAAATCACTATAGTATTGAGCCGTAATCGTCCTACCCTTCTGCAGATAGTCGATGAGGATCACACCTTAGGAATTCAAAAAAAAAAATGGTCGCCATGATCTTTCGGGTCGATGGAACGGTCTTCGCTTTCTTATTTCTTCGGAGCCGATCCGCCCGGAAGAGTCCACTGCTTCGACTGTTCCTTGGTGTCCGGTATGTAGTAGTGGATACAAGTTTCATCTCTTGGATTGCGTTGGATCCTGGACACTCCTCCGAAACGGTCAACCGATTTCGTTTTTACTCCGGTGCGAGTAAACGCGATACCCATCGCGTCGAAAGCTTTTCCATATCCAGAATTTCGTGTAGGATATGGCCAACGCGTTTGCCTGAAACGCCTGTTGTCTCTGCTATCTCTTCAGCTTCAATCGGCGATCGACTAACACATCATGAATCTTGTTGACCATTTCATTGTTGGTAGCGGTTTTTTTTGGGCGTCCACTGCATGGTCCGTCACTTGTGCTAGTGCGACCCCGTTTAAACTGGCTCACCCAAAAGCTGATGGCCGTTTTTCCAGCCATCCAGAATTGTTTTGTCACTGCAACTTCGATTTTATCCATTTCTGCGAAACCATCTAACTTGCTACACAAAACACTCTCTTAAAAAACAACTATTATACAGTAGACGTCTGAAACAACTATTGACAGTCGCCATAAAAAGGGTTGCCCGTACCGATTTCGGAAACATTTCAGGTCGCTCTCGTACATTACAGAAAATCTGCCAAAACTATGGCTTTCCTGCACTGGAACAGGTGAAACACTATTAGTATTTATGCTGCGATACATCTTATGATCAAACCAAAGGTATAGAAGAAAAACTGACTACATTCACACATATCTGTAGAATAATCAGCAGAACGTTAAAAGACAAAAGAGGAAAGGGTACGCAAATAAATTTTTTCAAGACGATAGCAGTGCCAACTCCAGACACGAGACAAGAGACGAAATTTTTAAGAAGAGTGAAAGTTTGCACAAGTCTAAGAAATGGAGATATAAGAACAGAACTAAACACCTTCAACATAAATGAGAGAAGTGAAGAATAAGAAGAAATATCAATCCAAAGGAGAGGAATGTAACTAGTAAGCAGTTGCAAAAAGAGGCATATTGTTTTGCAAGAATCCTTAAAATTTCCTATTAGAATCTCATCTAAACTTAATTCACATTCTTCTTTCAAACCATCGAAGTATCATCGACGAATACATTTATTCCAATACCTTAACATTCCCCGACCCATTGCAAGGACCCTCTCATTTTATTGCCTATCCGAGAGACGACCTTTACGATTCCTCGTAGCCGTTTTTAATTATAGTTTGATTCGCTTTCGCTGTAGCCGCGCGCCATTAGCGAAGGTGGCTGGCATAAATTCGCCCTCGTCTGTCGGACAAACACAACGACAACAACAGCATCGCATTAGCATATATACGGTGGAGCTCGGGAAAGGCGGGGGGCGGCGGGGTAACGTAAGGAACGACGACAACGACGAAAGACCGATATCTTAACGCCATCTTGAATAATTCCGCTTGTTCGCTGCTTCGGCTATCTGCATCGATGATCTGTCGAGATCGGAGACAATTGTATCAGCGGTTGTAGAGCGTTGCACGCTACTAAATGGAAGTAGAGTGTGGGCTAGTTTATGTGTAGCGTCTCCCGATCGATTTGCCCCTCGTCTACAGTCGCGGTTTAAAGAAAAAGGCACTCCCCTAGGTGGGAGCATAGATTTTTGAGTGATGGTGCTTATGATTTTGGGTTTCTCTGAGTGAAAGATTTGAAAAGGAATCATGAAATACTCCCAGCCGAAAATGTATGACCTAGTTTATGAATTGGCTACGTAAAACAAAGTGTTAAATCTTAAGTTGTTACTGATATGATTGTTGCTGCCTTAAACGCTTATAAATGGTAATGGTTGTGTTAAAACAATATTCAGTTAAGTCTAAACAAGATTTTGAAACTAGTCCTGTGTGTGTCAAAGCAAATAATGCCAAAAAGTATGAAAGCACTGTTGCATATTTCTAGTGGTATCGGTTACATTGTCATAGTAAGCATTTACAAGAATTTTAAACTTGGTTTTTGGAACCTGTTTGATTTGATGATACATAACTTTGCAAAAGTATTTGAACATATCTTATATAACAATATTTACTTTAATCTTAAACCGTGTTTGTCGAGCGAGGACAGATCGACGTGGTTTTATACTAGAGTTTTTGATTGCATCAACCACAATTTACTTAGTACTAAACTAGTCCTTCTATCATGGAATTAATTTCTTCTTATCTCTTTGAAAAGAGTGGCTACGATATTTATAATAGGTATTCATCCGACAACTTCAAAATATCATCTGGGGTTACACAGGGTTCCAATCTTGCTCCGTTATCATTTAATATTTTTCTAAATGATTCGCTTGATAAATTAGGATGTGAGCTCTTAGCGTATGCAGATGACCACAAAATCTACAATGTTATCGATTCGCTAGTAAACTGTGTTGAGTTGCAGACTTATCTTGTCCTTATTAATGACTGGTGTACTCCGAATTGCGCATCTTTAATTATTGGAGAACAAAATAGAAGAAATAATGGATTTGGGAATAGTTTTTGATTCAAAACTAAGTTTCATGCGGCCCTCGCACACGTGGACTTCCCCTACACCCGCAAATCCTAATGCTTCCACCGCCGTGTTTAACAGTAGGTAAAATACACTCTGGGAAAAATGCTTCGCCGGCCCTCCTCCGAACATAAATTGCTCCGGAAACGCTGTGCACTTGCACAGAATAAACGAAAGACGTTAACTTTTTGAATATTCCTATTTTGGGGAGAAAAGTAGGGGCGCTGAGTTCAATTATGTATATTACAAGGATAATGAAATATTTTTAAGCACTTACGTCTATATTAGATTCATCGGACCAAAGTACTTTGGCCCAGTCATCTACAGTCTAATGTCTGTACTTCTTTGCCCACGTAAAGCGTTGCTTGCGATGTAGCTCGGTTAGCAAAGGCTTGTGTCGCGGTTTCCGGGCACGTAAATTCGCCGCAGTTAACCTTCTTCTTATCATATGCACGGAGAATGGTGCGTCTGGTTGAGCGCGAAGCTCTGCAGAAATCGCTATCGCGGATTTGTGCCTATCCCGGAGCGCAATACGTTCTATCAAACGTTCTTCTCGCACAGTCTTTATAGGTTTTCTACCGCTCTTGGGTAGGTTATGATACTCTCCAGTCCTTTGGTAGCGGCTAATTGTGTTTTGCACTGCACAACGCGAGCATTTTATTGTCTTAGCAATTTTTATTTGTGACAATCCTTGTTTGAGCAATAAAATTATCTTGCCTCGTAAAGCCTCAGATATTCGGGGCTTTTTTGGCATATATTACACAAACTTGCAAAAGGAGGTCCGCACTCTGAATGAACTTTTGAAACCGACAAACGACGTTTCTTTCTTTACGCACAATATATTACTCAACCTAAAAATTTTAATTTCTGTCTTATATAGCTTCGTAATTTATATTTTATAGGAATTTCTACTTTAGATAACGGTATAGGTTCGCAGTACCCTTGTTCTAAGAAGCGCTACCTGCTGCGCGAAACACATGTTTGATTAGGGTGCTTATAACATTTGCTCGCAGCTGTACGTTCAAACTGATAGACAAAGCGGTAGTCTCCTTTAAGTTAGAAATTAGCAATTCAACATCTTACTACTTCCAATTGATCACAGATTCCTGAAATATCTATAAGGTTAGGGGTACTTTCCTTGACCAGGGTTCAGATTGTGATATTACTGTAGCAACATAAATTTAATTCATTGGAGGACCATCGTAATAAAAACGATCCAAGACTTTTATGCAATCTATTATCCAATCAAATAGATTGACCATCATTGTTGGTCTATGTTTATTTCCGAATATCACTACGTTACACACTATCTGTTGACTTTTTTTAACTTATGGACCCAATACAAATGCCTTGGCCAAATCGTCTGTGATTCATATGGTGACCAACTTTAATAGGATATACTCATAGCTATTTTGATCATAAGCAACGGTTTTCAGGTTGTGTTTAATTTTATGAAGTATATTGTAAAACATAGGAATACTTGCTGACACTGACATAAGGTATGCAATCAACGTAATTTCACTAGTTGTTATTTTTAATTACAATGATACCAATTTATTATTACTATTGATACTAAACGACACGGTTATAATTTAGTCGTAGATTTGTTATCCTTTAATTGCATACCACAAGACATTTCTATTTATTTTAACTGACAAATACACCAGAAGAAAACAGCACCCCAGAATGTCTTAGCTTACTTTCTTAGTTTACCATTTCCTTCCATGTGAGTCTCCTAATGTTCTGAACGCGACTGTTTATTGTAGAACGCGGCTAAAGCAAGACAAAAGCAAAACAAGGATAGAACGAGGTCGTTGTTATATATATCGTTTCTCTATTCGAACCGATGAAACAATTACATTTGATATTATCGTTTGATTGTTTTTAAATGACGCCATTCAATGTGTTAAGAGGAGTGAGGTTCGTATAACATAAGGACGTCTCTTCGTATATCGCGTAGAATAGAAACAAAAAACATTATTCGAGACTATGGAGTACCTATGCAGACTACTCAATTTATCGATAATAGTATCGTTATTTTGCAATTAATTGTTTTTTTATTTCTGCTAAATGTTGTATGAGGAAAAGTGTAAAGGTGTACATTATGGAGCAGTTTATAAGTATCAATCTATATCTAATTCCCCTATGGTTTTCGCATATGCGATTTTGCTTTCTTTCAGGACTTCACTACTCTGTAAACAGGATGTAAACAGCCTGGTAATTGCTTCTAGTCTTACGATTAGGGAATTCTTAATAAGTTTCATGGGCATACCTCGTGCCGCTTGTTATTTTTCATAGTTTTCATTGCCTCTATAACTTCCTTCACTGTTACTTCTCTTATTGGACTTGGTTGACAGGTTCATTTGTGTAATCTACTTCCCTAAAATTATTTCTATCTTAAATCAATAAAGATTCATAGTACCTCTTCGAGCTCTCAATTCCTATTGCATTTATAGATTTCACTTCTCTTGTATTTTTGTTTAGTGTTCTCAAGGTTTTCCATGCTTGCCTAGATTTTAATCCTCCTATAACTCTGTCCATCTCATTACATTTCCTTTCCCATTCATGGCTTTCTTTTTTTCTTTTTTTACTTTATAATTGCATCTCATATAGATTTCCTTGTCCTCCGGACATTGTGTTATCAGCCACTTCTGATATTCTATTTTTTTCTCATTTACCAAAAACTTTAGATTATCGTTCCACTAAACATCATTTATTATCCAGATTTTCTTACCTGTTTGCCCCAATACCTCGTTTGCGGCCTCGTGAATATACTTTTTGATGTAACTATACTGTTCTGCGACTATAGCAGCTGTTGGGTCATTGGGGTATTTGATATATAAATATATAATTTACATTTGATTTGATATATAAATGAAATAAAAATAGCTTTGCTTTTACGAGATAATGATCAGATCCACAGGAGGCTTGTATCCTGGACTCTAAGAGTGGGGTTTGACCTAATAATTATATTATTTATGACAGACTATGTTTTTTTTTTGTGGGTTGAAACCAGATATATTTATGTACTGGGTGTACAAGTAAGAAATGCGGATTTCAGACAACACAGCAACACCAATGGAGTCTGTGCTATAAAGATTTGATATTGCATTATTTCGTTGTGCCATTAACAAGTGACAGATGCAGGCGAGTGATACATTGGAAAGGTGTGTTGATAGTGTTGAGTTGTGTTCAATGTGTCGAAATTTGTACCGAATAAAGAGCATTCGCGGGCAGTATTAATTTTTTAGTTTCATTTGAAGAAACCTGCCGCTCAATCATACCGATTACTTCGAGCAGCCTGTGGTGAACATGTTCCACCGCAAGATACGTGTGAATGATGGTTACGGCGTTTCAAACGTGGTGACTTCAAAAGTGTGTTGATCATCGAAATCATCGGAAAATAAAAAAACCACACCAATTCCGTGTTTTTTTTTTATCGATTCCGGAAACATTTCAGGTCACCCTCGTACTTTTAGAAGTATCAGTTACTCGGTACATTATAGCTTGTCCCGTCTGATAATATAATTTTATTTGGGAGCTCGCGAATCTCAAAATAATATTTAATGAGACAAGATTTATGCGCAGCTGTTAAGAACCTAGACGCCTGTAGACGCCCCAGAATAATATTTTTACAACTGGTTAATAATTTATGTAAAAAAGAACGACCAGACGCGAACCAGAATCAAAAATTATTTTTTAACGAGACAAATAACACGATTTGATCTCCCGTACGCGTCTCAGCTTCAATTTCCGTCGCCCGCAAGGTGTTAATTAAATTCACCAGCGTCCGCAGCTCGGTCGAATTCGAATCGATCAACGTCCGGCTTGAAGGATGTCGCGTTATCTTCGTTCCGTAATCGGCAACACACGACCGGGCCACGATTATTTATTTTGGTCGAAGAAGGGAGCGGAGTGTTTTTCGGAGGATATACGCGGGCGTAAGAAATTGATCGGGGAACGCTTCGTGACGTTTCCCCGATGTTACCGGAGCTCCTTTATCAATGAGCTTTGATGTATGACATCGGTTTCGGCCGGTCGGAGACGAATTCGGTACTTGTTTTAATTTATTCGGAAGATAAGAGGCGCTGGCAGGACCCGTACGGGTACGTTCGTCGTAAGGTCTTGCATGTATATGCGAGATGTCATCTTTGTTGTAAACCGCGATTTAGTACGCAAACGAGAGGTGTTTATCACGATCAGGTGGCTCGGTTTTGGTAATTTCGCGTGGACGTAAGGTGCAAAATTTTTTTGCGAGAAAAAGTACACTGTCTGACAATTAAATAATGGAACTTTAATTTGAGTTATGAAACACTTAAACGGTAGCAGCATTAGAAACACCCAAGCTTCCCTTTTTAAACGCACTGAAGCTCAAGGAAATCGGATGATAGCTTATAAAGTTAAGTGCATTTTAGTGGCTGCAGCTTAGGTGCTCATGCTTTGATTTTAGACTTCGAACTCCTGAGGGATTAAACTTGCAAATATAAAATAATACGCTTTAATGTTCTTCGACAATAGCATCACAATAGAAACAAAAGATTATTAGAATTGACGGCATGTTTCGTAATGTTAGAGGGATATAAGATGTCTATTGTATTGTGAATAAGTTCACACATATCTGTGCCATAATCAGCAAAACGTTAAAAAATAAAACAAGAACAGATACACAAATAACATTTTACAAAGCGATAGCAGAGCTAATACGGTAAGGAGACGTGGATAACAATGAGAAAAGAAGACTGCAGAATACAGAGACAAGAGCTGAAATGCTTGAGAAGTGTGAAAGGTTGCCATAAGAAATGTAGATATAAGAACAGAGCTAAACATCTTCGATATAAATGAAAGAATAAAGGAAAACAAAAATAAGTGGAAGAAACACGTTGAACGGATCCAAGTAACGAGGTTGCCAGCCAGAGCGAGATTTTATAGGCGGTTTGGAAAGAATAGTGTAGGCAGACCAAATAAAAGATGGGTAACGTAATAGGCAAAGTGCCTAAAACCCGAAGTGAAGGAGAAAGTCTTGATCTAATCATATTCCGTATAATTCCCATCCCTGTTTATGCGAATTGATAGAACGCAGCCTTAAACAGCTTTCTACAAACACATTAAATCTGACGAATCGAAAGTCACAGCAGCTCGAATTAATCCGAATTTTTCGCGCGAAATATAAGAGAACCTAAATCAACGTCGCACATTCTGCTTGCCTAATAGAAGGTAGTGGAACACGACGGCGACCGTCTCGCGATATACTGCACGAACTGAGCGAGATAAGTATTCCTTCTAATTAACCCGATGACACAATCGCGAACAACGAGCGACTAGAGACGACGGCCAAACGACCGGGAGCATAAATTCGCCGCGATGCTATCGGCCTGGCTGTTCATACCAATTGAGCGTTTCCCGTGGCGCTGAATCGTGTGGGACAAACGTCACGGACAGCACCAGGTGCCTTACGCCGAGTAAAGGGAGACAATAGCCTCGTTTACAACGCAGAAATATTCTCACTTCCCAGTAAAGCGCTATCGTATGATGCAGATAAGTCTAACTGCTGTGGACTGCATGCTGTTAAAGCGTTTATAAGGAAGGTGTACGGTGGGAAATATTGAATTGAATTGAAGCTAAGTAAACAGTTTGATTTAAAAAATTAGCACAAGTTGTGAATTGATTAGTTGACTCCTTATTGCATGTGGACTCGTTATTAAGACTGGAGGAATGGGTGTTTTCACAGTAGCGTACGGCTCGGTTAGTACGACAGGATTGCTGAGATTATGGAGGCCAGTAGAGGTTACAATAATTTACTAAGACTATCAAACTTGGCCAAGACTTCCGTTCCTTTGTTTTACTTCTTCTCTTTTTCTGTTAACTAACACATGGGCGCCCGGCAGGTTAACGCCTCGGATGTGTCTATAGAGACGTCTCTGTTGGGTGCATAACGTTCACTGCGAATGGAAAATATTTATGTTTGAGTTTTCAGCTTCCCCAGATAAGGTATTCAATCTATTCGCCGTCTGTGGCTTTTGATGTGCAACAATATGTCTCGTAACGAGCTCGAGGAGGCACCAGAGGAACGTTATCAGTGTAACTGTGGTTGGATTTCGCGGGTTTTTATCTTAAAATTGTTTATTTATTGATATTAGTAGTGACGTCCATGTCTTCCTTGTAGATTGTCTACATTTGATTTTCCTTTGGTAGCAATGTTTCCAAATTTTTTCGTCATAGCGTGAAGGTCATCATAACAAAAAGCGACCTAAAGTAACAACACATGGGCTGAAAAGTCTCGGGCCTAACAAAGAAAACACGGTGTTTTGATTCAAAATTAGCTTTATTCATCAACGTAATCTCCATCAAGAGCAACGCAATCATTCCAGCGCCGCTCTAACATTTCAATACCACTTTTGTAGAACGATTTATCTTTTGCCTCAAAATAGGCCTCAGTTTCAGCGGTAACCTCTTCATTCGTGCGAAATTTCTTACCGGCGAGCATTCTTTTGAGGTCTGCGAACAGCCAGTAGTCGCTGGGAGCCAAATTAGGCGAATACGGTGGATGTGGGAGCAATTCGAAGTTCAATTCATGTAGTTTTGCCATTGTTTTGATTGACTTGTGACACGGTGCGTTGTCTTGATGAAACAAAATTTTCTTCTTTGCCATATGCGGTCGTTTCTTTGCAATTTCGGCCTTCAAGCGCTCCAATAACGCTATATAATATTCACTGTTGATGGTATTTCCTTTCTCAAGATAGTCGATGAATATTACACCAGGCACACCGAGGCCATAACCTTTCCAGCCGATTGTTGTTCTTTCGGGCGCTTTGGACGAGGTTCACCAGTTGCTGTCCACTCAGATGACGATCGTTTTGATTCTGGAGTGAAGTGATGGATCCATGTTTCATTCATTGTCACATATCGACGCAAAAATTCCGGTTTGTTACGTTTAAACATGACCAAACACTGCTCAGAAACATCAACACGTTCTTATTTTTGGTCAACAGTGAGCAGACGCTGCGCCCACTTTGAACACAGCTTTCTCATAGTCAAATGCTCATGCAGTATAAAGCCAATACGTTCTTTTGATATCTTTACGATGTCAGCTTACTCGCGCAACTTCACTTTTCGATCATTCAAAATGATTTTGTGGATATCTTTTATGTTTTCTGGTGTTACCGCCTCATTTGGACGTCCACTGCGTTCTGCATCATCGGTGTCTCTACGACCACGTTTGAAGTCAGCAAACAAATGTTTTATTGTTGTTTTTGATGGAGCGGAGTCCCCATAACACTTTTCAAGTCATTGCTTCGCTTGAACGATATTTTTTCCCATCAAGAAGCAGTGTAGAATTAAAACACGAAATTGTTTTTGATCCATTGTTTTGAAAATAACAATAGTAGCGTGACTCTTAGCACAATAACTCACAAACTAATGACTAGAATATCATGAAATTTTAACGGCTGCCTTTTGAAGGTTAGTACTAACTGAGAGAAAGGTGACTGCAATAAAACTAGCGTCATCTATGTGTTAGGCCCGGGACTTTTCAGCCCATGTGTTATTTCACTTCATGCAGCACTTATTCTTTTCCTATTCTTCAACTGTCCCGTAATTTTTCCGTAAATGGTTCATATCTGTTGTACCCAAAACTTGCCTAAACCCAACTGATGAAATTATACCGAACCAAAGAAAGACTTTAATACCAAACACTACAGCAATTAATCGTATTCTCCATGGAAGCACTAAAATACAATACCCGAACGCATTTTACGGCCTGCACTCTAAGATCGCCGCGATATTATTAATAACATAACATGCCTGAAATATATAAAGGTAATAAAAAAATTACGACCCCCGTAGATTTTCTTTCAAGTACTATATTTAAATTAATAAAATTGTGAAATGGCTCTCTCGTACGAACGAAATTTTACGATCGAATTGAATATTTCCCCCTTCCCCTCCTATACGTCTCGAACTTCTAGTCTAGCTTCTGTACGGTGACGTGAACTCGAACATTGTAATACCGGTGAGATACGCGTAAAACGCCGCTACGATACGTGTTTTATGGGGTAATTAAGGGAAACACGCGGTTTAGCTTATAGATCGTAAAATTTAACGTAGCAGAAATATCTTCGTAAATATGAGGATTTTTCGAACGTTATAGCTTGTTACGCTGGAATAAAAATGGTCGTTAATTAAAGTTCGGAATGTTTTCTTTTTAGAAGGAAGTAGGATGTTGGTGGTATCAACACCAAGTCTCATTATCTGAGAATCTATTACGAATTGGTAAAATATTTTTATAATTTCTAATGCTTCCAAAATTCAATGTTCTTTCAATCCAATGATACTCAAACGAATAACAAGACAATCCCAAGTTTCCGTTGAAAATTCCTCAGTATTCCTTTACAAATTACACATCTACCGGCAAGTTCCATTAATACACTCGCCTAACCACCATTTAGCTTCAGCAAAATGGTTTGTAGCAACTAAAGTGTAGACAAAGATAGCATTCTGGTGAATGATTATTATTTTCATTGGTATGCAATTTAATATCGCTATGATGGCAGTAATAATTGATTGAGTTTGCGATATGATTATGGTCCTAATAATCTATAAACCACCGTACTTGCCAGTATTATACCTCAGTACTTTAGAGAAGAAATTACAAGATGATGGTCACGCATTGGAAATTGTAACATTTATAAGATTCCACATGATTGCATATGGTGCAATCGAGACACTAACGATTACTACTTAGAATAATATTTGGAATGCAGGTATATTTATGCAACCAAATATTTTTAATGGTGGAGAAATTTTTGAAGAGAGAAATGTGTTTAATTATTAGTCTTAGCTAAAATTTAATCTGGTTAGATTAACATACACACACTACCGTTCATAAGTCTGGTTACATTGTATAAAATAACAAAATCAATTAGACAGATAATGACAAAAAATACGATTTCCTTGGATTTAACCAACATTTTTAAATTCCTGAAAAAATATTAGTCACGGTAGGATTTGAGCACACGACCTCGGGGTTACCGGGACAACGTGCTACTTGCTAATTGCAGACGGAATGTGAGTTCAAATCACTTTTAATACCTAGATGTCATAATGTCTGTAAATATACGAGAGTGACCTGAAATGTTTCTGAAATCGATAAGAAAAACACGGCATTGATGTGGTTTTTTCGTTTTTCGATGTAGTGTCCTCGAAGGTGTCTCTTCAAGTCGTCGGAAAACTAGGATGTTTCGAGGTCTGCAAAATAACCACCTGTAGTGGCGACGACTTCCTCATTTGAGGAAAATCTCTTTCCTCCTCCCAGTGATTTTTTCAGATTTGGGAATTGGAAATAGTAGCAGGCGACTAAGTCCGGTGAATGTGGAGAATGAGAGCCGGTAACGTAGAGGTCGTGGGTTCAAATCCTCCCGTGACCGATATATTTTTTCAGAAATTTGAAAAGATTGGTTAATTAATAGGGACTTGTAATTTTATAATGTCATTATCACAGCACAGTAAGCCCCAAACTTTAGATATACAGTAACTATTCTACGTTATCTACTACATTCATACTACGCTAACGTCATTTTAACCCCGCATAGATTAACCGCCACATTTCATTCATGACGACGTCTTTTTCAACCTCAATAAATTCAAATTAACCCGATAAACAGCGTTTCCATTCCATTTCCCGCGACGTATACCCACCCCAAACATTCAATTCCGTTTAGCCTCCGGCTACGTCGCGTTTATAAACGCTCGTCTGCAATCTCGGCGGAACGAGCGCTTGCAGACACCCGATACGTCTTCGTAGCGCCGCGATAAATGGGGCATTCATTATCGGACGCGTCCTCTCAAATAGTTTTCAGCTCCTGCGGTGTGCGATTCGACGCCAGATGCACGAACACAGCGCCCGGCAGGTTAACGCCTCGGATGTGTCTATAGAGACGTCTCTGTTGGGTGCATAACGTTCACTGCGAATGGAAAATATTTATGTTTGAGTTTTCAGCTTCCCCAGATAAGGTATTCAATCTATTCGCCGTCTGTGGCTTTTGATGTGCAACAATATGTCTCGTAACGAGCTCGAGGAGGCACCAGAGGAACGTTATCAGTGTAACTGTGGTTGGTTTCGCGGGTTTTTATCTTAAAATTGTTTATTTATTGATATTAGTAGTGACGTCCATGTCTTCCTTGTAGATTGTCTACATTTGATTTTCCTTTGGTAGCAATGTTTCCAAATTTTTTCGTCATAGCAAAAAAGGTCATCATAACAAAAAGCGACCTAAAGTAACAACACATGGGCTGAAAAGTCTCGGGCCTAACAAAGAAAACACGTTTTTTTTGGTTCAAAATTAGCTTTATTGATCAACGTAATCTCTATCAAGAGCAACGCAATCATTCCAACGCCGCTCTAACATTTCAATACCACTTTTGTAGAACGATTTATCTTTTGCCTCAAAATAGGCCTCAGTTTCAGCGACCACCTCCTCATTCGTGCGAAATTTCTTACCGGCGAGCATTTGTTTGAGGTCTGCGAACAGCCAGTAGTCGCTGGGAGCTAAATCTGGCGAATACAGTGGATGTGGGAGCAATTCGAAGTTCAATTCATGTAGTTTTGCCATTGTTTTGATTGACTTGTGACACGGTGCGTTGTCTTGATGAAACAACATTTTTTTCTTTACCATATGCGGTCGTTTCTTTACAATTTCGGCCTTCAAACGCTCCAATAACGCTATATAATAATCACAGTTGATGGTATTTCCTTTCTCAAGATAGTTGATGAATATTACACCACGCACATCCCAAAATACCGAGGCCATAACCTTTCCAGCCGATTGTTGTGCTTTCGGGCGCTTCGGACGAGGTTCACCAGTTACTGTCCACGCAGATGACGATCATTTTGATTCCGAAGTGAAGCCAATACGTTCTTTTGATACCTTTACGATGTCAGCTAACTCACGCAACTTCACTTTTCGATCATTCAAAACGATATTGTGGATTTTTTTCATGTTTTCTGGTGTTCCGGAGGGGGAGGGGGGGTGAAAAAGAAAGAAAGAAAGAGTACCCCTCCCTCCATTTTGATTTTTCTTCTTTTTATCTCTTTTTACTTTTTTTCTCCTCTTACTCTTATTTCATTTCTATATATCTCACTATGACACGGTCCAATTCCAGAAGTAGTTCGTTTATTATTGACCCTGGCCGTGGAAGCCTACGTATACATTGTAAACTAACTGCTTTCTCTAGCAGTTTTGACAATACAAGAAGGATAGAAATTGGCCGTAAATAAATTGGAATAGGAGCAAGAACGACCCTTCTCCAGCATCCAGAAAAAACATACTACAAGAAGCAACTTTATACCAACAATACATCTTAAAATTCCTTTGATTAAATAATTCCACAAACAATCCTTCCGAATCCACTTCCTATCCTGTTGAGTCAGCAAACACTTTCTAATGCTACGCAGCGACTTAAAAGAATTATTACAGCCAATATAGGCACGCATTATCCGATTAGGCAATAAATAAAGCTCATAAAGGTCCTCTTAAGACACGATAATCTCCACCGTCGACAAGTCGATAGAGACATCGATTTTACACGTCAATACCTCTTACCAACGCGCCAGCGGTGGCCTCGCGAAGAACATACGGGCGAGGCTCACTTATTTTCCACCGTCTTTTTTCATCCGTGTCCATGTTTTTTGTTTCTTCCTTTTCAGCCGCAGTGCGTCCGATCAAAACAAATTATGAACACGCAACGCGACCCCTCGCGAAACGCCGAACTCATTTGTTTACTTCATCGGCCGGCAGTGGAACTGTTATTGCGTCCATTTACTATAATGAGAAATAATTGTTTGCGTTAGTTTCTTTCGTATAGGCCATCTTACGTACTTATAACCGTCACCATAGGACTTGCGTAGCATAATTAATAGGGCCATTACGCGGATTTTTCGAGAAAAAGAAAGAAACGCGACGCTGTGGGATCTGCCGCGTATTCGTGGAAGATGCAAAAACATTTTGCCGAAGCGGATGAAATATAGCGGGTGTCAAATATGGGAGGTTTATACATAATAAATATAATTACAAATGTCTAGCGATAATGACCGCTTATTTGCTGTGAGAAATTTATGAAAGATAAGAAGGATAGGTAGGATAGGTATTGTAAGTGGAATGGGATACATAAATCTTCTCTTCTGTTAATACGGGGGAGAGGAATATAATGAGAATTATTCTTGAGTAATTCCCAATCGACGAATTAGATAGGCGTCTTCTTCTTCACTTCAGGTTTGAGGCACTTTGCCTTATAGGATACTAATTTTTTATTTGGTCTGCCTACACTTCTCCTTCATAATCATCTATAAAATCTCGCTCTGGCTGGCAACCTTGTCAGTTGCATCAGTTCTGCGTGTTCCCTCCACTTATTTTGGTTTTCCTTTAGTCTCTCATTTACTTCGAAGATATTTACTTCTGTTCTTATATCTACATTTCTTATTCTATCAGATCTTGTGCAAGCTTTCGCTCTTCTTAAAAATTGTATTTCTTGTGTCTGCATCTAACTTTCTTGTTGAGGGTTGGCACTGCTATCGTCTTGTAAAATTTTATTTGTGTATACTCCGCTGTATTGTTTTTCTAAGCTTCTGCTGAATGTTCCACAGACATGTGTGAATTTATTCGGTCTTTCTTCTGTTTTTGTTTCGATCATAAGATATATTGCAGCGTAAATACTTAAAGTCTTTCACCTTTTCCAGTATAGTATCGTGTATGAGTATTTTTCTCCTACTTGGATATTTATCCAGGAAAGCCATTTTTCTTTTGGCCTTGACAAATAGTCATTTAACCACGTAAAGGAATGCCATGGTTTTGGTTTTATTTGCCGACAGTGTCATTTCATAGTTTTAGCAATTTTTTCGTAATGTATTGTAGTGAATTTTTCTCTCAGGGTTCGAAAATGTTACGTAGTAACTTCTTTGATCGGGTTTTTTTGCATTTTGAATTGAAATTTAGAAGACGTTAATGAAATTAAATGAACTGAATAAAAAGTAGGTTAGATTGAAATAAAGAAACTGACAATACATTTTTTCGTAAGGTACTGATGTGTTTAAATCGGTGTTATCATAGAGCACCTCCACTCCTGAGGAAAGACTCCTATAGGCAACGATGCATTAACAATATCCAAAAATCTATTTCCCATGATACTAACAGCATCCTTCAATATGGTTGTTGAGATTTCATCTACAACCTCTCCCATGTTCTTCATTTTCTTAATAATTTTTTTTTCCGGTTTGTCATTGCGCACGTAGGGGTACTATTGATTATATAGTTCTTTATGATTGTGTATTGGAACTGTATTATTTATAATTCCACACACACACTATCTACAAAATATGTAGTTGTTGAAAACTTCATCCACTTCTTTCATTATCTATTATGCAGGTGTTAGATTCAATATAACCGACATCACATATCTTATTGGATACTAAAGGCTTCAGCCTTCTCCATAGTTTTTGACTATTGCTGTACCTGTCTGAAGTATTGTACACCAAATTTTTGGATCCTCCAATTAAACTGACATCATACCACTAGTTTGTATTATTCCTTATAACTGCGGCTTCACATTTATTATCCATTTCTTTTATTTTAGGAAATTACAGTGATCCACTTATTATTGTGATATTTTGAGTTGAGTACCCCATTGTCCTTCCTTGTAATAGTACTACTTTAATAGATGAAATAAATAATTCACTTGATAAATAATATCGATAATGGAATTATTATAATTCACTACCTTGTTATCAGTGGGCGTTGGTTACCATAGATTCTAGTCGAAGGTATGAACTATCACCCAAAAAGCCCCTACACAACTGGTAAACAGAGGATGATTGGTCTTATACCAAAATAACAATCAAACTTGGTTGCAAATTCCTCCACGTCTTCCACATCTCTAATCAGTCCTCACTCTATCTGACTTTTTTCTTTTCTAGTTTTTGCATACTAGGATGCAGAATTATCCAGAATGAACCAACATGGTCTTAAAATAAAGTTGTTGAACTACTCACTTCGCAAGAAAATGAAATTTGAAGCTTGGAGGATGATCCATGCAGAAGAAATTCACAAATCTCCTAAATGTATGCAAGTATTTTAGATCTTTTCCTGGTTGTATTACTCGTCCAATGCAGAACCCTCCTCTTTTATACGGGCTTGGGATCGGCTGGAGAGACTTTGGAGCTACTCAATCTAGCCCTTCCATCTTTGCAGGCAGAATTGGTGGAAATTCTATAAAACAATGGCAGCCCCATGCTGCCGGTATGTATGAAAGTGAAAGCTGGACCATAACTAAGGCAATTGAAAAAGAATCCAAATATCGGAAATGAGATTTCTAAAAAGAGCAAGCGGATATACAAGAATAGATAGAAAGAGAAACACAGAAATAAGAGAAGAACTTGAAGTTAGAAGTATTAATGAAATAATAAGGGAATATGGACAGGATTGGGGACAATGCGTGAAAATGATGGAAGACTACAGGATACCCTAGAAAGGCAACAGGAGAAAGATCGGACGTCCACGAAAGGGATGGGCAGATCTAAAGTAAAGGTTATAACAGGCTGACGTAACATGCAGTAAGAAGAAGAAGAAGAAGAAGAAGAAAAAATTATGATTTTGTTTTCAAAGAGCTACTAAACAAATTGTCAGACATCAGACTTTTCTTCCATAAAGCTCATGAGAATGTAACATCATCATAGTCTTACTAATAACTTTATTTAAATATTTTGAAATTGTTTTTCTAAATTACCCATTGCTGTCGAATAAAATTTATTTAAGCAAAAACTTCTCTAGAACCAACCGATGTACTACACAAACAGATCAAAGCAATTAACTTCCAGATCCAAGAAAATTTACCGTTCAAAACCGTTGCTTTATGTCTTCCATTCGATGTCTGTTCTCCGACGCAAATTCCTTTTATTTTCCTTTTCCCTACCTATTTTAGCATTCGCGGCGACACGACTTTTCCACTCCCGATACCAAATAAAAACGACTCACCATCATTACGGATTTATACGATCGACACAAGGAAGCGCAACATCGAAAACAATAGCGCCAAATAGAGTAGAATCGAAAGGTATTTGTAGGTGCTCGACACGATGGCCATCTCACGTACACGACGTTTTATCTCTCTGCAGCGGCGTTTAGGAATCGCGTTATGGCAAATTCAATCGTTGCTTGTGCGTGGCGCTTCGTTTGAACCGAACGGTTCTGTTCCAGCCACCTACGGAGGCGGTACGTGACGTATTTTCCTAAGGAGGTACTGCCGAACATTGCTACGGCGGTACGACTCGGGTAAATGACGAGATAACGCGAAAAAATATCCTTTTTGAAGTTGCGAGCGTACTGGCAGGGGAAAGCTGTGGGATGGGAAGGGAGCAGAGGTTCTCAAACCGTAAAATTTGAGCGAATTTATTTATGCCTCCAAGGGAAAGTGATGTGGTGAAGATGGTTGTAAAAGTATTCTTTTGCTTTCCTGAGAGAATGTTCCTTAAGCCGTTATAAGGCACCACATCTGAATTATTTTGTTTTTTAGGCACTGGATAATTAATTTTGCTATTTACAATGTTGCGAAATGACTGAATCACTTACACTTTCCTCCTGTTTTTATGGGATATGTGTTTAGAAGGTTAACGTATAGCCAAATTAAGTAATGTTTCAAAACTTGAAGTCCACAATCTCTAGAAACTTTCGTTAGATACTCTCAATTCTATGGACACTACTGGGTAAAAATATCTACCGGATGAAAATATTTTTGCTGATAATTTCGAAAACAAACAATCGCAGAATATAATAATCTTAAGGTTGTTCTCATACTAAGAAAAGCAAGAAAATTTGAAAATAGGATTAATATCATTATTTAATAATATAAATAGGGTTGGACTCAAATGTGAACCAAGCGGAACCCCGGACGTTACATCGGCAAAGTTATATTTTCCACTATTGACTATAATAGTTTACCAGTGTACCAGTCTATAATTACAAAGCAGCTACTCAAGTTGTTCGAAACTATAACCGCCAACAGCATCTCTAACAAGTTCTTAACTCTTGCAAATCATTTAAAAGGGTATTATCTAACGTATTTCCTTTAATTCAAGTACCACAAGACTTAGTAATGTTTTCTAAATTTGTACAAATTACGTCTTTCATTTCGATTTGGAGAAATACAATATTTCAGTGGATTTATCGGCATATTGATTAATTATCTTCATCTAGCACGTGGATCTACAATGTTCCTCCTCCAAAAGCTTTATTGTAGTCAACTATTTCAGTTCAAATTAAATTTTTCATCCGATTTTCCTAAAGAACACTTACTTCATCGTGAGGAGACTTTAAAATAGTTATATCAAACCTTTTTATTGGTTCTTATTTCGTTGAAGTAAAAAAACAAGAAGAATATAAATAATATCGAACCAAATATGCAAAAATTTTGATTGAGTTAGGTATCTGGTAGTAGTGGTTCGATATAAGAGCTCTTAGTAGAGTCTTAGTAGAGACCTTTTGGTGAGCCAAAGAGTAGTTTCTAGGTTTTAAAACCGTGTTCTTGAAGATTGGATATATATACCCAGGACAGAGAGAAGGTCGACCAAGATCAACAGTACAGTGAATCTATCAATATCTGTTGCAATTTGTACGTAAATCGCACACTTAATGCAAAGCTCGCTGCTGCCACTGGGAGGTTAATAAGAACTCAAAACAATGAAAGACCAAAAACGATTATTTTTCCCCCTCTTACTACAATACATGAGAGATCCCATATCAATTAAGCTTGAAATGAATTGAGGCGATTCTTATTCAACGATGGTAAAGTAGTCCAACCTAACATGAACCTGACACATACTATAACCCACACTTTAAGCGAGAAAAGCCTCTACATGAAGATAATGGTATATATATTAAGCTTGATTTCATGGAAAATTGAGCTTTGATTGAGATTTTGCAATCTATCACTATAAACATAGTAGCAGTGGAAAAATAGTTCATTTTTATCAACGATAATGCTTATATTCTCATCGAGCAAATATTATAGACAATTGGTTCCATGAAGTGAAGCGACCAGGTAATTTCCTAGATGATAATCTAATGGAACACACGCTTTATGAATTTCTATGTTTTTGCAGGGACTATTACAATAACGCTTAGATAAAATTGGGTGTTTCTGCATTTCTCTTGCATTAAGATCACAAAACTTTATAGTTTTCCATTAAGTTGAAAATACAATAATGTATTGAGATGCTAGTGGTTTAGAAAGACCTCCCTAAGATGGTGAATTAAGTTTGTGTAAGGACTGTTGAAATTTGTTGAAGTATCTTTCTTATATAAATTAGCAACATTACTCTGGCGGTCTCAAGAATTGCCAAATACCTTTTCTACTCGAGAAATGATATTAATCTTTCTAAGAAACTTAGAGACCTTGATAATTTTTACTTCGGATCATGACAATTGTAAATAGCTAAATCTGATTCATCACCAAGAAAATACCGAAAGCTTCCACAAAGCTGGAGTGGTGATTAACTTTTAACATCTTAGATCATAAAAAATGATCTTCTGATCTTCTTTGGGAACCTACTAATTTTTTTTCTCTTCAATATGGTATCCTTTGGCACAGAACACGTAGGAAAAATTAAAATTTGTTTATTTATCACCAGAATATCCCTACTTAATTTAACCAACATAAAGACACTGAAAAGGAAAGTTTTAGAACCGCTGCCTTTACGAATCCTCTCAACTCTTATTACGGGGTTAGCGCGAGCATTTAGAACGTAAAAACAATTCACCGCCGCAAGCAAAAGCAAACATTGAGACGTACCTATTGAGAGCCTTCTTTTAGCAATTACTCGAGGGTGAGCCGGGCGATCGTTAAAAATTATTGCCGCCAATTAATGTACCTGAAAGTATCGAAGGGTATTTGTCCAATTGCATCCCGAATTAAGAATTATACGTTGTACGGCTCCTTTGCAGCGATAATAATGAGGACCCTACAGCGATCGGTAGTCTTCAATCGATGCCAACTTAAAAAACATGATAAAACTGCGAATGGCACTTGTTTTCAACGTTGATGAACGTGCTTCGTGGACTAACGTGACACGTCTTGACGTTTAGTTTACTTTAAAGTCAGGTTCTATTGAAAACTTTCTCATACATTATTAAAAAATCGTATAGACAGGAAATATCGTTCTATTTACTTGGCTCGTATCTATGTCCAGGGTTCGACGTAACTCATTGAATTTCATATCGCGCAAGAATGAGTAGAATGTGGCCGATGAAAACTGCATAAACTCGATCGATAGATTTGTAATGCTACAGATGTTTTCCTTTTCAAGAGTATAATTTATTTACTTTTGATGTAATTATGCAGCTTCAGTTCTGCTTGCTAACTACCAGCAAATTTACAGCAACAAATACCTGGAATGTTATTGTAATTTCTCTTAGTGAATGTTGTGGTCGACAAAAAGGTTACTTAAAATACACTCGGCGAAATTTCTGTAGTTCCATATGAAGCTTTGAACGGAATACAGTGAAATTCCCCTTCGCGGACACCTTTCTTACACGGACACCTCCTTTAAACGGACAGTTTCTCATGGTCCCGACCGGCTCTCATATAATTTCCATTGTATTAACTCTTTCTTGGGCGGACATTCTCTTGAACGGACGCGGACACGAGAAAATGTTCTCTTAACCGGACAAAGAAATAAAATAAAAAGAACCGCCTTATCTTATTTTTATATCGAGAGTATTGCTATAGCATTTCTCAATCGCGCCGCGCGCCAATTTCCCTGGGACTTTGCCGAGTAAACCGGGGATTTACCGACTTCAAGCTTTCGGTACAAACGCAGCCTATGTCATGCATTTCTGCCTGGCGTGAATTAGGGACTTCCCCAAATCGGTCGGAGATTTACCGTTCTTATTCTTTGGGTTTACGCTTACGATTATATCTGCTTTCAATATTAGTCTGATGTCTATGCGGAAAAGACACAGAGGGCGACACATTCATTGTAGAAATGGCTCCAAATAGAAAAATTCTCACGCTTAAACAAGAAATTGAGAATGTTGAAGTTTACAATAAAGAGAAATTGAGTGCAAGGAACTTATCCAAGCGTTTTAATATTGGAAAAACACAAGCTGCAGATATAACTAAACATAAGGATATCCTTCTAAACAAATGGATGTCGAATAGCAATTTGAATGAAAAAAGAAGCTTTTTGACGGGTGATGGTACTAAAATTGACAAATTGTGTTATGACTGGTTTACAGCAGCTCGACATAAAGGGATTCCTTTAACAGGTATGCATATGATTTTTTAGATAAGGTTTTCTTGTATTAATGCGTTGATTTTCTTTTCATATTAAATTCTAAAATAGACAAAAACAGTGAAATATCCGCTTCTTTGGGACATTCTACATTCAGTGCTTCTTCTGGTTGGCTCAATAAATTTAGAATCCGCCACAATATATGTTTTAAAGCGATTTCGAGGGAAGGAGCTTCGGTTAATGCTGAAGATGTTTCATCGTTGTTAAAAAAATGTCCTTTGATTAAGGGATTCACCTAGAGACATCTATAATGCCGATGAGACAGGCCTGTATTTTAGGGCTCTGCCCGACAAAACACTCACATTAAGGAAGGAAAAATGTGTAATTACAGGAGAAAAATTATTAAATTTAGATAAAGTCTTCTATACGTTCGAAAATCTATGAAATTGTAACTGTAACTAAGGTTTGGTCTTCAGAAGATATTTCGGATTCTGAATATTTCCTGCAATTTTACATCATTTACAAGAAAATGGATGATACATTTAAAAAGAAACTGTTGGTATTTTGTTAGCCGTCAAGAACTACACGCGAAATGTCTATAGTTTCATAGAGCTTTTGAAGAAAATATTTAGCTCTCTTAATATCTTCGACAAATTATATATCACAGCTGCACTACGAAGAAACACATATGCAAGTGAAAATAACATTAGTAAAATGTATTAGATCTTATACAGGGAACATTTACAACAATGGTACCTCAGAACAGCGAAATTTCTATAGGTGCATTGACACAAAATTATTAAATAAAATAAACATATAAATTTTTTTTTCTAAACTTAATAATGAGTGTTGCTCTATTTAAAACAACTTCAAACATTCGGGTCTTCATACATCTAATAATTTGGTCAATGTTGAAATAGGAATACCATTTCACATACCTCGTTAACGCATATTTTAGTTCTTTGATGCTATCGTATTATTTGTTCTTGCTATATACCTCTGTTGACAATATCTCACAAAGATCTTCGATGGGGTTCAAATCGGTCGAGCAAACAGGCCACTGTGACAAATTGATTTCCTGTTGACCAAACCACTCCTTTGTTTGTCTGGGAATTATGGATAACTCCATTATATTGCTGAAATGTCCAGTCGGCAGTTGTTCAGCAAAGTATAAGAATTACGAGAGCGACCTGAAATGTTTCCGGAATCGGCAAGAGATGGCGCACGAAAATTGAAGTGAATTCATTGGTCGATGGTTCCTGATTTTAATACTTCCCCTAGATATTTTAACTGTTATGACATTGACAAAATAATATCTCTCTTACTTCTTTACTTTTAGAAATGTAATTCTAGGTAATTTCCAACTCATACCGTTGCTAAATGTTTATAGGGGAATTACAAAATTACATCGAACTACAAAAATTTCGCTGAGTGCATGAAATTTTGATACAGCAAGAATATTAAAAATTTATCCGAAGATATTCGTGACGTCATTGTCAAATACAGTTGTCATTGCTATTTTTGAGCCAAGGGTATTTTGAACTACTAATACATATGCAATATATCATTGTGTTGACTACCACACAAATTCTTTAAAACAGAATATCTGAAGCCTTCTGAATTACAGGACAAGGATCCTATATTAAAACTAAAGTTTGCCAAAACGGTCGGACCGCTCTAACTGTGTTAGAGATATTGCTATAGGAGAGTTCCTTAAATCTCAGTGGCTATAGACAGTGGTGCCTAAGCCCATTGCAATTATATTTACCCACTGGACTGGTGTGGATTTCTGTCATTCTTTATTTATTATTACCTAGTATTACCTTATTGGAAATTTAACTTAAAACCAAAAAGAAATTAGTTAAATTTTCCTTAATAATAAAACAAATTAAACGACATTCACTCGTGTTCCGCAAGGTAGAATCATGCACCTTTTCATTTCCTTTTTAACCTCCTCCTATACCGCTACTAATCTAAATCTAAAATAAAGTTTTCCACAATCATTCTAGTTACGCAACCAAACAAGAACACTCCCAATTCCGATCCATCATGCAGAAGGAGCGAACACCCACTTCCTGTCGCCGATTGGTTATTAAATATATTAGAGCGAATGATCGTTCGCATCACCCCGCCGTATACGCCATCTGTCGGCGATAACCGGATAACGTTGCGGGCAGGAAATTTGTTTTATGGCTACCGGTGAACGAAACACGGAGCTTTATGTGAGGTGCGCGGGTTGGGTTCGGTCGACGGCCCCGGGTAGCTGTAAAAATTGAAGGAGGCGCGTACGGCACTCTTGACGACGAAGAAAAAAAACAAGAAGGAACTCTCTAAACGATCGGTGATTGATGAAGAGCCGAAACAGTAGGAGTGTTTCTTTCGCGATAGTGGAAGAAGCGATTTATATTAATCCGAAGCTATACCTGCCAAACGAAATACCTCGTATTGTCCTCCTCCTCTTGGGGAGAAAGGTAGCCATAATTTTGATGGGAAGAGTAAAAAGTTTGAGATGTGAATGAATTAGCGTGTAGGGTGTGGCAACACTGGTACTTTGTTTTCGAATAAATAGAAAGATTTCACTAGCACACCGCGACAAACACTTGCTAATTCAATAAGGGTGGAAGTTGTAATAATAATTGTTAGAAATGTCACATCACATAATATAACTTTAGGTAAGATACGAGGACGACCTGAAATGTTTCCGGAATCGGCAAGAGATGGCGTACGAAAGATGAAGACGATTCTAACCCAGCGACTTTTTCGTATTTTCAAGCCTGAAAACATCACTGGGAGAAAAGAGATTTGTCTCTAATGTAGAGGTCATCCCCGCTACAGATGACTATTTTGCAGACCTCGAAACATCCTACTTTTCCAACAGCTGTGTATTGCTCTTCGAGGAGACTACATCGAAAAATAAAAATAAAAACTACACCATTACCGTGTTTTTCTTTTCGATAACGGAAACATTACAGCTCTCCCTCGTATGCTGGGTCACACTCATAAATTCTGTCTTCGTTGTTTCCGAGAAATTAAAAGATTTATTAAGAGAGGATGTTAGGTACCTTCGAGAGTTTTTTTAACTACACCAGTGTTACATTTTTGTTTTTTTACATCACGCTTAATAACCACAGACGTGTCGAATTTAAGTATGATTCAGACGCTGCATCACCGTAGTAGATACTCAAGAAATATGCTGAAAATACCTAAGTACCTAGATCGCTACGTATTAGCGTATGCAGATAAGTTTTTCCATATGTATAGAAACAAAATACGACTATCTTGGCCGTATACTCAATGTATCGAGATATCAGTGGTATAGCGTCTGAGTAATGTTTAAATTCGGCGCATACTTTTTAATGATCTAAATACCTGTGACCAGAGCTGCACCAATACTTTATGGCTCCTGCGTGCGAAAGGCTTTATGATGCCCATGAAAACTTGGTTTTCAAGAAACTGCTCGGTGAGTTGTTAAATAAAAAAAAATAATAGAAACAAACAAAATTGTATTGTGAAAACATATGTAATATAACAAATACTAGAAGAAACTAAACATTTCGCTTTAAGAATGTAGCGCTGCGCAAAATAGGCTAATATTTTTCACGTTTGCTATTAGCTGATACCTAAGGCAAAATTATACACGACCAAAAAGTTTTCTATATATACGAAAGTTATGTTGGTTCTATTTGGTTGTTTCCGGGATTATAACAACTCTGACATAGCTGAGGAAGGGGTCGTTGGACAATAAGATGGCCATTTCATTGGTCCGTCGCAAAATCTTCGAGAAAAACTCATTAGCAGTGAAGAAAGGCTAATGGCTTATAATTTACATATGCAATGCAAACAGAATAATTCTAAATCGGTTGCTATCAAGCTAACCTCCAAGCAACTGTAGCCATATGGAGCACTGTAAGGCAAATGACGTGTCCAGGAACTGTTGGTTCATCTCAACCGTAAACGAATAACAACTTACGATGCCTTGGACGACGTCCATAAGGCTGCCATTCGCATACATACATATACATTCATTTTTCTTAAGGAATGAATGGCTAACATGCACTAAAATTTTAAACCTAAATATAATAATGACTTTGTAAAAAGATATTGTATCACATATTTGTAGATACTTAATGCAGATGATACCTTTCCAGAATTAAAGCGAACAACACCGTCGAAGAAATTGGGCTTCAAATGGAAGAAAACGTAGCCAAAACAATACATTAATAAATTAATAGCAAGGCATTGTTTTATGGAGACATCGCTACCTACAAACTTCGGGATATTTCGTGCAGAGAGTCGAGGAATATATTTCCTAGATGAGGCGTGGGTTAACGCAGGCTACACCAAACAAAATGTGTGGGAAGATACAACAATTCTTTCGGCAAGGCAAACTTTTGTTGAAGGGGTAACAATCGGACTAAATAATCCACCTGGAAAAGGAGGTAGAGTTGTAGTACTGCATATCGGGGGTGGTAATGGCTTTGTAGAGAATGGGTTGCTATATTTTGCATCGGAAAAAAGCAAAATTGCGTTATTGTGATGAATAATTCGCATTATCAACGACTACATGGAAAAAGGATCTTTTTATAAATTGGATTATCTCAAAATGGAATTGCAAATTACTCTTAAAAGTAGAACTTTTGGAACTCGTTAAAAATTATCCTATGTAATCGATTAAATTGTAGCAGAAACTAGTCGTACAATTTTAAGGCTGCCACCGTATCATTGTAATCTAAATCCTATTGAAATGGTATGGTTTCAAGTCAATGAATATGTAGCTGCAAATAACAAAACTTTTAAAATGCCGGAGATAAAAGGATTATTAGCTGAAGGAGTTCACTTGGTAACTCCTCCTGAACCGGTTACCGAGTCAGTAACACGGTTGACAATGGGAGTCCGCGTGCTCTCGAAACGCTGCGTTTCGCATCATTAATAAATTTGTGTGAGTGGAGTTTACTGCTAAACCAGTGAATTATACAACCATACAGTCCTTGCAATCATTAACTATATATATTTGAATTAATAGGCACATCGTTGTATAATTGTGACTTTTGTAGCAATTTTGAAAAAGAACTATTAGGTCTATGTATATGTGATTTATAATAAAATATACGACATATTTTAAATAAAATTATTTCCTAAAATGTTTAATAAACAGTATTTAATCGAAATATATTTCTTTAAAAATGAGAAGAAAGGTTAGTAATACTGTAATTCCAGACAGGTAATAACAGGATTAGTGGATACTTATTTCGTTACCCTGTATATCAGGTTCAAAATAAACAAAACCAATTTGTTTTCCCATCACAAACGTAACATTGAGCTGAAATTTCCGTCGTCCTAAATTGCCTTAGAAGAAAGGAAATTAACAATCGTCAAATTATACACGCTACGGGTTAAACAAGGGGGAGACCCGTACGTGAACTCCCAAAACGTATTACGTAATGGATTTTATGCACTGCGAACCGTTTCCTTGTCTGAAATCATCGGAACACACGCATTGCCATCTGCGTGGGTGGTCCTTTTATTTACTTAAAGCATAGGAAAGCTATGACGTTTGTAAGTATGTGGGAAACGAACAAATAGGTCGTTGTAAGCTTTACACATTCTGTCTCGTTGTTGTTGGCTCTCGTTTAGAAATACACGTGAATGACTATTACATTTTTTTAGCTTTTAGGTGTAAATATGTCTGCAGAAAGTTTTATGAAATTTGCTTTTGTTTTAGCTATTTATTTATTTTTAAATGTCTATTATGCAAATACTGTGGAACTTGAAGTGTCTATGTTTTTACTGGTTTAATTTCCAAATTATTGGAAAGGAAATCTCGTCCAAGTTATAAGGGGATATTACAAATGCAGGCTTTTTTCATACTAATACTTATGTATAATAACATTAGAATCTTTTTTCCTGGCAATCTTCCTTACCATTCCTGTTTATGAAAGGAAATACTCAATAGCAGCTATAACGAGTATGAAAATGGCACTTTCTTTGAGGATTTTTATACTAAAAACTAACTATTTGAATGCGTGGCATTATTTGAATTTTCAAAAACAATATGTAATAGACAGCATGACAAGGAAAAACAATGATGATTTCACCGCACCACTGTATACTTTGTCAAATGGATCTTTCTGGTTAACCTAACTATCCTTATTTAATATCGATATCGAATATACACGCGCAGAAGATATAGTACGGTTGAAATTGGAAGAAACCTATGTGCGCGTATCATGTGACATGAGAATGTAAAGGAGTTTGAACCGTCATCCACTATCTTACTTGCTTCCTAAAGAGTTGCAAAATGTACTAGGGATGAAATTTTAAAAATGGTGTTGAGGTCATCTGAAATACACTAGGGTGACAGAATAAAATAGACACCAGGTAAAGCGGTATAAATATCTAAACAGCTAAATTCTAAGAACGAATTAAGAACTTTCTCTTGTCATTAGGGTAGGGGTAGATGTATTGTTACAACTATGCTTCGCTTACTAGGTTCGAGTGATATTTGCGACTTCACCCGGGGTCGCATCGTTGGCTAGAGTGAACGCGGCGCTTCGCAACGTGAAATAAGTAAATTTTTAAATATTCCGTTGTCCACAGTTAACCGTGTGATTACACAATTTAAACGCAAGGAAAAAACAACAGTGGAGCCGAGACCAGGTCGTACCGGACCTTCTGAAAGACGTAAAAGGGTGCTTGTGCGCGAAGTGTTAAGAGAACCGCAAAAAGTACAGCTGAGCTTGCGGCAACTTCACAGAAAAGTTAGCGCACCGTTCTGCGATACCTCCACAGTGTGGGGATGTATAAAAGGGTGGCAAAGAAAAAACCTCTCCTTACGGCGTTTCAAAAACGACGACGAATGGCTTGGGCAATCGAAATGCGAAGCCCGAAGAGTTTTGGCGGTCTGTCATTTTTTTCAGACGAAAGCAGATACTGCCAATTCAGTGACGGTGGTCGTACGTGGGTATGGAGACGTTCGTCACAGCAACTGGACGACAAATTTTTGCATCAGACGGTGAAATACGGCGGTGTGAACATCATGGTGTGGGGCGCGATATGGTATGATGGAAGATCGCAATTAGTAATCTGCGACGGAAATATAAATGCGGCAAAATATATCCAAATATTAACAGAAGGACTACTACCGATATTCGACAACGCCATTTTATCTAAAGAAGACGCCACTTTTATGGAGGATGGAGCACCCTGCCACAGAGCAAGAACAACAACCACATGGAAAGAGGAACAGGGGATTCGGATTTTACCATGGCCAGGCCGATCACCAGACATGAATCCGATAGGGAATGTTTGGCACATAATCCAGACAAATATGGCGAAACGACCCCGAAAACCCAGCAATAAGGAAGAACTCGTGGCAGCTGTTACAGAAGAGTGGTTAAATATTCCAGAAGACACCATTAATCATTTAATAGATTCTATGCCACGACGACTGGCAGCACTTCACGCAAGTAAAGGTAGATCGACAAAATATTAGTCTAATTTAAAAATTTTAAAATATTTTGTATATATAACGAAAATAGTTTTTTTTTTAATTAGTAGGTGTCTATTTTATTCTGTCACCCTAGTGTATGTCAAAGTAAGTATGCAACTGAAGATTTTGATGACTAAATTGTAGGAAACTCATCCATCATGGTGGAATACTTAATATTCTAAAGTTGGAGAAGGATTTACACACATGTTTTCAAATGTTTAGAAACGAATTCCGTCCAGATTAGTTCTCTTGGGTCAATTTTTAGTATCAGCCTGGTTAGCCTTGAACCAAATCTGAGAAAATTTTGTCGAATTTTCGAAGTATCCCGAAATAAGTCAAAATGCGTATGCAACTGAAGATTTTGATGACTAGATTGTAGAAAAATTATCCATCATGACGTAAATTTGCAAATATAACATCACCCGATGTGGAACCGTCATTTTCATCATTAAAAGATATTTATTCCGCACGCTGTACTCATTTGACCGAAACAAGTGTGAAAACATTTAATGATACTAATAATTTAATAGATGCCACGCAGTTTATGATCTCGTTGAAACTTCTTAAAACAGTAAGTGTTTCAGCACGTTATAAAATATATTTCTATCACTATTTTATGTGTAAACATTCATGTATCTGCATCGCTTACGCTCGCTCATGAAAGTCGCGATCATGATACGACTACGTTACTGAACACACGCTTTGTTATTCTGCGCACTGCACTGTAACCTGACCCATTTTGCCGAGCCCACTGATAACGTATGTCTGATAACGTGCGTCTAGAGATCCATTTGCCGATTTGCTATGTTTAAGGCTATTGAATTTAGACAAAAGAGTTGTAAAGAGTAATAATATAGAAAAAAAACTTTAACACTTATCGTCTCTTGCACGGACATTGGTACAACTCAAAGGAGATACACAAAAGAAGATCGCTAAAGTTCGTTGGGAGTACTGTAGAACTAATGAAAAGAATTATAATGTATTTGCAATAAAATCTTTATTGCATATCATCTGCTGTGACCATGCTACAGCATAAACTTACGTTAAATTTAGATGAGGCTTCGTTGGGTTCTATAATGATAAATTATAATTCCTCTTGTAATTACCAACGTTAGATTTTCTCCGAAAAAAATGTCGGCCGCGGTAGGATTGAAACTAACGCCCTTTCGTTGTATGTATGTAGTTGGTTACTATGCTGGCAAGCGATAGCAAGAAGGCATAAGTTCAAATCCCACCCCGGTCAACATTTTTTCGAAAAAAAAATTAATATTGGCAATTACAAGGAAGGTTCTAATCATAAATCAATTATAAACTTACGTTTCTCATTACATTCTGAAACAAAGCATAAATGCAGCGGCAAATTAAATGCTGCATACTGCACTTCTGTTTTAGTGGATTGTAATTTTTATTTGACGACTAATATTCATGTAACAACCACAACGTGTCAAAACGGATTGGTGGGAAGATGTCAGCCCAGGATAGTAGCCGGTTCTTAAGGAATCACCCGACCGCCCAGTGGCGTCCGTAATTCCCGTATAATTTAGAATATCCGGGAAGTACACCTCTACAACAAATTATATTGCTTTGTTACGTTTACATAACTTCAAAGCTTTATCTGATAGAATAGAAATAATCAAGACAGTGCAAGTGTTTTCTGAACTTTATTACATAACAAGGTTGGCAGTCCTGATTTGTTGGCATATGTAGATTTCCACATACACTACCGCTCAAAGTGTTTAGGCACTCTCACTGACAGCAAAAATGTATAAACACTAAGTAAAAATGTTAATAATATTTATTTTTTATGTACAGATACACGTACATGAATAAAAATATATTAAATAAATGTGAAAATTAAAACGTTTAATTTAAATTTTGCTTTCATCTATGTGACCTCCTCTTGATTTAATAATTGCAGCACACAATCGAGGCATTCTCGCAATAAGTTTTGCCAGAGTTTCTTCTGTTATTGAGGTCCAACTCGATTGCAATTTGTTCCACACGTCAGTAGCTGATGCCGGAGCCAATTTCCGTACTTCCCGATCTAGTTCTTCCCATAGTAACTCGATTGGATTCAAGTCGAGGCCATTCCATAATTTTGAGAGTTCCTTCCTCTTCTAAATGGCGTAAATAGTCTTTACATAATTTAGAGGAATGTTTTGGGTCATTATCTTGCTGGAAGATAAAATTTTGACCCAAAAGTCGAAGGGAAGGTATTGCGTGGTTCTCCAAAATTTCGCGGTAGCCTTCTTTTTTTAATGTACCGTCAATTTTCACAATGTCCCCTACACTAGTGCCAGCAAAACAGCCCCAAATGATGAGACAACCTCCACCATGCTTTACGGTAGCAGCAATACACTCTTCTCCGGCACGTTCACCCACAGATCTTCTTACGAATATGCGTCTTCGAGTTCCGAACAGCTCAAATTTGGACTCATCCGTCCATAGGACATTGTTCCACTCTTCGATGGTCCAGTGTTGGTGTTCACGAGCCCATTTAAGTCGCTTTTGCTTGATTTGTTTGCGTAGTAATGGCTTTTTCATCGCAATGCGTCCATGGAGCCCGGCTTTCTACAGGCGACGTTTGACTGTAGAAACACTGACTAGTTTTTGGCGACCATCATTTAATTCTGCGGTGATTTCCGGGGCTGTTTTGCGTCTATTTAACTTGCTGGTAACCACTATTCTGCGATCATCTGCAGATGTTGTCGCTTTTGGCCTTCCACTCCGTCTTTTATTAAGAAAACTGCCAGTTTCCCGATATTTTTTTACGTTATAGTCAACCGTAGCGTGGTGTATTTTCATTTTTTTGGCAATTTGTCGATTAATTATGCCACTTTTATGATAAGCTATTATAAGCGAACGTGTTTCCGTTCTAATTTCTCTTCGCGGAGGCATTTAAAAAAATTGTCACACGATATTTCGCTCACGACGTGAATAGAGTAACCTGTACCACACTGCAAACGTTACAGCTTTCACTATAATCTTCTAGGAACTTAGGTAATTTAAACATTATTACCTACAATCTAACAGATGACTAAATTTACCCAGTAAATTCAGAGGGATTGTTATTGTAATTGTACCGCAATAAACAGTTTATGCTAATCCGACCAAGTGCAGGTAAATGATACTAAACCTTATGCGATATAATGGGTGTTTATCTTACTGAACTACATTTTAAATACGTATTTCATTTTATTATAATGTTTTTTTGGTAAACATAATACTATATGAATAATCCGTGAAAACAGGGGTGCCTAAACACTTTTGAGTGGTAGTGTACATGTTTGTGACGTAGCTTTTAAAGTTTCGAGAGCAAAAACTATTGTATTACTTAAATTACCTGTGTCACATATGAATAGAAACTTTAATAATTTCCTGAGTGATTTTCTTTTTTGGAATGATTTTATATGTTGTAATGAATTTATACTTTATATATCAAGGAAGCTTTTATGTACATATATATCTATCTGTTTATTTGAAAAATGCATAAAATCTTTTTTCTGTGTATATGTATATGTGTTATGGTAACTCCGGATGGGCATAATTGTTTGCTTATTGGATAGTTAATGCAATATAATCGGAATAATTATATGAAGATAGTCCTGTAAATGATTTTGTTGTTAGACTAATAAATTATTATTGTAGTAATTCTTTGTAATGCTCTTTTATAAGGAAAGATAATGTTTCTTCACATAATAAATTTGCAATTTCCAAATTTGATCTTCTGGAATTGGAAAAAATCCTATGTTAACGAATCTCTTTATTGAGAATCCTTTCTCTGCCTTTTTCAGAAGACAAATAGCTTCAAAAAGCTTTCTGGGTGTTACCAGCAATCACCTGGGCGTTCTATATTATTGAGCCCCCTGCAATTATGTGCTTACTTTATGACAAAATAAAAATGAATTGATTTATTAAAAATAATGCTTTTTTAAAGAATTGCATGCAAATATGCCTTGTTATTAATTAATTTGGTACCTAAATGAAGATTTTTCAAAAAAAAAATATTGGATACATTTTTTTATTGATGTACAATCCTTTTATTTCTCCAAATCTTCCTCAATCAACCAAAATAATTCATCGAGAAACCGATCATCTTTCATTCACTCCCGCAACAATTCAAATAAAACAAACGCCCCCCGTACCAAACACATCCATCACCCAGAAACCCATCTGTTCATTCCCCGAAAGTATTCGCTCTAATTTCCATGTCGCAACAGACGGTATACGGTCCTAAAAATTTTTACTACGCCTCCGCCGCAATCAAGCAACGGCCATCTCATACTGCGGCCGCTACATCATCGAAGGCATATATCAGGTGTTTAAGTACGTGCCAGTGCGCTGACGTCAGCCGGTTAGAGACCAATCGGAGACCACCGGGCGACTTAAGACAATATTTGTGGGCGGAGCGGAGCGAGTTCGACGGGCATAGCGACCGAAGCCATAAGTAATTTGCCAAATATTCGAATCGGACCTGGCCTTCATGCATTTTACATGAACGCGGCTAACAGTTGCTTGCGTTGAGAAAGTTTCGACTTTGGGAGGATTCTGATATGTCTGTGATGATTGTTTTGGACCTTAGGATCTTTAAAAAACCGGGATTGTTGTAGGATTTTATTAATTAAGCTATTATTGAGTAGAGACATCGAATTACACGGTTGATCAAAAACTTAAAGCCACCCGCTTCAATTATATTATGCCTCTGTGTAGTTCTAACACTAATACCTCTAAATCTTTTTGTTAAGGTGCTGGTCATCTTAATACTGCTTAATAAATTATCTACGCAAAAGTATTTGAGCATTTATTATACATATTGACATATCCAAGTGTGATGTGTTACGTGCCACGGTACACCATCATGGTTCTTTGGCAAGAAGATCATCAATCATCAATCTAGCTCTGCCATATATTAATGTGTTTGTGAAGACATGGACAGGAAAATTCCAGTGGATGTCATTTATACAGATTTCTTCGAAGATTAAGTCGCCTTGGATGAACACCCATCTTATTGAAGCTTGTGTATTCCTATTGGGACGGAAAATCCACCTATGTGTTTTATAATGCATATGGTTGCAACTATTTCCTGTGAACTTCAGGTATTGCACAAAGCTCGAAATTAGGCCCGTTGCTGTTCAATGCCTTTATAAATGAGGTAATTTAAATTGTTACCTGTCCGATATTGACCTACGCTGATACAGGGTGAGGCAAAATATTGTTGTTTGCAAGGTCCTTTGGACCAATTGGGTAGGAGTGTTTTAAATCGGCCAAGTTATGAGGTTTGCATTTTCAAAGGTACTTTTGAAAATGCGAACCGCAGTTGTTCGCGAAATGTCAGGCTTTGTCCCTGTTGTTGTTATTGTTGCAATGGGTGGCGGAATGGTGGTAATTTAAGTCTCATTCTGAGCAAGTGCTGCATTATGATATTTTATAGACGTTCATCACCTATTCAGACGTCCAATCGTGTTCATGTACTATTTTGGAGTCTTTTCAGTGTGCGATCTTGGCATCGCATTTGACACACATATGAATTTCATCAATCACATCGAACAATAGCAATTTACAAGACCCTTGGCTTTATTTAAACTTTAAATGAAAAGTGTGTTACCTATGAATGTGAAGTGTAGGCGCTGAATAAGATTGAAAACAAAGTAACGTCAACGGAGATGATCTACTGAAGACGGTGCTGTGGGAAGACTTTATTAGATCGTGAAGAAAATAAAAGGATAAGAGAAATAACGCAACTTAAGACATCAGTAATACATGAAATAGGACGGAAGCAACTATGGTGGTATGGCCACATGAGGTGAATGGTCTAATATTTAGAATGGAAGCCTGAAAATAGAAGGAAAAAAAGAAGACCAGGAAGGAGTTGAGAAAAAGGAGTTTAAGCAGTCATGCAAAAGGAAGGACTGGAGGAGGATGGTTAGGATGATTAGGATGCGGTGTTTCATGTAAAATAAAATAAAGTTGGATCTGTTCTCATTTGGAAACGACCACCCAGTTTCCTTTCAACCACATGAAGGAATTATATGGGTGCAATTATAGATTTAGACTTATAAGCGTTCTTTAAATGATTATCTACGCCAATGTAAGTATATAATAACCATTTAAAACGATAAATTAATATCTGCGTCTAGCTGCAATAATTCCAGATATAAAGCCCGTATTTTACATACTTAATGGTAAGGTAATCGTACCAGCATATCTATTAATTCCTTTTACAGCTTCCCATCATTAATACTACAATGGATATATACGATTTATAAACAATAATATGCAATGACAAGCTATCCATGAAAGGCTTTATTTATTACTTAAGGTAATTACCCTATCATCATATATTTATTTATTTACTTGTACATTTAATAAGCAATCATCTTTAATGACGGCGTATTGTCTACGTTGAATAGGTCTTGCGTTAAGCGGTTCCGGAATCGTTGGCCGAGACCGTGAAGTGGTATGAGCTGCTACACGTAAGAACGTTGATAATAATTCATAAGGAGCTATAATAAAACGTATAAAGCATCGCTATGCGTTCAGTATGCAGCCACGGTAGGCGCATATTAAAAAGAATCCAAGTGTTATTTATTCAAAGGAAGGTAACAGCGTAAAAAGGTTAATATTTTCACGTGTATGGTGTCTTCTTTCTACGTGACCGTTCTTAAATACCTTCACAATGGAATATTGAATAATTATCCGGGTTTATGTATGGAATAAATTTAAACGGTGTATGGGAATATATGACAATTAAACTAGGGAACGATTTTTTTTATATTTAATTGATAATTACATGATTTTTATTAGAATTCCCAAAGTTTTGTACCGACATCAGGGCAGATTGAAAATCAGATATTATAACAACGCCATTTAAGGTAGTAAACATCAAAAAAATCCACAAAATCGTTTTGAATGATCGAAAAGTGAAGTTGCGTGAGTTAGCCGACATCGTAAAGATATCAAAAGAACGTATTGGCTTTATATTGCATGAGGATTTGACTATGAGAAAGCTCTGTTCAAAGTGGGTGCCGCGTTTGCTCACTGTTGATCAAAAACAAGAACGTGTTGATGATTCTGAGCAGTGTTTGGCCATGTTTAAACGTAACAAACCGGAATTTTCGCGTCGATATGTGACAATGGATGAAACATGGATCCATCACTTCACTCCAGAATCAAAACGATCGTCATCTGAGTGGATAGCAACTGGTGAATCTCGTCCAAAGCGCCCGAAAGCACAACAATCGGCTGGAAAGGTTATGGCCTCGGTATTTTCGGATGTGCGTGGTGCAATATTCATCGACTATCTTCAGAAAGGAAATACCATCAACAGTGAATATTATATAGCGTTATTGGAGCGTTTGAAGGCCGAAATTTCAAAGAAACGAGCGCATATGGCAAAGAAAAAATGTTGTTTCATCAAGACAACGCACCGTGTCACAATTCGATCAAAACAATGGCAAAACTACATGAATTGAACTTCGAATTACTCCCACATCCACCGTATTCGCCAGATTTGGCTCCCAGCGACTACTGGCTGTTCGCAGACCTCAAAAAAATGCTCGCCGGTAAGAAAGTTCGCACGAATGAAGAGGTTATCGCTGAAACTGAGGCCTATTTTGAGGCAAAAGATAAATCGTTCTACAAAAGTGGTATTGAAATGTTAGAGCGGCGCTGGAATGATTGGGTTGCTCTTGATGGAGATTACGTTGATAAATAAAGCTAGTATTGAACCAAAAAAACCGTGTTTTCTTTGTTAGGTCCGGGACTTTTCAGCCCATGTGTTAATTGGGATATAAAATTATAGGTTTTATAATAGTCGTAGGGTAATCTGTGGCACACTAGTAAAAGAATGATTTGACCTGAACATTCAAGATGACTAATATTTCTAAATGCAGAAACTAGACGAAGGGAATTTTTAATCTTCCAAAACCTATTTGTTAAATCAGATATAGTTCATTTTTTATTAACGTGGCAGTACTGGTAACCCGAGAAATTCGGATTTAGATGAAACTTGAAGGACCAAAAAAAATATGAACGATTCTTATATTTTCTGCAAATATTTTTGGTGAATAAGAGAAAGTTATAAAAGAAGGGAGATATTGGATATTCGGTCCCTCGTTATTTATTTTTCCGGAAAATTTTCTGTTACCACTGGAATTCCACATGGGTCAAATTTGCGACCTTTTTTATTTAACAATTACTTAAACTATCTTCTTTCACCCTTGAACTGTAATGTAATTGGCTTATGCAGATGATTTAAAGATTTTTCACATCTCGGCAGCACGCCGTACGTTCATGAGAATCGGTCTGTCGCGGCTCACTCACCGACTGCGCCGGACTCAGCACACGCTCGGGATGGGAATGCACCGCACGTATTAGACGGCCAATGTATAATTATCCTTGTACCACGATTATTGGGTTAAAAATTCACATCAATGAGCATATATTATGAGTCCGTAGACTTTGCTTCGTTTCTGTGTGCTTATATGTATATATTTTTTATTAAGTTAGTTGTTATATCATGTGTATGGATACGAGTTCGAGGAACTTTACCTCGTTGTCGATATGATAAGTTAATGTACAAAAAAGTTAATAGAGATTAAAACTCTTTTTTTCTTGCACCAGCTTTCAATTAAAAACTAAAGATTATTCACAGGTATAACAGTAAACTCCACTCACACAAATTAATTAATTATGCGGAATGCAGCGTTTAGAGAGCACGTGGGCTCCCATTGTCAACCGTGTTACCGACTGTCGACCACAGTCGGTAACACGGTTGACAATGGGAGCCCACGTGTTCTCGAAACGCTGCGTTCCGCATAATTAATTAATTTGCGTGAGTGGAGTTTACTGCTATACCTGTGAATTGTACATACACACAGTCCTTGCAATCGTCAGTCAACTAAAGATTATGCTACCTTTGCACGGTCAAAATCACATCTGAATAGAACTGTATGCTTTCACAAGCGAATTTGAACGCAATTAATTCGTGCTTCATACGTGGGTAGTTATGACTTACACCAAAAATAGGAAACCAGCCATCTATACTACTTGACCAGAGAATTATAGCTAGAGAATCGTCGGTGAGAGACCTTAGTGTGATGACTAGATTGTAGGAGAATTATACATCATGGTGGAATATTTATGAAACGAATTCCATCCAGATTAGACCTCTTGTGTTAATTTTGATTCTAAAATCGTATTCTGTATGATGGTCAGTCTTGAACCAAATCTAGGATGAGCGAAATTTTGACGAATTTTCAAGGTCGAAATGCGTATGCAACTGAAGATTTTGTTGACTAGATTGTAGGAAAATTTTGCATCATGGTGAAATGGTTAGTATTCTAAAATTAGCAAAAGGTTTAGTAATAATTATTACACCTTTCACATGTTTTCAAATGTTTAGAAACGAATTCCGTCCAGATTAGTTCTCTTTGACAAGTTTTAGTATTAAAATCATATTCGGGATGATGGGAAATATCATTCGGTGACCCTTGAGCCAAATCTAGGATGAGAGAAATTTTGACGAATGTTGTTCTCCGCACTGCGCTGTAACTTGCCCCACTTTACCTAGACTAATTATAGTATTCTCTTTGTCTTTCAAGCTTCATAGGAATATGAATTTTCGTGGTTTTGATATTCCCTTGTAGGTGTGCACAATTTTATTTTATTTTCTAGGTTTCATAATATTTCTTTACCGAGGAATATTAAACTGAAATAAGTAAACAAAAAACATAATGTGCTCTTGTTAAGAAAACAAGGGGAATATTTATTTTAACAAAACCGTAACCGTTCAAAATATTAACCCCGCCCCACCTATAACAGACACGCACTCCTTTTCGAACCCGATCGTTTTTTTCCGAGACACGTTTTCAACTCGAAAACATAATAATCAGTTTCGTATATCGAGAAATTCACTTTCTTCACTTCCCACCGCCAATTTCCCCCGATCTCGCAGACGCTGTTTGTTTTCTGAACGCATCATCAAGTATTCGTTTTGTTCGAGATTGCCGATTGTCAAAGCTAACATCGTCGGACTGCCCGGCATTCGTTCATCTGCTAAGTGGCCAATTATCGTTTATGCCCCTTCTCCTCCAGCCTCGTCGCTCTCGGATGCACCACGTCGAACATGTATATTATTATGCAATTTAGTTTGTTAAAAATAACAAGCGGTGGAATTTGGAATAAATTAACGTTTTATGTAAATTGGCGGTTCGGGATCGTTGTTTGTAGAAGAAGAAGAAGATGACGCGGACGTGTAAGACGGAAAAAGAAGGCATACGCAAATGGTAGCTAAATTGAATTTATTCCCGTGGAAATTTTTGTGTATTTGAATGTTAGCAAAGAATTGTTGTTATAAGAATTAAAAGGGAAAGCGAAAATAGTCTCTAGTTAACATCCTGAAACAAGATTCAAAACTTTATAAAGTTCGAATTTCTTCTAGAATGAAGAATAGGTTGATGTCAATTTATACTTTAATAAATTTTGCTCATACGAGGGTTTTCTTTTAAGTTTTGAGTATAGAGGTGGGATAAAACAGTAGATAACGTTGAAAGACTACGGTTTTCAGAAGTATTCCTCACGAAGATTAATGAGCTTTTGCACCTGCTCGAATCAATTCTGGAGGCAGATGTTCCACTCATTTATTGGTATAATCAAAATTGCGATTTCGAAGGCATTGACTGCTCCTTTTGCTGTTCTTGATTTTTAGTAGAGAGGATGGTCTATCAATTCAACATTTTGTTGAGCTAAAAAAACAACTGATTGGCAAAGACATTCTGTGGTGAATTATGGGGTGAATAATGGTACCTACAATGGAAGGGTATCAACCGTCATGCCCTATCATACTTCCTTCCAAAAGAGTAGCAAGATGTACTAGCGATGAAATTTTAGTGGTGTTGTAGTGTTGAGGGCATTGGACAAATTTCTAGTTACAACAACTAGTTTTAATGTTTGTGAGTGACATACTTTTCTTAGGCCGATCCCTACAAGAAGAGAGTGGCAGTCTGTTACATGTAAGATTTTAAATCCCATGCTTTAAACCTTGTGGCGCAATTGAACCCTAAATCTAATCCACGAGTAAATGCTTTAATGGTTGATACGAAGACTGTATTTCCAAAGTCCCCGAAAAGGGCACTTTTATAATAATGTTCCCGCCATTCAAGCATCCCACAACCTGACTTCAAAAAATCGATGCACCCATGCCATACGCTGTACTGAGTTTACAAGAATACATTTCGAATAAAAAAAAGGTTCAACAATAATATAATGTGTATTTTATTACATATCTAAATAGTTATTCAATTGTCAGACTGTGCATGTTATCATAGTGTCGATTTTTACTCACATACGTACCCAAATATTTATCGAGAAGAGATTCCACGGTTATGAAATGTGACCGAGTGTACTCTGAGAATGGTGAAGAAAATCGAAAAAGGAATAATGGAGCCTAATGAAGATCTGCTCGCCGAGGCCGTTGCTTAAGGCTGTAAGAAGACTGTAGAGCTCCTTCCCTTTTGTGTTTGTTAGAGATGTCCAAAACACTTAGTATTACTGAGAAAGCACTGTTAAACGGACATGTTCTTTTTATCTTTAGAGGCTGAGGATGTTGGAATAAGTACTCACTCCTCCGATAGAGTACGTATGAGATATTAACCGAAAGTTACATAATTTGATGCGTGTAATATAAGCCCAAGATGGTCTCCAAGTCAAAGTGCAGATAATCTGGGATATCACAAGAAAATATGCACTATTTATTGTGACTCATATCCTACCAATTAATGTGTGTAAATAATTAGAAAATATTAACTTTCTTTTAAGATAAAAACAGCAGAGACCGTTTGTATTATTCTTTCAGACTTTTATTATTTGCTGCTTTGGTCGGCAGTTCGTTAAGTGAACGTCTTGGCCGATATAATAGTGGAAATTTGTAATTTTCAGTTCCATCCGAAATGGAAACATACCATGGTTTATTAGAGATATGCTATACGCTGTTCGAAACCCGAAGACGCATATTCGTAAGAAGATCTGTGGGTGAACGTGCCAGAGAAGAGTGTATTACTGTTACCGTGAAGCATGGTGGAGGTTCTATCATCATTTGGGGCTGTTTTGCTGGCACTAGTGTAGGGGACATTGTGAAAATTGACGGTATATTAAAAAAAGAAGGCTACCGCGAAATTTTGGAGAACCACGCAATACCTTCCGGAATTCGACTTTTGGGTCAAAATTTTATCTTCCAGCAAGATAATGACCCAAAACATTCCTCTAAATTATGTAAAGACTATGTATTTACGCCATTTAGAAGAGGAAGGAACTCTCAAAATTTAGGAATGGCTTCCCCAGAGCCCCGACTTGAATCCAATCGAGTTACTATGGGAAGAACTAGATCGGGAAGTACGGAAATCGGCTCCGACATCAGCTACTGACGTGTGGAACAAATTGCAATCGAGTTGGACCTCAATAACACAAGAAACTCTGGCAGAACTTATTGCGAGAATGCCTCGATTGTGTGCTGCAATTATTAAATCAAGAGGAGGTCACATAGATGAAAGCAAAATTTAAATTAAACGTTTTAATTTTCACATTTATTTAATATATTTTTATTCATGTACGTGTATCTGTACATAAAAAATAAATATTATTAACATTTTTGCTGAGTTTTTATACATTTTTGCTGTCAGTGATAGTGCCTAAACACTTTTGAGCGATAGTGTGTCTAAAAAGTTATTTAATTTTCAAACTGTGTATTTTATCATAGTGTCAATTTTTACTTACATACAAACCCAAATATTTATCGAGGGCAGGTCGTAAAATATTGGTTGTCTTTTTGATAGAAATAAGAACCCGCAAAAGATTAAAGTTAATCCCTTCAACTGATGCGGTCACTCAATTCCTTTCCTTCTCTTTGATGTATTCGCGTGCATCTTTCTGAATACGTTAGTGGATACGTCTGCGTGTATTTGTTTAAGGTAAAATTACTCTCCGAACCCAGACATTGTAATTACCGGCGTTCCAATTAAAATAATGGACCGATGCCATGCGCTATTAACGTTTCATCGGGAGGGAGGTAATTTGAAATGGGCGGCGTGACCATCATCCTTGAGTTCTTCTTGCGTCGTTGATGGGATTCGAGGCCTCTCGATATCCTTTACATTAAGCTCTATACGGAGCGCGATAAAAGTGAATTTTGAAGCGCCCTTTCGTCAGATCCACATATGCACGAATGCGATTCCGCTTTCTGATATTCCCCTGGTAATGGTTGAGTTGATCTTTCGGCCGCGCTGGTGGCTCAGGGATAAAAAGGATGAGGTAACGTCCATGTACAGTTTCCAATATTTTTTTTTTGCCGAAACGCGATTGGTAGATAACAGTTACGCCATGCACGAGCAGGTATTTGATAATTTTCGAAAATTCCGAAAACATATTAAAGGCGATTGGTATCGATTTTAATGCGAAGGTTCTACAGAGAAGGTAATAAATTCTTTCGATATATTAACGAAGATCTTCAAAACTATATTCTTCTTCTATATATATTCGGAAATCTGTATAAGTATAAAATGATAAAGTATTAATAGAACCATCTAATTAATTCCCAATTACATTGAGTTACACTGCCCAACACAATTTCTGCTGACTTCTATCTGAGATTTATTTTTTGCTAATTTAGGTGTACTGAATCCGAAAATCGTATTCGTTTTCGCGTATCACGTCAAGATTTAACTCTAGGCCATTCCATTCTGCTTAAAGAATCACTAATACGGTTAAGTTGTTACTTAAGAACTGATAAGATACATATAAACAAAGTATAACATTTTAATAATCCATTTATCTATTTAAATACATACAATATTAGTCAGGAGTATAGTACAAATATTTATTGTAATAATCATTAGAAAATTACTAGGATAGTTGCAGCAAATAAATTTTTGGTTGTGCACTTTCTGCTATGTGTTTTGATTTGGTAGTCTCTTTGAACACTCCCACAATAGTCGGCCGAGTTTCCATAGTTTTTAAATCTAGATCTCGCCTTGTTCATAGCTTAAAGCACCTAAATTTTCGGGAAATCTATCGAGACGATTATGAAGGAAATGAAGCTTTATGCTCGTGTTACAATCTAGGCGGTGAAATATCTGCATTAATTTCACTAGATTTTCTAATTAGACTTTTTGTTTTCTGAAGTCCAGGCTTCTTTCTTAACTTAGTTCATGGAACTGAAAGTTCTTCCGTGAAGTCAATCAAATATCCCAGCTTTAACTTTTTGGTAACTTAATCCTCGAAAATTTTTGACGTATGTACTTGAAACAGTCTCCTTGCAAATCTAGAGCTTTAACATATTGCTTCATAAGAACCAATTTGACAAGGTGGAAGAATTACTTTTTCTCTGTCAACTAAAGGTTCACTGACAATATTCTTAGAAGTAATTGAGCAATTAAAAATTTATTGCATTTAACTGACGATCTTTAAGAATTTTAAAACCGACAAACAAGAAATACCATGGAAGAAAAATGTGACATGGTAGGGTAAAATGAGTTTCACATATGGGGTTAGCGTACTTATATTAGTTAAAAACAAGTGTCAGATCTCAGTCAGAAGAAAAATAATTATATGTTAGCCAGTATTATCTTTCAATGCTGTATACATCACAAAGTATAATGAGTTTCTTTGAGAGCTTCAGTGTCTTTGAAGCAGCAAATTTTGACGTTTAGTTTTTTTGCGATTGATCGATTTGTTTTTGAGATATCTAAGAAAATATTTTGGTTTTTTTTTGTATTTCTAGGTGATCAATCTATTTTAAGAGCATCTGAACGAATATCAATATTAAAAACTTTTATAAATTTCATTTATACGTTTTTCAATAAGATGGAGCTAGTCCTCATATGTCCTTCCAGTATAGCAGTGGTATCATAAATGGATAGGACGAAGTGAAACTCTAGAATGATCACCCAGTTCGTTTGCTCTGACGCCACTAGATTTTTTTTATGGGGTTACTTAAAATTTGTTGTATTTACCCCTCAACCTCAAAATTTAGGAGGAGCAGAAGGTTACCGTAGAATTCAAAGAGATGCTTTTGAGAATGTACGCCGCAGTTTTGAACAGCTACATCAACTCGAACAATTGCTGAATTGATCCTTTCAGCAAAAAATAGTTGAATTTTTAAATAACTTTGAGTAGTTAGGGTGTGCTTGTATAATCTAAAAAAAAAGGAACAAAACAAACATCGATTAATTTTGAAGAACTAAAAGCCGAAATGCATTGTTTCAAAAGACCATTAGAGTGAGGTATTACTTGATATCCCTTCCCCCATCTTTTGAAAGGGTAGCTGTTGTCGTCCTCAATAACACTTATGTGCTTCAGGTTTGTTTTTATTGATTTTATTTTTTATTTATTTATTTTTTAATACTGCCCTGTATATAAAGGTAATCTATATTGAAATATGTGTCTTTTTTGGAAAGTGTTTGTTTCATAAATTTGCAGAAGATATAATAATTAAAAATTTGCGACTTGAATTTCTTGAAAATAACATTAAAAAATGATGCGATTATAGGCAAAGCAATTTCATGAATAAACATCAAAAACTGTTGTTAAACCCATATAAATTATTAGTCTATTATGAACATATATATATGATGGATGTATGTATGTTATATATATATATATACAGACAAAGTTATTTGAAGTTTAAAAAAAATACATTTTAGAAAATAACAACATCACCTAACAAAATAATATTTTTGCCATGGTGCCTATAAAATACGAACTGATTTAGGGTATTTCTTATGTGCTGGTTCCAAAAATAATTGGCATTTCTCCCTAGCGGCCTAAATTAACTCTCGGATGTAACATGGGCGTCAAGATTCATTACCGTCACAGCTACTTAGATCGTTTTCCAGAAAACTTAACTGATATTGACAGTAAGAGTGAGCTTCGAAAACAGATCTCATACAACAAATCTAATGGCATTTTTGGAGTAGGGGCCCCAATATTGGTTAATTACATGTAAAAAATCCGAGGCACCGAAATGTGTGTTGACCAGTGTAATTGAACCCAAGGATGTGGAACGTATCCTGGCCTTAGGATTTTGATGGACTTGAAGTTATTTAAATTAATTATGTGTTGCGAAAATGGCTTTAAGTGCTTTTTTAATTCTAGTTTCTGACCTTGACCTGTTTTAACGGCAAACTTTCGTTACTGTTACGGTTGCTGCAAGCAGCACCAAAATCAACATTTTCACCAGTGTTCAAGCTTTCTTTTTTCCAAGCCATCGAAATTTTTGTTTTAAGTGCTCTGTCGTAATTACTTCAAAAGACTTATTGAGTTGAAGAATATTTAAAAGACGTATTTAGCTCAAAATCTTCGCTAAATTTTGAAAATCGTTTGTGCGAAGCTTCCAGTAACTTCTGCCACATTGTACACTATTTTAATCTGATTCTGACCGCAAACTTTCCTGTCTGATATGCTAATAAATTCTTCTCTCCATACGGATTAATCTTCTCATCATCTTTTGATACTGATTTTATTAATAGTTCATTAAAATCGATAAGTTAAGTAAATGTTTAATGAGAGATATAATCAATACATTCCACTTCATTAAAAAAAACCTCTTAAAATCGATTCCAATCCAGTAGCTGAATTTTTACAGCTCCGAAATATAATTTGCACTCCCTTATCTACCCCCGCATAAATTTCCGGGCACCGTTTTCGCGACAGGTCGCCCAATTAGGCCAGCGCGTCCAATAATCTTCCTTGAACGGCTGTCATAGCAGACGTCAGATTTCGATAAACCTAATCCGTACTCATTATAGAAACAAATTCCCATCTGATAACGCGTTCGTTCTTAAGGACGCCGTCGTAAAGTGGTGGCAATGCGTTCGAAAATTAGTTTCGTCCGTTCCCGCTCCCCACCGCTCCCCTCACCCTACGGTCACGAGACTCCCGCTTCACTACGTTTAACCTATCGGCAATTAATCTAAATTGAACCGGACGGAGAGTACCAATTAATAGATTCACGTCTTGCGTGGACCTCGGTTGCCGTTCGGCAACCGTATTTGGCCGTGTTCATCCATCACGGTCGCTGTCAGTTGGCTTTTAATTCTGACTAATTGTTTCTGGTGTTTCGGCTGATTGTTTTCTTCATTTCGGTTTTTAAGATCGAAGCTTTAAAGGCATTGAGACATTGTTCGTCGATGTTTTCGCTTCTTTTGTTGCATTTGTTAAAAATCAAGATCGCTTTTCTAAAACAAAGGAATCTGATGCATAAGTTGTACTGCATGTAATACTAAGGCATTCTGGTAGTAGGTGATTTACCAAGTTCTGTCCGGAACGTACAGGGGCAAGCCTCTGTCCTCCCAGTGATTTTTTTCAGGTTCCGGAATAGAAAGAAGTCGCTGGAAGTGTAGGTCCGTTGAACGTGGAGGATGAGAGACTAATTCGTATCGCAACTCGCTCAATTTGGACATGACGATGCGGGATGGATGAGCCGATGCATTGTCGTGGTGAAGAAGCACTTTTTTCCGCTGTAAACGAGGACGTTTCTCCTTCAATACCGCATCGAATCGGGATAATAAATCGCTATAGTATTGCCCCGTGATCGTCATTCCCTTCTACAGATAGTCGATGAAGATCACACCTTGGGAATCCCAAAAAATGGTCGCCATGACCTTTCCAGCCCATGGAACGGTCTTTGCTTTCTTCGAAGCGGATTCGTCCGGAAAAGTCAACTGCCTCGACTGTTTCTTGGTCTCCGGTATGTGGGGTAGTGGATCCAAGTCTCATCCATGGTTACGAAACGCATGAATATACCCCTTGGATTACCTTGGATCCTGGCCAGACAGTCCTCCGAAACGGTCACCCGATTTCGTTTTTGCTCTTGTACGAGCAAGCGTGGTACCCATCGCGCCGAAAGCTCTTTCATACACAGTATTTCGTGCAGGATATGGCCAACATGTTCCTCTGAGATACCTGTTGTCTCTGCTAACACGACATCATGAATCTTATCGACCATTTCATTGTTGGTAGCGGTTTCTGGGCGTCCACCACTTGGTTCGTCACTGGTGCTTGTGCGGTCACGCTTGAACTCGCTCACCCAGAAGCTGATGGTCGAAAACGATGGAGTACATGCGCCATGAACCTGTAGCAAAATATTTCGAATTTCCGTAGCCGTTTTTCCAGCCATACAGAAGTGTTTTATCACTGCACGAAATTCGATTTCATTCATTTTTGCGAAACCGCCTGACTTGCTACACAAAACACACTACTCTTAAGCAACAACTATTGACAGTGGACGTCTGAAATTTTGAAATTGAAAGTTGCCATAAAAATGTTGCCTTTGCCTACTAATGAATCCACTTCAACCGGAAACATTTCAGTTCACCCTCGTATTACGGAAAACATCTACCGCCATGAATTATTTGTCGTTAACAATTAAATTTCTTGTGCAACATATTTTCGGACATTTCTTTTTACCATCGCCTGTTACTAAATCGTTCCCATCTCCCCACTTTTTGACAATCAAAAGGATCTCGCAAATTATACGTGGAGCGTGATTAACAAATGAAACGCTGACGTCCCTCCTCGAAACCCAAATATTAGCAATGCTAATGCATTCCGTTCCATTTATACCATGACGCTGTTCCGAAGACCCCGGCATGCAACCACCGCTGGGTCTTTCTTTTCTTTGCGGACCGTAACGAACCTAAATTAAAGTAGCGCGAGAGAGAAGGAAAATCTCCATTGTTTCTCCGTTTTCGCGTTTTGCGGAATCTTCAGCTCGTCGTTCGCAGGTGATGCCGTCTTAGGAGCCTTTCTCGTCTTTTATCTCTTCCTCATCGCAAGGCGTCCTTCTTCTACGCGTCTCTCGTAGATTTTCCTCTTCTTTCGCCCCGGCATAATGAAACTAAATACCGAATAAAATAGCAATTGCGTTAAATGGTAATGCGCGACGGTATTGTAAATACATATTTACATAACGTGGCGCTAATGTCTGGTGTTAGCATTGTATTACGGTCACGGTCTCGTATTTCATTTACGTTTGATTACGTGGAGGAGATGGTTACGGTTCGAATGCATTAAAGAGTGGGGCCTTACAAGATTCAATTTGCATACACTTCGCATTCTTTACGCTAGGGGGAATTACGGTGCCGTAATTATCTTGCATTTTCTTTTGCGTTTTGTTTATGATAAAAACAAAGAAAACAATGAATGTTGATTCAAATTTTTGAAAGATTCGCTTGAGATCTTTGTACATACTTGATGTGCGTATATACAATGTTAGACTACTTGATCGAAGCTCACATTTTAAGAAATGAAGTTATTATTTATAAACGCAGTTAGACGAATACCTGCGGATCATCACACCTTAGATTTTCTTTTATTTCATTTTGTTTTTATTCGTCTCTCTGTATTCACAGGTATAGCAGTAAACTCCACTCACACAAATTAATTAATTATGCGGAACGCAGCGTTTCGGGAGCACGTGGGCTCCCATTGTCAACCGTGTTACCGACTGACAGTCGGTAACACGATTGACAATGGAGCCCACGTGCTCTGGAAACGCTGCGTTCCGCATAATTAATTAATTTGTGTGAGTGGAGTTTACTGCTATACCTGTGAATTGTACATCCACACAGTCCTTGCAATCGTCATTCGTCTCTCTGTATATCTACTTGTCTGGTATTACTAGCAGAGAATTCTTCCAAATAATACTAACACCTTTTTAAGCATAGACATATTCTCTAAATTCCCTCTAGTATATTTCAAAATAGATGTTTCCTTTTTCCAATTGGTGTACTCGCTTCACTACGAAGATTGATAATACACAATACATAAGTATTTAAACAGATAAGCGTTATTACATCACATTACAGTTGTATAGCGCCATCTTGTGGGGAGTCCTGGACTAGACTGTCGCTGGTTCTCGCATGCTGGTGTTAGCTCGTGATTGTTATGTCTCACATGTTTTTCTCGTGAACTGATTTCGTTAATACCATGAGAAAGCTGTATTTACATCGTTTTCTTATCTTGGTGGCATTCTTTTAGATGCGTTTTTAAATACGTCATGGTAAGCCTTCAGAAATCATTCATATGTGCAGTTTCCCTATGCACTGATCTTGGTGTAAAAACGCCCTCTCGGGGGAGCAATCCACGTATTGCACGAGAGAAGGGCGGGAAACTGTACCCGCTTCTTTTCGCTGTCTGACTTTGCGGACAAATGTTTCCTTCTTTTGGCACTAGTTAGCGCCAGGAATATTCATTTGTATCGTAGAGTTAGGTATGGTGATAAAAGCAGCGAGAGAATTACATTAGTTAGCTTAAAACTGCTCGAAATCACGCTGAGTAGGGGCAGGCAGAAACATGTCCGTGTGTTAGCGTTTTATGTCTCACATGTTTTTCTCGTGAACTGATTTCACTAATACAATGAGAAAGCTGTATTTAAATTGTTGGAGATATCTCTTATTCCATAAATATATACTTCATCTAGTATTTATCAAGAACCGCCTCTCTATTGTCCAGTTCAAAATAAACACAGGTTGAAGTACAATAAATTTCGTCGTAAGTTAACCTCTACCACTAATAAGACCAAACAAGGAGCTTGGTAACGAATTACTTTTGATGAAAATGTTCCAAATTGACGTTTATTTATTGTTTTTTATAAATGATTCACATTTAGGCACTTTTTTTTATAAACAAATTGTATTTCCGAAATCCTTAGTTTCCTTAGAGAAACAGAGGTTTATTAATTACGATAAGGAATCAGCAATGTTACATTGACGACTTTATTAGCACTATAAAAAAGGCCTCTTCTTTACCATAACACTTCTTAATCCGCTCTTACATAACTTTTGCCTTAATAGCACCAAACGGTGTCAAGTCACATCCAGTCCGAACACATCTCCTCACAGTTGTTTCTTCACATCCACGACGTCAATTAGAGATTGATCTACGCCGCTGCGGGCTACACTAGCGTCCACCTAATGGAATTAAATTATCATATTGAAACGGACCTTCATGTTCTCCACCATGCCAGCTTCGCTCGTTCGAGAAATATTGGAACACGACCTCAGATTTTTCCGATTTCACCGGAGTTTCGTCGTATAATCTAGCGGTCGCCCTCTCGGCCTGCCTGTGCTTTACGACAATCTAAGTTTTCGTGACTCGCTGCACATGGTTAGCGACGAGGGCTATCGCACGCACGTTAGAATTTGCTACCGACCGTTTCTTTCGTGCCCGCATATCCGCACATACCCGTCGTCGAGCTTCTTTTATGCCTAAGAAACGAGAGCCGGACAAAGACGCTTTTGTATTACGATCTCCGTATATTAAAATTAATCACGATTTTATTCGGTGCAGGAGAAGCGAGCGGGTATAGTGAGAGATGCGTTGATTCTGATTCGGAATTCGTTTTGCTGCCATAAGAAACGGCTCGAGTCGAATCTCCATATATGCGGAAAGTGTGCTATGCTCAGAGAAAGATGGAAAAATTGCTGTGGTTACTAATGGTTTTATTAAACATTAAGCATACAACGTGTATCTTAGGCATAAGGGTACCAGAAAGGCAACAGATATCGGTAGCATGTAGAACATATCTAATGTGAACAGTACTTGGCTGATATCGTTCACATAATCGAGCGTTTATTGTATTTCAAATTCGTTATTTACCAACTTAGTTCTTTAATTAGCAAATTGTGTACATGCTTCTAGAATTATTAGATAAATAAAGGTACTTCTTTTTAAAACAGTTCGTTAGAATTTAAAGTGACCGTTCGATTATGAGCGGTAGTGTATACAGTAAATACATTATAAATACGTCACAACATAAGCTTTTTAAGACCCGCACAGATACAATATCCATTCTATAACCAGTCATAAAAACGTGAAATTTCGGTTGAACTTATTTTAAAGATCCACACGTGGGGCTTGTTTTAATCAGTTCCGAAAGATAAAACTTTTAGCGAGCACATCGAACTTTATTACCATCGGACCAACCAAAACTATATAGCTAAAAAGGTGCTAAAACATTTTACAACGCGCAAAGTTCATTGCCCAACCCGGACAGGTACAACACAACATCCGATTTTAAGATCGTCCATGACCGTGCCGAAGAAGAAAATTAACGACACTGTGTTTATTTATAGAGGAATAGTATTGAAGGCCATTTCACAATTGATGGAATTAGAGTACAGCTGGGATACATTCGAAAGCTTTAAGTGAGGTATTAACCGCGTTCGGTTGTTTGCAGGGAAGGTTTTATACGCTTTAGCTTACTTGTACGGGTAAGGTTTTCGAGTTTTTCAATTTACACTATTGCTCAAGAATTTAAGACCACTTTTAGAAGTAAAAGACGATATATGCGTATTTTACTACAATCTGTTCCAACTTTGGCATTCTTTGTACTAATGTTTAGTCCATTTTGGGTATCCAGAAAGTTCGCCGACTAAGAGATTTACTGTCATCCAAAAATAAAGAAATTTTTTTAAACGCATAATACAATACTTAATGAGATATTTCTATTACGACCAACATCGTTTGGCAACTCTAAAATATTATTTCTGTCATAATTCTTAAGCACCGTCAAAAGCTTTTCACAGAAATCCCTGCAATGGTACTTTGTACCTCTCGAAATTATTTGAAACTGTGTGAACTTTTATTTTCATAGATAAATTAAATTAAAATCTAACGTTGGTGATAAGTTTAATTGATAATATATTTGGCATTAATATTGAATATTATATCTGCCTAGATTCAGGGATGCATTTGTCAATAGACCAAGGTACCTAAAGTAGCCATTTAAAATTTAGCGATTTAAGTAGGAATTTGTGTTCGTCCAGTCTTCGTGGCGTAAATGGAGAACGCGCCAGTCTAGCGAACAGGAGCTGTAGGTTCAAATCCTACTGGAAACTATAGAATTTTTAATTTTACAAATTATTTAAATTAACTCTTACATTAATATGCATATATATATATATATATATATATATATATATAAACACATGTATGTGTACTTCGCGAACACTATGTGTGATAGTGTTATTTCGGATTTCTCTCCCCATGCTAGTATTTCTCTCCTGGCATTAGTTACTCGTTGGGAAACTTTGTCTATATATAAGCAACACTATGTTGAACAATATTTATCCCACAAGTTTCTATGTGACATTGTTACAACGTCTATTACAAATTTATAATTAGGGTTGTCCAAATTTTCAGTGCCCCAGGTCCGGACTCGCCCGCTGACACCGTTGATACGAAAATTGACGGCGTTTGTTGAACCAAGCTGTCGCCGTTCCACTGCTGTATATCCACGTATGGTACATTGCATTACACGTTAAAATATATTTATACTTCATTATATGTAAGAAAATTTTAACCGCTGCGGCCGTGTTTTATACTTTGGGGAATATGGTTAAAAACGGCTTTTTATTATTGTAAACATCTCTATCAAATGAAACCTCTGAGCTGCAGCTATTACAGAGGGCCAGAAACTGTTTCGAAATCCTTCAATTGAAAAAGATTTGAAAAGTATTTATGGTAATAATATGGAATTAGTGGATGCAATTGAGAAATTGCAAATAGGGGACAAAGTGAGTAGATTTCTGCACGCTATAACACACCACAAAAATAAGCGCGTTATAGAGACGTTCAAAAGTGTTTTGAATAAAGATTCCGATTCTATAACATCAAGACAAATCCGTTAACTAACTTCAAAGATTATTTTAACCATCTTAACGATCTTTCCCTAGTTACAAGAACATTTTTTGCCATCTGCGAACTAACTTCACCGAGACAAATCTCGAAGCATCATACCTGATGCTGTAAACTTTTCATTACACTCTCTAATTCGGTTTGCTGAACTCACCAACAACTATATGGAAGATAAGTCTTTATGTTTTCGATATACGTGCTAAAACACAGAGGACATGCATTAATACTCTATTAAAATTAATAGACAAACTAATTTGTAAAAACAAAAGGGAGAAATTTCTGTTTCGTGTATAACAATTGAACATCTTTATATAAAAAAAATTTCTAGCTTATTTTTAGTTAGATTTTGTCGATTCGAAACATTTGGCTGGTACTATTTTATAATTACATATTACAGTTAAAATGTTCTTCCATATAATGAAGTATAAATACATTATAACGCGTAATACGATGTACTACTGTACGTGCATACACTGCAGGGAAAAGAAGATCGGTTTAACGAACCTGGTGCCCCGAAGATTTAACCAACCCTATTGATAACCTGTAGATATTTTTGTAATTATTTTTACTATAAAATCGATATTACTGCGCGGTATTAATTTTGGTTGCAAGTATTTTTCTCGTTGCATATACAATTTGCGAAAATGTGGTTATTTCCATCACAATTTGTAGGTCTTCATATAAAGCATAAACTATAGGTCTTCATTAAAACAAAAAGAAGAACGGCTTATATCAGCTGCTGCATTTACAATTTTTGTAATTTTAGAAATATTATTACATCACACTTTAAAACCATAGTTATATTGGTGCGATTAAATTTATGAGCGAGAGTATACTCGTAAAAGGATATTTAGGAATTTCTTGCGGCATCCGTGAAAATACAGCGATTCGAAATGTTGTATGGCTAATAAATATTTCTTTGTTCTTTCGTACTGAGTGTAACTCGTGAAATTGAATAACGATCCGTTAAATTGTCCACGTTAGAAGATACAAACAGCTTTAAATTAGTTCCTAATCGAAATTGCATGCTTATTACTTACTTTATTCTTTACAATGTCGCAAAAAAAGTACAGCTGAATTAGAAAAACACACACATACAATGTATGTTGAAAGTTAAAGAACCAAACCAATTTTGAATGCATTTAATGATGAGTCTGTATTAATGAGGTATAAATAAATAAAAAGACTCAGTGTTAACTAATAAACCTATTAATTTTATCGACAATTCTAATTTTCTTGCAGTGCGAAATGGATATTCATGTGTCCCTCTAGCCCTAGCAGATGGACTAGACATCAAGCTTAACGCTGCTGTCAGAAAAGTGGAATATAACCAAAGGGGGGTCGAAGTTACCGTCTATAATCCGCGTAATCCCATGTCAACCAACACATATCACGGTATGTATATAGTTTCCGAAATTTTCATTGTTCAATATGATTTTGTAATGTATTATAATGCTAATTTGATATATACTAGTTGAGTTGAGTGCAATTGTAACTGACCAAGGCAAAGTACTATATAAAATAAAATTTATTAAAGAAACAAACTTTTCCTTAGTCATTACCTTAAAATGTTTTATCGACAAAATATTGCTATTAAATTGTTTCTTCAATGTGACCCCTTTTTGCTTTAATAATTGTCTAATAGATACACGGCATCCTTAGAACTAATTACCCCAAGTACGATTCGTCTATACTTTATAGCATTCCACAAATCCTGCAGAGCATTCCAGAATGACACTTTGTCAGTCGGAGATTTTTTCCTTACGATTCCAATAATCTCACAGGAGCTCAATGAGGTTAGAATTAAGGCTAATTTCTTGGTAGTTGCTTTGGTCAAGGTCCATCATGCTACTCCATATAGCAGGACAGAAAGGACAGTATTAGTGTACGAGATCGTGCTTTCAAAAATTGACGCTATTTTACAAAATACGTCTCTTTACGTTGCAGGACAAGCAAAGCTATCCTGAAACGTATCTTTTGTTAATGGCCCCCATTGGTTGGTAAGTGTAGTTCCCAGATATGTGTATTTATTAAACTTGTTGTTGATTTAGCATAAGGAATTTTACTTTTGCTTATAACCATATATTTCGTTTTACTGACATTTATATCGAGACAACACTCTTCACTGACGTCCTTCACTCTAGTCATCAGTCGTTGAAGTCCTTTCGGATTACCTACAATGATAACTGTATTGTCAGTGTAGTTGATGTTGGTCAGTGTTTTCCTACCTACAGATATTCCTTCATTCTCGTCCTCGAGAGCCTTTCTAAGTATGTATTCTGAGTAGACGTTGAATAATAGTGGAGGTGGTACGTATCCTTGCCTTTCTCCTCGTGAGATCTTTATAGCATCTGACTGCTCTCCTTCAATGATTATATATGCTGACTGATCCCAGTATAGTCATGATACTATGTTCAAATCTTGTCCATCGATCCCTTTACAACTCAGTAATTGAACTAGTTTGAGGTGTTGGACACTGTCAAAGCATACACATCACAGTGGATACCCCTACACTGCTGAAATAGCACCTGTACACCGAATAGTGCCTCTCAAATGCCCACTGCATCACGAAACCCGAACTGAGTTCCAGACATATAATCCTCGCATTTTTTATATATTCTTTTATGAATAATTTTCAGGAAGAGTTTCAGCAAGTGGTTCATGTGAGTAATAGTTCTATTTTCTCTGAAACTTTTTGCACCTGGTTTCCTAGATTCATTCTCTAGGATGCTGAAATACACATCTACTGTAATCTACCAATCCTTCCGCCACCAAAGCAACCCTATAATATAATATTTCCTCTTTCAGGTTTCATTGTTTAACATTCTTTCCCGAATAATTCGAATTTCGATTCTTCTTTCCATAATTTCCCAATCATTTACAATCCAGTTGGCGTGAACGGTTGCCCAATTTAGTCTTTTCCGTTTGTGTATAGAACTTGATTGTGGTTTTCTTACTGCTTCACGACCCTTCAGACCGGATTCTATTAGTTTCTGTTCTACTGTTGACGCACTTATTGGCTAGCGGCGTTACAAATTCAACTTAGTTGCCGTAATTCGGGGTGCGGTAAGGTGCCTTCAGTTTCTGCTCGGAAGCCTATCGGTCTCCTACTTTCTTTTAATTCTCTTACGCACACAGCACTCAGAAATATATAACTATCGAGCAATTTCTCTATTTAAAACATTTCTTTCGTATAAAACGCTCATTTCGATGTTCAATACCCTCCTTTCTGGTATATCTTCGATCAAATAAACTAACGATATGAAATCGGGTCTTCCTGATGCAATCACACAGTATCCAGTATCTCGGCAATGTGCAGTTTATTATACAGTAGGTGGATCGTTTAGAACTCTCCCAAATTTTATTTTATAACGCATTCAACCCCAATTTTCTACGATTAACTTATTGCTGCTTTATTGCCATAATAAAATTCAGTGCAGGAATATATTGTTTTCGTGTTACCATGAATACATACTATCAGCATTAGATTGGAAATACCATTCTAGGCAGACTAGTACGAATTCTGAGTGTAACGCAATATGTTAGGTGCGATCAATCTTATGACGTAAAAAACCGTAAAAAACTGATATAAAATTGCTGTATTATTATTGTTTTCAAAAGGGAATTCATCTATGACCCAGGAATTTCCTTCATCAATTTATTTTTTATACTTATTTAAGGTGCAAAACTTGTTCGTATATACCATCTGAGAGTACGAGAGTATATATATATGTACAGGATGGCGCAGGGGAATGGGAAATTTTGAAATAGTGTTATTTCCACGAATAAATTCATAGAACTAGTAATTTATTAACGAAAGTGCATGTATGCAGCATGCCATTTATGTTTTTACAATCAAAATGTCCAAAAGTGTCTCTTTACTTTTTAAAGATGACATCGGAAAGATATCCTCCCATTCAGCGTTCACACTCTAACAGCGTATTATGAAGACTCTGGAATGCACGGTGTAGCAAATCTTGAGGAATGGCAGTGATTTCTTGTTGAATGTTCTCCTTCAGTTCATGGATTGTTGCAGGTCGTGCACGGTACACCTTGACTTTAAGATACCCCCACAGGAAGTCGCACACACTAATATCAAGGGATCTCGCAGGCCATTCAATGTCACCGTTACGTGAAATAATGCGTCTTCCAAACAATTTACGAACTGCTGCCATCGAATGTCGAGCAGTGTGTGACGTGGCTCCGTCCTGCTGAAACCACATGTTTTCCATATTAAGATTAAGCTCGTACAGTCTCGGTGTAAAGAATGTTTGAAGCATTTCAACATATCGAGCGGATGTTACTGTCGCTGCACTACCATCCTCACGTTCAAAAAAATAAGTGCCGATAACACTATGACATGATACAGCACACCATATTGTGACCTTGTCGCTATGTAGTGGTCGCTGGTGTAACTCACAAGAATTGTCCTGGGCCCAATAACGAAAATTCTGTTTGTTTACGAAACCGTTCAAGTGGAAATGGGCTTCGTCTGATATCCATATGTTACCAACGAAATTCGCGTCCTCGTTAATTTTAGCCAATATCTGCCTACTAAACTGCATACGTGACGTTGGGTCTCGTTCATGTAATTGTTGCAAAATCTGCAACTTATAGGGATGGAAATGTAATTCGTGCAGTATTCTTTGTAAGCTTCGACGCTTAATCCCTAGCATAGATGCATGCTGTCGAACGGAACGACGAGGACTTCTCTCGATTGCAGCTCCAACAGACTCAATGTTCTCTGGGGTACGTACCGTTCGAATGCCATCTGGAGCTTTCTTTTTCAAGACAGATCCTGTTTCTCAAAATTACGCATCCACGTTGTAATCGCATGCGCAGATGGAACACGTCCATGACGTCCAAGCTGGTAATGCTGTCGAAATATTCTCTGCGCGACAATCGCACTATCACCATTTTTATAAAACTCTCTCACAGCTACTGCACGTTCCGCACCAGTCCAACGATCCATGATTACTAAATGGCAATGCGTTCACAACAATTGTGCGACGTTACGAACAACTGCCGGCTCTATAGTGCTGACAACTGCAACGTTCAAAATGTTTCGTTTCCCTGCGCCACCCTGTATTATGTCAGAAGCTAGCTATTTGTAAATAATAATAGTAATCTCTTAAAAAATATAATATCCATATTATCGTTGAAGCATCCCAAAGCTTCTCCAACTCTCTACGAGGGCAACCTGAAATGTTTCCGAAATCAACAAGAGAAACACGGTATCGGTATGGTTTGATATCGATGACCTCTTCATTTGAAGCAAAAGCTACGGGGTTAACTTCCCCGACCATGAATAATGAAATGAATTAAACTCTCGAGTACATCAGATATGCTAAGCTGGTGACATGAAACTACCAGCAAAGTGAAAATAACAAAAAAAATAAATAAATAGAAGTAAATTGGATATCATCCACAGTATCTCATGCAAATTCCCAATTCATACACGGCCAATTTGCTTAAGTACGTTAATATCCATACATGGAGTAATAGCGACCTCACCGCAACGTCGAAGTAATGTTTTAGACACAAAAAACAAGTCTTAATAACCGCTTTAGTACTTGAACCGTAAGTTAAGTAGATAGTTACCGATCTCAAATTAGTATGTATGTTTAACGAAGATTTAAAATTCAATCGTGTCTGTCAGCCTTTGCTCCTTTAATGTTAGGTACTTTCAAGGTATCCCGGTTTGTTTTACGTGAAAGATGTTCTCTGTAATTTGAAGACATCTCGTCTTAATGTTATAATTTCGTTTGTACAATGATTTTTATGTTGTAGGAACTAAATAACTCCCTTTAATTTCTTCTAATTAGCTCTATAATATTTGAAATTCCGCTTCTCCTTTCCCCAGGAAGAAATCCATCATTAATTAAACTATTTTAATACCTTATTTCCCTTCGTTTGGCTTCCTAATGGGAATTATAAATGGATATACGTGCAAGCTGTGTATATATTATTTCTGTTACCTACTAGTTTAAATACCGGAAGTTGTAGATTTATATTCATCGCTTGTGAACAGTTAAAATCGTTTCGGTGCCGGTAGCTGTTGTAGGAGGGTCCGTTTTGGATTGGTCGACGTTATCATTCGGAGATATAATTTTCGAGAGCTTTCGGCCAATTACAGTCGTTTCGAGAATTAACCGCGACGAATCGATGGTTAATGCCTTATCAATCAGATTCGTTTTCTATTCAGTGGCAGGTTTAATATGGAGTTATATGTCGTGGTTTGCTTTGTTTATGATTGTTGCTTAATCAAGATGATTATTAGAATAATTCATTCACAATAGTTTACAATATTTAGGATTCCACGATGAGTATGACAAAAGGGAATACTGTTAGAATTAAAACACTTTGCTATCTCTCTAATCATAACTTCTCACCAAAAAAATTGGACTCACGTTTCGATACCTGAGATATCATCTTCAGCAGTACTAACATACTGCATTAACGACCTAAACTAAAACTACACTACGAGGGCGACCTGCAATGTTTCCTTAATCGACAAGAGATGGCGCACGAAGGTTGAATTGGATTCATTGGTCGACAAGAGCAACTTTTTTTATGGCAAAATTTCAGACATCTAACAGTTGTTCAACATATTTCATAAGACCATTGGATCGTTACAAGAAAACCTTTGCGGATGATATGCCTTAAATTAATTTATGTCTTTTCTATGGGGTTCTATTAAACCTCAGGAAGGATGTAAAGAAAAAAAAGAAAAAGAAAGAAAAATGTGAATAAGCCACAAAGTATTCGAGAGGTTAAACAGGATATCGCAACTTCTACTTTTGTTTTCCCACACTCTCAAATTTTATAAAAATATTTTCAATTGCTTTTGCAACTCCTGTCTCTTTACCAGTTGCTGTTAATTATTTAATAGTGATATTGGAATAATTTTAACTTATTCTGGCAAAACCTATACCATTCACTAATAAACTTCACACAATAATTTTAAATCTAATTTAGTTTCGTATATAACACATGGGGTGATAAGTCCCGGGCCTAACACATAGATGACGCTAGTTTTACTGCAGACACCTTTCTCTCAGTTAGTACTAACCTTCAAAAGACAGATGTTAAAAATTTCATGATATTCTATTCATTAGTTTGTGAGTTATTGTGCTAAGAGTCACGCTACTTTTGTTATTTTCAATACAATGGATCAAAAACAATTTCGTGTTTTAATTTTACACTGCTTCCTGATGGGAAAAATACCGTTCAAGCGAAGCAATGACTTGACAAGTGTTATGGGGACTCCGCTCCATCAGAAACAACAATAAAACGTTGGTTCGCTGACTTCAAACGTGGTCGTAGAGACACCGATGATGCAGAACGCAGTGGCCGTCCAAATGAGGCGGTAACACCAGAAAACATCAAAAAAATCCACAAAATCGTTTTGAATGATCGAAAAGTGAAGTTGCGTCAGTTAGCTGTCATCGTAAAGATATCAAAAGAACGTATTGACTTTATATTGCATGAGCATTTGACTATGAGAAAGCTCTGTTCAAAGTGGGTGCCGCGTTTGCTCACTGTTGACCAAAAACAAGAACGTGTTGATGTTTCTGAGCAGCGTTTGGCCATGTTTGAACTTAACAAACCGGAATTTCTGCGTCGATATGTGACAATGGATGAAACATGGATCCATCACTTCACCCCGGAATCAAAACGATCGTCATCTGAGTGGACAGCAACTGGTGAACCTCGTCCAAACCGCCCGAAAGCACAACAATCGGCTGGAAAGGTTATGGACTCGGTATTTTGGGATGTACGTGGTGTAATATTCATCGACTATCTTGAGGATAAAGGAAATACCATCGACAGTGAATATTATATAGCATTGTTGGAGCGTTTGAAGGCCGAAATTGCAAAGAAACGACCGCATATGGCAAAGAAAAAAATTTGTTTCATCAAGACAACGCAAGGTGTCACAAGTCAATCAAAACAATGCAAAACTACATGAATTGAACTTCGAATTGCTCCCACATCCACCGTATATCTCCAGATTTGGCTCCCAGCGGCTACTGGCTGTTCGCAGACCTCAAAAAAATGCTCACTGGTAAGAAATTTCGCACGAATGAAGAGGTTATCGCTGAAACTGAGGCCTATTTTGAGGCAAAAGATAAATCGTTCTACAAAAGTGGTATTGAAATGTGATAGCGGCGCTGGAATGATTGCGTTGCTCTTGATGGAGATTACGTTGATGAATTATTTATAAATAGAGAAGACATGCTACGAAAATAGCACTTCTTCTACAATTCCATTTGGTCAGCTATCTTCATCACAATAGCTACCCCAAACACGCTCCAAATCTCTGAAGGAAAACTTTTGCAAGAAGAAGAAGGAAATGATATCATTAGAAATACGATCTGGCAACAACAATCACTGAAACTTAATCCTATAAAACCAAAATTATAAGATAAAATTTACAAAAAAGAACGTCAAAGGAGTGCAAGTTCCTCAAAGCAAATTATGGGAGACCCTACATTGTGGGTGGGTTAAAATTAACGCAGAAAATGTAAGTTAAATAGCAAAAGAAATTCCAAAGTTGTGCATAGAGGTGGATCTTTTAAATAAAGAAGCAATTTAAATTGGTGTAATTCCTTCAGGTAAAAAATGCTCCAATTATCTTGACATTAAAAAAATTGTATCTCCGAAATATTCCGTTTTGAAACCTGGACGTTTCTGTTTATTTTATGTGAACTTTAAGCGGTTAAAATATTCGAACACTTTTTGAAAACACCCTGTAGATATTAATAAAAAATCTATTTACTTCCTTAAAATCGAATTAAAGCCGTTTCTGCGCAAATGCGTATAAATTAGCGTATCAAGCGCTTATACGAATCAGAATTTAATAACCACCTGTTTACGAGGATGTTAAATGTCGAAATTATAGACTCAGGAACGCTCGTAAAATCCGCTAAACAGGAAAGCTAATTAAACACGCATATTCAAAATCGCTAATTTATTTACTCGTCTGGCACTAGAAATCAACGTATCGAATCTTTTTGTAAGTTATATACTTATACAGGCGGTGTATTTGATTCCTTCCTAGTCTAAGGTCCTGAAAACATGAGATGTTAAGGATTCTGCGTATTAAAATTAACAGCGACATACTCTGTAATTGCCGCAGCGTCGATAAAGTTTATAGCGCTGGTTATAGACCTGAAATGTAAAATTCCAACCAACTAGGAAGAACTCCTGCTGACAAAGAAATAGCGATACGTTTTACTCGTAGATTTATATGAAACTTAGGTTTATAGACCAATTTACAATGGTCAATCCCGAACAACCCGGAAATTCAAAAAATTATGACATTTTGTACTACAATGTTCGGTGCGTGTGTGGTACTCAAAATGCAACACAATCCGCTGATGTTCTTTTCAAATATAGAAACTTTCATTTCCTAAATAAATATAAAAATTACGTTGAATAAATTTGCCATGGAAAAATTTCTTAACAAGCAGTAACTGATACTGATAACGTAACGATAAGGTTTAGCATTTGGATTGATTTGAAACATATACTAACACATGGGCTGAAAAGTCCCGGGCCTAACACATAGATGACGCTAGTTTTATTGCAGTCACCTTTCTCTCAGTTAGTACTAACCTTCAAAAGACAGCTGTTAAAATTTCATGATATTCTATTCATTAGTTTGTGAGTTATTGTGCTAAGAGTCACGCTACTTTTCTTATTTACAAAACAATGGATCAAAAACAATTTCGTGTTTTAATTTTACACTGCTTCTTGATGGGAAAAAATACCGTTCAAGCGAAGCAATGGCTTGAAAAGTGTTATGGGGACTCCGCTCCATCAGAAACAACAATAAAACGTTGGTTTGCTAACTTCAAAGGTGGTCGTAGAGACATCGATGATGCAGAACGCAGTGGACGTCCAAATGAGGCGGTAACACCAGAAAACATCAAAAAAGTCCACAAAATCGTTTTGAATGATCGAAAAGTGAAGTTGCGTGAGTTAGCTGACATCGTAAAGATATCAAAAGAACGTATTGGCTTTATATTGCATGAGCATTTGACAATGAGAAAGCTCTGGTCAAAATGGGTGCCGCGCTTGCTCACTGTTGACCAAAAACAAGTGGTAGAAACTTCGTACTACTCAAGCCAAAAATATGAGCTCCGAAACGGTTATATAAATTTCTCACTTCTTTGGAATACAAGCACCACGGTATAGGAAAAGTATGTATATAGTCTATGTGAGTAATAATTCCTTTTTCTATATGGTTTTTGATAAATTGGCGTATCACTAGTTAAACTTATTGCATATTGTATTTTACTTGTAAACGTTAATAACTTGCTTTTTATATTTTCATCTAAAATATTTGATTTTTCTGGATTTAATATGACGCTATTTAAATGTCGACAAAGGTTGGTTATAATAAAAGAGAATACTTAGATTTGGTAGCTGGAGCATATTATTTGTGCTTGTAAGTTTAGCATTTTGCTACCTATTAATCCTTGAAACTTTTCCCAAAAGTTTACTAAACTCCAGTGAAAATCATTTTCCAGGCTATCAAAAGGCGCATAAAGAACGAGTGACTGCAATATTTTTATGATAAGTTGTGTTATTAGATATTTATCATCAATTAAATATTAATTTATTTCCATTTTAAATTCTAGCTGATGTAGTCCTCTGCACCCTTCCTCTCGGTGTGCTCAAATTAAGCTCAGCAGCGCCAAGCGGTCAGCTAAACACCGTACAGTTTTCCCCACCGCTGCCAGATTGGAAAACATCGGCGATTCAAAGGTTGGGTTTCGGAAATCTGAACAAGGTCGTCCTCTGCTTTGAGAGGATATTTTGGAATCCTCAGGCAAACCTTTTCGGCCACGTTGGGAGCACCACGGCTAGTAGGGGCGAGCTGTTCTTGTTCTGGAATCTCTACAAGGCGCCTGTTTTGCTGGCTCTGGTTGCCGGAGAAGCTGCTGCTATTATGGAGAATGTTACAGATGATGTTATAGTTGGCAGGTAATATTTTTTTTCTTGAACTTTAAAGATCTTTGTTTTGAAAAATTTCTTGGCCGGCCAAAAATGTTCTGTTCGATAGGTAATATATTGTTGAAGAAGTCATTGTTTTCTGATAGGTGTACCTTTGGAGATTGCTAAGCATTGGACTTCATACGAGGGGATGTCCAGAAGTTCGTGGAATGAAAGGGTTTTAAATAAAATAAAACAATAGATCTATTTTTCCTTTTCAATATAATCACCCTTAAACACAGTACATTTATTAGATCTATGAATTAATTTTTCTAAACCATCATAAAAATATTTTTTATCTTTCGCCTCAAAATGGGCCAAAATTGCCTCCTTTACCTCATTGTCGTCGGAAAACTTTCTTCCACGTAAGTTGTTTTTTAAATTCGGGAACAAATAAAAATCACTAGGTGCCAGGTCTGGACTGTAGGGTGGATGCAACTTTGCTCTTGTGAATCGGCGCATTGTCTTGCAAGAGTAACACACCCTTGGTCAATTTTCCTCGATATTTTTCCTTGATGGCCTACTTTAATTTTTCTAATATCGCTGCGTAATATTCTCCGGTTATGCCCCTACCTTTTTCTTTGTAATCAATCAATAATATCCTCTCATAATCCCAAAAAAACAGTAGCCATCAATTTTCCAACCGATTCTGACACTTTGAATTTCTTTGGCGATGGTGTCCCCTTTTTATCCCATTGCAAGGACTCCTGTTTGGACTCAGGCTCAAAGTGATGAACCCATGTTCCATCTCCGGTAACAATCCGTTCCAAAATCTGTGCAGGTTCGTCTCCACACAGCTCCAAAAATTGTTTGGACGCACAGACGCGCAGCTGTTTCTCCAGCGGCGTGAGCATTCTCGGTACCCATCTTGCACTGACTTTTGTCATACCCAGGTGGTCATGTAGGATACGCAAAATGGTGGTATCTGATACTCCAACTAATGCAGATAATTGTTTTTTCTTCAAACGGGCATCTTGCAGTAGAAATTTTTGCACTTTTTCGACGATGTCTGATGTGGTGGCCTCAACTGGCCGTCCTGAGCGGGGGTCGTCTTCAATCGACTCGCGACCATGTTTAAAGAGATCATGCCACTTATAAATCATTGATGTACTAGGGCGCTGTTCCCCATAAACGGTTTCCATTTCATTCAATATGGTTTGAGCGTTCTTTCCTTGCTTTGTAAGGAACTTTATCGCAGCACGGTGTTCAATTTCCTCTATAGTTTCAGTTTTCTTCCGGATTGACTTGTTTAGCAGGCAACTATTGGTAAATGACTGACGCTGCAACTTAACTAATATACTAATGATGAGTCGCCAATCAGAATGACACCTAGCGAGCGCCCCTATCCCCACTCCATCTCCTCCATTCGACGAACTTCTGGACGTCCCCTCGTATCTTTAATCTAAAAACTGAATCTCTAAACAGACTTCATTGGAAAATAGTCAATCAATACATCTAGTTTCAAGATACTACGGTAAATAATACTTACAGGATGTAGAAGATATTTCAGCAGATACAGTATTATTATTGAATTATTAAATATTAAAAATAATAATTCGTGGTCTACAGAAAAACACCATAAAACACTAAAGTTGTATTATTTAAGAGGGTTCACACTAGAGGTTGGAGTCCTTCTGCCATTATTTAACACGCACTGTATGCTCCTTTATAACATATTTATGTGAATTGAATTGTGATGATGTGTTGAAAATCGGAATAAAAGAATTTTACCTCGCTTTATATGCGAAACAAAATAATCGTAATATCTGTAATACCATAATAAAGTAATTACGTTTCTTTACTCTTTTATCGATTATTTAAAATTGCTTAGTAAGAGCTGCGAAGGATTAGTGGCTCCTAAAGTCACGTGGGAAATTAATCCGGCTAAAAACAGGAAGATATCCATTAGCGCAGTGAAAGGTCGTTTATTGTATTACTACATGAAAACCGTTGTTACGATACAAAAAGTTCTTCAGTAGGCTAACACTCACAAGGACTGGACAATAGAACAATGAGGAAACGTACTATGAACTAACGAGTCCAAATATCAAGTGTTTGCTCAAAACCGTAGAACATTCGTCAGGCATTCAAAAGACGAGGAAATGCTTCCTGACTGCATTACACCAACAGTGAAGAAAGGTGGTGGTTCCATTTTTGTATGGGGTTGTTTTCCATTAAGTGGAACAGAAGACCTTGTGAAAATTGATGGAATAATGAGGAAAGAGAATTATTGCGAGATATTAGAAGCCCTACCATTCGGATTTCGCTTAATATGCAACAATTTTCTGTTAATGCAGAGAATAAAGGTATATTAAAAATAATGACTTGACCCCCAAGAGTCCGAATCTTAATCCGATAGAGCTTCTGTGGGACCAACTGGATAGACGAATTAGAAGAGAATGTCCAACGTCTAAAACCCATCTATGGAAAGTATTGCAGAGGGAGTCGAACAATATTCCTCAAGATACACTAAGGATATTGGTAGAAAGTATAACGTGCTTTATGTTTTCTAATGTTTATTATTACTTTTTCTTTTGTGTACACATGTGCAATAAGTTGTAAATGAATAAATATTTTTCTTACAGCACCAAATTTTGCACGAAGTAGGAAGTGTCCATACTATTATCAACCAATTATGATTTTTGGATCTTGTTGGATTGTATGTTGTTGACAAAACAAGTTATGACCGTTAATGAGAGATAAAATTATCTGGTTTTAGAATTTGTTAAGAAATAACTATTGTTAGAGGTGACCACTATTAAAAGGTGGCTGCATATACGCACTTCCGGTATTGGACATTAGTGTACGTGAAAATCGATGTTATTATTTTTCTGATTATAACGTTACTACACTTTCAAAAATCTAAAACCCATTTAATATTCGTTTAGTGTCCTCCTTATTGTGACTGACAAGTTTACTTTCAAACAAGAAACCAAAACATTAAGCTATTACAAATTAATTAAAATTATAAACAAAATTTAACCTGTCAAAACGGACATCTCACGGCCTACTTCGAAGCTTTTACAATGTTTCATCGTTAAAAACACGACTCTCTTAAAAGTCCGCTGGTTGCTAAGTAAAGAGGTTGGCCTGCCCGTATTGAAAATCAATTAAAATCAATTAAAACGGAAATATTGCCTCGTCACGATGCTCGTTCAATAATATTTTCTTGTCCGGCCGGGGTTGAAGCTAAAATAAACCGCAACGTCATCCCGCTCTAAATATTATGGCAGCTCGTTGAAGTAGAAATGACCCAATGGATTTTGGTCGATATCGCAATAAGATTAAAGAGATGGAAATATACGGATTGCAGGACAAAAATGAGGAAACCAATGTTGGTATTTCTATTCGATTTCGATCTCGTATACTAACGCCGTATTAATTAATGGGAGATTATGTCGTAACAAATTACTCAGACCCGCCGTTAAACCTTTACGAAAACAATCGACAATCAATTAATCAAGTGGCAGTAACGTTTTAATTAAAAACAATTTTATTGTTCGACATTTTTATCGCTGCACAGCTTAGAGGGAAGTTGATTGACAAGGCACGACGTATTGGCAAACCTGCGCCTATATATAATTGCCTACATTCATACCTTTAACGTTTAGGGGGCGCAACCGATACCTTAGTTTCGTTTCTTTTCCTTTATTCGCTTTCAAAACTCGTAGATAGTTGGCGATGACCGCGGGGGATATCGTTTCGAGCGGGTATTATAGTATCTACTACACGGGTAACGATTATATCTTAAAAAACGATACGGGTTGTGTCTTTTTCGTTTAATTGAGATCTGTATCGGTAGCTGGGTGACCAGGTCCCCGCTAACATATTGCAACAATGTCCGAGCGTTGTCCACATGTTGCAAAATCGAATTCCGATGTATTGTTGTCCGAGAGAGAAGCATGGAGAGGTTTAAGAGCGGCTGCCAGTAATGAATAAGTAGCGTTTTGTTCACCAGGTGTTGCAAGATTAAGTGATCGTGCAAATAAATGTGAAAAAGAATTCGTTAAATCGGAATTTCATTATATCCAAAGATATCTATAGATTCTAAACGTTTAATGATAATTAAAACGCGAAAAGAAGACTTAATTTGATATTTATTTACTTTTCAAATGAAGCAAATTCGTTTTTTACTATTTTTAAAAAGCCTGGCTTAAGATTTTTCTTCTTTCGGCAAGAATGAAACATTTTCACTTTGCAGTCATGTTAAACCCTTTCTCCTTACTCCGAGCAACAAATTGATATCATATATGAAAACATTCCTATTAATAATGTCTGCGAAAAGACGACAAATTATTTGCATTTGTAAAATCGCTTTATTATTAAAAATCCCTAATAACACTTAATTCTTTAATACATAGCAGGTGCCCAACAATAAGAAGTTATATATAAACCTAAAGAAGTATAGTAAACCTTCTACATATATTGTTTCAACGGATAGCGTTAGTAATTTTCTTTATAAAGTTATTTTCCCGACACGCTGTATATGTCGCTAGTGCATATAACATACATACAACTTGACTATCACATTTCATAAAAAAAAACAATTTCTGAAAGTTATAGGTTACATCTGAATTTCCGTCCTTTTTTTTTCAGATGTATAGCGGTCCTCCGAGGTATCTTCGGCCAATCTGGCGTACCGCAGCCCAAGGAAACTGTAGTTACACGCTGGAGGGCCGACCCTTGGTCCCGCGGTTCGTACAGTTTCGTAGCCGTAGGTAGTTCGGGAAGCGACTACGACCTGTTAGCATCGCCAGTAATTCCCCCGACGCCGCAAGGAACCTCCGTTACCAACGGTCCGGCGAGGGTATTTTTCGCCGGCGAACACACCATACGAAACTATCCGGCCACCGTGCACGGAGCTTTCTTGAGCGGTTTGCGGGAGGCGAGCCGCATCGCTGACCAGATAATCGGCAATCCGTGCATGCCCGGCCAGAGCGAGTAAATACTTCCAGCAGTCTGGAGAAGAAAGTTCGCAGATAAGTTTAGGAGTAAGTTCCCAAGGATATATTCCTTTGGGATGACCTTAAATGACGTACGACTATGGTTGTTAGTTGAAATTGGCCTTATGAGTATTATTTTCTTGTCTAGGATGTAAGTACTATAAGAACGTTATATTATATATTATTATAGCGATTGTAATGTTTATTTTGTTTGTAAACGTATTTTTATGAAATAAAGACGAACATTCCAAAAGGAAATGGATTTTTGAAAGACTTCACAAAAATTGCACGGACTGTATAGTATATACCTGTATCTGGATTTCATTTTCCTATTAACTTTTTCTTCCAGTAATTGAGATGGAACCATATAAAGGTAAGTTCAGTCCTAGCTTTGGTGGGAAGGTAGATATTTGATGGCGGACACATCTTAATATCTAATAATCGGTAAGTAGCTGGAAAGTTTTTAATCATCTCTTCTTCAAGATATAAATTGTTAATAACTGGGTAATTAAATCTTTAACAGTTTCTATTGTAATATTCCAAGTTAGAGAGATGGTAAAAAATCGAAATTTTGAAGTTCTGAATTTAGTACACCAAATAATTAGTCCAATAACATCATATATAGTATCGGCAAAAATGGGCAAGTTTTAGTACTGTGCGCAGAACAACGTGGAGCGGCGAAGCGCGCGGCACGGAGAATCGAGTACCCATATCAAATTATGACCTACGTAGGCTCTAAAATTTCTTAAAACATATGACTATTTATAATTCAATTCCAACAGATTAGCGATAAGTTTTCTGGTCAATAGACTCGTTAGATTTCCGCTAAACAAGAGCAGGTAGGGAAAAGAATTAGAATGTATCAAAGATGTAGCGAGGTACAATAATTTTTCTTCTACAGATGTTGACCGTACCTTAAGGAAAGTCCAATAGAAACAACAGAAATTCCACGACCTTGACGTCAACAAACACCGGTAATAAGAAATTTATAACACTTTCTTTCCATCCAACAGTAAAAGGGTTAAGTAAAATTTACCACCAACCAAATATGAACGTGTCCTTTGTATCAAAAGACAACTTAAAGAATCTCTTAGGAAATGCCAAAGATAAACCGGAGATGATGAAAAGGTCTGGAATTTACCAAGTCGCATGCAATGATTATGATAAAGTTTATATTGGAGAAACAAAACGGAGTATCAAGACGAGGTTTAAAGAACATATTAGACACTATCGTTTCGATAAACTAGAACTGTCAACTGTAGCAGAGTATATGGTAAAATCCGGACACAAAATTAATTTAAAAAGATTCTTAAAAACAGAAACAACAGAAACTTATTGAACAGAGAACCCCCCCAATTGCACACTTATTACCAAGAGGCTCTGTTAAATATACAGTTCGTTTTCGTTCTATCCTTTCCTGAAAATACACACATACCCGAGAACACCACATAGATTGTAAATAGTCATAAGTTTTAAGAAATTTTAGAGCCTGCGTAGAAAATAACTTGCATGTGTGATATAGTTCTTCCATGCAGTTGATAACACGGTTGACAATGGGAGTCCACGTGCTCTCGAAACGCTGCGTTCCGAATAATTAATAAATATGTGTGAGTCGAGTTTACTGCTATACCTGTGAATTCCGAGGCAAAGTTTAAATTTCCTATACTTTAATGTCTTCACAACTATAGGGAACATATTATACATCCTAGAAGTTAAATAGGATATCCTTAATTACGTTTTTAATAGACGATAATGATTGGGTATATGTTATTAGTATAATGATGATAATGACAACTATATTCTACATAGGTTGTATATTGAAATGTATTGTTCTTCACGTGGATTAGCAATTAAAAAAATATAAAGACAGGACAATTTCATTGCATTAATATTTACAGTCACGTCTGTAGAAATTATTGTTTAATTATAATCAAGTCCTTCAATCATTCTTGCTGTCCTTATTTGCTAAGAAAACGGATGTAAGGTAGGTGCGGATATTTATAATTTATTCCCAGAAAAAGTATGTACAATGTAGATAAAAACGCACATACAATTCCTTAATTTTGTTGCGTACTTAAACTTTATAAACACCGGATCGAATCCCTTGCTTATCTAAGAAGTAATCGCACACCTGAAATCGTGACGACTTTACCTTTTACGGCCAAATACTTCGAGAATAAATGTCGAAAATAATTGAGAAATATATTGGATTTAGAACTCGTAAAGGCAGAAAAGAATAAAACCTAAAAATCGAGCCAACAAAACCAGTTTATACAATAAAACAGCGCGAGCACAGCAAACACAAACGTTTAAACGTTCCCACAAAGCCCTCTGACGTTTCATTATTCCATCTTTGACGGATTGGTTTTTGCGAAACTTGTTTCGCATTTTCACTTATGCATATTCGCCTTGTCAGTTGGTCTTCCTATTGAACGGCAATAAAACAAAACGAAGGCCAAAACAATTATGGAAGCCAGCGTGGCGTAGAAGAGACACATGCGATATTGTGTTAGGAAACAATCTTACATCTAAAGAATGTATACGCTATTAACTTCCCGAGCTGCATCTATTACATGGAATTGCTATAATTTTAGTAAATAATAATGAAATTGAACGACTTTGAAGATTGGAGAAAGATAAATATTACTCATCGATTTAAATGAAACCTTGCGAGTTTATGGACCAATTTAGTGTGAGAACAATGATAATTTTTTAATGTGTTGCAGCGTACCCTGACCGCGATTTACGTTAATGCCTCTGAAAGTATTGAAAGCATTAAAAAATACTTTAGATAACTTTCTAACTTATTTCACTAGTACTAAATGATGAAGCGTTTGTATTATAACTTCCCCCTAGCTGTTACCAGCTTTCAAGGATGAACTATGAGATTTAACTGTAGGGATGTAAATACTTATTGGTTCTAATTTTAAACACAGAATTCAATGAAGCTGAAAAAATAGGTTGTTGGGGAAACCGACGTCCTTCGGAAAATTGGAATTCTTTTCTGAACATTCTGTATTATCTCATAAAGTTTAACATACCGCATTTGTTGCAGTATAGCTTCCGTAATATCGTAAATAAAGAATCTATATTAAAGAAAAAAATAACTGGAAAATCTCTTGCTTTAGAGCTCAGGTTTGTTACGCAAAACTAGTTTTAAAAGCTTCTGAAAAATTAATATCAGTTATAAAAATTATTTGATATAAAACGAAAGGGTATCCAGTTCCAGTATAATCACAAATTATTAACGAGAATTCGGGAAGTATTTTATCTTATGCGGTTTGCATTTCCAAAGGTACTGGGAATGCGAATCATACTTATTCGCGAAACGTCCGGGGCAGAAACATTCTTCGTCGTTTTTTGCTGTTTGGTCTTTTTCTCTTATAACACATGGGCTGAAAAGTCCCGGGCCTAACAAAGACAACACGGTTTTTTTGGTTCAAAAATAGCTTTATTCATCAACGTAATCTCCATCAAGAGCAACGCAATCATTCCAGCGCCGCTCTAACATTTCAATACCACTTTTGTAGAACGATTTATTTTTTGCCTTAAAATAGGCCTAAGTTTCAGCGATAACCTCTTTATTCGTGCGAAATTTCTTACCGGCGAGCATTTGAGGTCTGCGAACAGCCAGTAGTCGCTGGGAGTCAAATTAGGCGAATACGGTGGATGTGGGAGCAATTCGAAGTTCAATTCATGTAGTTTTGGCATTGTTTTGATTGACTTGTGACACGGTGCGTTGTCTTGATGAAACAAAACTTTTTTCTTTACCATATGCGGTCGTTTCTTTGCAATTTCGGTCTTCAAACGCTCCAATAACGCTATATAATATTCACTGTTGATGGTATTTCCTTTCTCAAGATAGTCGATGAATATTGCACCACGCACATCCCAAAATACCGAGGCCATAACCTTTCCAGTCGATTGTTGTGCTTTCGGGCGCTTTGGACGAGGTTCACCAGTTGCTGTCCACTCAGATGACGATCGTTTTGATTCCGGAGTGAAGTGATGTATCCATGTTTCATCCATTGTCACATATCGATGCAAAAATTCCGGTTTGTTACGTTTAAACATGGCCAAACACTGCTCAGAATCATCAACGCGTTCTTGGTTTTGGTCAACAGTGAGCAAGCGCGGCACCCACTTTGACCAGAGCTTTCTCATAGTCAAATGCTCATGCAATATAAAGCCAATACGTTCTTTTGATATCTTTACGATGTCAGCTAACTCATGCAATTTCACTTTTCGATCATTCAAAACGATTTTGTGGATTTTTTTGATGTTTTCTGGTGTTATCGCCTCATTTGGACGTCCACTGCGTTCTGCATCATCGGTGTCTCTACGACCACGTTTGAAGTCAGCAAACAAATGTTATATTGTTGTTTCTGATGGAGCGGAGTCCCCATAACACTTTTCAAACCATTGCTTCGCTTGAACGGTATTTTTTCCCATCAAGAAGCAGTGTAAAATTAAAACACGAAATTGTTTTTGATCCATTGTTTTGTAAATAAGAAAAGTAGCGTGACTCTTAGCACAATAACTCACAAACTAATGAATAGAATATCATGAAATTTTCACAGCTGTCTTTTGAACGTTAGTACTAACTGAGAGAAAGGTGACTGCAATAAAACTAGCGTCATCTATGTGTTAGGCCCGGGACTTTTCAGCCCATGTGTTATGTATATCTATCATCTATTATTTTTGTGAGTTCTTCGAAGTACTGCTTCCATCTTTTCATTACCTTTCCTAAGTTAGTATATTTCAGTTTTAGTCCAAACTCTATCCAGGAATTTTCTTTGGGCCTCTGGATACTGTCTTTGTCTTCCTTGCTATTTTGTATCTTATAATCCTCCTTTTTCCTGCTATGTAATCCGTTCCATTTATTTCTCTTATCTTTAACTTTGAGCTGGACTGCTTCTTTTTGCTTCCAGTTGCAAATAAACAAGAACATTTTTAAAATTCTCAATAGGATATCTATTTCATTCAAATATGCTAATTTCACTCCACAATATACATTCTATCATTCAATCAATTACCGTGTTTTTTTTTCGTGGTATTATACGCGCCTATTGATATATAAATATATATATTGATAAGGGAACAATACATTGCATAGCAATCGTTTGGAAACAACGAGATTCTTCGGACATGAATCAAACCTTTCAATATGCTAATAGCGTAGCGGAGCCGACAACATCCATCATTCGGACACCAACATGACAAATCACTCCCCGTTCCACTTGCGAGCTCTACCTTTTTTTTTTTTGGAACTGGCAGGCAAGCAAGCAGCCAGGATCCTTCCTAAATTGGTCAAATACCGCGAACGAGACTAGCCTTAAGTTTGCGTCAGGAGAACTGAAATATTGAATGGAGCGAGTCTATCTAACATCCAAGAAGCTTGTTATTATACATATTTGTCAGAATTGTTAGTTGGAGGTGTACGGATAATACTGAACGTCATAAAAGAAAATTAACCAGCAAGGTATATTTATTTAATCCTATCGCATAGGCTCGCAGAATCCATCATAGTCACATCTTGTTATTTACGAGTATATTCCCATGGAGATACTCTAACGCCGCTGGATAACAAATCTGGTAAGGTTTAGTGCGTCTGGTGTTGCAAAAATGCCGTGGAGAGAATGCTAGACGTGTGACTGTATACAAACATATATGTACGTATGCTGGTGGTGCCTCAAGAGACGTTTGTTTGATAGATGGATTTATACGAGGGTCACGCTATGTATTTTGAGATAGGAGAAAACTAGACGTCTTTTTACGAAAATGAATGAATTTATGATAATAATAATAATAATCCTTTATTGCCCAACAGCCCAAGGGCCAATTACAGTACAAATTACAATACAATTCTTATTTAAAATAAAATAATTAAAATCGTGTTGCCTACAATAATAACATGCTGAAAATGTATATAATAATGAAACAAAAAAAAAAAAAGACTCACAAAAATGGCTCCAGATCCCGTTTGTTTGCGTTCCTCACCATATGACTGAGAGGTGCCTTAAGCAAAATGTTGGTATTAGCTCTAGGTACTTGAAATATATTATAGTAGCGAGTATGATGAGTAGGTACGGTAAAGTTTATTTGCGCTAGAAGGGCTGGCGAGTCGATAGTATTTTTCAGGATCCTGCAAAGAAACTCCACACTGTTACGCTCGCGGCGGTCAGCAAGAGATAGAAAACCATGGTCAACAAGTAAGCTATAATACTCGATATCTCTTGCAGGATACACGTTGTCCATTCGAAAGGAGAGATACTTTAGAAATTTTCTTTTGGACGCGTTCGATCATAAGCTCTTGGTGTAAATAACGGGGATACCAAACAATGGAGGCGTATTCAAGCTTAGAACGAACGTAGGCATAATATAAACGTTTCATTACACCTAAGTCTGAGAAATGCCTGCAAGAACGCATGACAATACCGAGAGTTTTGGAAGCAGATGAACACATGGACGAAATATGTTCCGTAAATGACAGTCTATTATCAAACAAAACACCAAGATCCAAAGTTTTGATATTGCGTGGTATGGCTGCATCATTAATCTGGTAGTTATAGTGTAAAGTAGTGTGAGTGTTATTGTGGGAAACCACAGTACACTTGTTGATATTCAGAGGGAGATAATTGACCTTGCTCCAAATATTAATGCGAAGAAGATTGTCTTGTAAATGTTTACAATCGAAAATCAATGTAGTTTTGTAAGCGAAGCTTCCACAACGTAAAAGTTTGAAGTCATCTTTTGGAATGCTATCAAAATATTGACGAATTGCTTCATCTATTTAATCCTGTATCGTGAAACGTCGACCACGTAAATGTTTCTTTAGGTTAAAGAACAATCACACATCAACCATGGCCACATCAGGCGAATGTGTATGACGATGCTTTGTAGTTATGCAACAAGCGAGAAGTTTGTCGTGCCACGTGAAAACTAAGTTTACCAAGCAGTTCACTGGTATCTATTTGATTATTTAATAATTTAAAAAGAAACCTTAGACCAACATTCTTCTGTCGTATTTCGAGCGATGTCACAGAAAACTCAGCAGGAGGGTTTCATACAGGAATCCTCTACATGAGTAAGTGTTGTATTCCCTATACCAAAGGTACTTTAAAAATCGTCTTTGAACTCTTTCTATCATAGTTTTATATGTAACATAGTACGGGTTCCACACAAAAGATCCTTTGCTATTAAGATTTTCTAATTCAAACACGATGTTTGGAAACTTCTTTTTCAGATACTTTTGTACGTCCTCCGTTTCAACTGTTTTATTTACTCGTCCTATATACAGGGTGGCGCAGGGAAATGGGAAATTTTGAACGTTACAGTTGTCAGTACTGTAGAGCCGGCAGTTGTTCGTAACGTCGCACAATTGTTACGAACGCATTGCCATTTAGTAATCATGGATCGTAGGGCTGGTGCGGAACGTGCAGTAGCTGTGAGAGCGTTTTATAAAAATGGTGATAGTGCGACTGCCGCGCAGAGAATATTTCGACGGCATTATCAGCTTGGACGTCATGGACGTGTCCCATCTGCGCATGCGATTACAACGTGGATGCGTAATTTTGAGAAACAGAATCTGTCTTGAAAAAGAAAGCTCCAGATGGCATTCGAACGGTACGTACCCCAGAGAACATTGAGGCTGTTAGAGCTGCAATCGAGAGAAGTCCTCGCCGTTCCGTTCGACAGCATGCATCTAGGCTAGGGATTAACCGACGAAGCTTACAAAGAATACTGCACGAATTACATTTCCATCCCTATAAGTTGCAGATTGTGCAACAATTACATGAACGAGAACCAACGTCACGTATGAAGTTTAGTAGGCGGATATTGGCTAAAATTAACGAGGACGGGAATTTTCTTGGTAACATATGGATATCAGACGAAGCCCATTTCCACCTGAACGGTTTCGTAAACAAACAGAACTTTCGTTATTGGACCCAGCACAATCTTTGTGAGTTACACCAGCGACCACTACATAGCGACAAGGTCACAATATGGTGTGCTGTATCATGTCATGGTGTTATCGGCCCTTATTTTTTTGCAGGTGATGATGGTACTGCGGCGACAGTAACATCCGCTCGATATGTTGAAATGCTTCAAACATTCTTTACACCGAGACTGTACGAGCTTAATCCTAACATGGAAAGCATGCAGGACGGAGCCACGTCACACACTGCTCGACATTCGATGGCAGCAGTTCGTCAATTGTTTGGAAGACGCATTATTTCACGTAACGGTGACATTGAATGGCCTGCGAGATCCCCTGATCTTAGTGTGTGCGACTTCTTCCTGTGGGGGTATCTTAAAGGCAAGGTGTACCGTACACGACCTGCAACAATCCATGAACTGAAGGAGAACATTCGACAAGAAATCACTACCATTCCCCAAAATTTGCTACACCGCGCATTCCAGAGTTTTCATAACAGGCTGTTAGTGTGAACGCTGAATGGGAGGACATCTTTCCGATGTCATCTCTAAGAAGTAAAGAGACACTTTTGGACATTTTGATTGTAAAAACATACATGGCATGCTGTATAGATGCATTTTCGTTAATAAATTACTAGTTTTATGAATTTATTCGTGGAAATGACGCTATTTCAAAATTTCCCGTTCCCCTGCGCCACCCTGTATAACCAGGCTCGCTTCGGAATACCAGAGAAAGTATCGTCAACAGGAGCGGTACCTATTGTTTCAGAGTTTCTACGTCCGCTTTTTTCACGTTTTTCTTCACAATAGTAGCAATTTCTGTGCGTTTAACATCAGCACAAGGAAAATGATATGTTCTATTGCAGATTGAGCTGCAGGTAATGCGATTTTCACTCAATTTGACCGATTCTCCACAAATTTCACATGCACTTCGCGAAATCGGGTGGGTCCACACCGGCCGCCATTGTTATTGCTATTTTATTGCATTTTATTTATTTTGAAAAGTAATATTTCACTTCCGTTATTTATTTATTAACTTCGTTCTTTAATTAGTAAATTCTGTTCATGCTTATAGAATTATTACATGAGTAAAATTACTACTTTTGTTGTTAAAATTTAAATCCGTCCTATTGTAACCGGAAGTGTATGTCAGTTAGTTTATTAGTTGACCGTTATACATTTTACAATGTAATTAAAATAATTTCCCGTTACCGTGTGCTGGAATGGTGATCCTCGCGGGTCGTAGTTTGAAGGCCCTTCTTCTAAACTATACATCAAATATGCAAACTTCCAAAAGCTAATTGTTATATACATTAAATGCATTCCTATATCTAATTTGGTATTCCTGTACCATCAGATACTTTATCACCCACTCCTTTGGAGATGTCCGAAAAACAAAGGCGTCGACGCTGCACGTGAAGGACGAAGGCCATCCGAAACAAAATTATTTCTGTGTATTGCCGAATAACAACGCAAATTGGACAAACCCCAGCGATAACTCGTTAAAATAGCGTTTCGAACTTATTCGAGAATACCGTCGATTCGTCTTCTTCTCATTCTCCTTCTCCTTCTTCGCCGCGGTCGCCGTAAATCATTATCGGTGAAAGAATTCGATTTGCATATCTAATGAACCGGTCCCAACTGGTCGGTCAAATTGGCCGCTAGTTCTAGCGCGGACGCCGGCCCTTCGCGCTTCACGAAAACAATCGATCAGACTCCGCGGCGAGGAAGTTTATTCCGTTCGCAGCTCCGACGTTCTTTCGTAGCGGAAGATTGGAGAGGGACAGAGAGGGAAAGGGAGATTTGTAGGGTGGGGAAGAGGAAGCGTCGGGGCCAAAAAGATATCTGACACCTGTTATTGGCAACCTATTAGCAAACAAATGATTAAATTTAATATAGCACTCCGCGGTATTAAGTCATAAATTCGAATCTAGTTAGCCGGGGTGGGTCGATGCAAAGGAAGAATTAACGAGCTTGCAGGTACGGTGGGGGAACTCGAGTGGATTTTCTTTTGTTTTTCGACGATTGATTGCTGCGGTTGTGTGAATTGAAATCGGGTTTAAAGCAAAAAAAAAACAAAATATCAGAAAATTTAGTTATTATCATGAATCAATAAGAAGGAAGATAAAAGTAGTCTGTTTTGGAGATGCTCGACTTCAACAGAATAGTCCTCATATTAAAATTACTCCTTTCCACATTTTTAAAGTTCAAGAACTTGCGTTTTGTATTCGATATCAATCGCACTACATCCTTCATGTACCCATCTTGTGGGTACTATAATCCAATCCTGTCTGCAAAAGGTTGGTCCTATATGAAATCTTGTAAGCATAATTAGTTTCCCAGACTTTCACGGCCGTTTGCCATTGTCGTGGGAAGATTTGAATATTATCCCAGTGGGATGTATTGGTTGTATACATGTGACAGTAGTAGCAGCGATGATTATATATGCTCTCACCCAATGGAAGAGGGTGTTACACGCAGGGGCGACCACAAAGCTCTCTGTACTTTAGAAAATTGCATAGTTATCATTGAAGCATTTTGCGCTATATCAGGAATGGCTTTTCAAGCACTTCCGGATCTTCCACCCTTTCATATGCTAATATAGAGGAATCGTTATGCACATATACTGGAACTATAGCATACAATCGCCAAAGAACATGGCTATCTGCATAGGGACAAAAGCTCTCATCAAGTCTTTTGAAGACGAAGTGACAATTAATGGCTGACGTAAGCCTTTATATCAATGATTCCAAAATACACATCGCATTCGGTGTAGGATTTTACTGCGGTAGCCCTTAATTGAGCTGGCTGACAGCGTGGGCAGACTTGCCACAGTTTTCCAAACAGAAATTTTTGCCATCCACATAGGAACAAGATATTCCTGCCAATCGATCAAACTGCAAAACTTGTAGCTGGCAGCAAGAGTAGTTTTAACGCATTGCTGCTACCCAGTGCGTTAAGAAGTTATTTTCATCTGGATGCCAGGACATATTGGCATTAGGGCCAACGAGACGAGCAACAGTAAAAAAATTTAATACACCCATTTTTTCTATATAACCTCCTCTTTTATTCACATATTTTTCCCAAACTTTTTTAATTCCGTCATCAAAGAATGAATGTGGTCGCATCTGTAACCAATTGTGCACGAACATTTCCACACCTTCGTCGTCGTCAAAGTGGTGACCTCCCAGTTCTTCTTTGGATGGTCCAAACATGTGGTAGTTACACGGTGATTGATTTTGTCCAACTTGCTTTAGGTTAATGCAGCTGTGTGTGACCGTGCATTGTCATGGAGCAGAACCGCACTTCGAATAGACATCACCTTTTTCATCGATAGCCAGTTTTACTTCACAAGCAGTTGGCTCTAGAATCCAAAAAAACCGTTGCATTAATTTTTCCAGCAGAAAGACGAGTGTCGGCTTTCCGCGGTGCTGCTTCTCCAGGTGTTTGCTACTCCATGCTTGCCTGCTTAGACTCCGGGGTATAATGATGCACCCACGTTTCGTCACAGGTGACAATGAGCCTTAACAAACCATCCTCCTCTGTTAGATATCGTCCCAAAAGTTGAGGAACTCACTTTGCCGACACTTTTCTGTAAGCGAAGTCATCTAAAATGATTGATTGGGTACTTCTACGTAATACTCCGACGTATGCAGCAATTTCACATATTGTAAGACGGCGGTCAGTTTCAATCAGTTAACGGATTGCACGAATATTCGCCTCATTAGTGCTAGTCCGCGGTCGGCGTTTTCCATTGGCTCTCGGCCATCGGAAAATTTATTTGTACCAGTTGTAGGCTTGCGGCCTTGAAAACGCTTTTTCAGCGAACTGTATAGTTAGTCGATGCAAAATTTCGACAGATTTGACGCCCTCCCGCGCCAAAAATTTAATACTAATACGTTGCTCAACACACATGGTGCTACTAACGGCTTATTTGCTCTGGCGAACCTCACAACACTCAGTTCAGATAGAGGGCGTTAAAAAGGAAAGTCCGGTTCGTATTTGATACACCCTCGTATATCTACACTACGATTAGCTAACTTTTGATCGGCTGGATTACCTTATTTAACTTGTATAGACCATATTATCATTACAGCTTTTCAGATAACTTCAATTTATTATCCTCACATTGCTTCTCCTTTTTGTACCTTCCCAATTCCGTCTCGATGTAAAAACAAGACGCTAGATGTCACTTTAACGAACTCGACGCGTATTTATTACGGAACGCAATTAAAATTAGAATAGCTGCGCATAGTACAATCACCGGTCATATTGATTTAAGCGTTGCTTCTACGGCTCAGTTTATTTGCTCATAACGCTGATCATTTACCGGTTCGTTAAGGAGGAATTCGCAAGTTTTAGCGGCTTGTTTAATTCTTAGTTTTATTAGTTACTATCCCGGACAAACGCAGAAGAAACATGAAAGACAATAAAGCAGACTGGGCGTTACGCAGTTATATTTTACCGAGAAATTGCAAGGTTGTGAAAAAAATCGTCCCCGTCGAAAGATTATTTTGTGCTGGATTAGTGGTTAGATGATTAAAATTTGTTGCGTTCGAATTGCGAAAAAGGCACCTAATTGGTAAGGAAAACATGTCAGGCAAGCTAAAAATAGATGAGTAGACTAATAATCCTGTATAGGTATCTATATACAGGGTGCGTTATAAATGATTGAAAGGCTTTTGAATTTCTAGCTTTCTATTTTGTTTTTTGCTGTAAGTTGGTGCTAAGTACTAGTCAACCCCTCTGAAGTTGTAAACACTATACAGACTGTGACACAATTATTAGGCAGCCCTAATTGTTTCAATTATCTTTAAGATAAACATTGTACAAATTCTCCTACCAACCCTTGTATTTATACTACGGGTATGTCTAAGGGGCGGCAGGTAAAGACTATTTGTCTGCTAATACTGCTAAAACATCTAAAAGGTGCCTCATATTCATGTCCCTGAGTGTATATCATAGGCGTAATATGAAAATATGAGAAAGGGACCAATTTTAGTGATATACACTACCGCTCGAAAGTGATTAGGCACCCTTGTTTTCATGGATTATTCATACAGTATTATGTTTACCAAAAGAACATTATAATAAAATGAAATACGTATTTAAAATGTAGTTCAGTAAGATAAACACCCATTATATCGCATAAGGTTTACTATCATTTACCTGCACTTGCTCGGATTACCATAAACTGTTTATTGCGGTGCAATTACAATAACAATCCCTCTGAATTTACTGGGTAAATTTAGTCATCTGTTAGATTGTAGGTAATAATGTTTAAATTACCTTCCTAGAAGATTATAGTGAAATCTGTAACCTATGGTCAGTTGCAGTGTCGTATTTACTATATTCACGTCGTGAGCGAAATATCGTGTGACATTTTTTTAAAATGTCTCCGCGAAGAGAAATTAGTACGGAAACACGTGTGCTTTTTAATAGCTTACCATAATAGTGGCATAAGTAATCGACAAATTGCCAAAAAAATAAAAATACACCACGCTACGGTTGACTATAACGTAAAAAGATATCGGGAAACTGGCAGTTTTCTTAATAAAAGACGGAGTGGAAGGCCAAAAGCGACAACATCCGCAGATGATCGCAGAATAGTGGTTACCAGCAAGTTAAATAGACGCAAAACAGCCCCGGAAATCACCGCAGAATTAAATGTTGGTCGCCAAAAACTAGTCAGTGTTTGTACAGTCAAACGTCGCCTACAGAAAGCCGGTCAGTCTCCATGGACGTATTGAGATGAAAAAGCCATTACTACGCAAACAAATCAAGCAAAAGCCGACTTAAATGGGCTCGTGAACACCAACACTGGACCATAGAAGAGTGGAACAACGTCCTATGGACGGATGAGCCCAAATTTGAGCTGTTCGGAACCCGAAGACGCATATTCGTAAGAAGATGTGTGGGTGAACGTGCCAGAGAAGAGTGTATTGCTGCTACCGTGAAGCATGGTGGAGATTCTATCATCATTTGGGGCTGTTTTGCTGGCACTAGTGTAAGGGAGATTGTGAAAATTGACGGTATATTAAAAAAAAACGCTACCGCGAAATTTTGGAGAATTCGACTTTTGGGTGAAAATTTTATCTTCCAGCAAGATAATGACCCAAAACATTCCTCTAAATTATGTAAAGACTATTTACGCCATTTAGAAGAGGAAGGAACTCTCAAAATTGTGAAATGGCCTCCCCAGAGCCCCGACTTGAATCCAATCGAGTTACTATGGGAAGAACTAGATCGGGACATGAGCTACTGACGTGTGGAACAAATTGCAATCGAGTTGGACCTCAATAACACAAGAAACTCTGGCAAAACTTATTGCGAGAATGCCTCGATTGTGTGCTGCAATTATTAAATCAAGAGGAGGTCACATAGATGAAAGCAAAATTTAAATTAAACGTTTTAATTTTCACATTTATTTAATATACTTTTATTCATGTACGTGTATCTGTACATAAAAAATAAATATTATTAACATTTTTGCTGAGTTTTTATACATTTTTTCTGTCAGTGAGAGTGCCTAAACACTTTTGAGCGGTAGTGTATACTTATTTACTGAAAGATAATTAAAATGAGATTGTTTTCTAATTTTGATATCTTAAATTGCATTCTACCATAGCTTGGTTTCAGACTAGGTTAGGCATATAGTGTAGGTAGGCGAAAGCAACAAAGCATTAGTCCTGCCTGTAAGTAAATGAAATGGCACAGATGTGGACAGTCTATAAGTACCATTGTGCAATAGCTTAATGAGAAATCTCGCATTCCACTTGTCTCCTCTAATTGACAACGGCTGCAAGTTAAGTTCGATATTACCGAGATACTGGAGATGTCATCTAAATAATAGATTTTTTACCCTACGCTCGAAATTTTAAAAACCTGACACATTTCTGTACAGGTTGGTAATTTGTTTTACAAAAAAAAAATGGATGGATATGGCTTCTAACTGTATTTGTTTATCCTTTATCCAATTTACTGTACACATTTTGATAATTTCGTTTCATAGGAAGAGAATGTCAAACTCTAGATATGTATTTCCAAATCATCAGTAAAGTGGTAAAAATCGTACCTTTGCTAATCTCTATTGTTTGAGAGAAGAAGAAGAAGAAAATAACGAGCAAATGTAAACGAAAATACAGAAGAAATCGCGGGTAATTCAAACACCTTTCAATCATTGTCGAATACAGTGTACAACATTTACTGGTAACAGATCCAAATTAAATTTAACGCCATCTAGATGAAAGGAAAGAAACGTTAGGCGTTCGCGAAATGCGCTTTTTTATACGAAAATCGTATTTACGACCTGACAGTATGCCCTGTAGTACTAGAGTAGCGTATATAGCGTACGTTAAAAGCATACAGTGTTGTATCGATGTGCTTTATTCGAGCATAGCGCGGCATGCTTGACATTTTGCAGCCTCATTAAACGTGTTGACAGTTCAATACGCGGTATAAAGACATTATTACTCTTAATCGTTCTAAGCGTAGCGCTGATGTGGCGTACATATCGGGACTCTTACCTCTAAGGAGAGCCCAGCTGAATTATAATACGGTCACTGGATTCAATATGTTTCGTTATTTTTTTAACGTCAAGCGTTTGTAAATCCGATCCCGATATGTTTATAGCTTCTATTGTCTTAAAAGGCTTATTTGTTATTTATTATATTTTATACTATTTACATATGTAGCTGTACGCGTAGGCAACTCGATTTTGTAATACCGTAATTGAATAGGGTATTATTAGAGGCAACCGGCAATTGTTTGGTGCAGGACTCGCGTAGTTTATCGATTAAATCGGTCGAAATTAATTAATCTATTGATATACCGTGTAAATAACGTAATAGTTTTGATTACTAACAAGTAGGAGAACATTAACAAGCTGTTGTTATGTAATTAGGATTGATTGTTCAAGGAATTGTATCAATTTATTCGTTTGTTACTGATGTGTAGTAGATTGTAAAATAAGAAAACTGTTTAGAGTTCTACTTGTTTGACAACCTATTCATTTAGCTATCTAAATATACACTATCGCTCATAAATATAAGACCGCCTCGAGAAGTTTCTATCAAGATTTAATTAAAAAGGAAACCACACACATTAAATTTTTAATCTACTCAGAATGAAAGAACTTCCATAAATACCTTATTGAACTTGGATGCTCCACAAATTCTCTATCAGTTTGATATAATAATAGAATTTATTGCCCAACAGAATAGTATTTACAGAACAAACAATACTAGCAAGTCATACAAGCATTGTGAAAAGAAAACTTAAAAACTAAAGACCTAAGAATAACTAACGTAAAGAATAGTTATAAATAAGGCGCTTATAAATTACGTCAATGATATGGGTAGTGCAAACATAGAACAAAATCTAGGCGAAAAACGAGGTACAAGAAAGTGCAACTTAGATAATACATCGCCGCTATCAGTAAATCAATTTACTAATTTCCAGGCAAATTAAGAGCAATCACTATCTCTGTGTTCTTTAAGGGAATGCATGCCATGATGCTCCAGCAAAGAATGGTAATCAGCTCCTCTATGGAGGGTAATTATCATTAAGTTTGTAAAAAAGAATTTAAGAAAATGGCGTTGTATTCGTTCCAATGTAAACTGATGGTAGGTAATAATAATGGGACCAAATAATAGAAGCGTATTCCAGGCAACTCACTACGAAGGCAAAATACAAGGACTTTAACATATTCATGTTAGTAAATTGCCGGATGCTCTGCATCACGAAGCCAGACTTTTTAAAACAAGTTAAGGAAAGTTCTTCAATCTGCTGAACGGAGCTTAAAACTGCAAGATCTTTAAATAATTCAACCGTAGCTACATTCTCCCCGTTTATTGTGTAGAATATGTGTATGTGCCGGCATTTGTTGATATTGGGGTTGAATCTATTGGTTATCCACCAGGCGGTTATCAAGTCAACATTTTTCGGAAGGAGTGCAACATCTTGTTGGTTGGAAACAGCAGAATAGATCTTAACATCATCAGCACAAGCCAAAACCGGGGAGGAAAGGGTAACCAGTAGATTCAATAAAAACAATAGTGGTCCTACGTTGGAGCCTTGCGACACACCAGAAGTAGATACAAATATAAAATATGTAGTTAATACGCTCCGATAAATAGGAGCTCATAAGAGTAACAAGGAAGTAAATCCAAAACAATCCATGGTCGATTGTAGCAAATTCGCACGAAAAGTCTGCATGTAATACATGAACTTAATCACCCTTGTTATCTAAGTATCTTACTAGTATATTGGGAAGCAACTTCTAAGTTAATTACTGTAGATCTTCCAGGTAAGAAGCCATACTGACGTTTAGAAAGTTTAGATGTGACATTATTAAATAAACTGAAATAAATAGCATGTTCATAGGCTCTCGCAAAATTACATAAAATTGCTATTGGTGTGTAATTATGAATTACACGAGAATCCCCCTTTTTATGCACTGCTGCTAAGCGAGGACGTTTCCAGAGATCAGGAGAGGCAGATGTAGACAAAGATAGATTAATGCGTTTTATCATTGACTCCGCCAGAACAACAGTACACCTATCGGGAAACTTTGCTATTATTTTAATTAGGTAATCTTCAGTTGTAGGTAATTCCGCCAATAGGCGATTATTAGAATTGCCAGAATAGTTTAATGGCGAGCTGCTCAAAATCTCTGTGTTTAAAAATCTGGCAGCAAACGCATTCAGGATCTTATGGGGATTATTAATATTTTCATCACCAGCACCACGAAAAGATCCAAGAATTTTGGTAGAGCCTTACTTGGTGTAAATAAAGCTTTCATATGCTGGGGAAATTTGCTCCTTAGAGACGGTAACTTTCCATTTGCGCCTATAGTATTCTTTCGGTTTCAATGCAGATATTGTAGTAGCATTAAACCAGGGAGGATTTGTTCGACACTAAAGGAACCGACTTAGAACGAATGAGATTTAGATGGAGGTAATAGCTAGATAATGCATCGTTATCACTAATTTTATCAAGAAATGATAAGTCAATGTAAAGAAGATCAAGGTAAAGCCGATGGATATCCCCTCTGCGGAAATTGTATCCCGCGTTACAGGTGGCAGCCAAGCCATATATTTAATAACTTCTTCTTCTTTTGCAGAGCGTTAGAGGATATTTGGAGTCGCTATGATCTCGACTAATGACAAACTAGATACAAGCATAGCTTTTGTTCTCAATGTACCTTTAATTCCGATCAAATGAATTTTAAGAACAACTGAGGCTTGGAAAGTAAGGTCATCACGTAACTTTTTATTTTAATGAAAGATTTGATATTACTTTATCAAATTGTGGCCGATTATAGGTTTTCAGTTCCTTAATTATTGTATTTATGTATTGTATCTTCACGATTACACTTAAACGGTTTAGGTCACTCACAGAAAGTCGATTCGAATTAAATTTTGCAGTTGTTTTATAAATTGAAACGAAACTTATCAGTTTGGAGATACAACGACGGACTTTCGCCCATACAAATTGGTCTACTGGCAATTACGGTGTCTTCGGAATTACATGGGAGAATAATGACGAACTATATGTTAATTGCAATACAAATGATTACAAATTACATCCATCCAAGAACAAATAAGGCCCGTAATAACCCTAAAAAGAATGAAAACAAGCCCGAATAAACAAACCAATATCGTTTCAACTCAAGACGTTACATTACACATGCACATGTTATAATCCGAAGCAATATGCAATACATTGTCGACGGGCCTCATAAACGTGGTAGTTGTTCGTGCGGTTTTAAAACCTTTCAAACCCAACTCGATTACCGTAAAATGCAATGGTCGCATTCATTTGGTTCGTACGTAGCCGCTTAAATTTCGGAATTATTTGCGGTTTCCTTTGATCGCGGATTCGAACAAGCGATTCGTCGATATGCGTTCTGCTCAAATCGAAGCTTGTACTTCATTTATTCCCCATTTATTATCGAAATTTTAGCGTTTTTAGTGGGATACTTCGCGGGCTACTAATAATCGAAGTGGGTTACGTGATGGAATTTCATCTTCTTCGAACGTAAGTTTTTAGTACCGGAGCCTATTTGTCGTAAAGTTGTGGAAGCGTTTTTTTTTTTCATCTCCTCGAGTAGATGATTAATTCGTTTGTGGATTATATGGGTGGCTGGAATGATGTTTTCAACTTGCCTTTTTGATAGATGTAGTCGTTTAATGATGAAAAAGTTTACACTAACAAACAACAAACAGACGATGATCTTAAGGGGAATATTATTTATTGTATTTACGAAATTTAGTTGAGGTTAAGCCAAAGTGCTAAGAGAATGGGAGTCCACTACATACCAGCAGGACGTCGCTAACAGGATATTACTTTTCATTTCTAAACAGGGAATATAGTTAAATGAAATGGGGTAAGGTAAAACTCTTTGACATTGAAGGATATTGCAGAAATGATAGATTAACATCTAGAAAATAGTGTAGTTTCTTGTTCAGTTTACTGTCAACATACACTACCGCTCAAAAGTGTTTAGGCACCCTCACTGACAACAAAAATGTATAAAAACTATATAAATATATTAAATAAATGTGAAAATTAAAACGTTTAATTTAAATTTTGCTTTCATCTATGTGAACTCCTCTTGATTTAATAATTGCAGCACACAATCGAGGCATTCTCGCAATAAGTTTTGCCAGAGTTTCTTGTGTTATTGAGGTCCAACTCGATTGCAATTTGTTCCACACGTCAGTAGCTGATGTCGGAGCCGATTTCCGTACCTCCCGATCTAGATCTTTCCATAGTAATCCGATTGGATTCAAGTCGGGGCTCTGGGGAGGCCATTCCATAATTTTGAGAGTTCCTTCCTCATCTAAATGGCGTAAATAGTCTTTACATAATTTAGAGGAATGTTTTGGATCATTATCTTGCTGGAAGATAAAATTTTGACCCAAAAGTCGAATTCCGGAAGGTATTGCGTGGTTCTCAAAATTTCGCGGTGGCCTTCTTTTTTTAATATACCGTCAATTTTCACAATGTTCCCTATACTAGTGCCAACAAAACAGCCCCAAATGATGATAGAACCTCCACCATGCTTCACGGTAGCAGCAATACTCTCTTCTCTGGCACGTTCGCCCACAGATCTTCTTACGAATATGCGTCTTCGGATTCCGAACAGCTCAAATTTGGACCCATCTGTCCATAGGACGTTGTTCCACTCTTCTATGGTCCAGTGTTGGTGTTCACGAGCCCATTTAAGTCGCTTTTGCTTGTTTTGTTTGCGTAGTAATGCCGTTTTCATCGCAATACGTCCATGGAGCCCGGCTTTCTGTAGACGACGTTTGACTGTAGAAACACTGACTAGTTTTTGGCGACCAACATTTAATTCTGCGGTGATTCCGGGGCTGTTTTGCGTCTATTTAACTTGCTGGTAACCACTATTCTGCGATCATCTGCAGATGTTATCGCCTTTGGCCTTCCACTCCGTCTTTTATTAAGAAAACTGCCAGTTTCCTGATATTTTTTACATTATAGTTAACCGTAGCGTGGTGTATTTTAATTTTTTTGGTAATTTGTCGATTACTTATGCCACTTTTATGGTAAGCTATTATAAACGCACGTGTTTCCGTACTAATTCATCTTCGCAGAGGCATTTTAAAAAATTGTCACACGATATTTCGCTCACGACGTGAATAGAGTAAATACCACACTGCAACTGACCATAGGTTACAGATTTCACTATAATCTTCTAGGAAGGTAATTTAAACATTATTACCTAACAGATGACTAAATTTACCCAGTAAATTCAGAGGGATTGTTATTGTAATTGCACCGCAATAAACAGTTTATGGTAATCCGACCAAGTGTAGGTAAATGATAGTAAACCTTATGCGATATAATGGGTGTTTATCTTACTGAACTACATTTTAAATACGTATTTCATTTTATTATAATGTTTTTTTGGTAAACATAATACTATATGAATAATCCATGAAAACAGGGGTGCCTAAACACTTTTGAGCGGTAGTGTATATACCTTGGTATGGTATTACTTTGCGTGGCGATGTATCAGTAAGCATATTACAATTTGAAAAGAACAAGTAAAGGGAGCTATTTGTCTTATTATATATAATGTTACCTAAGTAATAATAAAACACGTACTATAAATGTGGCAACGTAGTTAGTCTACTCTCGGCGAAGCGAGGCAAGTTTGAGTAAAGTGCGGTCAATTTCTAGTCGATCGAAAATAGTACAAGTTACGACAAAACTTTATATTGGAATGGACTACTAGAAGTAAAATTTATTTGAACGGCTTTTGTAAGAGTAATTACCATATTACACAATTCACCCTGTATCTCATTCTAAAGAGGCAATTCGTTGTATACGTTCGGAGACACTTTTCACCACACAATATGTCAAAATGCGTATGTAGCTGAAGATTTTGATGATTAGATTGTAGGAAAATTATCCACCACTAAGAAATTCTTAATATTCTAAAGTTAGAGAAGGATTTATGTAGCAATAGTCATTACACTTTTCACATGATTTCAAATCTTTAGAAACGAATTCCGTCCAGGTTATTCCTCTTGTGCCAATTTTGATTTTAAAGTCGTGCTACAAAATTGCGGTTAAGCGATCTGTTATTTTAAATCCCCGAGCCCAAAATTAAATAGCCAAAAGAACAGTTTTAATATATAAGACTGTTAAATTAAAGAGAAGTCGCAAGAACAGGTCATAATATCAAAACCGCACGCTGAAAAGGATCAAAACATAGAAGGGCTTGGTAAGTTAGTCTTCATTTACTTCACACCACCTTGCACCACGCATTTGGAACAAATATAATTCCATTAGATTCGAGAAAATTTTAGAACAAAAAGAGGCAAAACTTATTGCGTTAGATAAAAATCAGTGGCAAAAATTTGCTTATAGTTGAGTGAAAAATTGTAACCCCTACATTGCAAAGTATAAAGGGTCTATGTACGATTTCATCAGATTATTAACAAAGCTTATGCTAGAATTCTCCTGCAATTACCACCTCGTACAGTCCCTAATGTAAATAAGAAAACGACAGTTCTTAATATAACTTACGGTTGCTTTATTTGACTGTCCCTTACACGTCAGCGTGCATTCTACTACGTTCTAAGTCTGAGTAATTAATTCTCACGCCCTTTTCACTCGACAGAGGTATGCGAGCGCGCGATTGACACCTTTATATTATTATTGTCAGGTTACACGTGATCGTTTTTAAAATGTCAAGTCAAAATAAGCAACGACTTTCACTTCTCATGCCCTCCCGGTGAATGGCATTTTAAATAACGTCAACTAGACACGCCATACGAACTAATACAACATCAATACATCAAGATCTTTAGTGTCTCGTTTACGTGACAACTGGCAACTTATTGAATTGGAAGTGCGTTAGTTATATGGGCTGTGCTACTCCCATGCATCCGAAGCGTTTCTAGACTAGAGAATTGACGCTGTTTAATGGGGGACGGTGTTTAAATATGGCTTCGTTTTATATCCTATATGTTTGGTATACGTAGTTATTTCATTTAATTAGTTGATTACGGTGAAATTACTCTGTCCATTGTGATGTATTTAAGTTTGGAGGAGAAAAGAAGGATGCAAGAGGGAGGTGACATTGGATCTTATCATATTGTTTACAACCAGGGATAAATTAGGGGAAAAAACAGAAGTTGCAGAGGCAGTAATTTAAAATACGAGAGCTGTTTCTTTTTCAAAGGTGTAGAAGTCATACCTTATGCAACTTCCACCAAAAGCATTAACTAAGAATTATTTACAACGGCCTTGCTCGTTAATGTTATATATACAGAGTGTTACGGGTAAGCGCCAACCTCTTATGCTAAAACTAATCATAGTAATATGCAAAAGAAATTAACGCAAGTTGTTAACTTTTAACATTGTTTATTGACTTTAGAGCATTTTCAATTGTACAGGGTGTTCCAAAGGTGCGGAGCAAGTCATATCTTCTCATGCTAATAACACCAAAACCATACATATATTGCATACATGTCTTCTATTAAGAAAAACCACCATTAATTAGTAAAATTGCATCAGCTATTATGCCCTAATCTTCATAACTCATACAAATGTAAACACGGGATTGCACATGATAACAAATCCTTATTATGAATAATAATAAATAAAGTATTTAATTTAATGCGTATTTAAATTATGTGTTTATGATTTGGTATGGTAATGAAAGTCGACAAAGAATGCTTAAATCATAAAATGTTTTCGCACCAAGAACAACCAATGAATGCAAAAGTATCACATTTAAAGCCACGGAGAGGATACGAAAGGTCTGAAAAGGCAAAATTCATGAGATCTTCAAATGGCCCAGGTTGATTCTCTATATAACCGGAGTTGTACCAGGCATATGCAAACAAATTGATATATTTAAAGGACGACAATTGATTGTGCGTTAATAATTACAATTTTATGATATTATTTCGGAAATGAAGATTAACATCATTATTTGAGGTAAGAACCGGGTCAGAAAATCGTGGATTAAATCCCTTCCACATTGGAAATCCATAGACGCTCAATTGCTCATTCATACTTGCCACCAGGTTCTTTTAGTGCTATCAGTACTACACCAGATACACAATGTTACCTCTATTATGTCTTATTATATATATCGTACCGCGAGGCCGATGAGTACGCATTATGGTCATTGTGGAGGATCCTGACTTCTCATATCATGTGATGTACAACATACTTACTAAAGATTTAAGTATGTAGAAGGTGAATGCAAGATGGGTGCTCCGAATGTCAACCATTGATCAAAAAAGAAATCGGGTGTTGATTTGCAAGTCTTTTGGAAAGGTACCAAACAAACAAAACAAAACTTTCTTAGCCGGTACGTGACCATGGATGAGTCATAGGAGTACCACTATAATCCCGAGACCAAAGTGAAAAGTAGAGACTAGAAACAACACGGTTCTCCTCCTCCACGCAAGTTGAAGGCCGTACCGTCTGCTGATAAGGTTTTGGTATTTATGTTCTAGGATGCTCAATAAACTATCCTGACCGGCTATTTGCAAAAGAAACCTACTAGGCACAGTTGATTTCTAAATTGCTATTTCCATCAAGATACATCTGTTATGCACCAAGCAGACTTTAAATTAATGGAGCACTCGCCATATTCGCCGGATCTGGTCCCTAGTGATTGCAGGCTGTTCTCCAAATTAAAAGAAATCTTGCGTGAGGCAAAATTTTCCAGTAATTCTGAAGTAATGCAAATTGTAGAAAGGGGACTTGCAGAGGTCAGACAAAAATGTTTGTAGATGTTGGAGCACCGATGGACCAGATGCATTAGAATAGAGAGGCATTATGTAGAAAAATAGAAAAACATAATGCCACTGTAGTTTTACTGTAAGGAGGTCAGGGAGACGACATACACTAGTGTGACAGAATAAAATAGACACCAGGTAAAGCGGTATAAATATGTAAACAACTAAATTCTAAGAACGAATTAAGAACTTTCTCTTGTCATTAGGGTAGGGGTAGATGTATCGGAAGTAATTCGTCATAGTTTAGTATCGTTACAACTATGCCTCGCTGACAAGGTTCGAGTGATATTAGCGACTTCACCCGGGGTCGCATCGTTGGCCAGAGTGAACGCGGCGCTTCCCAACGCGAAGTAAGTAAATTTTTAAATATTCCGTTATCCCCAGTTAACCGTGTGATTAAACAATTTAAACGCAAGGAAAAAACAACAGTGGAGCCGAGACCAGGTCGTGCCGGACCTTCTGAAAGAAGTAAAAGGGTGCTTGTGCGCGAAGTGTTAAGAAAACCGCGAAAAAGTACAGCTGAGCTTGCGGCAACTTCACAGAAAAATCAGCGCACCGTTCTGCGATACACCCACAGTGTGGGGATGTATAAAAGGGTGGCAAAGAAAAAAGCCTCTCCTTACGGGGTTTCAAAAACGGCGCCGAATGGCTTGGGCAATCGAAATGCGAACGAAGCCCGAAGAGCTTTGGCGGTCTGTCATTTTTTCAGACGAAAGCAGATACCGCCAATTCAGTAATAGTGATCGTACGTGGGTATGGAGACGTTCATCACAGCAACTGGACGACAAATTTTTGCATCAGACGGTGAAATACGGCGATGTGAACATCATGGTGTGGGGCGCGATATGGTATGGTGGAAGATCGCAATTAGTAATCTCCGACGGAAATATAAATGCGGCAAAATATATCCAAATATTAACAGAAGGATTACTACCGATATTCGACAACGCCATTTTATCTAAAGAAGACGCCACTTTTATGGAGGATGGAGCACCCTGCCACAAAGCAAGAACAACCACATGGAAAGAGGAACAGGGGATTCGGATTCTACCATGGCCAGGCCAATCACCAGACATGAATCCGATAGAAAATGTTTGGCACATAATCCAGGCAAATATGGCGAAACGACCCCGAAAACCCAGCAATAAGGAAGAACTCGTGGCAGCTGTTACAGAAGAGTGGTTAAATATTCCAGAAGACACCATTAATCATTTAATAGATTCTATGCCACGACAACTCGCAGCACTTCACGCAAGTAAAGGTGGATCGACAAAATATTAGTCTAATTTAAAAATGTTAAAATATTTTGTATATATAACGAGAATAGAATTTTTTTTGTAATTAGTAGGTGTCTATTTTATTCTGTCACCCTAGTGTAGATATCCACCCTCGTATATACCAAATTTTGCCTAGGAAAGGCTGTATGTTTAGACAAGTATTCTATAATAATAACGTACATTAAAGAGATAATTGGTTAAGCTATATTACATCAGATAAAAATGTTTTCGGATCACACTGTACGTATGCTTATTCCGCGTCAATTCAAATTAATCCTTTTATACTTATCATTATTTAATTCGGAACCATTCACGCAGCGTCGTACACATATCAAAACAACTAATCTAGTAGAGTAGAACCTATTTCAATAGAGCTAACCTTAACGTAACAACGAGCCGGCGAAATATTTGATCGAAATTTAGATACAATACAATTTCAACAAGTTTCAATACTTCTCGCCATTGTTCCGTTTCAATGCTTTCGAATTAATATCCACCTCTACGTGTACTTTGTTTTCTTTTCATTATTCGTTTCGATCGTCTTTTTTTATTTTCTTTTCGGCGCGTTGTTATTATTATTGTTAGTTCATTCGCTATTCGCTTTTCATTCAGTGTTGCGTTATTTCGCGTTGTTCTTCTCCGCTTCGTATTATTTTAATTATGAAAAGAGCACGACTCTGCAGGAATACCGTGGCGCGTTGCTTTTTTGTTTCCGTTCTTTTTCTCGAAACGATCGTTATATTCTTAAACTATACGCGTACATAGTTACATCGACCAATTTGTCTCGTGGAAACTAGCTGCCACGATGATGATAACAAAGCCATATATCATAATAATTACTACCGACTATAAGCTCTCTCTTCGAGTTCTTTCGACGTACACGAGCACCGGACAAAAAAATTATACGCCGTAGCAGTAAACAGTGTTCGTCGTTATAATTTATTGTAAGCAGCGTCATCTTTAGGGTGTAATTAGCGAAAAACGCATCTTAAGTACAATTCAAACCTTCTTGCATTGCTACGGTTTATTCGCACCCCAGACGGTAGTAGAGTGGTATGGAATATTTCCGTCCTCTTTCAATTACGATTTACAACTAATGTATTTGCTTACTCATAGGGTATGCAGAGTGCAGTTAATTATAGTATTTCAGCTTAGTTCCATCTTTGATCATACTAAATATACACTACCGCTCAAAAGTGTTTAGGCACTCTCACTGATAGCAAAAATGTATAAAAACGTTTAATTTAAATTTTGCTTTCATCTATGTGACCTCCTCTTGATTTAATAATTGCAGCACACAATCGAGGCATTCTCGCAATAAGTTTTGCCAGAGTTTCTTGTGTTATTGAGGTCCAACTCGATTGCAATTTGTTCCACACGTTAGTAGCTGATGTCGGAGCCGATTTCCGTACTTCTCGATCTAGTTCTTGCTATAGTAACTCGATTGGATTCAAGTTGGGGCTCTGGGGAGGCCATTCCATAATTTTGATAGTTCCTTCCTCTTCTAAATGGCGTAAATAGTCTTTACAGAATTTAGAGGAATGTTTTGGGTCATTATCTTGCTGGAAGATAAAATTTTGACCCAAAAGTCGAATTCCGGAAGGTATTGCGTGGTTCTCCAAAATTTCGCGGTTACCTTATTTTTTAATATACCGTCAATTTTCACAATGTCCCCTACACTAGTGCCAGCAAAACAGCCCCAAATGATGATAGAACCTCCACCATGCTTCACGGTAGCAGCAATACACTCTTCTCTGGCACGTTCACCCACAGATCTTCTTACGGATATGCGTCTTCGGGTTCCGAACAGCTCAAATTTGGACTCATCCGTCCATAGGACGTTGTTCCACTCTTCTATGGTCCAGTGTTGGTGTTCACGAGCCCATTTAAGTCGCTTTTGCTTGTTTTGTTTGCGTAGTAATGCCGTTTTCATCGCAATACGTCAATGGAGTCCGGCTTTCTGTAGACGACGTTTGACTGTAGAAACACTGACTAGTTTTTGGCGACCAACATTTAATTCTGGCACATAATCCAGACAAATATGGCGAAACGACCCCGAAAACCCGGCCAAACCAAGGAAGAACTCGTGGCAGCTGTTACAGAAGACTGGTTAAATATTCCAGAAGACACCATTAATCATTTAGATTTTATTTAAATATTAGTCTAATTTAAAAATTTTAAAATATTTTGTATATATAACGAGAATAGAATCTTTTTTTTTTAATTAGTAGGTGTCTATTTTATTCTGTCACCCTAGTGTATATATACAACAAAATTAAGAGAATGTAAAACAAATACTCTTTGTCACCGTGAAATAACTATTAGCTTGCTTTGTAGCATGTTCTGCACTGTACGAGTCATGACCAGAATGAGTACTATTTAACCAAGTATTACATGCGAAAAGTAGTAGTAAAAAATCGTCGTGGAATATCCTGACTGACTGCGCCACAGATGTGTTTTTTCCTAATTAAAGCAATAAAACCAAATTACCAGTTTTAATTATAGATTATTTGACTCTTTAATCACATATCCCTCCCCCATTCTGCAGGCAATATCTTACTTCAGCTAGAACATCGCGACAATCAAAATTACACAGTGGAGCTCGGGTATTATTTTACGTCTAACCAGACCTTACGCAACACATCTTCGATTCTTCCTTCGCCACGTACCGGAATCTCTCGTTACCTTTTACCGAAACGTAAACGTATAACCATCGCGACCGCGATAAGTAATAATTAATTAAAATATTTAAAAGTTAATCAAGTCGGAGGACGTCCGTTAAGGGGGGCAGATCTTTCGAAGGGAGATTAATGACTCGATTAAAATTTTAATCAACATTTTTCCGGACCGACGCGAGCGCCCTTTTCTCGAGCGCCCTACCTGTCGAACACCGCGGACTCAACGGTAGCCGGCTCGTCCCAGAGGGCCGTTGGTTTTGTGTAACGCGTATCAGCGTTTATTAATGTGGTGCGTGACATCTTAATACGAAGAGAGAGATGGAAATTTGAACAGTTCCTCTCGCAGAAATTGTTGATTGTGAAGACATTAAATGGTAAATTGTTATGAGATGAGATTGGAAGAAGTATCTAGTTTAATTTTTTTTTACGTTCAAATGAAACTAGAGCTTTAAACACTTTCTATCAGCTTTTAGTCAGCTTTTGGTCATCCAGCTTTTTTACTCCCTGTATCTTTATATACTTTCAATAATACGAGGGCTTAGTCGTAACGGCTGTCGGGTTCCGCCGTGTTACTAGGTTTTTTGTCCCTCTCGTTTCGCGAACAACTGCGGTTTGCATTTTCAAAGGTACTGGTCGCGAAACGTGAGGAACAAAAAAAACCTGGTGACACGGCAGAACCCGACAACCGTTACGACTATGACAAACGGCAGTGAAAGTCTGAGGTACTATTTAATACGAGGGCTGTCCTTATTTCAACATCTGATAGCTCATCAAAATAAGACAAGTGTTAGTAACAAAATTAATTTATTACCCAAAGGTTATGTACAAACTTCCAATACCTTCCGCGTAGAATGTTGTCGCTAGTGAGTTGAGACGATCCGTGACCTTGCTTTAAAGTTTCTCTATAGTCTGGAAGTTCCGCCCTCCTAAACACTTTTGTAATTCGTGAAAGAGATAGGATTCACTTCTCGTATTGTCACGAATAAGAAGTGTAGAAGTCAGCATGCCTCTTCTTTTGTTTTGGATAGCTCCCAGTGTATTCGGCTCATTCTTCGATGAATTCCAGCTACACTATTCCATTCTGCCTAAAGGAATCGAATTACACTACACAAGTCGCACTTGGCCAGAGAATCAATTGTAGCACCCATGTTTACGTGCCTTCAAATCACAAGAACAGGTTCTCGGGTATCAAATTCAGAGCTTAATGAAGCTTGGTAGATAATTGGTTCTTCTCAATAAAAGACATAGGTATGCAATATATAGATGGTTTTGGTGTCAGTAGTACAAAGTATGACGTGTTATACACCTTTAGAACATCCTGTATAGTTGAAAATTATTTAAAGTCAATAATCATTACTATAATCAGCCCTAATATAAGAGGGTGGCGCTTAAATTCAACACCCTGTATACACAACATTAACGAGTGCTGAAATACCTTTCAATGAGGTACAATATTTCCTTTTAAATTTTTGTTCTATCTATTTCCTTTCAAAAATTAAACTAAGAAAACTGAAAATATGTGAATTTTCGAAGGTGTATTTCATCCCCTCACGTAGAACATAAGAAGTTGCTTTCTTTTTCATAAATAGGCTTTGGAATCTACATGAAATTAGTCAATATACCCAAGGAGACAAAGTTTATTTAATCAGATACACACTAATTTCTGGTTAAACATAGTTTATCACAAAGAATCCTTCCAGACATCGCTCCGTTCCTCACATCATCATGACAGTACATATCGAGTCGGCAATAGCAACGGTTATAAAAAAGAAAAACGCAAAGTCATCACCATACACTGTACCATCTTAAGGACGTCGCATATACACAACCACCTCATACACATCGGACGGTATAATAAGTAATTGTCAGGCAATAAGGCAAACCGCGATGGTAATTTCATTTGTCACGACGCTAATTAGATCTCAACTTCACGTAATTGCCGCATTTCTACGTTGCGTTCGATGCCATTCAACGACTTCGGGAAAATAACGGCCACTTACGCGAAGGAATGGGGAATTCTGCGGCTCGTCTCGGCTCTTAGTCGAAGCAAAAGTATGCGCTGGCGATTTTAAAGGACGCTAAGCAGTCTTACGTTTATATAAATCGTCGCGAGTACTCTAAGAATAATCATGTCTGATAAGTATGAGATGCCGAGTGATCTTAAGATGTTCGATTCGCGCGAGGAATGTTTAGAAATACCGAGATGTTTATGCTATTAATTTTTTTGCGTATTTAGATAACTTGCTCTAGTTCCCACTGTTACTTTCTTCGTATTGGAGTTGCGATTGTACAAAGAAGTTTTCTGGGTATCATTACTAGAGAAAATATAGAATAATGAGAGAGGAATGCTTCCATTTTTTAAGTTTCTCTAAGAGGTGAAATTCAGAAGGCATTTGACAGTAATTAGGGCTCTAATTTGAGATCCATCAGATACCCCAGTTTTAATTTCTTCGCAATTTCGTCGTGGAAACTTTTGACATGTTATTGAAACAGTTCCCTTGCAAATCTAGAGCTTTAACATAGTGCTTCAATATCATCCAATTTCATGTGAAGGGATGGAAAAATTATTCACTTACAATATTCTTTTATCCAATATTTAAGGAAGTTCTGGGATGCCAATGTAGTCCTGCCAGATGGAGAAAGCATAATTCGGTTTTTATATACGAAGGCAGATCCTCATGCCCCACCCTTCTCCGATTTCTAATTGGTTGTTTGATTAATGTTCTTGACATTTAGTTAACTGGCAGTGGATATCCACCCTCGAAGTTTGTAAACCTTGCTAATATTTATAACCATAAAGGTTTTGTACATGTCATTTTTGACAGCAATTGTTTTCCAATTGCAAAATCATAACAATTAGTATTGCGTAAGTGACTTTCTTGTATAGAGTAAACCAGAACATGTTTCGTTGTTTGATGAACATCTTTACTTTGTCTTCACGAGGTCTAGTTCCCATACTTTATTATTTTTGGGTCTAAGAAGAAGGAAATCTCTGTTCTATTTGTGCACAAGCTTCAACATAAAAATCTAAACACTTTAACTCGAATACGTGTAACTGATGCCCAGTGACAGTTTTTTCAGAAATTGACTCTTCCACTTGTGCATCAAAATTTATATCTTTAGTTGGTAAATATCTATTAGGGCTTCGAAATACGATGTATTGTAATGGAGTATTAATTAAATAATTGTGTTAAATAAAGGAATCGAAGAGAGCGCCGCAAAACATTACAAATGCTGTCATATATAAGACGGATTTTGGGGGATTCAGAGTGCATATTTTTATTTAAATTCTTAAATAACGGCAAAATTAAGTCCAAGAATTGCAAATATAATTTTGTTGTAGAATCTTTTAATCTTAATAAAATATTATTTGCAGCTTGGGTGTGAGTTGTACTAACAGCATCCACAAAATACAACCGAAGAGTATTAACTTCGAGAAGTTGCAAGATGCGCTGACATCCAATGAGATCGAAATGGATGAAGAATTTTCTTTATTTTTTATATTGCTAAAGTTTTTGAATTCCGAATAGTCTGAATTGGACAACACAAAATCTCTTGTAGAGCCATATCTCCACGATGCAAATTCAACTAAAGTTTTATTTCATTAGTGTAATTAGCACCTTCATTCATACGTATGTATATTTGTTGCAGTCCATCCTAGACATGCTTTAAAGTTAAGCAAATGAGTAAAGAGTCTAATAATAATTATAATGAACTTCATAATTTTACTTAACGAACAACATAATGCTGCTTACGGTTTCAAAACATCACAGTATACATCGTAAACAAGAGGAATTCACAAGAATACTTAGGTTTTAACTCGCGTCTTTGTTTTGATTGGAAACTTCTTCAGTGTCGCTATTGACGTCATCACTTTTCTTGTCCATATCATCTTCAATCTTCAACAAAAACGGATAACTTTTCACATTCAAATGATCCACAAATGTCAAATGAATAGCAAATAGGTTTCATAATATATAACGAGGAATATGTTTTTTTAATAACGCCATTACGCCTACCGAAAAATCGGCAGACCTGGAAGCGTTGAGTCAATGTCTCTGAATCTAGTGTTGGTGTCTAGTTCGACTATGGTAGAGCCCCAGATGTAGGAAAAAAACATGACGTGATACGGAAAGATGCGTTTAATATTTAGCATTAGCGTACCTTACTCAACAGAAAAAAATTATTTGTTTGCCAGTGTTATTTATTAATATATAGATGTATATTTTATATGTTAAGCATACATTGTCAATAGGTATACCATACTGTCCTTACAAATTGAAGGAGATAATATTATGTATGGCTTCGAATTATAAAATTTTGAATTTGTCTGTCACCAATTTCAATTTTGATAAAATTAAGTTAATAAATCTTAGAAATAATAATGAAATTAGAATATTTTTTAGGGATATATGCATATTTTTAATTACAATAAACATATTTCGCCATCTAAACGTGAAAAGTTATATTTCAGAAGACGCTAATATCGCGCGCCACCTTCTGGTAAGCCGTTAAACTTTCAACTACTCGTACAGTTGGTTGCTCGCTACGACGGCGTATATCTTTTCCACTTTTTCAAACAATCTCGTATTTTTTTTTAATTCCCAACAACCAACATTAATTTAACGCTGAAAATACCCAAACATTACGCGTGAAATTAACATCACCGTACTACGAAAACGCGTAAAAACAACATTAACCTAATTAAATTAACATCTTTCGTTTCCATAGCATGTACTTGAAGCGCATTAACCGAGGCGGAGTAATCGAAAAATTATCATTAGCTTAGCGTCAGCGTCATTCTACATTCATTAACGAATACACAATAGACCAAAAATACGTTGCGTTAATATCATCATCCTTGTTACCGCGGAGCACTGGGGACTAAAACTAATGACGCGGCAGTAACGGTAGGTGTACAGATAATGTAGTATGTATATGAGGAAGAAGGCTGCTGGGGTGAAAGCAAAAAAAAAGTACACCTAGGGGATTAATTTTTGGAACTGATTAACATACATAGCACCTCGAATTACCGTATTTAATGTAAATTAATGCGTCTTCTTTGAATTAACTTCGAGCTGGAAGTGAGTAAATGAAGAGAATGGAAGACAAAAGTAATAATAGTCATTTGTTTGTAGATTAGATAAAAATTTTAAGGAAATACACGGAAGATTTTAGATAAAATATCCAATCTCGTATTTTGCTTTTATTTGTTTTATTTTTGTTTTGTTTTCAAACCAAAAAGAAACGTAGCCATTTGATTTTTAAAAGTTAATAAATTATTCCATAATCTACACTTAAATTTTATATAAATATGTATGTATTTGTGTATATAATAGGTGATACAAATAATATTTTCTTGGAGATATTTATCAGCAAAACAATTTCTTTAATCCAACGCATTTTATCAGCGAATCAAATAAATGTTTATTCAAATATTTTTTGAAGAATTATAACTGTTTTAATCCAAACAAGACGATTTCAATAAAATCACTAAACACAGAATGGTTTTTAATTCAATACTTTTAAATTATCATTTCAAAATAACAGTTTCAATAAAAAAATATTTTACTTTACTGGCTAGGTTAAAAGAAGATTTATACGTGTGCCGCCTGTAATCCATAATATCGATTTTAAATTTAGATTGAATAAAAACGATGTTATCTTAGTAACATATATTTATTAAAAAAAAAAAAAAACAGGTACATTCAAGTTAAAATAGAAGTTATATTATAAATGATACGTAAATCACATACATATAAGTTAAATTATGACATTCATTTGGCTAATTTTATTTAAAATTTCTATACAAGCTATGATGAACTTAGACACCAATGATGTACTTCTATTCTATCTAGTTCGTCCTAGAATTTCTCCGCAAGATTCTTCTTGTAAACAATTGTTGTAATGCTTTGAAGGGTGTTTGGGATCATTATTGAGGCGAAAAATCGACCAACCCCCAACTAACAAGAAACTCTAACCTTCTTTATATTCACATCTTACCAAATTTCCCACTACATTCGCAGAATAAGATCCCCGATACTATCATCGAAGTTCCTCCGTGTTTTACAGATGTCACACTAGCTTCTGTCAACGTTTTTTATTCTTTAGATATCATTGAAACAAAAGTTAGCCCTTTATTATAGCAAACTGCGAATTTGAATCCGTTTTTTAATATTTTGTTTTTTTTTCGATAAGTGGTCTTAATTTTATGAGCGATAGTGTAATATACACAATTATTTACTAGCATGTTCGGAATTGACTTTTCTTTTTTAGAAATTGACCTTACGCAGGGGGCTACAAAAGTTATACAGAATTAAAATTTTAATTATCGGGAATAAAAATAGGGAACATTGGAATTTATACAGGGTGTGGCAAAATTATGAGGGCAAGTTGTTTTAAAAGAAACATCTTTAACTATAATTGGGAGCAATAAATTGTTGAATGTATACAGGGATTTACGATATATACCGGGTGTTATGAATATATACAGGGTTTTACGACATATACAGGGTGTTATAAACAAGGAAAGTCTATTATTCCTAGGAATTAATGACAATATGAATTATTATCAACAAATATTTTAATGAGTGTTGTAGCTCATACAATATTGTGTAAGTTGGCTGTAAATGTTTAGGAAATGAATTCCGGTGTAACGAATTTGTGTATATACTACATGCCGTAGATAAGGAACATCTACATATATATATATATATATATATTATGAATAGTAATAATAATATTCATTGTGCCCGTAAATAAAGAACTAGTTACGAGAGAAAAAATGAATACAGAAATGATATAACTTAAATAAAGTAAACTTAACCATATAACAGAAAAAATTCAAAACTAATTTACAATAAATAATAATACAATTAAATAACAATGTTGTACTTACATATGTGCATTTATAGATACACCGATTTTAGAGTATTTGCAAATAATAGCTTGGCCATAGTCCAAATGTAAAGGTGAATCACTTATAAAAATTAAAAATAGTAACGGACCCAAATTGCTACTCCGCGGAACACCAAATTTAACAGAGAAATAGCTTGAGAGGTGACCCTTATAGCTAACGTAATGATTTCTGTCAGTGGAATAGTATTTGAACAGGGATAGCAATAACGGAAAGAACCCTAGATCACCGAGCTACATTAGAAGTCTTATATGATTCAAACGATCGAATGCTCATGAAACTATTATCAATATCGTGGAATGTTTGTTCAGAAAATCACACTGGTGTTCAGATAGAGATGGCCTGATTAAAGAAAGGATATTGTTATATAAACAAATCTCAAAAACTTAAAAAAAATATTAATAATTGCAATGGGACGAATAGTTATTGACCAATGAAACGTCACTTTTTTATGGATAGGTGTAAGTCTCACCAACTTTAACGAGTCGAGAAATGTACAAATAGGTAAACACAGATTAAAGGGAAAATATAAAAGCTGACTCAAGATCAGAGAGCAGTATTATCATCCCACATAGTAAATGAGACCTTAATATTTTCTAATGAATGCAAAACCTCCGGTTCGATAATACACTTACTATTAATTAACGAAGAATTAACTTCAAATAAATAACAAATAACGAAGATATTGGAACTATGAGATTTATGGCAATCGATTCTCTAGATTCGATTTCATCTAGAAACGTGCTATTATACAGTATAATGGATCTATTTTCAAAATATATGTCCAAGAAATGATCTGAAGATAGGCAAAATCCTCTTTCACCTTCTTCTATTTTTTTTTTCTTATGACTCCAGTACTAGTGCAGTACTAGCACCGTTCTTTAAATACAGCATATATATACATATGTAGGCACCTACATATATATCCTAATGTAATCTATACATACACCATACTCCCAACGTTACTCACAACAAATTAAATACGACAAATTTTCGGTAGCATGTTTTTCTCAATTATCCGGCGAGAGTTTTTCTTAATTTACTTCGCCGAGCTCGTTGTCCTTTTTCCCTTTATTTCCCGTCTCCATCACGCTTCCTCCTTTTCACGTTCAATATTAGAAGTCATTTATTTTTCCCGTTGTTAGCCTTCCAGCGTTTCGAATGGCGGCTTCTCCACCATTTGAACAGTCTGTCTTCTTTCCGAATGACGACTTGTTGAAATCGAATTAAAATTCTGATTTTTCCTTTTTCTCTGCTTTTCGGGTTCATTTCGTTTTCGTTATTTTTCTTTTTCGTTTAAGGCGTGAAATAGATCTGAATGGATTCAAATATAATTGCGCTAGATTATATTTGACGTATGTATATACGAATGCACAGTTCGTTTTAGTTTATGTTGGGGAGTCATAAATAAATCTATTACATTAAACTAACATCCATATTAATACTAATATTAATATGAATATCAATACTAAAACACCGTTAGTAATGATAAAATTACAATTTCCGAAAAAATATCGGTCTCGGAGGGGACTTGAACCCAACATTTCTATATCTCCGGTATAGCGTGCTGAACCCTTGCACCACAAGACCATTGAAGCCAAGTCGCCTTAAATCCCCCTAGATGGCACGATGCCAGTAGATATATTATAATATCTCACGGACGCTATATTATTAAACGGCAAGTCTTGTGTCAGACAGTACCGCTTTGGTTCATACGAAGATATGAGAAAATGGTCCGATGAATGTTTCGCAGCAAAAATGGAATATTTTCACTGGAATGGTATTCACAAATTGCCCGAAAAATCACAAAAATTTATAATAAGAGATGGAACATACTTTGAATAAAGCACTTTTTATCATTTTTCTGAATTTAACATGTCTTTAACACAATTATTGTTGGCAATGTTGCTTACTCTACTTTCTTACGAAAAGAAAAAAAAAAGGAACAAATCGCCAACATTCAGTGTGATAAAAGAAGAATTCGAGAATATCTGCAAATTCATGGGGCACTTCCGAGCTTCTATCGGCTCCGACTTACTTTGAAATACCTAAATGGTAGATGATTGTTTACTTTGAGCTTCGCACAAATAAATCCAAATTTTCTTAGGATTTCGTTGCAACCCTCGTATTTTTAAAAGCTTTAAAACAATTTAAAATACCCTCAACTCGCAACAAATCCTTCGCCATCTTTAGCATTCCTACCATTCGCGTAAGAACGAATACTTCTTCATCACGTATCGCATCCATTTCGCAACCAAGTAGATACCTATACCTCAAGTAAACATCTGCACGCAAATGGGCGTTACAAGCAAATACACTCCCATTGTCTCCAAAAGTACATGCATATATCCTTTGAAGATCCACAGTTGCATCCGTACGAACGCAACGGCGGACTTGAAATGAGAATTTTTCTCATGAAACAGATGTGCGCCCGGGGAGGATCCCCGTAACCGTCTTGTACGGTTACGCGAAACAAGACCAGATGCAGATTCTCGTCGAACCGGAAGTAACCCTTCACGTCTTTACCATCCGCGTTTTCCTCAAACATCGTACGAATTTCCCAACGTACTAGAGACAAATAGAATATTACGGCGTTGTCGTATTACTGGAAGGGATCTAACCGGTATATGGCGCACGATATGCGCGTCATGGAAAAGGGGGGAGACATTTTTCTTGATAATATCATAGACTCGGTACTTGTACGGGCACAATTTCATCTCGTTGCTGTATTAAGATGATGTTCAATTTTAGAAACGAGCTATTTTTTAAAAGGGTCTGGAAACAAATAGGTGCCTTGGCTGGTGTTCTATAATTTTACTCCGTTTCATGCGAGATATGAGATTCTATCTTTCAAAAACTTTATCGTATTATACATGTCATGGATAATAGGATTTAGATGAGGTAGTGTAGATGCTGTATAGAAGGACGATTTATATATTTATCAAATTATTATCCCTTGAAGGAATCTCTTGTCTTAGAATTAATAAGGTGGAATCTCTAAATTCTAAATTCGAGTTCCGGATTTAGAATACGAAAGCAATAGAATTAAATGTGTAAAGTGCAATTTTTAGCATTAAAATCGTATTCTTTATGATTGGAAATATCATTCTGTGTCTGTCTAGTGTCAATTTTTGTCTTTTTTTGGATGAAACTATGTGTTTATTCAAAGATAACTATGCATATTATTCACTAAGAAAAGTTCAAATACTTGTATGCGCACCGAAGCTAACAGATGGCGTTCGTGTAGTACCATTCCGGCAAACTCACCTTGTCGTGTTTGCCAACGCCCTACCAAATATTTGTTTCCGTTAACTTGTAATTGTTTACCGGCCGTAGGAATTACATTACCGCTAACCGAGTTTGTTGAACAATACGAGGGGAGGTCCAGAAGTTTGTGGAATGAAAGGGTTTTAAATAAAATAAAACAATAAATCTATTTTTCCTTTTCAATATAATCACCCTTAAGCACAATACATTTATTAGATCTATGAATTAATTTTTCTAAACCATCATAAAGATATTTCTTACCTTTTGCCTCAAAATAGGCCAAAATTGCCTCCTTCCACGTAAGTCTTTTTTTAAATTAGGGAACAAATAAAAATCACTAGGTGCCATGTCTGGACTATAGGGTGGATGGACTATTGATTGAAAGCCATGCCTGTGCAGAGCAGCCATTGCAACTTTGCTCTTGTGAACCGTCGCATTGTCTTGCAAGAGCAACACACCCTTGGTCAATTTTCCTCGACATTTTTCCTTGATGGCCTCCTTTAATTTTTCTAATATCGCTGCGTAATATTCTCCGGTTATGCTCCTACCTTTTTCTTTGTAATCAATCAATAATATTCCCTCACAATCCCAAAAAACAATAGCCATCAACTTTCCAGCCGATTCTGACACTTTGAATTTCTTTGGCGGTGGTGTCCCCTCTTTATGCCATTGCATGAATTCCTGTTTGGACTCAGGCTCAAAGCGATGAACCCATGTTTCATCTCCGGTAACAATCCGCTCCAAAATCTGTTCAGGTTTGTCTCCACACAGCTCCAAAAATTGTTTGGACGCACAGACGCGCAGCTGTTTCTCCAGCGGCGTGAGCATTCTCGGTACCCATCTTGCACTGACTTTTGTCATACCCAGGTGGTCATGTAGGATACGCAAAATGGTGGTATCTGATACTCCAACTAATGCAGATAATTGTTTTCTCTTCAAACGGGCATCTTGCAGTAGAAATTTTTGCACTTTTTCGAGGATGTCTGATGTGGTGGCCTCAACTGGCCGTCCTGAGCGGGGGTCGTCTTCAATCGACTCCCGACCATGTTTAAAGAGACCATGCCACTTATAAATCATTGATTTACTAGGGCACTGTTCCCCATAAACTGTTTCAATTTCATTCAATATGGTTTGAGCGTTCTTTCCTTGCTTTGTAAGGAACTTTATCACAGCACAGTGTTCAATTTCCTCCATAGTTTCAGTTTTCTTCCGGATTGACTTGTTTAGTCGGCAACTACAACGACTGACGCTATAGGGCTGCAACTTAACTTATATACTAATGATGAGTCGCCAATCAGAATGACACCTAGCGAGCGCCCCTATTCCCACTCCATCCCCTCCATTCCACGAACTTCTGGACCTCTCCTCGTATATCGGGTTCTCGGACTAGAACGGGAGCTATTTTAGCCATCCTCAATGGCAAAGTAGGACTGAGATAGAGTCTGTATTTGTGAATTAAAGAAAATACCAAGAGCAACTACAAACAAGCAGATAACGCGCATGTAATCGAATAGTTTTGCAACGCATCTTTAAACTCGAAATTAACAGTGGTATTACACGCGGATTTTCGCCGGGATGGTAAACTTTATTAAACACCCCACGCCGTAGGTGCGGTACGCGAATCATATGGCACATTAATTAAACTTACAAATAACCGCGAATTTGCAATACACAAACAGGATCTATTTACTTTGTCCGGCGCTTTATATGTTTGCGCGAAATTTATGCGATTGCTAATTACAGCAATATTGCGAAAATTAATATGCGATAGTTTTAGATGAAATTCGTCCCCGACCGTCGGTGAAATTGATATTCCGTCGAAAAAGATATATAGCCTGCGCTTATAGGTAAACAATATCGCGTATTGTGGAAATATGCGATTTTGGTAAATTAGATATTCGAATAACATTGGTGTTTTGATTAAAATGTGATTGGATGAGTTATACTTGGGGGTTGGTGGTACTCGCTCTCTCGCAGTCAGTCACATTGGCCAACACATATTTTAGTGTCTCGGATCTTTGAGTGTAATTAAGCAATTTTGGGGTGCCTAATCCAAAACTTTTATATTGATTTCTAAAAACGGCTGAAAGATATAATATGCTGGTATCCAGTGAATAGACGAAAACGCTAGTGATATCGAAAGAACGATGTAAATTTGAAATAAACACCAAAACTATCGAACAAATGATGGCTTCCGTATAACACATGGGCTGAAAAGTCTCGGGCCTAACACATAGATGATGCTAGTTCTATTGCAGTCACCTTTCTCTCAGTTAGTACTAACCTTCAAAAGACAGCTGTTAAAATTTCATGATATCCTATTCATTAGTTTGTAAATTATTGTGCTAAGAGTCACGCTACTTTTGTTATTTTCAAAACAATGGATCAAAAACAATTTCGTCTTTTAATTTTACACAGCGTCTTGATGGGAAAAAATACCGTTCAAGCGAAGTAATGGCTTGATAAGTGTTATGGGGACTCCGTTCCATCAGAAACAACAATAAAACGTTGGTTTGTTGACCTCAAACGTGGTCGTAGAGACACCGATGATGCAGAACGCAGTGGACGTCCAAATAAGGCGGTAACACCAGAAAACATAAAAAAAATTCACAAAATCATTTTGAATGATCGAAAAGTGAAGTTGCGTGAGTTAGCTGACATCGTAAAGATATCAAAAGAACGTATTGGCTTTATATTGCATGAGCATTTGACTATGAGAAAGCTCTGTTCAAAATGGGTGCCGCGTTTGCTCACTGTTGACCAAAAACAAGAACGTGTTGATGATTCTGAGCAGTGTTTGGCCATGTTTAAACGTGACAAACCGGAATTTCTGCGTCGATATGTGACAATGGATGAAACATGGATCCATCACTTCACTCCGGAATCAAAACGATCGTCATCTGAGTGGACAGCAACTGGTGAACCTCGTCCAAAGCGCCCGAAAGCACAACAATCGGCTGGAAAGGTTATGGCCTCGGTATTTTGGGATGTGCGTGGTGTAATATTCATCGACTATCTTGAGAAAGGAAATACCATCAACAGTGAATATTATATAGCGTTATTGGAGCGTTTGAAGGCCGAAATTGCAAAGAAACGACCGCATATGGCAAAGAAAAAATGTTGTTTCATCAAGACAACGCACCGTGTCACAAGTCAATCAAAACAATGGCAAAACTACATGAATTGAACTTCGAATTCCTCCCACATCCACCGTATTCGCCAGCTTTGGCTCCCAGCGACTACTGACTGTTCGCAGACCTCAAAAAAATGCTCGCCGGTAAGAAATTTCGCACGAATGAAGAGGTTATCGCTGAAACTGAGGCCTATTTTGAGGCAAAAGATAAATCGTTCTACAAAAGTGATATTGAAATGTTAGAGCGGCGCTGGAATGATTGCGTTGCTCTTGATGGAGATTACGTTGATGAATAAAGCTAATTTTGAACCAAAAAAACCGTGTTGTCTTTGTTGGGGCCGGGACTTTTCAGCCCATGTGTTATTTGGAATTTGAAGTGTCGAGTGGACGGAACAGTCATAAAGAAGTTAAGCAACAAATTATGAAGGCAGCATGAGTATCTGGATACTTGCAAGACGTCTGGAAAAATAAGTACCTCACAAAAGATAGTAAAGTAGAGATATGTAAAACTATGACAAGACCAGTAATGACAGCTGAAACACGCGCCTGTACAAGTAGAATCAAACAGAAGATTAGAACAACCGAAATGAGTCCCTTAAGAGTGGTAGATGGAAAAAACAAGGAGAGATAGAATAAGAAACTAGGATATAAGAGAGGAATAGGGAATTGAAGATGTAGTTAGATTCGCTAGAGAAAGAAGAATACGGAGGAATGAACATGTGTAAGGAACGCAAGAATCCAGATTGGTCGGGATAGCAAGAGACCAAAGACCAATGGGAAGAAAAGACCCTGGAGGTCCATTGAAAAGATGGAAGGAAAGTTATACTTCTACCTCGGTCGAAGGACCATGAATAATGGGTGAAGAAAAATAGGTTACGACCTAAAATGAAAGAAGAAGAAGAAGTATTCCATAATTCACAACATTCTCTTATTGATCCTGTTACTGGTCCTTTCATTCTGCCTCTTTCCCTTACATTAGTAAACCGTAGTACACGAAGTATGTCTTGAAGTCTGCTTTGGCGGGATGTGACGCTAAATATTTTTCTTCCATTATTTTCGCTCCAAAGTTCAAAAACTATCTTTAACTCCGAGACATGTCTTAATTGGAACCCTTCCTCAAATCACGGAAGATATAAATGACTTAACATGTAAATAATCTTGTGCTGTGTTGTTGGTGACTTAGGAATTAAGCAGTTGGTCAATGAACCACTCATTACCTTTTTGGTAAAATAGTTTTCTGTATGCAGATGACAAATTTTATAATCCAACCAATCTTGCTAAAATAATAGAATAACAACGCGCTAATCAAACAAGTTGCGCGCAAAAAATTACAATTACAATTTGCCATTTACACCTGTAGTCAGATTACAACCGAAATATCTCTCCAACTCAGCACAAAAATCCTTTAAATAATACGCTGAATAAACCGCGTTACGAGTAGCACGTCCTGCCGAAGCACCCATTTAATTTCGCCTAACAAAAAAAAAAACCTCCCAGAGACTCCAACGCGTCGACACAGCGACATTTCATTTCTCTAATTTACTTTTATAATATGCTCTCACGCCATTCCGATTAAATATGTACGAAACGGTTATGCATGTAGAGTGGCACCACTGTACGCTATCTCGGCGAAAAAAAAACACATTTTCCCCTTTCGAAATTGTCCTTTTATTTATATTAATGGCGATTGTCCCTATCCTGGATCTAGATTGCGTACCGTAGCTATTACTGCAGACCTAATACGAAATAGGGGCTGTAAAATTTCAACCGACTATGATGCGTAATACGCGCATGTTCTAAATGAATGTATGTAGAAGGTTTTTCGTTTGGCTTTAAAATCGATTTCGTGTAAATAGTTTAGATAATCTAAAACTCATGAAGATACGTCGGAGAAACTGTAGGGAACTTTTGAATGCTAGGGGGAATGATAAAGGATATCCATTCAATACAATTTGACAGCTACTGGACGATATACATAAATTGATCTCAATAATTTTAGAAGTATTCATCAGGTCCTGAGAAACGGCGGAGAAGGTGCCTTTCCACCACGACAGTGCACCGGCTCATTCATCCCGCATCGTCGTGTCCAAATTGAATGAATTGCGCTATGAATTAGTCTCTCATACTGCATATTCACCGAAACTAGCCCCCAGCGACTTTTTCCTATTCCCAATCACTGAGAGGAAAGAGATTTGCCTCAGATGACGAGGTCATCGCTGTTACAGATGGCATTTCTTGTTTTTTAAATGAATCGTTATATAAAACAGTTATATAACCAAGAAAATGGATTAAACGTGATAACCTCATAAAATTTGACAATTGTTGTTTTCGTACAATTCATTGCAAAGGTCGTTGGTGCACCTGAATTTGCTTCAGACGCTTCACACGTCATACTTAACTGAAGTAACTACAAAGTTTCGTGGTCTTGCGTGTATTTCGTTTGACGACAGTATTATGGTTTGATATTTAAGTAAGATAACCAAAAAATAATGCGAGAACGTGATAATCTCAGACGTATATTTTATACCCAAGATTCACTTCGAGGTGAAATTTATTTGATTCCTTTCATATTTAAAAAAATATTGGAATAACGAAGACAATTCAACAGCATCAAGTTTGATCAAAAGCTTAATATGATTTAGGTGATCAAAATTTACTAAGATTTAATTAAGAAAATTTAGCGGTACCAACAATAACTATTAGCTTTCGTAATCACTCATCAAAACCTTCATATTACCTACATTCTTAAAAAAACAAACACTAAGGGCCCTTCCATTATCATCACTACCACCATTACCACCTATGATATTCAATACCTAACTCTAGCTAATTCGATTCACTAAAAACTTCTCAACAGCCATTGCACGTGCATTCATTCAAATACGTACACTTTACACATCTTTATGCGTGGAGAATCGAATTGGGGTAGTCTGTACGAGCTAGCATGAACGGGTCTTTATACGCGAACGCCCTATGGACGGAATAATGCACATCAACCTTGAATAGCTGACGGAGCTCAAAGGCCAATGGTGCGACGACGATTGAAACCTGAAATCCTATTGGGTTTCTTCTTCGATATGCATCCGGAACAGATGTGTATGGGTTATTCAACGTCCACCATAATAGATTCGAAAGGTAGCGAGTAAGGAACTGCTTAAAAGGATATTAGTATGTCGCATATATTCCGTGATAGTTGACAATAAAGGATTCTAAGTGAATTGTCTTCTGCGAAGAGTAAAGGCTGCGTATTATCAAAGGAAATGAGAAGCGTATAAGAGGGCGAAACATGAAAAAAAGGGACTATCGAGGAAAAGATTTTTTTTGTATTGTCATACGTAGAAAATGCTTTTCGTTCTCTGTCTCTTTTTAGCGCACGGTTTGCCGGGGTTTGTCGAGGTCGTTTCAAGGGTCAAGCACATATTGGGGACATTTCCTTTCACGCAAGCTATCATAGAGGAACGCGATATAGAATGGTAAGTGTATCGTTTGGTGGAGCTCCATTTTTTTGTAACTTTATCCTTCTTGCTTATACAGGGTTATTCAATTTCATGATAAGGTAATGAAAGTATCGTTTTGAAATTTTGCCGAGCGATATTATGGATGTGGATCCATCTTTTAAAGATATTTTGAATTTCATAGTACATTCGATTGAACCAGAATCGAATTCATTTGCCAAGATTGCAGTCAATAAGTGTTTTACCAATTTCATCTACATTTTCTTTTTGAGAAAGTTGTGTGGTTTTAGGCCGAAGTTATCCAACAATCTTGTTCAATTTAGTCGATGAAATCGTTAAATATAAAGATAAAAAAGGTTATGTTCTTGAATTATAGGGCATTGTTAGCAATTCTACGTTTTATAGGATTGGACTATATAGCTGTCAGACTTTTTGGTACTTATCTTTGCGACCAGAGAACACTAGACCAGAGAAAACATATGCGTTTACTGTTAACATTTTATTTATTAAATGACAAATGAAATAAACATATGAATTTGTTTTATAAATCAAATGCTCTTTTTATTAGAGCCACACTATAAATTTAAGCTTTTGTGTTCATGTTATGAATGGGCAAAACGTCATCAGCATTACACAACAATGAGTCAAAACTAGGACCTGTGATTGGAAGAACACAATTTGTTACACGACGTTCATCTGAACGATTTGGTGAAGCTAGTGTATTAAAAACGATGGAAAGTCAGTTATGGTATGGTTCTGTATATCAGTCGAAGGTCCTCGACCACGGCACCATGAATCAACACCAATATAAGCGTGTATTGGAGGATGTCTTGATGCCATATATCAATGATTTAGATATGAATCAAGACCCTTCGACATTCATGCACGTTCAGGCACCATGTCACATGGCCAAATCCATCCGAAGCTTTTCGGAAACGCACACCTTGCGCGTGTTACCTTGGCCGGGTAATTGTCCCGACCTCAATGCAATTGAGAACGTGCGGAGCGTTCTAAAATCACGCGCGTATTCGAGAAGAAACACTACAAAACAGGAACTAGTAAGAAATATTGAAGATGTGTGGCAAAATGTCACAATTACACATTCTACTAACGCTTGCATAGACAGTATGCCAAAAAGAATAATAGCAGTTATAAAAGCCAAAGTAGGCATTACAAAATATTAGTTATATAATTATAAGCAGTTCTGAATAGGATATAGAATATATATAAAGAATTTAGCAAGAAGTCTTAATAAATTTGGCATGGACTGTAATATAATCATGACCATAGTACTTTAACTTTAATATCTACATATATTATCTTTGCTATGTTTACTGCCACATTAGTTATATTGCATCATCATATAAATACATATCTTATTCAATATACTCCTCAAAACCGGATCAATAGATTAACTGAAGCAGCACTAATCGACCCGCTCGGGGAGACCTAGTGGTCGGGATGGTCGGGTATATATCGTACCGTCTTACGGTCCTTCCTTCTACTGGTTTACTTGTTCAGTCGTCCTCATCGTCGAACGTTGAGACCCGCATGTTATGGAAGGTATTTACAGCGATCTGGTCGACCGTTTACGCACGCAAACCTAAACACATGGCTTACGACGTTCGCTTATACCCTCTATCACGCCGTCAGAATCAACGGATTTCCTTCAAACATCCGATTCGGCCTTTTGCTAATTTATTCGGCCGGAATGTGCGACATAGCCACAACAAAGACGCTGATGGTAGCAGCTAGTTGCGGTTGAGAACGTGTTGAAAAGGAAAGTCTTACAAAGGATGTTCCAAATAAAACATTTTCGAAATCAAACCTGATATTCAGATCAATCTACGAGGTCGCCCTGAAATGTTTCCGGAATCGACAAGGAAAACACGGTATTGATGTCGCTTTTTATTTTCATTATACAATGTAACTTCCTCGAAGATCAATAGACTTTGTAAGATGGCGCTGAAATTTTGACAGTTGCCATAAAAAAAGGTTGCCTTTGCCGACCAATGAATCCACTTCAACCTTCGTGCGCCATCTGTTGTCCATTCCGGAAACATTTCAGGTCGCCTTCACAGCTAAAAACTAAAATGATGGAATTATCACGAAGAAGCACTCCTTTAATGTACGCTTCAAGAAAGAACAAAGACAAGTCGAAAATAAAATACCAAAAGAGTAAAGTATAAAATATTGTATCTCAACTTACTTTTCCTAGAACTCTATTCTAATTGCAATTACACTAGTAATCCCTCTCTTTTTTTTTATCAGCTTCTTTCGATGAAAATTTGCAGCGCGCAGATTCGCGTAAAGAAAGACGAGGATAAGTCGACTTGATCTCTTCCGCGTTTCCCGACCGTCGACGTCGTCCTCTAATAAGAAAGATTAAAAAAATGGCCGCAATCAGTCTGGCTTACTTTTTTAATTAACAATGTCCGCTTTTTAATTTTGCCTCATCATTGCTCCTCGCGATTCGGCGTAATTTAATTAAAGGCGGATGAAAGTAATGTTCCTTATTTATCAACGTTCCGAAAACGTCACAACGTCCGTCCTATTATTTTATCTTTTCCCTCATTTCTTTCGGTCCTTTCAACTCTTCCCGGAAAGCTGAAGTATAAGTGCCAAAGTCGCTACGATGAAACGTGTTTTTTCGCTGAAAATCAGGCAGATTCCCCACAAAAATCGGGTGTAACAACTGTCACTACCAAAGAGCATCTCTACATTGTTCGAATTTATCTTTAGTGAAACAAGGGTATGGGGAACATTTCTGACTTTGAGCATGCTTATTGAACTACGTCGGAGCTACGTAAATGTGTTAGATTTCCAAAAAAAAAAACTACGTTTATTGGGATATATACCGGGTGTTATTCTAGACGTGACCACTGGCGTTATGCTGGAAGTTGTAATTCCTAGAACTTCAAGAAAACAGTTTTCATTACAGAAATGACTACAAGTAGCTTCAGTGAAACATTTTTACGTTTCATATTTGCCCGTAAGAAGGCTGCTATGGTAGCTAATAGTCAATAAGAAAAATCAAATTCCTTGTTGAAAATCGCAGAATGACCCGTAAATTTGAAGACGCCAGTGAACACAGTTAATTTGGGATGAAAATGATTTAAGACTTTTCACGGTACCATACTTCATTAGAGCAGGGGAATTGGAGAAGAGAGATATACTAGAATCGTCACATACGAGGGCGGATTTTCACGCCCCACCTCTCATCTACTTATAATTTGTTGCTTGATTAATGTTTTTGATATTTAGTTAACTGACATTTGTAGATTATATTTACATAATCTCGAGTTTGTATCTCAAATTGTTGTTGTTCTGTGACTAATTGGATCCCGTAGAGCAAAGAGCCGTAATTTTCTAATTACAAAAAGGGCATGATGCCAACTCAAATTCACAAGGACATTATGGAAACTATGGGTGAGTCTTCAGTTTCTTATGATATGGTGAAACGCTGGTATCGACATCTTAAATGTGAAAGAACATCCTGTGAAAACCTGCATGCCGGTGGTCCTTCCTTAACGGTAATAGCAGACAAAAACATTAAAAAGGAACACGATGTCCTACTGCAAAACCGACGAATATGAATCAGGGACATTGTGGAAGATACTGGCTTATAATATCATGTGGTGCACAACATACTGACTAAATAATTCGATATGGAAAAGATGAGTGCAAGATGGGTGCCCCGAATGTTAATCATTGAACAAAATAGAAATCGGGTCTTGATTTGTAAGCGTCTTTTGAAAAGGTACCAAGCAAAGAAAGAGAACTTTCTCAGTCGGTATGTGACCATGGATGAGTCATGGGTGCACCACTATCATCCCAAGACCAAAAGTGCGAAGTAGAGAATGGAAACATCACGGTTCTCCTCCTCCACGCAAATTTAAGATCGTGCCGTCTACTGGAAAGGTTTTGTTATCTGCGTTCTGGGATGCTCAATGCTCCTGACCTATTTGGAAAAGGAACAGAGCATTGCAGGGGCCTACTGCGGACAATTGATTTCTAAATTGCTAATTTCTAAATGTGCTGTTCCATCAGGATAATGCTCCCAGCCACGCAATCTGATATTGCTATAGCTACTATACACCAAGCAAGCTTTGTGGAACACCTGCCATATGCGCCGGATCTGGCCTCTAGTGATTACAGGCTGTTTCGCAAACTAAAATAAATCTTACGTTGGGTTGTTCCAGTAATTGTGAAGTGATGTAAACTGTAGAGAGGTGGTTTGCAGCGGTCGGGCAAAAATTTATCCAGGAGGCTGTTGAGATGTTGAAAAACCGATGGGCCAAGTGCACTGGTATAGAGCCAGACTATGTCGGAAAATAAAAAGTATAATGCCACTGTAGTATTACTGTAAGGGAGTCAGGAGTACAGCATAGAGATCCGCCTCGTATTCCATACTATCCAGCCCATTTGCACGAATCAGGGTATGTTTGAAAGGCAATTTTATCTAAATCTGAGCTTAATATTGAGTGGTACTTAAAGATTTTCAATAATTTGGCTAGAAGGCGCTTTTTGCAACAGCAACAACTACTTTAAATTTTCTACATCGTCGTTATTAAATCTTCCAATTTTCGTTGATTATGACTAACATGAAGGTGTTATAAATTCCCCACTTCTAAGTGGATTAATTCGTTCTGGGTTTCTTTTAAGGGTTCGCTGTGAGTCATAGTTTCCTGTATTATTCCCTTCCACCTCCTCCTGTCCTTGCATTTTGAATTCTAATCTCGTCACTTCTACCGCCTTTACGACTTCCTTTTAGAACATCTTTCTTTCGCTCTTTTTCTATTCCTGGGTTCTATCGGGTTTTACTGTATTATCTTATTCACAGGTAAACTCTATTCACACAAATTTATTAATTATGGCGAACGCAGCGTTTTGAGAGCACGCGGACACTCATTGTCAACCGTGTTACCGACTGGGTCGGTAACACGTTGTACATTCCTGCGTATATGTTAAGAGAGATATTTTCGCTGTATGTGAAACAATATTGTCAGATTTGTAACCGTATATGAGATCTCACTCATCTTCTTCTGGACGTTTGGTTAGCAATTAGACACGAACTGAATATACTTGATAGTGCACTATTCTGGTAAGGGTATGTGGATATGTTCATTCAGAATCTATCTGGAATGATATATGCCCTACGAACGATGTCAACTGAAGTTCAAATTGAAGCAGCGTTGTCGGCTTATCATGTATATGTAGAATTGTATGCCAACATGATTTTCATCCTCTGTTAATCTTACCTTAGAAGCATCTTTGTTTATTAAACTTGCTCTTATTATTGACTAAACGCATTGCACCAATGGAAGTGAATATCATCCAAAGATAATAGCCCTCATGCTGCAATCTGACATCTGAATCCTCTGGTTTGTGTACTTATAACTTGTGTGGCTTGTATTAACAACTTCGTCTACAAAGAAAAGACTCACCTTTGTTCACTTACAATTCAACCATATTTACATACACATTTACAAACAGAAAAGCAACTGTTGCATATTATGCCAGAAACGTCATCTGTAATATTTATTAAGCATCTGCGTTAAGCATAGGAACTCTTCCTTTCGATTTCTTAAATCTAAGCAATCCATCTAACAGTGTAACTACTACGAAAATTCCTCAGAGAGACATCAACAACAACCTGTCAAGGCACTACCGCCACCTGTCGGGATAATATTTCAACTTCAATCACATTTAACGTATCAATGCTTTCTTTATCAAATCTCGGAAAAATCCCCGTCGAGTGCAAGAGGAAAAACGATAGAAAGAAACGGAAAAACCCGTTTTTAAAAAGCTTCTCCTCTCGTTCGAAAGGCTTTAATTCCGTTGATGTGTGGCCGGGGATTGTGTACGTGTGTACCGACCACTGCCGCTTCTAATTAAGAAACGTTATAATTAGAGGAAATGCTCCTCCGAGAAAGGATATAGAGGTTTTCAATTAAATACCCGTGTATATTTTGGGGTCGCCTCGGTACTTTGCCTAATTTAAAACGTAACTAGGTCGGAGGTTTTGAAGCGTTTTTGTCGTACGTACCTTTTAGGAATTACTCTGAAATTAACGCTGTAATTATTGATGGGACGGCTGTCTTTGTTGGGGTTTCATTTTGAACAAGCGAAAGCGACTATTAATTACGATTTTCAGGGATTGTTTAATTAAAGATAAACACTACTGTAGACCATGTAACGCTACGTAATACATAGTAGGTCTTGGCCTGGATGGAATTAAAAGAAAACATCGGGTTTCTACGGGCTGTTTTTAATGTTATTTGAGGAGATAATTTTCAGAATTTCTTAGAGAAACAAGATAATTATTGGGTATGGGAATTTGTTTTAATTGCCTTCTCACAGATGGCAGTGATAGTATGTTTGCATCTTTCCTATCGTTTCGATACATGAATTTAAAAGCTGGGTATGTAAGCTGTTAAATGCAATATAAAACTGTTGTTTGAAGTACAAATAGGAAGTTTACAAAAAGCAGCATTTGCGGGACGTTCTTTTCCACTACTATCTTCTGAAGAACATGGAGATGTGCTGTTCGTTTGTGGGTGTATATAGCCACCATGCTCCATCGGAGTCAACTTGCAGATATACATAGGTTCTAACGCTTCAAAAGTGGTAATTTCGATGTTAACGGCAAAGAATGCGATGGTGCCCCAAAAAAGTTTCAAAATGGGGAATTGCTTGATATTGATCCATGTCAGATACTTGAATGTTGATCGATCCACCGTTGAAAAACGCCTACATACCCTAGAAAAGGTTCAGAAGGTAGACAATTGGGTACCACACGAGTTGAAGTGAAGGGATATTGAGAGGCGTTTAAGTGACTATGAAGAAAGAGTTCTTTTTGCGCCGAATCATCACTGGCGATGAAAAATGGATCCACTACGACAATACCAAACGCAAACTATCATGAGTGAAGCCAGATGAACTAGGTCCATCAACACCAAAGCGCCATATTCACGAGTTAAATGTTATGCTCTATATCCGATGAGTCATGCGGGGTGTAGTCTATTATGAACTACTGAAACCGTCCAAAACTACCAGTTTTCAACGTTAACGACTTCAAGTAACGCGTTGAAACAAGCTACACGAGAAAAACTGCTGATCTTACAGCACGACAACGTTAGGTCACATGTTGGGCAACTCATCTGGACATACCTAGAAGAGGTGAAATGGGAGGTTCTGCCGCATCCGTGGCATTCAGCAAACATTGTGTCTCCAGACTATCGTTTGTTCCGGTCGATGCAGTCGGTACTTACTGAAGAGCTTCACCTCATATGAGAGCATACAAAAAGAGGTCGAGGAAATCACTCGAGGAATCCGTTTATTGCCCGAAAGATGGGCGATAGTTATAGCTTCAGATAAAAAATACTTTGAATAGAATCATGTCATATTTTCGTATTGAAACTGTGTTTTTTTCGACATAAGAAAACAGTTAAAACTTATTCCCATACTCTACAGTTTCACGAATTTTATGGCTTCTTTCTTTAGACATCGTGTATTTCTAAATCAAAGTTACTGTTTTTGGAGGCTTCCTGTATCATTTCAAAGATATTGATTCTTGTCCAAACACCACTTGTGTTCTAAAGGGGAGACCAGGAACTTACTAATTGTCTTGTGTTTTTTATAAAAAAATATTAAGCATCTCCCCTTGTGGTTAGAGATTTTTCTTCTTTTTCAAAGAGTTGCAGGTTTTTCTTTTCAGAAATTACTATTAGTGTCATTACAGTAATACTTTAGCAAGTGCAGAAGTTGGGCTTCATGAATATAACCAATGATGTCCTCCTTAAGATCACCAATTCTATTTTGCATTGTGAACTTTAATAATTTCACGTGTAACATGCCTTCCGGCTTGACTATATCTTCAAATCCTCTGTTAGCTGATATTATGCATGAGTTTGAATTTGACTTCACGCGGGGTCGCATCGTTGGCCAGACTGAACGCGGCGCTTCGCAACGTGAAATAAGTAAATTTTTAAATATTCCGTTGTCCACAGTTAACCGTGTGATTACACAATGTAAACGCAAGGAAAAACAACAGCGGAGCCGAGACCAGGTCGGACCTTCTGAAAGCAGTAAAAGGGTGTTTGTGCGCGAAGTGTTAAGAGAACCGCGGAAAAGTACAGCTGAGCTTGCAGCAACTTCACAGAAAAGTCAGCGCACCGTTCTGCGATAACTCCACAGTGTGGGGATGTATAAAAGGATGGCAAAGAAAAAACCTCTCCTTACGGCGTTTCAAGAACGGCGCCAAATGGCTTGGGCAATCGAAATGCGAACGAAGCCCGAAGAGTCTTGGCGGTCTGTCATTTTTTCAGACGAAAGCAGATACTGCCAATTCAGTGATGGTGGTCGTACGTGGGTATGGAGACGTAACTGGACGAGAAATTTTTGCATCAGACGGTGAAATACGGCGGTGTGAACATCATGGTATGGGGCGCGATATGGTATGGTGGAAATTCGCAATTAGTAATCTGCGACGGAAATATAAATGCGGCAAAATATATCCAAATATTAAGAGAAGGACTACTACCGATATTAGACAACGCCATTTTATCTAAAGAAGACGGCACTTTTATGGAGGATGGAGCACCCTGCCACAAAGCAAAAACAACAACCACATGGAAAGAGGAACAGGGGATTCGGATTTTACCATGGCCAGGCCAATCACGAGACATGAATCCGATAGAGAATGTTTGGCACATAATCCAGATAAATATGGTGAAACGACCCCGAAAACCCAGCAATAGGGAAGAACTCGTGGCAGCTGTTACAGAAGAGTGGTTAAATATACCAAAAGACACCATTAATCATTTAATAGATTCTATGCCACGACGACTCGCAGCACTTCACGCAAGTAAAGGTGGATTGACAAAATATTAGTCTAATTTAAACATTTTAAAATATTTTGTATATATAACGAGAATAGAATCTTCTTTTTAATTAGTAGGTGTCTATTTTATTCTGTCACCCTAGTGTATTAGATCTTTCCTGTATTACTTTCATAGACATACTACTAAAGACAATCTTGTCTTCAATATTTATTACAAAGCATCCCATATAGGCATAACAATTAAGAGCCTTTCTAATCACCCAATCGAACATAAATTGCTACCATTTTACAGTTATCTCTATAGTCAACATTGAGTCAACATCGCACATAAAAATTTTAAAACAAAACTATATACGACTCAACAACTTGCATAATGCTAAACAACTATGACCCATCTATAGTGGATAAATTGTTAACTCATTTGAAGAATAGTTTTGGATAATGTATAATGGTTTGTTGACACAGCTTCTTAACTCTTACAAATATTGTTTTCTGAAGAAACCTTAAAAAGCTGAGTACTTTAAAGAGTTTCATTAATTTCCTCCAATTTTACTGCAGTTCCCAATGTATCCCTTGATCTTGCCGTTTCAGCATGCTGACATATTGCTTTTTGCTAGCCTTTTTACTTACAAAAACACCAGCTTAGAACATTCACTAAATCGCAGAAGAATTAAAGGGACAACCATTAACTCCAACATCACAGTCCCTGTCCATTTTATTAGGACCACCTTCTAGGTTTAAGCTATTGTGCTATGTGTTTCCAACGCGATAATTTACAAATACAAGTATAAAATGCAGGAATAAATATCTTTCTAAAAAAAATTGAGAAAGTGCCACGTAGTACCCTCTTCCGCATTATTATCCCTTTCATGAATCGTCCTGTACTGTATAAAAGATGGGTAGAGACAAGATTGAAAGACACAGTAATTCGTAGAATGTTATTCGGATTGGTTGCTATTGTAGAAGGAATATTTATCTGTTTATGTATGTAACAAGGTTTTTTCCGTGTTTACGTGTTAGTGTTGCACTTTAACTTATTGCTTGTATACGCTTTACATTTTTTCGTTACGAAGGGCCTTACACATTCATGCACGATATGGCACCATGCCGCATGGCCAAATCCATCCAAAGTTTTTCGGAAACGTACACTCTGCCGGTGTTACTTGGCCGGGAGATTCTTCTGGCCTCAATGCAATTGAGAATGTGTGGGGTGTTCTGAAATTACTCGTGTATTCGAGAAGAATATTGAGGGTATGTGGCAAAATGATGATGGCAGTTAGACATACTATTAACACTTGCATGGACAGTATGCCAAAAAGAATAAGACCAATTAGAAAACACAAATTAAACTTATATTTATTACAACACGTTTTTCATTATATATTTTAACAAAATCGCTATTGTAACAAGTGGCCCTAATAAATTGAACACGGACTGTATATTAACAGCGTACACAGTTAAACAACGATTAAGATCTCCGTCATCAAAAACAAATTCCGCCCCGGTTAAAGTTTAGCGAATGTATCAGAACTTCCGCAAGTTCCAATTAAAACGTCAAAATTTCATCGCGTATAATAAATGCTTACTTTGAAGTCGCTCGGTGAAATCCGCGCATTATGCGGAGCAATTTTAATAAGGCCCTCCCAGCTATACGTACATATGCGACTACATTAACGGATAACTCCGGTGGAGGTAAATTAATTAGTACCGCTAGTGCCGGGGTTTCGGTGCGAATCAGAGTGACATTTCGTAGAGATGACTGTTCTCGGCAAATTTGAACCGAATCCACCTGTAATAGGACGCAGTTAGTTAGTATTTCGTATCCGTGATACGAAGTACGGGACTTAATGGAAGGAAAACAACCGAAAAGCGAAAGGGTATTCGGGACATTGAGCGTATCGTGGGCCCCGCAGTAAACAAAGGTATAGAGGACACGTTATTCCTATCGGCTTTTATCTCGGCGTGTCCCTTTTAGGTATTGTGCGGAGTAGGTATGCGTAAGTACGTTTATTTCGGTAAAGGTCTGCATGTGCAGATACCTAAGGCAATAGGAGCTGCGCAATTAAACTTTTATTGACGTATAAAAACGAGAGGACACGCTTGTACCATATGCATGGTCCTATTGCGAACCTCGGTAGTGATATGGGGTGGTTTTAGTGCTTTGTGTCTTTGTTCCCCGGGTGTATGCGATGGGGACGTATAAAATATTCATATTCGTACATCTGCTTGACGTCTTTGTTTTAGCATAGTAACAACAGAACTAACTAACAAATGGAATGTGGTACCGTGCGGATGCGCCTAATATGAATGACTGTATGAAGGTTATTAGGAATCATCAAGAACAGTTTTAGCTATAATTCTGCGCGATTATTTAACACCCCTCCCGCTTCCTTTAGATATCAAGAAATTACCATTTAACGCATTTAGAAGTGTTATAATAACTAATGAATAAGCAGCTCTGCGGTACATAAACAATTGGAGTTTTGTAGTATAATGGATGCTTTGCTTCACAACAGAGAATCTCTTAAACTGTTGAAGATAATATATTCAGCAGAAATGGTTCTCGTTTATATTACCTTCTTTTGTCCTTGTTTCTGTATTTATCACTTAATTGCGATTAAATTATTACATTACCGCCTTATTTGTTAGATTAGAAAATTAAATAGAATACCAGATGTTACTCCCATGCTTCTAAGTCTTCATCTAAGACGTTTACTTTAAAATGCAGCTTATATACTGTAGCGAACGTCCCGGTAGATACTAATTCCACCTAAGCGTCTTATATAATATGTTTTTCGCTCTATTTTAAACCTCCGCTTAACGTTGTTATATCAAATAAGGTAGGATTACTGTCTCATAAGCTTATATTAAATAAAAATCCTATTTAATTCTTATTAATACTGATGCTACCCTCAACATCGCCAGTAATAACTTTTCATGGAAGCAGAAGCGTATTTAGCATGGAGCTATATAAAGTTTAATATTCATTAGCGTAAAAATACGCGGTATATTACTTTACGGAAAAATAAATAAATAAATAAAAATCTGTTAATCAAACGTTTCATATTTAATAAACCCTATTCGATAACTCTGTTTGATGATGCAGCGTTAGTTCCGGTTCATTGTTCGCGTATACAGAATGAAAGCTCACGGTATACTATCCCATCCTACCGCATGAACTCGTGGAAGCGCTATTAAATTTATATGTAAAAGTTTGGCGAATTTTAGGATTGATTAGCAAATGGAAGCATTGCTCTCTTTTCTATTTTTGTTTTTGATGAATATTGACATTAATGCATATATGTGTACAGTATGTAATGGTATTGAGAATTAATTACAATACAATAACCTTGGATACATTAAAAAAGTTATTGAATCTACCTCTTTTTTCGTAATGTATTTTTGGTTTAAAAGTGTGTCTTTATTTTACCATAACAATAATCGACGTGTCATATGCATTGAAAGAAATAAGACGCTGTCTTACTTCTGGAACAGCGTTAAAGTGTAACGTATACAGGAATACTCGTAATAAAATGCCTTTTTGATTTTATAGCCATATATACAGTATTCTTCGCAATTAGTACATATTACATACGCCCTACACAATTTTTGCTGATTTTTATATGAGACTGTTTATTAATTTGGTTGTCTTGAGTCATAAAATCATATTAATTTTTGTGTATCACGTCAAAATTTAACTCTGTGCCATATTTTTTGCTCTTTGAGTAATAACCGGTCTCGGGTAAAAAGGGAAAGTTTCAATGCTATGCGGTGAATAACGTGGAGGGGTGAAGCGCGCGGTAGGGAGAATCGAGTACCCGTATCGAAGCGCGCTTGTTCAGTATTACTCGACTGGTCGCTGTGAGTGTTGGTCGGTAAATACATATTTAGAATATGTCGCGGAAACGACTAAATATAGAATAAACTAAAAAACGTAATAGCTAGTACGCCAGATTTAGAATACGAAAGCGACAGAATTAAATGTGTAAAGTGCGACAACAATTTGACGTGTACCAGCAGGTGGAAGTGTGAACACCACCAAAAGAGTATAGAACACTCTTCTGCAATCCGCGGTGTTGTTTTCTTCTATGTAATTTACCGTTTACTTTACTAGATTCGGATTACACATTACCAAGTCGGATATCGTTAAGAAACTTTATGCCATCTGTTCGTCACTATGTTGAAAGAGGAATTAAAGCAGCATTGAAAGCTAAAAAATTGTGATTATGTGTGGACGAAGCTTTCATCCTGTATTTTACTTGCTTCCAAAAGAGTTGCAAAATGTACTGGCGACGAAATATTAAAAGTAGTGTTGAAATCATGTGAAATATGTCAAAATCCATATGCAACTTAAGATTTTGATGAGCAAAATTTTGACGAATTTTCAAAGGGATACCCCTTACGTTTTGTGCGAGAAAATGTGATGATTAACTCAATTACGAAACCTGTTACACCAACACTCTTTCTGGTATTATTATCTCTTTACCTCACTGTAATAGTAAAGTGGACGTAATCACCACGCATTAGTATATTGGTCTAACGTTTTCGATTAACCCATTTTGAATTTAGTCGTTTGCAATTTTATATTCAGTAAATATTTGAAGGAACATGTTTGTATTATTTTAGATGAATCCACAGAACAATATTTCCTTTAATAACATCTTTCCTAGTGTTACAAACGTTAGATTTACATACTAGATGTATAAATTATATATTAATATACGGCTGTGGCCATATGTATTCGCCACCCTTTTTTGTTTTTTATTCCGACGAATATATAAGAAATAAAAGAAAATTGATCGATGAAAATCTTTCATTGTGAGTGCATACAGATATATACACATATTGCTTAATATTTGGTAGCTCCTCCCTGGGCTTTTATCACCGCACGAATTCGTCGGGGCATACTGCTCACTAAGTTGTAGCACTGTTCGGCGGTGATTTTATTTCACTCTTCGAATGTTTTTGTTTTTAAGCATTGCTTTGTGGTAGATGAATATTTAGCTACCTTTCGCTTTAAAATGTACCATAAATGTTCAATTGGCGATAAGTCCGGGGATTGTGCCGGCCATTCCAGGACCCGCACGTTATTTTCGTCGAACCAGTGCATTACTTCGCGAGATTTATGGCACGGTACATTATCTTGTTGGAAGTAATACTCTGGCTCATCATTATCGAATAATTTTAACGCACACGGTTCCAGAACTTCTTCCAACATGTCGATGTACGTCCGACTGTTCATTCGGACCTCGCAGACGAACAGTTCTCCGACGCCTATTGCACTCATGGAACCCCAAACCATTATGCTACCACCCCCAAACTTGACAGTCGGGATGATACAGTCTGGATGGAAGGCCTCTCCTCGTCTGCGTCGCACGTATTGAGGCCCAGGTTTACCACAAAGCTACCAACAAAAACATGAATACTGTTACATTTTGGAACCCATTAACCCATTAAAAAGAATAAAAACACTGTAGATACCAGGAATTGAATACAGAATACTGCAAATACAATAATTATGTATTACTTACCTCAATATTTGACTCATCCGTCCACATAACATTGGCCCAATTGTCAATGGTCCAGTCGCGGTGACTTTTAGCCCACAGCAGCCTCTTTTTCTTTTGTTGCGGAGACAACCGTGGTTTATGTCGAGCATTGTATCCACCTAAATTTTATTCACAAAGGCGTCTTCTAACCGTGCGAGGAGAAATAGCAACATTATGTAGCCGGAAAAGCTCACTGGAAAGCTGTTTAGACCCTTTTTTCCGGTCTCGCAAAGACATCCGCTCTAAGACTCGCTCATCTCTGCTAGTTGTCTTTGTATCGTTTTATCGTCATTCTAACTGTCGATCGCGCACATTTCACTTGTCGGGCAATAGCAGACACCGACAACCCTTGCTTTTCAATTTGTCCTCGCTCACCACAATTTGTCCTCGCTCTACCTCCGTCAATTCGCGTGTTTTCGGCATTACTATTTACTGTATACTATCGTATTACACAGACAAAATCACAGACACAATATCTTCACTCTAACTAGCTCAACCTTACTCTTACAACTTTTAAGAAAGACTGAAGAAATATTCAGAAATTACAATTTTACGTCTATTTTCTAATTTACTCAGAATGGCCTACAATTAACCATTAAACTCTCATTACCAGGTACCTAGTTAAGTCCGTCATCGACCCTGTTTCTTAGAAATACAATAATATTCGTGTAACACGTTCAAAACGAGAGTGGCGAATACATATGGCCACAGCTATATATTATACAACGCTATGTATGAGTATTACTAACTTCAACTATTATTCGTTGTACTTATCATCATGTTTGCTTCTTCGGATAATTTAATAATTTGTGTGTTTTTTCATTCATCTCATTAATTGTTGCGCTGCATACTTACAGCGTATTAACTGGAATTTCGATTGTTAAATCTTTGTTTCAATAACTTACCAATGACGATGGTACACGTCATGGGAGTTTCATCTCAATTTGAACTTTACATTATTTATTTAGATAATTCGCCATATAAAATCTTTGGCACTTTAAAGTCTTGGTTAGAAAGAAGTAAGAATTCTGCTCGAGTATCATTGTAAAACCACATTGGATATGTATATTTTAGTAAATAAATTAGTGTTAGTAGCATCCATTTTCTTTCATGGAACATAACTAGTACTAACATATAGAGAGTGCTCTATTCCATTGGTAAAGATGAATGTCTTTTAGTGAAAGGTGATAGAGAATATCTTGAGAGTGCTTCGTAATATCAACGGAAAAGTATTCTGGCAGGATACACATTAAATAACGCTTTCAGGATGGAAAAATTTTGTTTACAACTTAATTCCGCTAATAAACCCGCTAGCAACCTAGCTGAAGCGATGGTAAACCATCAATAAGATGCCCATTTCCTCTTCTCGACGCCTATCAGTACTTTTACCTCGGTAGTAACAGCGTTCGCCGCATTATACGCCGCGCTGTATTAACACCGACGGCTCCCGATGCTATTAGCCGTCGAAAATGCAAAAAGATACTTAGCTTCGTTAATCATATATTATTCGACGGTTGTTGATGGGTGTGGTAGAGCTTTTTTCGCGTCCTCGCATCGCGAAAAAAGCTCTACCTCGTTTTGATTATGTTCATAACCGCTGCCTCGTACACCTGAGCACAGGTTAGGGCACGCCCACGTCGTACGTATACGCTGGCGTATATAAAACAGAAAAAAAAAAACAAGCTCTTTCCGAGCTTCCAGACCGGCGAGACCTGGGGGACATTGGTAATGGGATCTGAATGACATATTTAACGACAAATGAACTGAAATCTGTGTTTGCGCTTTGAAAGCACGTATTTTTTTTGTTTGGTTCCATTATTATTGCGTAGAGGGGTCGATAGGACGGGACCCACCTTGGTCTTTTTCCCATTCGTGTTTATGCGGCGGATGTTAGCGGCCATTCAAAATACGCCGAATGGCATACGGTGTACGTACGAACGTCTTTCGCCGATTCTCCCTTTCACTCGTTTAAATTTATGACGGTGTTAATCCGGATTATTCCTTTTTTTTTGTATTTGAATGTGTTCAGTAAAAGAGTATAATGGCTTTATTTGTGAGGAACGTCGGAATATCATTAGGCGACGAAGAGGCCCACACAGGAGAAACTAACTTATTCATGTTGTTTACTATTAAGGGCAGGTTTATTCTGATAAATTCGCAGGTGACGCATTCTAATAGATAAAAAAACACAAGAGTGCGTTTATTCACCTTCTGATAGAAACAGTTGGTAAACTATTTATCAATTTATTATTTTATGCATCCGTTAAACCATGATTCTCTTCTTCACTTCAGGTTTTTTTTCTCCCAAATTTTGTTTTCCTTTATTCTTTCATTTATGTCGAAGATATTAAACAATAAAGAACCTAGCACCGTCCCTTGCGGAATACCATTGTTTGTATTTAAACTATCAGATATCCTATTGTTATATTTCACATTTTGAGTTCTATTATTTAAATATGAATCACACCAGTCCTTAACTTTGTCACAAATACCATACATTTCTAATTTCTTGATTAATAATTTTCTATCAATAGCTTCAAAAGCCCTACGAAAGTCCAAAAACACAGCTATCATAATATTTCCCTTACCAATTTCTTGCAATGACTTGTGACATATATCCACAATAACAGTTTCATATGAATGACCTTTTCTAAAATCTGATTGATTGTGATGTTTCGCTCATAAAAATCATATAACTAGTCCTTCTTGTTTCGTTTTTTAACGATCTACTGATTATTCTACAGATTTTTCGCAATTTTTTTTTTGTAATGTATATATCCCTTTCCCCAAATCATCCTCTGTGTCTGTTAGTAGTATGAAATCGTCAGCATGTAGGATAGAGTTTAGGGTGATGTTCTGGCCTAAATATATTCCTTTAGGGCATTTATTTTTCCATTCGTTTACAATAGATTCTTCTTTTTTTCGGTACAATCTAATATTTTGTTTAATCTATCTTGGCAGAGCTCTCTTATACCTTCCTCTTCAAGTAGATATACTTTGAAGACTTCTGCATTTGAATTCGTTGTATTTTTAATTTTTTCCACTTTGTATATGTTTCTATCATTGCTACTACTATGAAATTATATAATCGTATGTCTGGTCCTCTACATGCCCTTGTGCCTTCTACTCTACAGCTAATTTGTTATTTGTAATTATTGCCGATCTAATAAATTTATGAAAACGATTTCTGGGCTACAATCTGCAGCAAATTCTTTATAGGGTGATCTCATGAGAAAGGGCGAGTTCTTAAGAACGTTTTGGAACAGAGACATTAGGATCTTCTCCCACACTCTAGCTAACAGCAGCGATGTTCTCTGACGGTGCACAAACGAGGAGTCGTCTGGCATTAAGCCTCTTCATTCACATTCAACAAGAAATAACCAAAAAGTGAAGTTGATGAATTATAGAACGCATCGAAATTGACTAGAAAACAAAACCTAACATAATAATGCTGTTACATACAGCTGCTCATGGTATTGATCGAATCATTCACGGCAAAGACATTGTGAAGAGACAAAAAAACACGCGGACATGTTTCTATCTACCCGGTGTCGTCAGCGTGGTTTAGAGCGATTTTTTTGCTCAACATGTTGAAATTCTTTATCGGCTACTATCACTGTATCTAAACTTATAGTTCAAGTGAGCATTCTTGGAACTATCTTGTGCCACAAGAATTTCAAATACAAGGAAGCAAGCGGGTGCAATTTCCCGGCCTTTCCCCGAGCAGCTCTCGGATTGCTGAACCAGATACCACTATTTAGTAGCATTATTCTGTTAGGTGGTGGTGGTGGTGATGGTAAGTCTGAGGTATTATTCGCGTGTGCAATTACCCTATGTACTGTTTGTGCGCGCCTTCTCCGGTTTAGCAGTCCGAGAGCTCCTCGGGAGAAGGCTTGGGAAACTGCGCTCGGTTGATTCGCTACGTTTGAACCGGCAAACGAGTGTGTTATCTTTGTGGCACTAGATGGCGCCAAGGACGTTTATTTGAATTGAAAGTATAGATATGCCGATAATAGCCGAGAGTGAATTGCAATTTGTTGAACTCGACACAAGGCTGATGACGCCGGGCAGGCAGAAACATGTTTGTGTGCAAGCGTTTTTTGTATCTTCACATTGTCTTTACCTTGAATGATTCCACCAATACCATGAGTAGCTGTATTTAGCAGCGTTATTATGTTAACACATGGGCTGAAAAGTCCCGGGCCTAACAAAGAAAACACGGTTTTTTTGGTTCAAAATTAGCTTTATTCATCAACGTAATCTCCATCAAGAGCAACGCAATTATTCCAGCGCCGCTCTAACATTTCAATACCACTTTTGTAGAACGATCTATCTTTTGCCTTAAAATAGGCCTCAGTTTCAGCGATAACCTCTTCATTCGTGCGAAATTTCTTACCGGCGAGCATTTTCTTGAGGTCTGCGAACAGCCAGTAGTCGCTCGGAGCCAAATCTGGCGAATACGGTGGATGTGGGAGCAATTCGAAGTTCACTTCATGTAGTTTTGCCTTTGTTTTGATTGACTTGTGACACGGTGCGTTGTCTTGATGAAACAAATTTTTTTTCTTTGCCATATGCGGTCGTTTCTTTGCAATTTCGGCCTTCAAACACTCCAATAACGCTATATAATATTCACTGTTGATGGTATTTCCTTTATCCTCAAGATAGTCGATGAATATTACACCACGCACATCCCAAAATACCGAGGCCATAACCTTTCCAGCCGATTGTTGTGCTTTCGGGCGCTTTGGACGAGGTTCACCAGTTGCTGTCCACTCAGATGACGATCGTTTTGATTCCGGAGTGAAGTGATGGATCCATGTTTCATCCATTGTCACATATCGACGCAAAAATTCCGGTTTGTTACGTTTAAACATGGCCAAACACTGCTCAGAATTATCAACACGTTCTTGTTTTTGGTCAACAGTGAGCAAACGCGGCACACACTTTGAACAGAGCTTTCTCATAGTCAAATACTCATGCAATATAAAGCCAATACGTTCTTTTGATATCTTTACGATGTCAGCTAACTCACGCAACTTCACTTTTCGATCATTCAAAACGATTTTGTGGATTTTTTTGATGTTTTCTGGTGTTACCGCCTCATTTGGACGTCCACTGCGTTCTGCATCATCGGTGTCTCTACGACCACGTTTGAAGTCAGCCAACCAACGTTTTATTGTTGTTTCTGATGGAGCGGAGTCCCCATAACACTTTTCAAGCAATTGCGTCGCTTGAACGGTATTTTTTCCCATCAAGAAGCAGTGTAAAATTAAAACACGAAATTGTTTTTGATCCATTGTTTTGAAAATAACAAAAGTAGCGTGACTCTTAGCACAATAACTCACAAACTAATGAATAGAATATCATGAAATTTTCACAGCTGTCTTTTGAAGGTTAGTACTAACTGAGAGAAAGGTGACTGCAATAAAACTAGCGCCATCTATGTATTAGGCCCGGGACTTTTCAGCCCATGTGTTGGATGCTAATGAATCAAGTTGGTTGTAAATTTGGAATGCGCAAAAAGTTTGTCCAGTCGAAAATGCATTTTGATAATGAGTTTCAATAATTTCTAATCGTTGTTGAGTTGAATATCTCTACAATAATGACTTTCGAGACATTACTGAAAATAGCTGTGACTTCCTGGCGCTAAAATTCTGAACGGTGTTGTTAGTGTTACATTTTAAAGTTTTAATGCTCTTATTGGTAAACTCTAAATATTTGTAACGGCTGTCGGTAATTTTCGTATTTCTCATTTAGTTTTCGTAAATAAACAATGATAAAAGTGAAACGGACATAGTGAAATTCTGGAAATTATTGGGTATTATTATTAGACATCAAATAGTAGAGTAAGTATTAATTGAAAAACAGGTTAACTTTAGAGGAGAACAATATCATTCATTGTTTTATAGTTAAGTGAGTGTAAGTAACTCTGTACAATGGAAAAGGTATAATTGGTTGCCCATTACCTCCATAATGCACCTAGGAAAGCGTTTATTTCATTGCAATACTGGTCAATACATATTCCCTTGATACCACGTCACTAACTCACGCTACGCTGTATAACAGTATATCAGCATTATTCACTCGAACGAAAAGATATTAACGCATGTTACAGAACGACGAGTTAGCTAAACAAACCGACGGTACACATACCGTTGTGAATTATCGTGTCGTGCCCATCGTATAGAGTTTCATAAGCATGTGTTACCCCCCTCCGATAATTTACAACTTGCACGGAGCGTTCGAAACATCGGTCTTAATTAGTCTAGACTCTACTGGACGCGGTCTGTATGTGCATATATGTTCGGAGCTTCCATCGTTGTTCCCCTCCCTGAAACGTTTTTAACCCGACGTCCGCTTATAAATTATCGCGGGTTGCGCGGACGCCATTTTCGGAGATCCCGACACGCGTGCTAACACATGTATTTTACGCATTTGGACGTGGACACGCACACCCCGACGTAATTATCGGCACTACATCGTGCAAGAACCACACCACCATCGCTATAGGGTCGATTTATCTAGGAAAATGGACGGTCAAATTGGACAGTAAGTGTGTATGTACCGACAGAGCTTGGAGGTGAATTAGATGATGTTGAAAAAAAATATATGATATTGAGATACATTGTGGGTACTTTGAAAGTATTCCTAATAAAATGAGTTTAAAGCCAAAGAACCCATTAGTTCACATCAAAAAGATGCCAAGAAAACAATACTTAACACGATACTGCTAAATACGTACAAATTCATGGTATTGGTAAGGATTGGGAAACTGTACCCACTTCCCCTCAACTACGAAGTGGAGAGTATTACATACATGAGAGTCAGCCTATGTCATCATCTCTAGAAAAGGTAAACGTACGTTAGACGTGCCATCTTGTTGGAATTAAGTGTTCCGATTACAATCATTAAAATCTTACAAAGCTGGCATAAGAAAGCTGATAATCATCTCCATATATGGAATTTACGGTTATTGTACAATTTTCTGTCATCTTCAAAAGAGAATGAGCCGATAATTTCTTAAGGCGACATTGCAAACCAAACAGTAACTTTTAGCGAATGAAGTGGTCTGTCATGCTTCCGTTTTGGATTTGTTGAACTTCAATAATGGCAGGTCTCCCTATTTACATGTGTGTGGTTTCAGTTGTATTGTTATGTAAGCATACGCATGTATCTGTATATATATATATACACTCCCGCTCAAAAGTGTTTAGGCACCCCTGTTTTCATGGATTATTCATATAGCATTGTGTTTACCAAAAAAACATTATAATAAAATGAAATACGTATTTAAAATGTAGTTCAGTAAGATGAACACCCATTATATCGCATAATTACTATCATTTACCTGCACTTGGTCGGCTTACCATAAACTGTTTATTGCGGTGCAATTACAATAACAATCCTTCTGAATTTACTGGGTAAATTTAGTCATCTGTTAGATTGTAGGTAATAATGTTTAAATTACATTCCTAGAAGATTATAGTGAAATCTGTAACCTATGGTCAGTTGTAGTGTGGTACTGGTTACTCTATTCACGTCGTGAGCGAAATATCGCGTGACAATTTTTTAAAATGCCTCCGCGAAGAGAAATTAGTACGGAAACACGTGCGCTTATAATAGCTTGCCATAAAAATGGCATAAGTAATCGACAAATTGCCCAAAAAAAGAAAATACACCACGTTACAGTTGACTATAACGTAAGAAAATATCGGGAAACTGGCAGTTTTCTTAATAAAAAACGGAGTGGGAGGCCAAAAGCGACAACATCTGCAGATGATTGCAGAATAGTGGTTACCAGCAAGTTAAATCGACGCAAAACGGCCCCGAAAATCATCGCAGAATTAAATGTAGGTCGCCAAAAACTAGTCAGTGTTTGTACAGTCAAACGTCGCCTACAGAAATCGGGCTCCATAGACGTATTGCGATGAAAGAGCCATTACTACGCAAACAAAACAAGCAAAAGCGACTTAAATGGGCTCGTGAACACCAACACTGGACCATAGAAGAGTGGAACAACGTCCTATGGACGGATGAGTCGAAATTTGAGCTGTTCGGAACCCGAAGACGTATATTAGTAAGAAGATCTGTGGGTGAACGTACCAGAGAAGAGTGTATTGCTGCTACCGTGAAGCATGGTGGAGGTTCTATCATCATTTGGGGCTGTTTTGCTGGCACTAGTGTAGGGGACATTGTGAAAGTTGACGGTATATTAAAAAAAAGAGGCTACCGCGAAATTTTGGAGAACCACGCAATACCTTCCGGAATTCGACTTTTGGGTTAAAATTTTATCTTCCAGCAAGATAATGACCCAAAACATTCCTCTAAATTATGTAAAGACTATTTACGCCATTTAGAAGAGGAAGGAACTCTCAAAATTATGGAATGGCCTCCCCAGTGCCCCGACTTGAATCCAATCGAGTTACTATGGGAAGAACTAGATCGGGAAGTACGGAAATCGGCTCCGACATCAGCTACTGACGTGTGGAACAAATTGCAATCGAGTTGGACCTCAATAACACAAGAAACTCTGGCAAAACACATAGATGAAAGCAAAATTTAAATTAAACGTTTTAATTTTCACATTTATTTAATATATTTTTATTCATGTACGTGTATCTGTACATAAAAAATAAATATTATTAACATTTTTACTGAGCTTTGTATATTTTTGCTGTCAGTGAGACACTTTTGAGCGGTAGTATATATATATCATTGTTGTGGGTCTTCAAAGATGCACATAATTGCACTAACGTTTTGTACAGTTTTACAATGGATTACAATATATATGACCTAGAGTCGGTCGTTTCAGATTCTTTACTCGGTTCAGGCCGAACTGAACTGCTCTACTGGACTGATCTGAACTGAACTGAACTAAACTGAACTAATGAGGGAATAATACGTTAGAATTTATATCAATCGCATGGCAATGAAAATCTTAAACTAATATATCATGTGAGAATTGTCAATCTCATTATCTGAAAGTAACTAACTGGATGTTTTTAGATAACAAAATAAACACAAGTGCGGACAATATATGATCAGCCGTTTACAAACAGATTTGACGTAAAAGCCTGATTACTAGGAAAAACGATATCAAATGCACGTATACAAATTACTATTCAAAAATGAAACAAAGAAATAATTGAATTTCATTTAAAATTATAGTAAGGTACACAACATCATATGTATGTACCTGTAAATTATATACACGAGTTTGTGCACAAGCGGACAGAGGGCGCAATACAGTCAGCACATAGTTGTATCGATAAGTCGTATTCATTGTCAACATATGATTGTAGTGTTTAGATAATTCGTTTTAATTTTTCAAATAAAATCATAAAAGTAAACACAAATATTCTTTTTATACATCAAACAGCATATTATTACATTTCCTATACTTATCTTAATATAATAAAGCAGGATATAGATGTAAGAAATAAAATTTTTAAGAAGAGTGAAAGACTGGACAAGATCTGAAATCGGGATATAAGAACAGAACTAAACATCTTCGACAATAATGGCAGAATAAAGGGAAACAAAAATAAGTTGCAGGAATACGTATTACTGATGCAAGTGACGAGATTGCTAGCCACAGGGAGATTTCATAGATGTGTAAGCAGACCATATAAAAGATGGCTATCGTAACAACAGGGAAGGTGCCTAAAATCTTAAGTGAAGAAGAAGAAGAGAATCCAGATTTAAAAGGACGTTTAGATACGCCAGTATAAAGCTTTGAACAAATTCTTTCACCGAATACGATTTTTTTTTCGCTTGCCAAATTCAAATCTACCCCATTCAATCTCACGTGGTCGGCCTGGAGCGAAAAAGAGTCTGCTGGTCGATTATTAAAACGAGCTCCGGCGAAATTATGGTCATCAAGCCCTCGGCTTCATAATTAACAACATTTAGAAAAACGGCATATTCCCTCCGGTTTATAACTTTTTAATTCGGTCATTCGTCACGTACCGGTCGCTACTGTAACTTTCCCGCGCTGATGACGACGTTGGCCGCGTTTTATCGGGAATTCCGTTTTGTTTCTCGTTTCGAAAACTAATCGGTTTTGTTTCGGGGTTTCTTTTTCGCAATGTTCTCGCTCTCCGCCTATATTTCGCCGAAAGCGCTAGGGAATTTAAGCGGCTCAACTAGGGTTTCGCAGCGAATGGCAGGTCTTGAAAGAAAGTTTAATTGCGAGAATGATTTTTTTTTAAAGGCGAGCTCGTAATGACGGGTTGATTGCTAGAATTTGTGGGGTAAAGCGTTACGTTGGTGAATAGGAGGGTTTTGCGTATAGAGCTGGAATGAAACAGTAGATAGCTTTTAAAGATTTTCTACGAAATAGTGCATGTGCTTGAACCAATTTTGGAAGCAGTTATTCCACTCGTTTGTTGGTACAGTAAAAGCTGCATTTTCTTGAGGCATTGACTGCTGCTTCTGACAATTAGAACCTTTGACCACGCAGTCCGTTTTTAATAAAGCTAGAGAAATCCCAGCGACTTAAATCCGGACTGTACGGAAGGTGGTCTGGCAATTCGAAGTTGTTGCATTAGAAGTCCAATTGTAATGAAGACGCAGGCTTTCACGGCCAGAGTCAGAAATAAATGAACTAGTTCCGGAATGATGACATATATAGAAATGAAATAAAGAGGAAAGAATAAAAAAAGGAAAGAAGATAAAGAGAATAATGAAAAGAGAGTGGTGAAAAAGAAAGAAGAGGTGAAAAGAATAAGAGAAGGAAAGAGAGAAGGGAGACAGAAAAAGCGGAAAAGAAAGAAAAGAAAAAGATGGAGAAGAAAAATAGCAAGGAGGGATATCACTCTTCTTTTTCTCTTTTCTTTTGTTTTTTCGTTTTCTTCTTTTTTCTTTTTCTTTTTCCTTTTTTCTTTTTCTTTTTTCTTTTTTCTTTTTCTTTTTGTGTTTTCTGTTTTCTCTTTCCTTTTTCTTTTTGTTTTTCTTTTCCTTTTTTAGTTTTATTTTTGCTCATCTTCATTCCAGTTCCTCTTAATGTTGAATCCCATATTTCTAAATTTTCTCCTGGTATAAATAAGTTTCCTTTCACTTCTTCTCATTCCGCTAAAAGATCTTCCCCGAATTTATCGTTGTTCTCTGTTTTGTCATCTTCGTTTGCTCCCGTCATATATGTGCTAGGCCCGGGACCTTTCAGCCCATGTATTAGAAACATTGAACAGATCACTATCAGCGGCATACGTGATCACGTTTATAAAAGAAGACGAAAACTCGACACATTAAATTACAAATATAAGCAGTATTTTATGTGCTAAAACAAGCCCTTCCATCCCCCTATAACTAAAAACAAAAATCTGCTTCGTTTGAATCCTTTTAGCTACTCAAAAAGCAAACATTTGATCCGTCTTATTTGCCCACCGTATCACAAGCACGACCGTTAATCGTCCACCCATCAGCATACATTTGGCGACGCAAACAAAATGTGTACAAAGTAACGTGATGGTGGCACGTTCTGTTCTCCCCCTTCCTTCTTTTGGCAGCTCTACCAGATGTCAGCAAAACGTTGTGCCAGCGCCATGCTTATACAAGCCGACAACAAAGAATAACACGATCCTAGAGGGCCCTCCGGCATGCATGCTAATTACAGCGCCAACTAGCGGCTAACCGTGCGAACGAATACATCACATAAATCTTCCGACAGCAGCCCTGCACTTTTCGCAGTGTTTATCGGAAAATGTTTGCGAAGATAATACTCTGACACTAAATCAATCCGCGTTCGGTCCGTACAAGCTTTTTCACTCTAATTACCGTCAATTTCGAATTTATACGGCATCTATCGGGCGAAAAAAGCCGACTACATCCCACGCAAAAACGACAAATGACGTCTGCTAGGTTCGAAGAACTCGGTCAGCGAAAATATGATGTATTTCATGCTAACATAAGCGAGAATCTTATCTCCGCGAATAGATAAAGTATCTTAGAAAACTGGCGTGGGTGTAGTTCGGGCGTACATCCTTCCAGATGGCGCTGCTCGCTCATTTTACGTTTGAGAAGGGCGGTGGATCTTCCCCCATCCATATAAAAGCTAATCGTATTAAGCGATCCTCTGGTATTGCGAGGTTGTAGTCGTAAATTGTACGGAGAGGGAGATAGGTATATTGGCAAGTGTAAAAACTGCCGAGTAAGTAGTGTGTGAATAAGAGGGCTTTTGGGAAATATCATAGAGGCAAACAAATTCATATATCTAGGTGAAATATAGGTTTATTTACACGTATGTGGATGTGCAATGCGATTCAGATAACTTTCAGGTGTTTCGCAAAGCTTTTACTAACAAAAGAATTGTTAGTTCAACGAAGAAAAGATAAAAGAAGTACTTTTGGACAACCTGGTTGTAATAGACTTATGTTTGGGGTTCTACATTTTATATCTCTCTGGTTGAAACATTCTACTTTTTCAATTTTTGATTTTCCTTGGGCCTTTGGACTTTCTTCCTCTAAGATTTTGATGCATACTTTCTTGAAAATCTTTCTAAACGTGGAACCTAGTTTTATAGAATGGAAACTCAAGCCTCAGAAATTAAACAATTTTCCACGTCTCTTGCTATTTTTCTTTTCTCAATATCATTTCTGTTTAGAAACTTTCTAATTTTGTGGCTTTTAATGTGTCTCATAAAGCTTTTGTTAACAAATAAATGTTATTTCAATGAAGAAAAATAAAAGAAATATTTTTGGACAATCTGGTGATGATAGACTTACATATATGTGTTTGGGGTTGTACATTTTGTATTTCTCTTATCAGAAATTTTACTTTAGTCAATTTTTGATTTTCCTTGGACCGTCGAACTTTATTTCTTTAAGGTTTTAATACATGCTTTTCTGTAGATGAAGGAAATTGAGAAATTTTACAAAGCAATAACTATTACTGACACAAATATCAAGTTAACGGAATCGTAAGCGTCATTGCGTTTTAATTAAGGTAAATCTTCTTTTAACTTCTCGACAATAACTGATCAAGAATTTTCGCTATAACTGCGAGAACTATGGGATCGTATAATAGACACAGCTTACATTTTCACACCACACAAATTAATCAGTTATCCATTCGTGGTGTGGAATGTGCTGAGATGCTTCAGTCTAATAATCTTTGTCTTAGAAATTCTTCTGAAAATTGGACTTCTTTTTCTTTCTAGATTTTGGATTTCCATTTTTTTAACTTTTCTAAGTCGTCGATGTGCTTGTTCGGCTTTTAAAGTTCTAGTTTTAGTCTTCTTTCTTTGATAGCATTTTTATTTCCAGGTAAGACAAGATTAGTAGTTACAGTTTGAAGGCTGGGTACTTCAAAATCGGTGAAAGTCTGAAAGGATCGTTTGAAGAGTTTAGAAATTAGGAACTTTGCGCCTTCAAAAATTTAGGTTCCTACTCGTTTATCTGCACCTAAACTACGCCCTTATTATTTCCAAGCGAAAATCGTACGACATCTTCCTACAATTTGCGACACAAACTCACTATCACCTGTCACATCGCCTCCTCATCTTCTCTCCGAAGTATGTACAAACTCCTACGACTACTCCAACCGATACATTTCGAAATAGTACGGTCGCCCTGCAAGGAAACTTCTCTGATTCAAATTTAACGATGTGACGACGACGATTTGATCAAAATTAACGATCTTATCCGTGACGAGACGGGTCGAGCGACGGGCAAAGGGAATCGCTAACGGGAAAACTGATTCTGTTTATATAAAAGGGAATCCCTAACGAGACGAAAACTCAATGATGTATGGAGCTTTAATGGATTACCCTTTCGGAACGTGAAACGCGCTTATGGAGGGCGGAAAAAGCGATGGGGTGAACGTGCTTTAGCACGCGCTGTCGGACATAGCAACGCCTATCATTTGGACGCAAAGGTACGCCGAACGGATTTTAAATTTCTTGAAGCGAAGGTGGGTTTAGAGCGGTTGAGATTAGAAAAAGGTTAGAAGTTTGGTGAAAATGCTTTGCGAGCAGTAAATTAAATGATGTGTTGCTGCTTTAATGGACTGTACTTTATCGTTTTAGAATAAATAACAGCAGTAGGTGTTAGACAACACTTATAAACATCCTACCTTAAATTCACAGGTATAGCAGTAAACTCCACTCACACAAATTAATTAATTATGCGGAACGCAGCGTTTCGAGAGCACGTGGGCTCCCATTGTCAACCGTGTTACCGACATAATTAATTAATTTGTGTGAGTGGAGTTTACTGCTATACCTGTGAATTGTACATCCACACAGTCCTTGCAATCGTCATCGTCATCCTACCTTAAACGCATATTTCTTCACTAATATCTCCAAGCTACGTTGGACTTTGTTAATATCATAGACAGTTAAAATTTTTGACTAGAACCTTATGTCAGCGTACGCAAAAAGAGGATAGTTTACTTGAAGAAGTAGATCATTAATATATAATATAAATAGGAGTGGAGCCAGGTTAGAACCTTGCGGAACCCCCGACGTCAGAGTGTACTCATCAGAACGGCATCCATTATAGACAGAACATCATCCTTGCGAAATCCCTTTGATGTTCTGGTACAAATGCGATTAGTTGCTTTCGATGTTTATTACCTGTGCTTTGCATCTTAACTTGCTCGATAAAAAACAGTTTCAACACTTCTGACATACAGATAATTCCAAATGGAAGCTGTCATCTCGGATAGTATTATGTAGGTATCTATGAATGATACGTGAAAATGTTGAAAATGGGATTAAAGTTGAATTAACAGATAAATAGTTACGGTTAGGTATAGACGAGACTACAGAGCGTAAAAAAAATTCAATTGTAAATATTATAATGCGTGTACTAGAACCTTTGAAATCGATGTTTGCAATTTTATGAGCTAGAGACTGCAAAAGTGTACTGGGGAAGCAATTACCAAGGTAGTTTCATCTAGTCAACCGTTGATATTGATGACCCTTCCAATTTCGATTTGCTGAACACATCAGCAACTATAAAGGAGGTAAGTATTTATGTTTTCGAAATACGTATTAAAACACAGAGAACATGCATTAATACTCCGTTAAAGTCAATAGACAAACTAATCTGTAAAACAAAAGGAACAAATTTCTGTTTTATTGTGTAACATCTTCCACAGTTACGTGTTTAACAGGAAAATACAATATAAAGATGTACAGAGCATAATCAAAATAAGGCGTGAACAGCTCAGTGCCATTCCCCATAAATAAGGGTTTGAAACAAGGATGCAATCTTTTCCCTACATAATTTAAAATTTATATTCAGGAAGATTTAAGTAACTGGGAAAAAAGATAGAATGGGAATTAAGATGGAAGATCGTCACTGCCTTACAAGTCTCTATTTCGATCTGGTAATTATAGCTTGTCGAAATTCAGACAAGAATACGAATATTGGGGACCAACAACAAACATGACAAAGACTGAATATATAAAAGTGGCGTGTAAAGGCGAAAATGGCCACCAGTACTTGCAAATTATAGAAATAAGAAGAAAAAACGAGTTCAAATACCTAGGAAACATGCTTAGTGAGGAAGGTAGATTGAAAATACACACCCAGGCCTTAAATTCCTTGCTGTGGTCTAAAGGATTGAGACTGGAAACAAAGTTAAAAATATATAGTCATCGTGGAGTCCATTCTAACATACGATGCAGAGAGCTGGCGGATGACAAACTGCAATAAAAAGAATGTAGACGCCATCGAAGTGGACTTCCTGAGATCATCCCGCGGAGTATTGAAATTGGTGCATGTAAGAAATGAAGAGATACGACGAAGAACAGGAAGAGTTATTACCAGCGAGGATCGAATCGAAACATGGACATGTACAAAGAATGGGTTAAGGTAGATGGCCGAGAAGGACACCACAAAATAGAAGGAGGAATAGAGACTAGCGGAGATCGAAATGCGAGATGCAGCAAAGGCCGTAGGACCCTCGCTATAATCACAAAAAAAAAACAATTAAACATCTTTATATATACAAAAAAAATCCCGACGCATTCTCCAGCTTAATTAGATTTTATCGAGCCGAAACATTTGACCAGCCCTATTTTGCAGTTACATATTACTATTCTTCATGAAATATATACAGATAAGGTATTTAAATGTTCATCCATTATAACGCGTGTATATACAGTAGGGAAACGGAGACTGACTGGTTCAACGAACTCCGTTAATTTTCGCATCGGCCATGAGTTCGAGTCCATCTGGCGCGCCGAAGATTTGGGAAACCTTATTGGTAAGTCACAAGCCGCTGTCTGCTTATTACGCAATGTAATCATTAGTTTAAGCAATTGTTCTTCTGCTTCTGGTGACGTTGTGTGTGCAAGAGAGTTATGGCCAGAACCAGTGGATGCATAACTTGAAGCGTCCACAGCGAAACAAGAAAGAATATCAGCAAATGAGTTACCTACGTCATTCTTGTTGAGCGCTGTTTAGCACGGGGAAAATTGCACAGCTGAGATGTCTAGATACAACTCTCCAGGTTATTCGGGTAGTATGTGGCTGTTGTCTATTTTAGCGTTGATAAGGATTTATAATTATTTTAAATTCATTGACGAAAAACGTATTTTTACTCCTAATTTGGGGATAACAGGGTTTCATTTAAATATTGGCAATCGTTGGATATATTTTGTAATTTGAAACGTATTTCTCAATATGATAGTTGGCTCTCTGAAACGAATAAAGGTATCCAATAGACTTTTTCTTGGTCAGAGTGATTAAGCTCTATATTATTATTATTATGACGGTTTGCTAACAGCAAATTTTTCCATCAACCGCAACCCAAATCTCCAAGAGGTTCTATCCCTAGAACCATCTTCCCCAAGTCCTCTCTTCTGCATAGCTCCCTTAATCCTCTTTTTCCCAATTCCTTCTTGCTCCTTTTTTCCTCCTATTAGCAGCCTTCTACTTACAAACCTTTTGTGGTAGTCTGCCCTGGTCCATTTTCCTCACGTGGCTATACCACAATAGTTGTATCTGTTCTATTTCATGTTTCAATGATGTGTCAACTTCTTCTTTCATTTCTTTCATAATCTAAAAATGTCTTCCTACAGCAGCGTCTCCAGTACATCATCTCCGCTGTTTTCCATCTCCTTATTCAATGCCCACACTTCACTTCCATAGGTAACACAGCTTTCAATAAAAGAGCGGAACATCCGGGTTTCTGTTTTCTTCGAAATGTTGTAATTCCACACCGCAGGGTGTAGTTGTCTGATTATAGTTCTTCCATTTATTATTTCAATAAATAACAAGCCTCTAATAAACAAATAAATGTGTTCAAAAACACCTAATTTATTAACGTTCAAATTATTGCCAAATCACAACATGGAAGGAAAAAAATTAATTTATTCAGCCAAATCGATTCTGCGACCGCATGGAAATTATTTATAGGTCCCGCATCGTTGGCAACATTATCTAATTATCGGTACGGTAATATAATCCATATCCGGGCCTAGCCAAGCCACGTAGGGGATAACAGGGAAATAGTAGATTTTCATGACAATTTAATGACCTATTGAATTGTACGTATGCTTTGAATCCGTTCCCCTTACATTGCCAAGCTATGCAACAGTTAGGAAGCTAACTGTAATATACTGAAATAAAGTACCTTTTTTGTATTGCGCCATATGAGTGTGTGTGTGGTACTTTTTACTATAGGCACTTGGAGTGGGAGTATTGTCCCTAGACACGTGCTAGCAATACAGTGTGCAGTTAACAGTTGTAGGGTAATGTTGAAATAAATAAATATAAAATAATTGAGTGTCATCACACTAACCATAAGGAATATATGTTAGCCCTTGTCAATTCCAGTAGTAATTGTCAATTTAGTATTTCCTTCTGAAGGCCACCTATCAAACGATCCGAACAAGATTTAGACCATTCCAGACGCTCTGCCCCATTCACAGCTTTAAGTTGAGACAAACTGCAACCGAAGCGAACAAACGCGAGGTATTTAAAACACCATTAAGTGTTCGAATGGCGACGCTACGTCTACATTAAACCTTCCACTACCGTGAAGTTGTCCGTCGTTCTCGTCTCGCAGTTAGAGTCCGCAATGCGCCGAATGTATTGAGGTTTAGGTTTTGGAAGTTCGTAATTGGTCCGTGACCATTGATACACTTGCTTCCGTACATGTTATATGAACACGTTCCTCAATTATACATTATATATGGAAGTTATATTCTGGGAGCGACGAATAGTTTTAGATACATACATACATCTATGTACATGCTGCGATGCGATGTCCAATTAAGCGCTACGGTTAGCGGTTGGTCTAAACAGGAAGTTCGAATATCTGCAGTGTAGGGAGGGTGTAGTCGGCGGTAAGTTTCGTCGGTTCGGACGAAATCTGAGTACGGTACCGATTGCGATGGACTGCGTGGCGGTTTACGTTCTGGTAATAAAGTTTCAGAGATGGACGTTAGAATCTATATGCAAACATGGACTGAATACAACTAGGATAACCAGATAGGTACACGTATGTCGTTTTGGTCCATACGAAACGCTATATATGCATATAATAATAATAATAATAACCTTTATTGCCTACAGTAACAAAAAACAATTAACAGGCAAACAACAAAATGCAATAAAAATGTATCTGACTAGACATATAGGACTCAGTCAAGAAATAGATAGATACAAAAACATATTTACATGGCTATACACAATATTGGAGTAAGATATCCTGCTTCATCAGGAATCCGAACCAACTCGAATGAACTCTTTCTATTATATTCTTACATGTAACATAGTACTCGAGTTTTGAGTGTACAGAAGCAAAAAAAAGTGATTTTATCGAAGATATATCTTGAAAGGACCTAGCACTACGCAGAACAAAGCCTAGCATTCTGCTAGCAGACGATGTAACATTTCGAACGTGGTCGTTAAAAGTTAAACCACAGTCGAAGTAGAGCCCCAAATCATGCATGCCATCAACTCGTGTGATTGCGTCCAAGTTCAAAGCATAGTTGAAAATAATTGGTTGTTTTTTTCCTTGTGAACGATACGATTCCGCACCTAGATATATTTCAATTCAATCTATTTGAGGAATACCAGTTAGAAATAGATATCAAATTCGCCTGTAGTGTAATGCAATCCTTGTGAACGATACGACTATGCACTTTCCATAAGCGTAATAGATATTTCCCATTGCAGAAGAAATAACTTTATTATCTCACTGTGTACTGGATAGCAGAAACCTAATATGGTGTGTTTAGAATGAACATTTTATATATATAAATTGTATTGATCACACTTTAAATATTTGAAATGGTTCTGCGAGAAAGTCTATAGGTATTGTATTTTATTTTATTTTTCAAACTTATTTTATTGCTCTGTCTCTCTATCTCATTCTTTGCACATGTCCATACCATTATAAGCTGTCTTCTTTCGATTCGATCTGCACTTCTCAGGAAGTCCATTTCGATGGTGTCTACCTTCTTTTTTATTGCAGTTTGTCATCTGCCAGCTCTCTACACCGTATGTTAGAATGGCTTCCACGACGGCTTTATATATTTTTACCTTTGTTTCCAGTCTTGATCCTTTAGACTACAAATTTAAGGTCTGCGTTGCTTCCTTCTCCTGTTGTATTTTAATTCATATGTCTATTTTCGATATGCCTTCCTCACTAAGTATGTTTCCTTTTCTTTAGTATACGACCTTCCCATTGCGCTGACTATACTTATTCCTCTGTAATCCTGCCATCTAGTTTTGTCTCTCTTCCCCTGTATTGAACGGATATAGCTCAGGTTCCAATCTTCGGGAACTTCTTCTCCTTGTTGGCGTCTATTAAACGGTACCGCTATGTATTCGATTAATATAGCTGGTCCATTTTTATCAGCTCAGTAGGAACGCCTCTTGGTCCTGCAGCTTTTTTATTTTTCGATTCCTTTAGCGCTCTTTTAACTTTCGAAGTTGTGACTCTTTCCACTCTTCTATTCTCTGTACAGTAAACAAGCTCGAGTAATACCTAACACTATAATACTGCCAAATACAGCTACTCACGCCGACATGGATATCTATACCCCACAATTTCAAATGGAAATGATTGCGTTGCATTCCAGTCTTTTAATCAGTTGCATAAACTTACTAATAACTTTCAAGTTTTCTGTCAGCACGGACAACATTATAGGAAAGAAGAAAAAGTTGAGAATCAGACACAGAACTGTTCAACCATGTTTCCGTAATAATAATAACATCGAATAAAGACTCACATACAATGGTGTAAAAATAAATAATAGTATCGACAAATACTATTGTTGACGTCGAACTTGTCCAATCCTTGACAGGCTCCAAATCAGCCCGCAAAATTGTAAGGTATCAAAAATATCGTTGATTAATGGAGAATCCTGATCCCCGATTTGCGGTTGCAGCAGTCTCATTGTAATAGTATATTATAATGTTGCATTTATGCTTCTAACGTTCGTTATTTTATATTAAGTGGACTTATTTACTGCATTGTTAAGTAATAATACCTTTATAAATCTTTTTTTCTTCTTCTTCTTCCGATTCTTTTTGTACCCATTTCTCCACGCTCTTTTATTTTTTGCCATTATTTTCATTTCTGCTAAGCCTTTTTCCTTTCTTCTATCCATTTCCTTTATCTGGTTCTTCCATTTCCCTGATATTCTTTTTAGATGTTTCATTTCCACTGCATTTATCTTTACTCCATTTTCCCTTAAAATTCTAACAGCTCATATACAGCTGGTACACTGATAAAGACAAATGCAAGATTCCAATATAAAGGTTGTTTCGATCACACAAATTATCAATATAATAAAAGCTCTTAATTACATCAATTAGTCACGCTTCTACTATGTTTTTTGATAGAACTGTATGATGATTTTATAAATTATAAGTCGATTTTCGAAGTATGTACTTTAAAAGCTTTTTAGAGCTTAATAGCGGCTGAAGAGAAAAACCACCCAAAAACAAGACGTTAAGAATTTGTTGACGGTTTTTCGGCTGATTGGATTCTTGGAACAAGTATCTTTCCATCCTAAAATGATATTTTATACCATCAAAATCGAATATCAATCAACCTAAGATCAACCCACGCTAAGCTTCTACGCAATTTCTTTTCATTCGACAAATCGAAACCTAACCCGTTCCCTACATGCCGCGGTTTATCGTACGAAGTAGGTCAGAGCAAATGTAAGCAAGCGATCTTATTTATCCAGCGGAAACTTTCGACATTTGTCATCCCATATACACAGAGCGATCTAAAGTGCATCCAAGCACTTGCATTGTTCCCCTACCATTTACCTTGTCTCCGGACAATAAAGCTAGAAGTCCTATTCATCGCGCTAGCTCTGTTATTTATTTTACAATGAGCAAACAGGACCGAACAGCGCATATAATTGATTGCTCGACAATAAAATGAACTGACACGGATACGGGGACGCGGAAGACATCTCTTTTGTAATGACGTTCTTTGTACGTTACGCGTGTGTCAGTTTTTCTAAATATTGTCGGTAGATTTCGCATTCTTCCTTTGATGTCGAAGTCCTTTTGATCTAGGACATCATCGTAGTGTCTTGCACATGTATATGGTGCCATCATTATGTTAGATAGACGAGTAATTGTAGGGGATCTTTTTTTAATTGAATTTACACGATGAGATGTTATCCTGTCGATCTGAGAGGGGAATATTTAGTTGGAAATAAGTGTGGAGCAAAATTTATAGGCAATAGTTTTATTTCCTTTAAAAAGTGCATCTATCCTTTAAATATAAAACTAAAACTAAAATATTATTACTGTTTGTACAATGGCGTCACTGTTGACAGTTCTGCAATAACTGATTTATTCACCAAAGCTGCGAAAGTGTAAAAAAACATTGTCCCGAGCTGGTCAACCTGCAGTAAGCAAAGAAATCAAACTGAAGATGTTATGTGAAGTCGATGGGAGTCAGAAAGTTACCGCAGAAGAAACTACCCTAAATAATAACATGAATTAGAAAAACTGAATTGAATGGATATGATTCTGATCAATGTTCGCAATATTACGAACAATTAACTTCAAGAAAACAGTTCTTGTAGCTGGTTCTCCTACTAATGAGGATGCCCACATATCTCCGTCAGAATATTCGGTTTCAGAAGGAACCCTATCTTCCTACAGTCTCATCAGCAGCTCGATACAGTATCTCCGGAAATTTGGATCAATTGTGATTGGATGGAACCAACTGAATTCCTATCTTTGTGGACGTGTTTTAGTAGCCCAAAACACCTATGACAAATAATTCATGTTGACATAAGATAAATAAATTCAGAAAATGTTGAACATGGCTTGCACAGACAGAATTTCCTTAAATTTCCCTAACAAATTATGACCCTTTTGTTCCAATAAAATAATTACACTTGTGGTGAGCCTCTTTCCGAGTTTCAATAGAGGGATTTTAGAAAATTTGTGGGCTTGATTTATAATCACTTTTGTTTGACCAAGAAAAATCCAAGGTCTTCTAGATCTTTGCTGGAGAAAAGCTAGAAATGTAATTTCTTTAATCTTTCATAGAACATAATATACCATACTAGAATATATTAAAACAAATGACATTCACTACAGTAAAATGGTTGAAGAATGAAAATATAAAAGCATTGTAGATTTCATTGTCTGCAGAGTTCCTTCCAAACTTCAAGAGGGTACAAGCAGAATATATTGATGAAGACATTATAAGTGGTCTCCATATACCTAAGGACATCTTACTTTGTTCTCTAATGAGTTAATTTCCTTCCAGATACCATCTACATTATTTTTCTCGAATAAACGTCTTGCTTTGAGTTGTCCTAGTATCATCCAGTGTAAAAAAAGCTGTAGGTATTAAACCTGATCATCAACCAGCGATCTGTTAACAATCAATTCTGCTTCGGTCTTACGGGTACAATGAGCTGGAGTCGCATATTGTACGGGTTTAGGGTAGTATATCGTTGTAAATAGCTACCTCACGTCATTCTAACATTAAGTTAATTGTAGGATTGTATTACATTACTTAAATACGTTATTTGGAACCTAATATCCACTTAAATGGTCTTAATATTTATGCCTTATTGTAATCAAATCAATTGGGAAACTATGTGGTGTGCTAAGTGAAACTAAATTACTTTATATTTACTATTAGCCTGGAATTTGTAAAGGTACTGAAACTACATGTAATTTCGGTAATAGATAAATAAGTATACATTTCATAGTGGGGATATTCATATAAAAGGCTTAATTCTTCTTGTAATATGATTTCTATTTGAACCATGTACATTGTATTAATAGGACATTGCATAATGCACGCAGTGTTGTTATAACTGTACCGTACAATAAAGTAGCAAACAAAAACAACGCTACGTCCTCTATCTTTTAATCTCAGTAATGTAAAAAGAAAATCCAGCGCACATTACAAAGCAAATATTTCGCCGCATCTAAATTTTTTTATGAAAAATATATCTGATTATCTTTTACAGTATAAAATAGATTAACACTAATGTTATTGTTTCTAGTATTAGACATCCTTTAAAAATTTGGTTTCATCAGGCCATACGACTCTTGAATAGAAATGGTAGTTGTCCTTGAGTTTTAGTAACCATCCATTTTCAAAATTCCCATTTCCGTTCTAAATTTACAAAATCAAAGATTAAGATGGATTCAATTCAAGAATTTTTTTGGTACAGAAATTCCAAGATGCTTGCAGATGTGCTGGAAAATACGCTAGGACATTTGTGACACTCTGATTTTATGTTATATTTATATTTTTGAAACTTCTACAATTATTCTCAATTACTCCAGCACCCACCAAAAGTTAAGAATGAATTCAAAATAGCTTCATTCATATACTCAGCTTTAATAGCTTCGATATTCATCTATATTTTAACATTCCAGAATAGGTCATGCTTTCCTCTACGTCCTTCTCCAATTTTCTTTCCTTTTTTAATAACAATAACGATCCCGATGATTCAGCGACCATTTCAATGGCGAAAGCTTTCAATTCGTACTTCCTTTTTAGTCCGCAATATAATGGCTTCCTCCTGGCTCTTGATCTCTGTGTACGTATATATATATATATATATATATATATAGATATCCTACTTTTGGTACAAGCCCTTAAGGCATAGGACGCTGCATCACAACGTCGTCATCATCTCCGGCAACTTCGCGTGCACGCCGTGCATCGGACTAGACTAGCGTTGGTCGGATTCGCAAAGAGAAAGCGCGTCACCTCGGGGAACTATAGCTAATCATTTCCTATGCCAGCTCGACAAAAGCGACCGGTTTGAGTTAGTCTCGTGGTGGAAGGCCGCCCTTAGGGCACGACCTTTATAAGCGCGACGTATTATGCTTCGTAAAATACGGCTTTCTCCCCCCACCTTTTCGCTCTAGAACCCCATTTTCACCGGGCCATCTCGTCGTCATACTCTTTGGTCTGTAGTCTTGCTGCGGATTCGGGTATATTTCATCCAGTCAGTATGTGATGGCGCAAGATGCGAGTGATGAAGATATACGAGGAGGCTTCCTTTGAAAATTTCTTGAATGGAAGGAGCTGTCGATTCTTATAGCGCTCATTCTTGAAATGGTACGTTTCATTGTGGAGCAAAGAAATTGTATCTTCGTCAGTTCTGGATCGATTATTGCAACATTTAGTATTAGTGGCAGGAAATAAATTAGGTTAATTGTAGGCAATGAAAAACTATGGCATTTAACATCGTATTTTGTGCATTTATAGAATTCTGCAATATGAATTACATCTAATATCTTTTCATCGTGTTTAATACATCTGACTAGAATGTCTTTGAAGTGGTTTCTAATATATTTTTCGCAATAATCACCTACATTATTATTATTTATAGATTCTTGGGCATTTTCACTTAGCTGGCTAAGAAGCAATACTTCTATGTACAATTAACACATGGGCTGAAAAGTCCCGGGCCTAACACATAGATGACGCTAGTTTTATTGCAGTCACCTTTCTCTCAGTTAGTACTAACTTTCAAAAGACAGCTGTTAAAATTTCATGATATTCCATTCATTAGTTTGTGGGTTATTGTGCTAAGAGTCACGCTACTTTTGTTATTTTCAAAACAATGGATCAAAAACAATTTCGTGTTTTAATTTTACACTGCTTCTTGATGAGAAAAAATACCGTTCAAGCGAAGCTATGGCTTGAAAAGTGTTATGGGGACTCCGCTCTATCAGAAACAACAATAAAACGTTGGTTTGCTGACTTCAAACGTGGTCGTAGAGACACCGATGATGCAGAACGCAGTGGACGTCCAAATGAGGCGGTAACACCAGAAAACATCAAAAAAATCCACAAAATCGTTTTGAATGATCGAAAAGTGAAGTTGCGTGAGTTAGCTGACATCGTGAAGATATCAAAAGAACGTATTGGCTTTATATTGCATGGGCATTTGACTATGAGAAAGCTCTGTTCAAAGTGGGTGCTGCGTTTGCTCACTGTTGACCAAAAACAAGAACGTGTTGATGATTCTGAGCAGTGTTTGGCCATGTTTAAACGTAACAAACCGGAACTTTTGCGTCTATATGTGACATTGGATGAAACATGGATCCATCACTTCACTCCGGAATCAAAACGATCGTCATCTGAGTGGACAGCATCTGGTGAACCTTGTCCAAAGCGCCCGAAAGCACAACAATCGGCTGGAAACGTTATGACCTCGGTATTTTGGGATGTGCGTGGTGCAATATTCATCGACTATCCTGAGAAAGGAAATACCATCGACAGTGAATATTATATAGCGTTATTGGAGCGTTTGAAGGCCGACATTGCAAAGAAACGACCGCATATGGCAAAGAAAAAAAAGTTGTTTCATCAAGACAACGCACCGTGTCACAAGTCAATCAAAACAATGGCAAAACTAGATGAATTGAACTTCGAATTGTTCCCACATCCACCGTATTCGCCAGATTTGGCTCCCAGCGACTACTGGCTGTTCGCAGACCTCAAAAAAATGCTCGCCGGTAAGAAATTTCGCACGAATGAAGAGGTTATCGCTGAAACTGAGGCCTATTTTGAGGCAAAAGATAAATCGTTCTACAAAAGTGGTATTGAAATGTTAGAGCGGCGCTGGAATGATTGCGTTGCTCTTGATGGAGATTACGTTGATGAATAAAGCTAATTTTGAACAAAAAAAAAACCGTGTTTTCTTTGTTAGGCTCGGAACTTTTCAGCCCAAGTATTAATTACCTAATGAATCTAGAGCTAACTTTACTTAATCCTACACACTCTCAAATCGACTATAAACCTGCAAATTTGCCCCTATTTTTTTTTCTCTGAAATAGAATTATTCTTACGGCATTATTTCACGAACGAAACAAAAAAAAAACAGAAACAGGTTATTTTTTTCGATTCCCCCAGCGGTAAATATTGTTTCCGCATATATCCAATTTTTTCGAACGCGCAACCGAACGCATCGAAATTGAATTTCGTTTTTTCGGGCGCTAGATGGCGTCACACGCGATATGCAATAACGGTGGCATGTCGGTTTTGCCTAGCAGTCAGTTCGCGAATATATTTATTGAAGTCGTTTATGCAAATTGGAGCCGGAGCTTGCCGCACCGGGGGCGAACGCTAATATATCGAAGCTCGGATAAATGGTAAACGATAAACGAATATGTTACAACAAATTTGGCGGGCAACATCCCAACGTCAACCGAAATAATAGTGGAAAATTGCGCCGAGTTTACTAAACAAAGGCGGAGGAAGAAGAATTCTGCTATATTATGCCGTCAATTTGAGGTATGCTGTAAGGTTTTCGAAGGTTTATATTAGCTCGATATGTTAAATTCGTTGTAATTAAATTCCAGTGGAATGTTTATAAGGGTATATCCATCTTTGTTAGCAAAATTTGTGCTTTGATATGTTTCTTAGTTCATACTTCAGTTCAAATAATAATGATAATGCGCTAGCGTGCCTGCCACGTCTGTGTATTATTTATTCAACTTGACTCTATCAACATCTTGCTTCCCCAACTGTTGGAAAACGGCAAAATTATGTTAAGTTCACAAAAAAACGATGCCATTTTAATTAGCAACTGCAGATCTTTTGCTTTAATAAGTAACTATACAGCCGCATATATCAACAGCGTTTCGTGCAATTTTATCTGAACACCAACATAGCTTTGTGCGTGGACTATCCACTGTGACTAATCTTATTACTATTACACAATTCATAGGCGAATCATTAAACGGCAATATACAAGCTGATCTAATCTACACAGACTTCGCGCTGATCACGAACTACTTCTGTTGAAACTTGTACAGAGCGGTTTTTCACCTTGACTTGTGTCATTATGTCGAACATACTTATTGCGAAAAACGCAGCAAGTTGCATACGCTGGTCATATATCTGGAATCGCACAGGGAAATAACCTTGGCCCTCTCCTTTTTCTGATGCTGTGACCTAAAGCTTTATACCAGGATAAGTTCTATTTCGGATTGCCATCTGATTTAGCAGATTCTGAGTAAACTAGAATCCTTAGGATGAACGTCGAAAAATGTAATAATAATAATTCATGCCTTCGCATACCCCAGCAGCTTTTCGCCAATTACAGGGGGCATCGGCCAACTATGTGTTATCACTACGTCTGCGCCTGTGGAGCGTCTTAAGATATTCACTCCCAGCATTCGCCATGGAGTGAGGAAAACCACAGAAAAACCTCAACCCTCAGAAACAATCCCAGGGATCGAACCCGGGACCTCCGGACTGATAGCCAAGAATGCTAGCCACTGAGGCGCCAGCCCCAATATTGTAACTTATTCACGAAAGTTCTGTCCATTGATTTATCATTATCCATATAACGGTGTTCTTTCGTACCGTTGTTCTTCCTTAAAGGACTTAGGTGTTCTATTAGATTAGCTTTCAACAACCACATCAGTAGCGTCTCATCCTCTGTACTGAGGGCTCTTGGATTTATTTTATAATCTAGTCGCCTTTACATGCATCGTCTGTATCTCTACTTGAAGATGTGAAGAGAAGGTTCCTTAAGTGTACGCATTTTAAGCAATATGGCGTATATCCAATGCAGGGCTGTGATTATAATATTCTGCTGGAAAGCTTTCAGATGCAGCTGTTATAACCACGACGTCATGAATTTAATGGAAGATTTCTCTACAATCTGGTAAACACCAAGATTGACACTCCCTCACTACTTGAACAAGTTAGCTGTTGTACCATCGCACAATACTGTCTTCTACTGTCCCTGTGCTAACTAATATCAACATTTTAATTAAATCACCAAAGTACAGAATGTGTACCACCGTCAAAGAAATTAATGCCGATGTTGATAATCATATTTGTCCTCTGACAAAATTAATAAAGTAATTGGATTCGTCTGTAGGGTAATAAATATATCATTATTTATTTTATTTAGTATTTATAAAAGCATATTCAATCTTAGATTCCAAAACGAAGGCACTTGTGACTTGTGTATCAACAACAGTGGAGGAAGTCTTCTTGCCCAGACGCAGAAGGTGACCACCATTTCCATTATCTAATTTAAGCTCCGAATCATATCACAAATGGATGCACATCTACCTCGGTCGCGAATTTCTTTAATTCCAAATAGGACTGTAAACTGTAAACAACCGTTACACACAGCCATGCCAATATCCGTATCGGGAAAGAGACAAAGTGATGAGATGGAAAGATACAGAGATACAGCGACAAACAAAAAATAGCCAATCAATGTCAATCCGTTCTCGATTTTAATCCCAACGATGCGGATTCGAATTTCAAACGCGGAGTTCCCTTTTCAGCTACGCGTTTGCATAGATGTTTCAATCTGACGGATTAGAATACTTCTCCTTTTTGATACGGTATCCTCTTTTATGCGTAACGAATGGTAATCAAAATTTCCGGACACAAATAGCGAATGCGTGACGAGAATGCCCTCTTTAGATCGTACGTTTTTCAGTTTATGTGTATTTTTTTTACATGTAGAAAGCGGAGGTTGAATCTGATTTTGCCGAATCGCATATCAACTAGGATAAAAAGTCAATCTAGAAAAGAAGCAGATTTCTTATTTGATACAAAAAAGAAAAGGGAATGAACAAAATCTCAAAAGAATCTAAGAATTTCTAGGTAACACATGGGCTGAAAAGTTCCGGACCTAACACATAGATGACGGTAGTTTTATTGCAGTCACCTTTCTCTCAGTTAGTACTAACCTTCAAAAGACAGCTGTTAAAATTTCATGATATTCTATTCATTAGTTTGTGAGTTATTGTGCTAAGAGTCACGCTACTTTTGTTATTCTCAAAACAATAGATCAAAAACAATTCCGTGTTTTAATTTTACACTGCTTCTTGATGGGAAAAAATACCGTTCAAGCGAACCAATGGCTTGAAAAGTGTTATGGGGACACCACTCCATCAGAAACAACAATAAAACGTTGGTTTGCGGACTTCAAACGTGGTCGTAGAGACACCGATGATGCAGAACGCAGTGGACGTCCAAATGAGGCGGTAACACTAGAAAACATAAAAGAAATCCACAAAATCGTTTTGAATGATCGACAAGTGAAGTTGCGTGAGTTAGCTAACATCGTAAAGATATTAAAAGAACGTATTGGCTTTATATTGCACGAGCATTTGACTATGAGAAAGCTTTGTTCAAAGTGGGTGCCGCGTTTGCTCACTGTTGACCAAAAACAAGAACGTGTTGATGATTCTGAGCAGTGTTTGGCCATGTTTAAACGTAACAAACCGTAATTTTTGCGTCGATATGTGACAATGGATGAAACATGGATCCCTCACTTCACGCTGGGATCAAAACGATCGTCATCTGAGTGGACAGCAACTGGTGAACCTCGTCCAAAGCGCCCGAAAGCACAACAATCGGCTGGAAAGGTTATGGCCTCGGTATTTTGGGATGTGCGTGGTGTAATATTCATCGACTATCTTGAGAAAGGAAATACCATCAACAGTGAATATTATATAGCACTATTGGAGCGTTTGAATTCCGAAATTGGTAAGAAACGACCGCATATGGCAAAGGAAAAAAAATTGTTTCATCAAGACAACGCACCGTGTCACAAGTCAATCAAAACAATGGCAAAACTACACAGGCCCGGGACTTTTCAGCCCATGTGTTGTTTCAGATGACTTCGATTTTCCGCAAGAAACGTAGGGGGTACCCCCCGATTCACTAATGAACTGTGTGACCTCCCAAAAATTCGTAACTATTGATCTCCCCGTAAAAAATCTAAACTGACGATATGGTATATAGATATATGATATATTCTTTCCTGTAGAAGATGGTCAAAAATTTTAGCGAAGTTGGATAATACGTTTATAGGTCTATAATGAAGAATCTCAGAATGTGTTCTCCTCGAAGTATCTACATCTAAACGAAGTTATTAACGTTGCAATACTCAAATACCAGATCTTCTCATTTCCAGTGTGCATATACCTTATTACTTGATAGATGAGACAAATAGCTACTTCATTTGTTTCTCGTGAAATACTTGTTTCACACCAGAAACACCAATAAACATTTTTATTTACACTCTGGAAAGTAGTAGAATGAAAAGAATTGAAACCGCGACCTAATAGCATGACTCTGCTAACGTTTCGCTCTGTTACATGGAGCTCCTTCTGGGCTGCTAAAAAAAAACTAAACGCCAAGATGTATTTTTTCAAAAAACCATTAAGTTGAAGTATTATTTTGGGGTTAAATTGGGTGAGTCAACTCTTGCATAAAAGGCTTCCCCCCTCTCGATAATACTTCTTAAGCGTTTCAGGAAATTTTTCAAAAATTCTCAGATTTCCAGAAATTTAGGGTAGGGGGTTTTCAAATAAACACACTGTATCTACGTGCATTCCTATTTACTTCGTTTGTCGCCAAACAATGAAGTAAAGCAGTAGGTAGGTCATATCTAAAGTTAACAGCACTTTTTCTAGCCTGCAAAAGGATATTCTCGTTTATTTGGGAAAGTAACAAGGATATTAGCAAATTGCATAACGTCTTTGTTATTTCAATTTAAGCAAAAACTATTATAAAGAATGAATATTTCTTTCAAAATTAATATTAGAAGATCACTTCGCATTGAAAATTCCATTCATGTATACGTCGTGAACCAATTGCTACAAAGATAAAGATATTGTCAATACAATAAAAAGAGCAACATTCACTTTTTTTTACGGTAACTCTATTAGGGAAGACATTCATTACGAAAGTTCAACTCGATCCCGTTACCATCTCATTCCACGCGCGTATATCCTCACTATAAAAACGTCACTCCATCAAATAGATTTGCCATTGTGTACGTCTCTTCCTTTTCAATTCGACGCCGTCGTATACAATTTAAACCTTCGTTTTTTTTTGGCAAATCGTCCTTCACAGGGATCGTATTCCACCTTCTTTCCTTCATCGCCGTCTTTTTCCAGCGACATCGCCAAAATTTATGCATCGTCCGTGAAAAGAACAAACAGTGACAATGAACGACCGTACCGCCCCCCAATAAACTAGCTTCCGTTCTGACGGCCGAAAAATTTGAATGGAACGTAGCAGTTTCCTCATAAAGGACGAAGCCCCGACCTTAATAAAAGTCGGAGAAGAAATATATAAGCATCGATATCTTTCGAAACGGGAAAGGAGAATGTTCCGCATCATCTTGCCTCAATCTCCATCCTCCTATTCGACGGAAGAAGGAGGAACGTACAAGTTACGAGACATCAATAAGGCGTCAGGGCGAGCCCGAGAAATTTCCGCTTATTTTCTACGCCGAGTATCGTTTAGTAGTCAGCAGGATCCGTTGGAAGAGAAAGGGTACCTTAACCCGGACTATCCATGTATTATCTATGGCGGAGGAAGGATGAAAAAAGCACTGACACAATTGAGGTCTTATGTCCGATGTAACATTTGCGCAAATTCTGGAAATTGATCTTCTAGGAGGATTTACAAGCTGCTTAAATAAAACTTTGTCTTTAAATGAAGGCTAAGGTTATATTTGGATTTTGTATCATTCAAATCTGGTCTGCACCGATCGAATTTGCACATAGAATATAAATGAAAACAACCCCTTTTTGAAGAAGACAAGTAACGATTACTACTATTAATAAAACTAATGTATGATCAAAAAGTCTTCGGACATCGAAAGCCATGGAATTAGCAGGTTATCCATGACATCATTTGTTTCAATTATTTTTCGTATTTATCTAACAACTTATAATGCATAATTATCATAACGTAAAACTACTTTTATTATTTTATACTTCATTCACGTTAAGAATGCAGTAGGTAGCGCTACGATTGGCTGTATTACACTGGTGAAGTTTAACCGATGAATCCCTCAAATGACAACATCGCAAACGTCAAAGTTAGATTATCAAAATCTTGTATAGGAAATATGTTCATATATTCCATGCAATACCATATGGTTGTATGCCCTGATAAAATAATACCGCAACAATAAAGCAAAAGTGATTGCAATATATATTTATACTTCCATTGTTTCATTTACCGAAATACGTAGAGCTTATTTAATTATGTTAGAAAGTAAATGAGATTGCGTTTTGGGCTAGTCGAAGGCAACACAAATGCTATATTTAATAACAATTTTGCCATGAATAAAACTTGAATCGAAAATTTGAAAGTATAACTTCGACATGAATGGCTATATTCATAATGTTATACCAAGTCATTTGTCATGAAATAAATTCCTCCGTTGGCGATCTCAATCAATTTTAATAGGGAAAGTTTCAATGGTAGGGTTGAAGGTAAGCAATTCAATATATACGAGACAAAGACAAGCAAGTAACAGGATTGCTTATTATGAACAGTACATAAATGGTTCTACGAGGGTGTATCCAAGTACAGGGGAACGGGAAATTTTGAAATAACGTAATTTCCACGAATAAATTCATAAAACTAGTAATTTATTAACGAAAGTGCATGTATGCAGCATGCCATTTATGTTTTTACAATCAAAATGTACAAAAGTGTCCCTTTTACTTTTTAAAGATGACATCGGAAAGATGTCCTCCCATTCGGCGTTCACACTCTGTTATGAAAACTGTGGAATGCGCGGTGTAGCAAATCTTGGGGAATGGCAGTGATTTCTTGTTGAATGTTCTCCTTCAGTTCATGGATTGATGCAGGTCGTGTACGGTACACCTTGCCTTTAAGATACCCCCACAGAAAGAAGTCGCACACACTAAGATCAGGGGATCTCGCAGGTCATTCAATGTCACCGTTACGTGAAATAATGCGTCTTCCAAACAATTGACGAACTGCTGCCATCGAATGTCGAGCAGTGTGTAACGTGGCTCCGTTCTGCTGAAACCACATGCTTTCCATGTTAAGATTAAGCTCGTACAGTCACGGTGTAAAGAATGTTTGAAGCATTTCAACATATCGAGCGGATGTTACTGTCGCTGCACTACCATCCTCACGTGCAAAAAAATAAGGGCCGATAACACCATGACATGATACAGCACACCATATTGTGACCTTGTCGCTATGTAGTGGTCGCTGGTGTAACTCACAAGGATTGTCCTGGGCCCAATAACGAAACTTCTGTTTGTTTACGAAACCGTTCAGGTGGAAGTTCGTCTGAAATCCATATGTTACCAACGAAATTCGCGTCCTCGTTAATTTTAGCCAATATCAGCCTACTAAACTCCATACGTGACGCTGGGTCTCGTTCATGTAATTGTTGCACAATCGGCAACTTATAGGGATGGAAATGTAATTCGTGCAGTATTCTTTGTAAGCTTCGTCGCTTAATCCCTAGCGTAGATGCATGCTGTCGAACGGAGCGGCGAGGACTTCTCTCGATTGCAGCTCCAACAACCTAAATGTTCTCTGGGGTACGTACCGTTCAAATGCCATCTGGAGCTTTCTTTTTCAAGACAGATCCTGTTTCTCCAAAATTACGCACCCACGTTGTAATCGCATGCGCAGATGGGACACGTCCATGACGTCCAAGCTGGTAATGCTGTCGAAATATTCTCTGCGCGGCAGTCGCACTATCACCATTTTTATAGAACGCTCTCGCAGCTACTGTACGTTCCGCACCAGTCTAACGATCCATGATTACTAAATGGCAATGCGTTCACAATAATTGTGCGACGTTACGAACAACTGCCGGTTCTACAGTGCTGACAACTGTAAGGTTCAAAATTTCCCGTTCCCCTGCGCCACCCTGTACATCGAATGGCTTCATAGTATATGTGCAAACACAAGATCCTTAAATTTTGTATAGAATTGGGTTATTGTTAATAATGAAGTTAGATGATCTTTTCGGTGAAAAAGAAAACAGACTTTTTAACCATACTATGTATGTATATCTATACAGCAACAATTTTGTTCCACCTTACTCCAGTCGTTTAATAAAAATTCATGAAATTAGTTATTTTCCAAGCTTGCGCGCTTCGTGTCCGTAAATTTTGATATATACTTACTCCTTAATAACTGTCAGAATTCCACACGGTACTTGCGCCAAACAGTCCCCGGCAATATTGTCGGAATTCCCAACAATGTAAGACAAAGCTAAAAGGAAAAAGTTTTTATATGAGAACATCTAGTCGACGCTTTATTATTAGACATTCTTCCGAGGACCGACCAACGCGAAAACGCGCGAAGAAGGTCAGAAACTCCGGCGACAGAAACAAAAAAAGAAGAAACAGAAGAAGTACGGTGAAAGGGCTTTAATTAACTTTGAATTTTTTCCCTTGCTTCCGAGATGCGTCCGTCCGTCTTATTTCGGGGACTGGACGCCTCCTGTACACGCGAAACGTCGTAGACGGCACCGCAATCGTTGATCAGGGACAAACCCGATATTGTTGCGGTATCGTCCCTATTCGAGCGTGGGATGCGACCGGAACCCCTTTAAACGGCTTCGGAATGCGTAGAATTTAATAAAACGGGGAATGTCGGACGTATTGCAATAGTACTAGTCGTACCATCAAGGATACACGGACACGAGACAAAGTTTATATCGTGATGAGTTTCCTAAATGTCATCGATCTGTTTGTCGGCGCATTTCCTTATATCGGCGTTAGAGTTTATTGCTTGAGATGGAGCGGGATTATTTTCGGAAATTGATGAAACAATTAGTTCAGAATTTTCTGATATTAAGAGATACTGCTAATATTTTATTGAGACATGGCAGCCAATATATTAGTATAAGTTTAGTTAATTCTGGGATAATTTAGAAAAAGAACTATATATAAAGTATTTGTTATTAATTTTGGTGCAAAATACAATATATATATACGAGGTATGCCCCATAAATTCTCGGCCTGACAAGCTTATACAGGTTCAAGCGTGATTAAATTCCGTTATGATTCAAGGAGTAGTAGTTTCTAGTAGTCAGCCAACCAACGTCACTAGCGCTTGAAAATGTCTGAAGTAATGAAAATTGGGCACCGCAAAGTCGTCAAAATTTTAACAAAAGAACGTTCAGACGGCGTTTACGGTGATTCATCTCCATCGTATTCCACTGTAAAAAATTGGGCAAAATGTTTCCGTTTGAGGCAAGATTCCCTGGAAGATGTCAACAAATTTCAATTATTGAAGAAGTGCTAGAGGATCGCTGTTTGAAAGTGAAGGAATTAGCTGTGGCAACAAACATATCCGAAACAAGTATTTGCCGAATTCTGCATGACCATTTGGGTATGAATAAAATTAGTGCAAGATAGGTACTACGACTTTTTTCTGCCCTCCAACGTGAATTTAGACTCTAATATGCGTGATCGGTTTTAAACAAGTGTGGAAATGATCGAAAACCGATTTTGGGTCCATTGTCACAGGGGATGAAACAATAGTTCTGTTTTACCATCCTTTATCGAGAAGGAGGTATATGGAACAGCGGCGACCTGATGAATCTCGTCCTTGAAAGGCGAAAGTCGATCAGCAGTGCATGAAGTACGGTATTCTTCTTCATCGCGGGCTAAGGAAATATTTTCCACCTGTATTACCGGTATCAAGGACCCCTATGTTTTATTTCGTTTATGTTTTGGTGTGTGTATTTTTCTCGGCCTTATAGCTAAGCTACTTCATGTTCCTGATTTTTGTCGATATGTTGTTGTGTCTGTTGATAGTATTTGGGTGTTTGTCACTTTCAATTCTCTCTATTCTCATATCAGAAGTTATTCTTGTTTAGTGGTTATGCATTTGTTTGTTCTTTTTAAGTTTTGTCTTATTCCGTGCAATATAATTTTCGATTTCATACAGCAATAGTAAGTTTCTTTTTGTTGTATTAGCTGTCTAACTGTTGGGACGGATGGGATTCTTTTATATATAGAATATATTATTCTCAAAATTTTGTTTTGCGCTATTTGCAATTTATTTAAGTTCATTTCTCCCCATACATTCATGTTCCTGATTTTTGTCGATATGTTGTTACCTCTTGTGTCTGTTGATGGTATTTGGGTGTTTGTCACTTTCAATTCTCTCTATTCTCATATCAGAAGTTCTTCTTGTTTAGTGGTTATGCATTTGTTTGTTCTTTTTAAGTTTTGTCTTACTCGTACAATAAAATTTTCGATTTCATACAGCAATAATAAGTTTCTTTTTGTTGTATTAGCTGTCTAACTGTTGGGACGGATGGGATTCTTTTATATATAGAATATATTATTCTCAAAATTTTGTTTTGCGCTATTTGCAATTTATTTAAGTTCATTTCTCCCCATACATTGATCAGATACCTCATATGCGAAGTAAACAGGCTATGATAAATAGATTTTTGATATGTTAGAGTATAAAGTTTTTTATTTTGTGTAGTGTTGCTATTGTTATTGCTATTTTTGTAGATCAACTCGTCAACGTGCTTGTCCCATTTCAAGTTTTGACATATTATTTATCTTAGGTACTTCTATTCATGCACTTTTATTTGATTAAATCTAGTTTGATTTGTTACGTGCACAATTTTACCTTGTTACTTTTCTTTTTGATAACGCTGTACACTCGACCTTAAGCGATGCGAATCGTATCACTTTTTTGTCCTTCTTCAATTCTTTTCAAATTCTGTTAGGGTGTTAACCTCCTAACCTATTTAATGTAGCAGCCAACACATTTATAACATATTTATACATTTTTTCTTATCGCATAGATAAGTTACTAATATACTAGAGAATTTTTATCAGAAATATCTAGAGACAATTTCACCCGGAAAATTCCAACTTTGCTTAAAAAGTAACTTCCTGACTAATAACCACCATCTTAGCCACCAGCTAGTCAGCGTGGTGAAAATTAACAACGAGTACTAACTAATTTAATTGATAGTAGACATGGAAGTGTACAAAAAAAACCATCGACTCCGTAAGGCAATGCATCCAACAGTTGTCACAGCATTGGAATCCTTACACTGCCTCAGGCGTCATTGACGGTGACAATGTATTTCGAAAGTGGTCGGAGATACCCGAAGTCGAGATTCATATGCATATGTTTCGCATGTGTATGCTTCAAATAATGTTTATACAGTATTCTAACAGTGCACTTCAATACAGAATATGTAGTTTTTCTTTATACTTATAGTCGGCGCACATATGGCAAAGATATTTTGTATACGTCTACAATATCTATAAATGCGTTTTCGTAGTCCACACGATACTTATTGGGTGGAGTGGGTAAATTCAATATGGCGATTTTATATATGCCAAAATGTTCTCTCATTGTATATACCAAACCATTCAACTTCGATTCTCCATTGTAACCAAGAAAGATTCCGACAAATACACTGTTAAACAGAAACTTTCCAGTACCGTATTTTATATTTTAACGGTTTAACAGTTCCGGATTAAAATTCATCAAGTCGAAGTTCGAGTCTTTCTACCGTAATTCTCTCGTCCGACGAGAATACCTGAAACAACGCCATAAATGACGATCAATCATTAAAACGGCGCTTTTGCGGTTAGGCTTTCCGCGAAATTCCGTAACATTTCGCCCCCGCGCCGTCCGTACCCGCTTATAAAAACCGCAAACGCGTATATAACTGGATAATTCAATTTCGCACCGGCGTCGGCTAATTGTTGTTATAGTTCGGAATTAATATCGAAGAGGGCGACGCGTGACGGTCGGCGAAACCGCGATGGCACCGCTTGTGACGGACTGCGCTGTTTTACGGTACGTCGCGTCACGTCACTGCGCGCCGGAAACAACTGCCACCGACGTAACAACCGCAACAGGACTCCGACCGTTGTGTTCGGACAACTGCAGATGTCGCTTTTGTTCTTTTGTTAGGGAAGTTCGAAGTTTCCTCTGTCGGATACGTAAGAACAAAATATATACAGGGTGTTTAAGTTGTACTAAATTGTATGAATAATAAAATGTAAATGGGGACCTGAATGACATTAGAATGGTAACCCAAGAAATTCGAAATTTTTTTCTATATGAAGCGTAATTTTTTAAATAATAAATTAATAAATAATATATAATATATATACAATAATATATAACAAAGAAATAATAATAAATGTTCGTTATAAATGAAGAATAAATTAGCTATGATAATGATTAAAAACTTGCATACACACACAAATATACAAGCAGCATGTTCCCAACTTTAAATTTGTATAATATTCTGTTCGCATTTTTCTATTGTAAATATACCTCTTCTTCTTTTTCTTGTGATAGTTCCTATCAAACTATTTCTGTGCATAACGATGAATATAAAGATACCTATATTTATTATAAAAAAAATGTAGGATAGGGAAATTCATTTTATGTAATAATGCGATAGTTACCAATTCTTCTAATAGGTCTAATCTATTATCTAATAGGTACATGGAAAATAATTAAACACAATAACACCTCGTAAAAACTTCCAGAACGAGGATATTGCCCACAGGTGACGATCTCGAGTTATTATCTGATAAATGTAACATGCATGTGCTGTTGAACTCTTAACCTTTATTAAATCGTTAAGGAGTTCCGGGTCGTCTGGGATGGTATTCCCATATATTTTTACAAATATGTTCGGAGTGTTATATAAAACCACTCTGCCATATCACTAACCTTTCTTTTAAAGCGGTATTTTCCCTAATGAATTGAAGCACGCAAATGTGTACCTTTTTTAAGAATGGGGGTTTTGCAGATGATTTGTATAATTACAGGCTTATAGGTGAAAAATGTTTGAGGAGGTTGTATTTGACCGATTATTTAACTTTTTAAAAAACATAATTTGATTGGTTGTCATCAGCTTACCGTGTTGTATTCTGCTTGATCTGCCGAAGACGCTCGATAGCATAGATCATTCTAAATTAATCTGTAAGCTTGAGAGCGCTATGGCGTTCCAGGCACATCTTTAACCTGGCTCAAATCTTACTTGAGTCATAGACAGCAGACAGTTGTGTTCAACTCTAATGGTGTTTGAGTTCATTCAAATCCCATTTACACTTGTGAGGGCGTACCTCAAGGCAGTATCTTGACGCCACGACTATTTCTTATTTATTTTAATGATGTCTACGCTGTCGAATGTCCTTTGATGGAGAATAGACGCATGTTGATGAATTACGCCGATGAATTTTCTTTGGTAGTTGTGGGATCTTCATATAAGATGGTCATCGACAACGGTACCTGACGTTACGTGAAATTAATTATCCTTAGCTCCTATCTCTCAAGAACTATGACTATGACGTACAACATTCAGCACGTCTTTTGTGCCTTGTTGTGGATAACTGCCCCAAGTAGAATAGTCATATAGGTTTAGTTTGTAAGAAAGTAAGTATTTTCTGTTATTGTATACGAATATTACGTTATGTGGTTAGAACTGATGTACTACCACTGGTTTATTCTGCTATCCGTATTTAAAGTTTGGGGTCGTTTTTTGGGAAAGTTGTAGAGAACTTGATCGTAATTTCGTTAGTCAAAAAAAGTCGTACGTTTAATGTTGCGCCTCAATTACAAGCAATCTTGTAGATGGCATTTTAGAGCTAATAGATTTTTGACCATGTTTGCAATCTATGTTTTCTAATGTTTACTATTTTTATTCAAACATAAAAAAAATGTTTAGTCAAAATAATTTCCTTCGTACCCGCCATGCTAGACATAAAATAAATTATTGCTACGTCAAAAACAATGCTTTGCTTCATGTATATTAATATATTATTACTAAATATACTTAATGTGTGAAAACTATGACTTCCTTAATTAAAAATTTATAACATAATGCCAAACCGTATGTATAATATTCAATTCGATAGCAATTTATTATTAAAACTATAAATTTCTACGAAAAATTGTCAAAAGAAATTAAAATTAAACGTACCTAACTTACGCTCTATAAAATTTCCACTTTACTAGAATGAATATCGTAATAATTACATTTAACCGTAACCTTCATCACCGTAAAAGCGACGTGGCCTGTCAATACAAATTTAAACCTACCGAGACGTTCCCACCGCCGGCTATCAGCATCGCTGTGTCGTTTTAATACGGACCTTTCAGGCCGACCGTAATCGATCTCTCCCAAAACCAGGCGCTGCTCATAACTAAGCATCTGTCATAACCTTTACCCGACTCAAATTTGAAACTTGACCTGACCTAATACGTTGCGATCGCGAACAGTTTTTTTTTTCTGGGGAAGGTGCAATACAATGACTTTGAGAGTCAAAAGTTAAGAGTCAACGACTTGACTCTTAACTTTAACATTTTCTTTTTATTTTTCATGGACATGTTTTATGTAGGGGTGATGGAGTTTGACGGATGAGTCAACTTCTTTGTCCAGCGTCCATTTTACTGGATAGGAATGTTCCTAGGAAGAGGTCGTAGTATATTTAATTCTTTATTAGTGAAATCGTCGAACATGGTATCATCCATGAGGTGATTCTTTAAGCCCAACAGGTTTAAATCTTAGGGAAATAGTATATACAGTAGGACCCGGTTATAACAACTTCGGCTGTAACGACACTCCTTTTTTAGCGTCAAATTTTAAGCGGTCCCGTACTTTACTATTCAAACGTACAGGGAAAAACCCGGTTTTAGCGTTAATAACCCCTGATATAACGACAAATATTTACCACTTGAGGTATGTATATTATCGTTTACGGCTCAGTTCCCGGTATTTGCCTAGCCTGCAACCCACCGTTTGGGGATTCCAAGAATATTACCGTTCGTTGAATTAAGATATCTTGCAATTTGCCTAGCCTGCAACGTTCGAGCGTTCGCGGATTCCAAGAATATTACCAGCAATTGCTGCACGTATTCTATGGCACGTTGAACAGACTATGTATGTAAGTGTACCTAGTAGGTACAAATGTGAGTCGCTATACCATCGCAAAAATAGAGTCCACGAAGAATTTTCCTTCACATCTTGTTAATTCCCTTCTTTTGTTTTGGCATATTTTCTTTTCTGCCCTGTAATACCAACGTAGATAATAATAATAATAATAATGTGTTTTATTTTCAGTCCTCCAACAAGTACAAGAATAAAGAATAACTAAATAAAAAATAACTATACAGTTTTAACCAGTACTTGCAATAAACTAAAAATCACAGGGTGAACTACTTCCCTGTTAAATGTAACACTTGATCTACCGCTGCTACCCTGATTGAAAAGAGTTTTTTTTTGCTGGAAATTAATACGTGCTATATTGCAAAGTACAATAGCAACATAATAGTTACTGAACAGGTAAGCTAACAAAAAATCTCACTGACAAGTTCCGACAGGGGCCACTTCTAATCATCAGCGGTATCGAATTATACACTACAGCAGCATGATCTCCTCCACTACTAAAGCTCTCTTAAAGTCATGTAAATATATAGTAATGCAAATGACATACACACAGACCCTTTCTTTTGGATTATATGTAGACACATTCATGCTGGTCTGTATTAGAGGAGTCTTATTATTTTTGTTGTTTTCTATTGCATTTATATTTTATGAATTTTATAGTAGTTTTATTTATTTATAACTGCAAGGCGATTAAGATTGTCATTATTATTATTGCCACATCTTCCCTATCTTCATACAATACAATCCAATTGTCATTTATTTCTAGAACTAAAATTATACCTCGCTGGTAATAAAACTAAACAACACCAACCAGCTAAATTTTACTAGGAAACATCTAACGTAAAATTATACCTTACATCAGATTGCGCGAAATCACCCTATTACAGAAACAACCATCCGCAGTAGATTAATTACCGGGAGTGTACCTTCCGTAGCGAATCCGCGCCATCTCCACCGCCTTTATCCGATACCCCGAGCTAACTCGTGTTTTGCGCTCTGCGCATCTAACGGGCTTAAAAGTTTGATATGTGTGTTTAGTAGACGCCGGCGGCTATTTAAGATTAATACGTTACATAAAACCCCCCACATACGGCTCGCTAATAGAGACCGAATTTCTTACTGATAACGTAACGGCGTCCCACACGTCCCGGCTTATCCCTGCATATTAACGATTAAAACTTCATTTTCGGGGAAAGTTTTCGACGTATTTTAATACGTTCGTGTATCTGCGGCGGGTATAAAATGAAATAAGTTTCGCACGGACCGATAAGGGAACCATAATGGTTTAGAACGGCGACGGCCGTTTCAATGGAGAAAAAAAAAGTGAGTTTGGTGGGGGTAGGATGATACTAGACGTAGAATAAAACTGGAAACTTAGGAATTTATGTTTGAAATACGTTTTATAAATATTATTTGGTAAAGGCACATACTTGAGGATAGAATCTCGACATAAAATATAGGTATTTAAACACTGCCTCACGATTAGCTACTTTGTGTGTTGGTTGTATTATTCTTCTGACTGTTGTGTTATCATGCGTCTCCATTCTGTGTAATGTGTCTTGTGTTCTTCTGTATATTATGGTGTCAAGTGTTTCCAGGTTAAGTTCTTGATACAGTGTTTCATTTGTAATGAAACGCGGTGCCCCTGATGTGAACCGCACTAGTTTGTTGAGTTTTCCCTGTATCTTCTTCTTTTGCGCTTCGGTTGCCACATGCCAAAGTTCATCAATGTAACACATGGGCTGAAAAGTCCCGGGCTTAACAAAGAAAACACGGTGTTTTTGGTTCAAAATTAGCTTTATGCATCAACGTAATCTCCATCAAGAGCAACGCAATCATTCCAGCGCCGATGTCAGCTAACTCACGCAACTTCACTTTTCAATCATTCAAAACGATTTTGTGGATTTTTTTTATGTTTTCTGGTGTTACCGCCTCATTTGGACGTCCACTGCGTTCTGCATCATCGGTGTCTCTGCGACCACGTTTGAAATCAGCAAACCAACGTTTTATTGTTGTTTCTGATGGAGCGTAGTCCCCATAACACTTTTCAAGCCATTGCTTCGCTTGTACGGTATTTCTTCCCATCAAGAAGCAGTGTAAAATTAAAACACGAAATTGTTTTTGACCCATTGCTTTGAAAATAACAAAAGTAGCGTGACTCTTAGCACAATAACTCACAAACTAATGAATAGAATATCATGAAATTTTAACAGCTGTCTTTTGAAGGTTAGTACTAACTAAGAGAAAGGTGACTGCAATAAAACTAGCTTCATCTATGTGTTAGGCCCGGGATTTTTCAGCCCACGTGTTATATTGATAGCATTTTACTGTATGTTGATAAATTTTCTTTGTCTAAAATATGAATGTTATCGAGTCCTTTTATGAAAATGATTTAATTTATGTTTAAGATAATCACCTCTTCTAACAAAACATTCTACAACGTAAAAGCTTGTAGCCAGTCATCTTTTGAAATAGTCTCAAAAATAAGCTGAATTGCTTCATGTATCTCACCCTCTGTTATGAAATACTGACCACCTTCTTTACGTTAAAGAACAACCACAAATCACCCATGGCCAAATCAGGCGAATAGGGTGGATGTTCCATGACTTTTACATTATTTTCACATAAAAATTTAACTGTCTGCTGCTGTGTGGCAATCCATTCTTATGATGTAACAATAACCTCCGAATGTTGTCTGACTCAACAGTGTTGCCACCTCTGACTTCTCTAGTTTCGCGGCATATCAAAATGTATAATGTGACCTTCGCATATACGAAAAATTAAACCACCATAAATTAGAGAAAGGTGACTGTAATAAAACTAGCGTCATCTATGTGTTAAGCCCGGTACTTTTCAGCCTATGTGTTACATCATATTTTTTCCGGAATTGGACAGTGTGATGATAAGGTATAAGTGAAAATGAAATAAGAGTAATAAGGAAAAATAAAGAAATAAAGAGGAAAGAAAAATAAGTGAAAGGCGAAAAAAGAGAAAAGGGAGACAGAATAAGAAAAAAGAAAAGAGACAGGCGGGATCTCGACGTTCCGTCTCCGTCGTAGGAAGCTTCTTCAGGAGAGAAAAAAAAAGAAAAAAAACAGGGGAACCAAAGTGGCCCGGTAACTCGATATGCAAACTACGCTAGAGGCGCAACCACATGTTTATCCTTGGAAAAAAATTAAGTCAGACATTGTACCATTACAATTGGATACCTTGTTGCGTTACATATTCAGTTATGCGTAATAATTTTATTATCATACGATGGGATGCTCCTCAGAAGGCATTTAAAAACTAATATGCACGCTAGTCTCTACGTGCTTCACCCCAAACATCTTATCCGCATCTAACTTCGCCCCATGCGCCTTGATAACACCCCTACATACCCTTAACACGAACCAAATTTACCGCCCAACGTCCACGGAATCTGTTTCATTCTTTCGCGTATCGTTTTATATTATTACGGTCGCCCGAGTTTCAATTATCAAAGTTAAGCGGAACTAAACCGTTTTAACCTCTCTCCGACAATAACTGCGCCTCGTTACGTACGACGAACAAAGCGTGTACACGGTGGAACTGCAGTTTCTTCGGTACGTGATTTAGATGCGGACCTAGCGCGATGCGACCTCTCTGTCCGCGTTCGTATATCGTCTTCGTCTCCCTTTACTGGCCCGCGAGCTAGTCGGACTCTTACGGTCGCCTCTCACGCACGAGCTAATAGCCGTTTGGCCAGCTAGAATTATTTCCGTACTATCTGCGCCGAGCTTATAGAAAATGGAAACTCGTCTGGTTTCTATCTTTGGTGTACGATGTGACCGACATGTATAGAGCGTTCGTTTTCGACTTTGTCGCGAGTAATACATATATACTAGGCTATTATACGTGGGAAGATATATCAGGGTGTTTGGTACGTTTGATACGTTTAACGGTGAAAAAGAGAGAAAGGGGATGATGCATATAAATGGTTTTGATGGAGACACTGTGTTCTGAATAAATAATTATATATTGGTCAAGAAATAATTCTTTTCTCTGCTGACTAAGATGTGACACTTGTTTTTAATTAAAACAGGTGCACTAGTGCCAAATATGAAACCCATTTTTCCCTATTACGTCACGTTTTCTTTCTACGGCATTTCTTGTTTGCCGAAATTGGCTCTTATGAGGGAATATGCTAAAACTCTAGATTTGTAAGGGGACTAACAAGTTAGGTAAACAGTTTGATGTTAAAGCATTGGTACTGGTTGTGAATTCATTATTAAGACTGCGGAAACGGGTGCTTTTGCAGTGGCGTGCGACTCGGTTACTATCAGTATTAAACATAATTAATGTAATTACTTACCATTTAGGTTTGATTATGTTGTTGATGCTGGCTTTGTTCATGTAGAATCTGCATCAGCAACACAATCAAGCTAAAGCTACATTAATTATTTTTAACATTGATAGTAATCGAGTCGAACGTTACTGCGAATGCACTCGTTTCTGTAGCTTTACTTATTATATACTGCAGAAAAACGGACTTTCTCTTGCTCCATGAACAAATCCTATTTCACCACATCATTTTCGATATCTGTCTAAAAAAATTTTTTGTGTAGACTACAAGAGAACTATTATAAAACCTTGATCTTGCCTTACTTGAAAATAGCCGAATTGCAATTACTATTTTCTCGGTATGAACGCTGCCACTTACTGTACTGCTACCAAATCTAACATAAGATTCAGTATAAGTTCCTAGTAGTAAGGATGTGCAACACTTACAACGGAAATAACTGTTTAATTGTACCCTCAAACAGCTTCAATAACGCAAGTAATTATTTATTGTCGTATCTGTGTCGCTAAGGTTTCTGTCCTGTTATTATAACTTACAATACCTTTGAGAATGCGAACCGCAGTTGATTGCGAAACGTGGGGTACAGAAACCTTAGCGAGATGGCGGAACTGGACAACCGTTGTGACAATGGCAAACAGTTGTGAAAACCTGAGAAACTATTTAGGTAAGTATTTAAGTTTTTGTGGTTCAAATGCTAAATAAAAGAAAAATAACATAATTAGTATACAATACTTAAAGTATGTGTACATTTTAAACAATAATTGCGGCCAGAAAATGAACTATCTGTGTCACAGTTATTGTTATTGTTTTTATCAGAAGGACTAATAAAGGATACTGACATTTCAGAAGATTTAACTAACAAGGAAAAGTTCCCGGCTGTCAAATTCAATCTTCGTAAAATTTTGTAGGTAAATACAAACCTTTTTTGTTTGTGTCAGGGGGTGAAGCAACCCATCGATCCATCGACCTGGACCATTCGAACATCCCATGAGTTTTGCCTTTTCAAACCAATACCTTCCGTTTCCTCGCCGTTGCTTTAAGCATTGTTTGGCTTTCCACCCTACCAAATCATAAATACACAATTTACATACGCATTAAAATAAATACTTTATTCATTACTATTTAATGCCAGGGGTTTGTTATAACGTGTAATCCCGTATTCACATTTGTATGAATTGTGAACATCAGGGCATAACAAGTGATGTAATTTTACTAATTAATGATGGTGTTTCTTAATAGAGAACATATGCATGCAATATGTAGATGGTTTTGGCGTTATTAGCATGAGAAGTTTTATTGCAGTCACCTTTCTCTCAGTTAGTACTAACCTTCAAAAGACAGCTGTTAAAATTTCATGATATTCTATTCATTAGTGTGTGAGTTATTGTGCTAAGAGTCACTTTTGTTATTTTCTACTACTACTTTTGTTATTTTCAAAACAATGGGTCAAAAACAATTTCGTGTTTTAATTTTACACTGCTCCTTGATGGGAAAAAATACCGTACAAGCAAAGCAATGGCTTGAAAAGTGTTATGACTTGCTCCACACCTTTGGAACACCCTGTACAATTGAAAATGCTCTAAAGCCAATAAACGATGTTAAAGGTTAACAACTTGCGTTAATTTCTTTTGCATATTACTATGATCAGTTTTTAGCATAAGAGGTTGGCGCTTACCCGTAACACTATATATATAATATTAACGAGCAAGGACGTTGTAAATAATTCTTAGTTAATCTGGATAATCATCTTTGAAGATTTTTTTGTAGCCTAATACGCCATGCGTCTTTTATTTCGCATTACGCCGTTTATTTCGATTGAAATCCTTTCCGCATGCAATCCAGAGAAAGCTCGAGCCACGACAAATTCTTAATCAAACAGCTTCCTCCCTCACAGGCCCTTACAAACGTACGACAAAGCCTTTTCTGCCGAAGACAACTCGTTTCTCCTCCATAGATGAAAGAAAAAATCGAATCCTCTGCCATTCGCGGTTATTGGATTCAACTCCCGATCCATTATCCTTTTGCCTTGCGACTCCTTACCCGTACGTACGCGAACATGGACCGCGGATAATTGATTGTACGATATAAATAAGATCTCGTTTTCGCCGATTGTCAAGGCGGCCGGGTGAAACGTCAAGCGGGCAATAATTTAAACGCGGCGCCCTCTGGCGGAAGGTCGACGAATTCGATTTGCGTTTAATGGAAGGGGGAGAGGAAACTTTCAGACCGCAAAAATTATCGGTCTCGCGGGTATTGTGCGGAATTTAATGGGAAATCTTACCGCCGCCGAGAAGACGTGTTTTACGCGGGCGTATTTTCTTCCGGATCCGCGAAGCGGTAAGTTCTTATTATTGCCTTCGAGTTAAGTTTGGCGTTCGACGCGCTGACGTCACGAAATGGCGGAGTTGGAAGTACGATTTTTCGAGGATTTGAAACCGTGAATTGTATGGGATTTCGGCGCGCGTACGGAATGTTAAATGATTTTCGGTATTCTCCGTATTTTACGTGTGAGTTAAGTCTTATGTTACATGTGAAAGTCTTATATTAACATGCTTAGTTTTTCTCGTATTGGTCTGTGTAATGGAACTGTTACGAAGACTGTTCACTGGATATCCGTTTAGAATGCATTGACACGAGAACTTTATCACCATGGCAATATAATTCAAATGTTTGTGTTGACAGTTTAAGTATAGAGCTTTTCATGTTGCAACATTCGACGTCTTGTGTAATAGGATTATCTATGTATTTTACTACTGTTTATGGGCATCTACACAGTAAAAGAATTTTACATCTCTCCTGGTATATTTTGTTCCAGGAAAGTTACTGCAATTCTACGAGAAATTTTAAAATTATGACGTTGGGAGTAAAATTAGAAATTCATATGTAATTCTTCAGTTATGGTCCTGTATAAGTACTATATTTTTATGTTTATAATAACTGTAATACACTGTTTTTTACTATTACAAATTTATCGGTGTATTCATGTATAATTTTTAGAATGAATATTTTACATCAATAAGTATAAAATGTTATCTTCCCCTTTATCTACAAAAAAAAAATCGTTTTTCACATTAACAAAAATAACATTACTGTTCCGCCTCTGGAATACCGCTACTCTGTTTAGTACATATTAAATCAATAAATATACCATTACTGTAAAAATAAAATATTGACAACAGAAAAGGTAGTGTTGCGATACAGAAAGGTTTGAAGAAAATTACGAAATAAATAATCTTATTAATTATGAATAGAATACGAAACATAAATTATTATTATTAATTAGAACATACTAATGTTAAGATAAATTTAAGGTCTTTCACATAACTAATGCCCATAATCTACCTTACTGCGGCACTTAACTAGAAATAGTCACATAGAATTGTTATAATACTCTTAAATGACAATAGAAAAATATACAGTTACCAATAACTTGTATTCATATACATACATCAATACTCACTGAAACATATCTTAGTACGCATACGGGCTCTTTATTTTTTTAAATGGATTCTTTAATTTAAATGTTGTACTTTTCGTATTTAAATTCAAAAATAGTGTTTTATAATTAAAATTACCAAATATAAGGTTGTAAAAATAAATATATTAACAAATCAAAAATATATACATACCTTTTTTGACAAAATATCTTTTTGTAACAGAGAACCTAAAGCAATACCTGTCTGGCAAGTTTTAAATATTCTAAATAAGATACGAAATAAAATGAGAGCAAAAATACAATTAACTTTGAGAATTGATGATGATTTGAAGTCTTTAATTTTGGTAATCGTACTCACTCTGTGTCCTGGTCTCGCGCTTCCAAAGATGTGTCCGGAACTTCCAAGTTTTTATTAAAATATCAGCTGATACACGTTATTACTAAATATATTTGAAGACTTTCATAAATTAAGTTTTATCTGAGAAAATAATAGATTATTCTCAGGAGAGACGCTTTCGATATGTGTGACGTTGACTCGATTTTTCTTTTATATCTATTGTTATCGGGGGTTACATATTTATTTGCCTATATGTTGGGTTAGACAGTAAACACACACTTCATGGGAATGAAATTATTTAGAGGTAAATGCTCTCGGGCGTGCCATCCTTCCGTCATACGAGAAATTTTGAAGATTGTGAGATATAATTTCGAGATGATACATATTTTAACAATATGATAAAAATGTGTGAGTACAGTATATTAGATGTCTTTTACAAAAGAATTTTTTTTAGAACATGAAAATTGTAAATTATATGTTAATAAAGAACACCCTAAGTAGAATGTAGAAAGAAAACTGTACAGACTAAATATCTGAAATAAAACTCAATAAAGAGGGAATACTAATGGTATATATTTATAAAAATCGGCGTTATTTAGATACTAGAGTGGGAGAATAAAATAGATATCTACTAATTAAAAAAAAGGTTCTATTCTCGTTATATATACAAAATATTTTAAAATTTTTAAATTAGACTAATATTTCGTCGATCCACCTTTACTTGCGTGAGTGCTGTGAATCGTCATGGCATAGAATCTATTAAATGCTTAATGGCGTCTTCTGGAATATTTAACCACTCTTCTGTAACAGCTGCCACGAGTTCTTTCTTATTGCTGGGTTTTCGGGGTCGTTTCGCCATATTTGTCTGGATTATGTGCCAAACAATCTCTATCGGATTCATGTCTGGTGATTGGCCTGGTCATGGTAAAATCTGAATCCCCTGTTCCTCTTTCCACGTGGTTGTTGTTCTTGCTTTGTGGCAAGGTGCTCCATCCTCCATAAAAGTGGCGTCTTCTTTAGATCAAATGGCGTTGTCGAATATCGGTAGTAGTCCTTCTGTTAATGTTTGGATATATTTTGCCTCATTTATATTTCCGTCGAAGATTACTAATTGCGATCTTCAACCATACCATATCGCTCCCCACACCATGATGTTCACACCGCCGTATTTCACCGTCTGATGCAAAAATTTGTCGTCCAGTTGCTGTGACGAACGTCTCCATACCCACGTACGACCACTATCACTGAATTGGCAGTATCTGCTTTCGTCTGAAAAAATGACAGACCGCCAAAGCTCTTCGGGCTTCGTTCGCATTTCGATTGCCCAAGCCATTCGGCGCGGACTTTGAAACGCCGTAAGGAGAGGTTTTTTCTTTACCACCCTTTTATACATCCCCACACTGTGCAGGTATCGCAGAACGGTGCGCTGACTTTTCTGTGAAGTTGCCGCAAGCTCAGCTGTACTTTTTCGCGGTTCTCTTAACACTTCGCCCACAAGCAGCCTTTTACTTCTTTCAGAAGCTCCGGCACGACCTGGTCTCGGCTTCACTGTTGTTTTTTCCTTGTGTTTAAATTGTGTAATCACACGGTTAACTGTGGACAACGGAATATTTAAACATTTACTTATTTCACGTTGCGAAGCGCCGCGTTCACTCTGGCCAACGATGCGATCCCGGGTGAAGTCGCTAATATCACTCGAACCTTGTAAACGAGGCATAGTTGTAACGATACTAAGCTATGACGAATTCTACATCTACCCCTACCCTAATGACAAGAGAAAGTTCTTAATTCGTTCTTAGAATTTAGCTGTTTACATATTTATACATCTTTACCTGGTGTCTATTCTATTCTGTCACCCTAGTGTATATATATATATATATATATATATATATATATGAACCTTTTATAGTTTGTGGAGTACATGCATGGTTCTTGACCCCTTACGAAATTCAACTTCCATCGAATTTGGATTATCTCTTAGTATTTGATTGACGTGGATGTTGTCATTTTCAAACTTCTCTTCGTCCATAAATGTAATTTGGTTCGGTTAGCAAAATTTCTGCATTTTCTTTACTTCGAACATAAGTATTAACATATTCTGCAGCTCTCTGAAGTCCAGTGTTTTTTTTTATTAGTCTTTGATACGCTAAAACAATTATTGCTAGTTCATGAAAAAGGTTTCAAACGTCAAGATAGCAAAGAGTCTTCTTAACCTTTACCTAATCTTCGACCACTTACTGAGGTAACGGAAAAGGAAAATCTAACGGAAATATAACCTTTTCCGTGCATGGGGTGAACTAAGAAGGCAAGAGTAGATTTCCTTCGGTAAAGGACGGGTCTCCGGTACCTCTTTGCAATTTTTGCCTAATTTACAACACTTTTCCGTTTAAATAATTTATCGAAAAGCACTTTCGAAGTTGAGGACCCTTTATGGCACTTATATCCTCTTCCTTTCCCGGGTACAGCTTCTATCTATCGCTCTGCTTTTTTTTTCTCTTCTCTTTTCCGTAGGAGAAAAGTTGAAGTGCAGCGTAGCACTAAAGACAAACTTTACGATACTCCACGTCGATTATCGTTCCTTAAATAACTGGAAAGATTTCATAAGAGATGGAGAAGTAAGGGAACCGAGGAGCACGGAGGCGGTTTAGAGATGGAACGAACGTCATAGCGAGAAGAAGGAAACTTAATAATATTGAAGGAAAGTAAGCGAAACGTTAATCGAGATCCCTCTTTCTTTCTTACGATTGTTTCTTGAAAATTTTTAATGAAATTTCGAAGTTATAATGAAGACGTAGGCGAAAAAAAGGAAGATATTGAGAATTACGCCCGCAGCAAATTATTCTATTTTTTTATTCTTGTTTAAAAGGGAAAATAATGGGAAAAAGGAAAGATGTTTGGAGTTAATACACCGTAAAAGGGAAAATATGTACTTAACGAAACAAAAAAAACCCTTTAGATTGTAACTATTGGTAATGAGTCAGAAAATTTTTCCTTGGGCATTTCTATAGAAGCCTCTACACATTAATTAATAATAATAATAACAATAGTGATAATAATATCCTTTATTGCCCAACAGAAAATAATTCCATTTACAAGACAATATGAGAATAATATAACATAACACATGGCCTGAAAAGTCCCGGGCCTAACAAAGAAAACACGGTTTTTTTAGCTTTATTCATCAACATAATCTCTATCAAGAGCAACGCAACCATTCCAGCGCCGTTTTAATGATTGATCGTCATTTATGGCGTTGTTTCAGGTATTCTCGTCGGACGAGAGAATTACGGTAGAAAGACTCGAACTTCGACTTGATGAATTTTAATCCGGAACTGTTAAACTGTTAAAATATAAAATACGGTACTGGAAAGTTTCTGTTTAACAGTGTATTTGTCGGAATCTTTCTTGGTTACAATGGAGAATCGAAGTTGAATGGTTTGGTATATACAATGAGAGAAAATTTTGGCATATATAAAATCGCCATATTGAATTTACCCACTCCACCCAATAAGTATCGTGTGGACTACGAAAACGCATTTATAGATATTTATAGATATTGTAGACGTATAACACATGAGATGAAAAGTCCCGGGCCTAACAAAGAAAATACGTTTTTTTTTGGTTCGAAATTAGCTTTATTCATCAATGTAATCTCCATCAAGAGCAACGCAATCATTCCAGCGCTGCTCTAACATTTCAATACCACTTTTGTAGAACGATTTATCTTTTGCCTCAAAACAGGCCTCAGTTTCAGCGATAACCGCTTCATTCGTGCGAAATTTCTTTCCGGCGAGCATTTTTTTGAGGTCTGCGAACAGCCAGTAGTCGCTGACAGCCAAATCTGGCGAATACGGTGGATGTGGGAGCAATTCGAAGTTCAATTCATGTAGTTTTGCCATTGTTTTGATTGACTTGTGACACGGTGCGTTGTCTTGATGAAACAACATTTTTGCAATTTCGGCCTTCAAACGCTCCAACAACGCTATATAATATTCACTGTTGATGGTATTTCCTTTCTCAGTATGGTCGATGGATATTACACCACGCACCTCCCAAAATACTGAGGCCATAGCCTTTCTAGCCGATTGTTGTGCTTTCGGACGTTTTAGACGAGGTTCACCAGTTGCTGTCCATTCAGATAACGATCGTTTTGATTCCGGAGTGAAGTGATGGATTCATGTTTCGTCCATTGTCACAAATCGACGCAGAAATTCCGGTTTGTTACGTTTAAACATGGCCAAACACTACTCAGAATCATCAACACGTTCTTGTTTTTGGTCAACAGTGAGCAAACGCGGCACCCACTTTGAACAGAGCTTTCTCATAGTCAAATGCTCATGCAATCTAAAGCCAATACGTTCTTTTGATATCTTTACGATGTCGGCTAACTCACGCAACTTCACTTTTCGATCATTCATAATAGTCTAAATATCAAGCCAATAGAAATAATCATAGAAGAGAGAAAACTGGGATGGCTTGGACATCTACACGGAATGGAAGATGACCGAATCACAAAGAGGATATTTGAATCCAAAACAGAGGGCAAAAACAGAATAGGTAGACCCTGAAACACCTGGAAGGAACAGGTGTATAGAATATTGGAAAAGAAGAGTATGGGATGGATTGAAGCCAAACAACTGGCTCAGAACAGGAACCTGTGGAAGATAAAAATAAGAAAATAAATATTCCGACACCGCAAGGTATAAAGGACATAGGATAAAAAAAAGTGTATATTTTTAAATTGGTCTGGCTACTTAGGAGTCGTTATCTGAACGAAACGATAGCGAATTTTCCTAATATATATAACATACTTGGTTTTCTTCTTATTCACTTGCAATGTGGCGTGTATTTGCTTTCTATAATAAAAGTTGTAGGACATCCGGTATACTGAATAATAAAAAAGTACATTATGTATCCGTTCAATGTCGAATATATATACATTTGTTCGCCAAGAAGCTTCCGTGTTTACAAAATCGACAAAAAGGGGGACTCTCGTAGCTTTCCCTCCGTTCCATGTACATCTGTGTACGTGTGTGTGCCTTCTTTTCCCTTCGGGAAAACTAAGTCGATTATTTGCGAACCGCGGAGAAAAATAAGCGTCAGACAGCCCCGGTATTGGCATTCTAATGCGTAAAATATAGTGACAATTTCATCCCCTTTCCTACGTACCGCTGCGTCTTCCATCATTTCCGACTAGCAGAGATGCGTTTTCCAAGGCGCGACGTGGCGTTTTCCCGGAGAGAAAGCGAAGAAAATGGAAGACGGGAGAGCTGAGAGAACATGGCCGCTTCGTGCATGCTCTAAAAGGTAGACGAAACGCGTATCAGGTAGCAACCTTAACGCGAGAAGAAATACAGAAATATTTGAATTTCCCGTGGGAAGAGCTGCGGAAAATGAATTCTAACGCGAACCTTTTGTATCGTGGTTTGTAGGCGGTTTGGAAAAGAAGGTTGTTCTATTACGGCGTCCTGTTATTGCGGAAATCAACAAGCAGATCGACGCCTAATGCAGGGTGGATATCGAATTTCTCGATAGGAATTCGTATAGAGGGAATCGTTTTAAGTTTGTCCCGTATTTTCGTATGATTCTTTTCTATATATTACACTAAAGTAACATTCCAACTCATCATCTTCAAGTCGTCAAAGTGATTTAAGAAGAAAAAGATAACGTCTCTGTTTTATATTTGTTAGGAGTACCTAATTCTAATATACTGCCCGAAACTATTCTATTTAAAAAGATGTTTGTTCTAATAAGTTGAGTATGGAGTATGGATCTTATTTATCTGTAGCGGCGATGACCTTCTCATTTCAGCCAAATCTCTTTCCTCCCAATGATTTTTTCAGGTTTGGGAATAGGAGAAAGTCGCTGGGGGCTAGGCCCGGTGAATATTGAGGATGAGAGACTAATTCGTAGCGCAACTCATTCAATTTGGACACGACGATACGGAATGAATGAGCCGGTGCATTGTTGTGGTAGAAAAAGACAGACCAACTTCACACTTATGCTTTGCAGCTTGCCGACAATTACGGGTGTTATTGTCAACTGTACCGACAATGAAAAACAAAATTACTCCGTTCGCGAAGACGGAAGTTGCCCCTCGTATTTAACTTGCGATCTTCTCCGGCGATACATTCATCTTGCCTATAAACGGGAGTCACACACGTACCAGAAGACGGTATTTAAATCGCATTACTCATAGACGAGCGCACGGGGCTAAATCCAACGAGATAATTTACTGTTAGCCGATGTAGCGTAGAAAAGAGATCTCCGGGTGACTATTTTTAACTCGCTTCAAACTTGTTGGACTGTAGGAAGTAAGAAATAGGTTATTGTCTTGAACAAATATGGGGTAATGTTATAGAGAAGGACGGCAATAGGTACCTTCTACAAACTAAGAATATGCTTCGGAGATATCAGAACATCAGCAAGTTTTTTTGCAGCTATGTCTAACTGCTTTTAAGTTACGTTTTATATTTCAACTTAAATATTCGATTTTGCCAGGGTAAAACCGCAATACACTTTCAAAGAAACAAATGCGTTCTGCCTCAACATTAACCCTCCCATAGCAGCGACACGACATGCAGCAGCCCAGAAGAAGTTCCATGCAACTGAGAGTAAAACGTCGGCAAACTCAGCAATTACCACACGGTTTCAACCTAAATTCTCTATAAGAAACACAGCGCCGCGGAGGTCTACAACAACAGATAGATAGATATATGGATAGTCTGTTTAGCCAACAAGCTATACCATAAGATAGAAACCAAGGAATTCAATACACAATCGATTATAGTATATCAATAATATTCGTATACAAATACTTCTTAAAGCTACTAATATTATTATTGTTAGTTTTAATTTCATATGGTAAAGTATTATGTAACATGAGACCATTTACAAATATGTTTTTGGAAGTCTGGGTGCTATGAATGGAAGTAATATAAAAATCATTGTAGTTTCTAGTGTTGTAAGCATGAATATCATGAACTATTATTTGTGTATAAACAGTACACTCTTAAATAGAATTCTTTGACGGTCATTCATAAATTAAGTGTAATTAATATATTTTAACAGGGGCATATCTGTTACATTTTAAAATTATTCTCATTGCTCAATTTGCTGAAGCTCTAAAGTAATCCCTAAGTATCTAATGTTTAAAAAGGGTATACCCCTAATACTAGTTATACAATATAATTTGATTTAGTAACATTAATATTTAGATTACTTTCACACAGCCATCGAGATAATATAAGACAGTTTTTTTTTATTTATAGTCATCGTCATATCAACAACACTATTACCACTTATGCACAACGTAGTGTCACCTGCAAGCACACGTATATTACAGACTTTCGTTGTCAACAATAAATCTTTTGCATGTAAATTAAACTATAAGGGACCTAACACCATTCCTTGTGGGACACCATTATTTGTATTTAAACTATCAGATATCCTATTATTATATTTCATTATTATTTGAGTTCTATTATTTAAATATAAATCAAACCAGCCACTAACCGGATCATAAAACCCATACATTTCTAATTTCTCTGTTAGTGGTTTTCTATTAGTATTTTCAAAAGCCGACGGAAGTTCAAAAACGTAGCTATCACAACATTTCCCCTATTCATTTCTTGGAAACGCTTGTGACATATATCCACTATAACAGTTTCATCTGAATGACCTTTTCTCAATCCTGATTGACTGTGATGAATCACATTGTTTCGTTCACAAAAATCATGTAGTTGGTGTTTTACGTGCAGTTCTAGAACTTTTTCGTAAACTGGTACAGTATTAGCAGGCCTGACTTCCTCACATATTTTAGTTCCTGCCACTTTAGGAATTAGAAGAACGCTTTTCAGTTTTCCGGAAATGTACCTGTATCGAATGAAGCATTCACCGTGTCAAGAATTAGATTTGCACACATTTGAGCTGCATCTTCAACAATTTTGGACATTAGTCCACAGGTATAGCAGTAAACTCCACTACTCACACAAATTAATTAATTATGCGGAACGCAGCGTTTCGAGAGCACGTGGGCTCCCATTGTCAACCGTGTTACCGACTCAGTCGGTAACACGGTGGAGTTTACTGCTATACCCGTGAATTGTACATCCACACAGTCCTTGCAATCGTCATTGGACATTAGTCCATCACCAGCTACGTCTCCTGTATTTCTCAACGTGTTAATTATAGCTTTCATGTCATTCAAAGTTATACTGCTAAATTTTCAAAATTTATTATAATTTCTTTCATGTATATATCGGATTCGTAACTGTTATCTTTGGTATATTTTGGATTGTATCATCTATGCTTTTTAAAAAATATTTGTTCTGTGCCGTTTCTAAATCATCTCTCACTTCCGTCTTAAGTCAAAAGTAATTTTAAAGTTTTCCATAACTCGACAGATCTACATTTATTTTCATCTAGTAGTAACGTAAAGTATTTTTCTTTGTTATCACATACCATAGTTCCTATGAAACCTGTATTCTTACTAGTCTACGACGTTGTTAGTAAACACAGAATTTTATATTTATATTGTAATTTTTAAAGCATTGCCTTTCAGGCAGTTTATCACCATACGAAGACGACCTGAAATGTTTCCTGAATCAATAAGAAAAACGCGATATCGGTGTGGTTTCTTATTTTTATGTTACGATGTAGTCCCCTCGAAGATCTCTTGCAGATTTCGGAAACATTTTAGGTCGCCGTCGTATATATTTTTCAATTCATTAATACATAAACATATTAGTGATATAATTAAATCTAAAACTTAGGTTTCGATTCATAACACTTTCGTGAGTGTGAGATAGCTTGTAGTGTGTGTTAACTGAACTTATGTTTTATAGAATTTATTTCATGAATAAAAATATTCACTACACTGCAATACAAACAATTTTATTGTACGAATAATTTTCAAAACTCGAATAAAAGTTAAACCATCAAATAACTGCTTTCGATAATCGCTAACTTCCATACCGAAGCTTCTAATTCCCCAGCAACCGTACAAACTTTTCCAGGTCCTATTAATTCGCATTGATTTAACACGACATAACTTCTGTTAGCGATATCTCCATCAAACGTCATGTAAATGTAAATTGTTAGACTTTCCTTCGTCTCGATTCCCTCCGGATCCTATTTAGCATGCCCTAGCGAACTTCAATCAAACTCTAAACAAATCCTGCGGCGAACTTCAGCCTTCCGACATATGTTAATCGTCGAATCAAGCGATTAACGCGACGACGTTAGCCTGCGTAGAGGCCTTGCGTAAGGAGCCACGAGACGGCGCGCGTAGGCTAGAACGCGTTCGCTAAAACTAATATTGTGTTTGCCGAATCGTCACGCCCTATTAATCTTCAGTTCGGTGTTACGGTATCATCACCATCTACGGCACGCTAGCGGGGTGATTGCGTGAAGCGGACCGGCACTATCTTCGCTAATTAGCTGTTTAATTTGTCTACGATTACGTGGCCAAATTGAACGTTTGTCGCTTCTTAGATGTATTGGGTGGAAATACGTCCACGTGTTACGTATATGCGAGAGATTAGGAATCTTTGGTTTTGGAACGAAGTTGAAAAGGTTTTTACACATATATACACTACCGCTCAAAAGTGTTTAGGCACCGCTGTTTTCATGGATTATTCATATAGTATTATGTTTACCAAAAAAACATTATAATAAAATGAAATACGTATTTAAAATGTAGTTCAGTAAGATAAACACCCATTATATCGCATAAGGTTTACTATCATTTACCTGACTTGGTCGGATTACCATAAACTGTTTATTGCGGTGCAATTACAATAACAATCCCTCTGAATTTACTGGGTAAATTTAGTCAACTGTTAGATTGTAGGTAATAATGTTTAAATTACCTTCCTAGAAGATTATAGTGAAATCTGTAACCTGTGGTCAGTTGCAGTGTGGTATTTACTCTATTCACGTCGTGAGCGAAATATCGTGTGACAATTTTTTAAAATGGCTCCGCGAAGAGAAATTAATACGGAAACACGTGCGCTTATAATAGCTTACCATAAAAGTGGCATAAGTAATCGACAAATTGCCAAAAAAATGAAAATACACCACGCTACGGTTGACTATAACGTAAAAAAATATCGGGAAACTGGCAGTTTTCTTAATAAAAGACGGAGTGGAAGGCCAAAAGCGACAACATCTGCAGATGATCGCAGAATGCTGGTTACCAGCAAGTTAAATAGACGCAAAACAGCCCCGGAAATCACCGCAGAATTAAATGTTGGCCGCCAAAAACTAGTCAGTGTTTCTACAGTCAAACGTCGCCTACAGAGAGCCGGGCTCCATGGACGTATTGCGATGAAAAAGCCATTACTACGCAAACAAAACAAGCAAAAGCGACTTAAATGGGCTCGTGAACACCAACACTGGACCATAGAAGAGTGGAACAACGTCCTATGGACGGATGAGTCCAAATTTGAGGTGTTCGGAACTCGAAGACGCATATTCGTAAGAAGATCTGTGGATGAACGTGCCAGACAAGAGCGTATTGCTGCTACCGTGAAGCATGGTGGAGGTTCTATCATCATTTGGGGCTATTTTACTGGCACTAGTGTAGGGGACATTGTGAAAGTTGACGGTATATTAAAAAAAAAAGGCTACCGCGAAAGTTTGAAGAACCACGCAATACCTTCCGGAATTCGACTTTTGGGTCAAAATTTTATCTTTCAGCAAGATAATGAGCCAAAACATTCCTCTAAATTATGTAAAGACTATTTACGCCATTTAGAAGAGGAAGGAGCTCTCAAAATTATGGAATGGCCTCCCCAGAGCCCCGACTTGTATCCAATCGAGTTACTATGGGAAGAACTAGATCGGGAAGTACGAAAATCGGCTCCGACATCAGCTACTGACGTGTGGAACAAATTGCAATCGAGTTGGACCTCAATAACACAAGAAACTCTGGCAAAACACATAGATGAAAGCAAAATTTAAATTAAACGTTTTAATTTTCACATTTATTTAATATATTCTTATTCATGTACGTGTATCTGTACATAAAAAATAAATATTATTAAAATTTTTGCTGTCAGTGAAAGTGCCTAAACACTTTTGAGCGATAGTGTATGTGAAATGTTTCCGGAATCGACTAGAAAAACACAAATCATGGAAGGAAAAAGATTTGCCTCGAATGAGGAGACTACATGGAAAAATTAAGTTAAGAAACCACACAAATACCTTGTTTTTCTTGTCGATTTCGGAAACATTTCAGGTAGCCCTCGTATGTTTGACTTCTAAGTTATCTAAAAAAAGTTCCTTCCAACGGCGAACGAACTGAACCCCCCACTTAAATCACAAAATCTTCAAATTCTACTTTTATTTCCCCATGTCTTGCTTCCAAGGCTTCTTCAGATTGTCCGTCTATTATAGAGAGATAAAGAGAATGAATACTTCATATTCACGTATCAAGATTTTATGGCTAGTACGAAGCAAATCTAATACCAATGATGACGGGTTAAGTCCAGCAAGCTATCGAATTTATTTGTTCCAATCATTATCCAATACTTTTAAAATTCCAGAGAAATTGTGAAGTAACTCAGTGTGAATTCCTCCTACTTCTGCAGCAAATGCTGGATCACCGAAGAATCTTATAGCGGTGTTCCCATCATTGCGTGATTTGTACACAACCCCTGGTCTATCGGCGATTTAAATTCGTGTTAAATCCTTTCATTAATTTTATCTTTAGCCCACAGGTTTTAATTTATTTTTGTCTTCCTTGATGGAGTAGAATCCTGGACTTTGACCGAAGCAACTATCAAGAAATTCGGAGCATTTGAAACTTGGTTTTGTCGCAGAATCTTAAGAATTTAATAGACAGAAGACGTATCTAATGAAGAAGTCTGCCGTTGAATGGAGAAAGACACCGAATTTAATAAGTACGTTAAAAGATATGGGTATCTCGGTCATATAATGGGGAGCGAGATACGGTTTACTACAAAATGTATTGCAAGGGAATATTCACGGGAAAGGATTTTGTATAGGACGTCGTCAAAGAACATATTCCCAGCTACGTATTTCCTATATTTCGCATAGAAACTTAGATTCCGCACTATATTTCGAAACGAAATATACCCCTGCATTCACCCCTATTTTGTTACGAATACGTACTTCAAACAAAACATCTAATTTAACAGCACAATGAAGCTTTATGTAAAGTACATATAGCATTCACACGAAAATACAACGTAATATACCCAACAGTCCGAAACAATACATTAACTGCGTACGCAAACAAGCTACATATTAGCGCAATATCCAAATTTTATGTTTTCGGTTTTATTAATGAGGGTTATTCCTCACACAGGCCGCGCACCCAAAACCGCGCTTCAAAACGAATGGCACCCGGCATGCCGTTAATAAATGAAAATATATTATTTATAATAACCATACGGTAATATATTTGTACGGGAGAGACACCGGTCGTATAACTAAATAATATATTTTCATTTGCCAGATCATCATTTAGGTTTGACCGGGCTGAAATTGCCGCTGTGTATGGAACCGAGGACAGAAACGGGCCTAGCGATAGAATAGCCTTTCTGTATACACGCGATAAATTGAAGACCGCAGTGTGACATTTTAGGCGATTGTAAATTTTCGGAAAAAGCAACAAATTCACATCGCCAGAGTATTGGGCGTCGAATAGAAATGTATAGTTTTTGTTTAGTAGTAATTCGTGCAGCTAAAGAAATTATTATTTAGTCTGCCTATACTTTTTCTTTCTATTCTAAACATCGATAAAATCTCGCTCTGGCTGCTAACCTCGAAACTTGCAAACTTCCACTTATTTTTGTTTTCCTTTATTGTCTCATTTATGTCGAAGATGTTCAGTTCTGTTCTTGTATCAACATTTATTCACTTCTTAAAAATTTCGTCTCTTATGTCTGTATCTTGCTTTTTTGTTTTTTCGTTGTTGTCCATTTTTCACTACCGAATAAGAAGGTTGACACTGCTATCGTCTTTCTATTTGTGTGTTCATTCTTGTCTTGTTTTTAAAGTTCTGCTGATTGTTCCATGGATACGTGTGAATTTTTCTAGTTTTTCTTCTATATCTTTGTTTGGATCATAAGATGTATCATGGCCTAAATACTTAGTGTTTCACATATTTCAGTACAGTATCGTTTGTGACAATTTTCTAAGGTCACAAGATGATTAAAATTAGGTGAGGTGAATACGTAGTGAATATGCGACAATAAAGAAATGCGAGTTACTTAGCTTTGTATGCGTCGTTCTTATATTACGGTACCTGGTTCTCCGGAGAAGGTGCTGGGTGCCAAAGCTTGAAGGAGGGGCTTCGAAATACTGAGGCTTGTGAAGACAATTTGAGACCTTAAATATGTCGAGAACACTACGTTACAGAGAGCCTGCGTGTCAAGCGTCTTGCATTTATTTGGTGTCCTATTCCGAAGAAAATATTTATTTGATACAAGTATAACTTCAACAATATTCTTTTCTTATACTAAATATTTCTTTGGTCTTGAATAGAGACAGATTTTTGCGAGAAAATCTAATTTCTTGATGCAAAGAAACACGTCTCTGAGTGACTAATGACTTTGGAATTCGTTTTATTTTCTTTTCACTTTTTATGTTTCTATTACTGCTACTACTAAGAAATGATCTGAACCTGTCTGGTAATATATAATTTAATATGATTCACCATTTAATATTTTCTCTATATTAAATTAATGCTGAATATCTCCTTCCGTCCCCCCCCACCACCGAAAAGGACAGTTCAATATCCTCGACTCCATTAACATCAAAGCATGTTCGTTGTTGTTCATATCTTACGAGCACATCTGAAAACAACCAGAACCCGCTACCGAACAAGAACGGAGTGGCGGGCGGTGTGACAATTGCCGCGCAAAACTCATCACTCCATTATTTCGTCCGTAATTAGCACTAGAGGGCGTCGTCGTCGTCGAGTCCTGACAAAAGGTTATTGGAGATCTGGCGCGAGACTCGCAGCGACGGGGTAATATAAGGAACAGAGAAAATGTTATCCTCTCGACGATAAAGGGAGAATCCTAAGCGGTTCGGGCAATATTCAGTTGTTTTATACGCGTAAACGCTATTGCTCATTGTTATTATATTCGCCTGAAGAAGGAAGCGTGGAAAAAATGCTAGGATCTTATACAGGGTGCTTGCTAAAACGGGGTTTAATTTTTGGAAGCACCCAAGCGGCAAAAATAACTTGATCTTTGCCGTTCAGGAGTCAATATTAGCTCTGCTGTGCTGTTCAGGTGTATTTGAATTGGAAGAAAATTTGCATTCGAATTGGTATTTGTCCAAAATTTAGTTTTATTTGGGTGGTGATTCTGTTTATCGAAATTTTGTCACCGTGATTTTATTTAGAAAGAAAGATGTAGTAAAAACTTCCGGGATATTTGGAAAACATCAGAAAACTAGGAAAGACGTTTTAAGGAAAACACGTTTTTGGCACGCCATTTACTGGGACTCTCCTAAGATATCGCGCCAGAACGTACTTTATATTGTATTCTCTCTGTAAATACGTTGATTTTGAAAGACGTCCACGGAATGAGAATCTGAATATTGTCCATTTGTTTTAAAATTATACACATACGTACATACATACATACGAGGGCGACCTGAAATGGTAACCCTGTTTTTTCCATATCGTTTATTGTTTTTGCACTCTACAAAAATTTATTGAAAAGCACAGGGAATACAATAGAAACACATATAGGGTATTTTTGGATAATGTAAACACATGTAAATTATGGTATACTATAAAAGATTTGGGATATCCACATCATGTAGTAAGGGTTACATAGGCTTTATGAATTCACACCCAAATTATGGTTGATACAGGCGGAAGATTAACTAGAGAAATACCAACAAACAAAGGAGTTAGACAAGGCTGCTGTGTCTCACCAACATTATTTAACATACATATTGATATTATTATAAAGGAATGAAAGAAGAAATGCGGCAAAGGTATATATTTAGACCAGAACACCAATCTTAACTCTATCTTATGTGGTGATGATTTAGTTCTCCTATTAACAACAGAGGATGATCTACGGATAGGGATATATACATTACAAAAAATCTGCCAAAGCTATGAAATGAAAATATCCGGGCGTCTAGTCCTGCTAGGACCTCGCTTAATATGCAAAGCTTCAAAAATATTAGGTAGGAATACTTCTTCCTCTAGCCATTTATGTTTTTGAAATAAATTTGTTTATAATGTGATGGTTTTCGCTCTATTTTGCTTTGAATTTAGTACAAATTTTACTTATAATCTGTATAACACACATTCTGATATGATCATCACAATCTTCTATATTTAAATAACGTTATAATAAATATTGCCCTAATTACAATACTGATTACGTTGTGTCATTAAAACCTCATTATTGTTGCTTACATTAAATGCTTTTGCAATAAAGTCCTTGAAAATAATTTTCTTAACTTTTGTCCAGCTAGAATCGAAAAATGGTTCACTGTACGCCTGCAGTACGTTTTAAGATATTTCTTCTTATTATTCGCCGTGGAGTGAGGGAAACCACTGGGAACCTGAGAGATAGCCGCAAGGTTCGAACCCGTGACCCCAAGGCTGATAGCTGCTAAACCGCAGGGGATTGGGCCACCGGTCTCGTATTAAAATTTTTCGCTTTTATCAAGGCATTACTTATTAATATTCATAATAAAATTTAGAATAGATTAGTGTTAGTTTCTTAAATTTTTGGCATATCTTTGTATCGGCGGTTTATGAGAAAATTATCATAATGAATCCGTAGTAGGTTTGTTAATGGTTCCGCATCATGAATTTAAACTTATTGCTTTTATACTGTACAATCTGTGACTCTAACAATGAAGCAAACAATTTTAATACAATCCCCTAAATAACTTTTTCATAGTATTCTATTCATTTTTAACACTTTTTCCGAATTTAAAATTAAATTTAGCATACTTTATTAACTCTTTAAGCTAAGTGACTAGTTCCAAAAAGATGTACACCATATAACACTACAACACCTTGATCCAAGAAAATCTGGAAACTAAAAACCTTCAATTTCGACCGTAAACGATGACGTACGACCTGACGTAATGGAAGAACGGAACAACATCGTCTGCAAAAAGATATATCTACTACTGACACGTATGGGGGAACAAGATGGATTCGCGGTTGTAGTCATCGAAATCCCGCGGGAATAGAACGCGTTAACTTCGAAAGAAATCTATGATTTTCGCTCATACGCGTGGAACGAGGGAAACCAGTCAGCAGACCGACTCAGCGAAACGCCAAACGTTAAAAGTTAAAAAGTTGACCGTTCGGCGTCCGCTGTAAAATATAGAAATTCTATCGCTGATGTAGGAGCCGTGGAGAGGTCGCTAGTATCGGTTTTTAGTCACGAACTGGCCCGCACGGATCCTACTGGGATATTATGCTCGTCAAAAAGGAAGAGGAAATTTCATGGGGTTTAATGGTCGCCGGTCCAATGAAGGAGGAGAGAAAGGGGTACGTCTCGATCGATTGCTGGGAATTTCTTGATGTTTGTAAGGTTATTCCAGATTAAAATTTTTTAGTTTATTATTTGAATATTTTCGAAGCGCTTCGATATTGAAATAAGGGTTACTTGAATGTCTAAGAAGATCGTAAATTCAATTTAAATCTAAAAAATCTAAAGGACTATGAGAAGCTGATTATTTTATAAGAAATAGAAATTTAACTTGCCTTATACTGCCCTAAAATATTATTCCATCTTTCCATTTTGTAAGTGAAATTGTATTGAGTTAAATTATAATAATGATAATAGTAGAAATAATAATAACAATCTAAAACCAGTGACAATAGTTACCTTGACAAATATGAATGTATATAATTTAGAGCTTAAATAACTCACATATTACAGATACGTTTAAATTTGAACAGTGAATCTTACTTAATTTGCGTTTGAGCCACTAATCAATTCTATTTGTCTTAAAAAGATCTATTGCTCTTCCACTTCAAAGCAGAAATTCTTTTTAAAATGCTGATAACTTTAAACCTATTACCACTGTTACTATATTACGCAAAACTGTTAAAAGGTTTAAATATTATGAAACATTTTATTTATTTAGCTTTGTCATTTGTCATACTCCGCATCCTTCTGTCCATGACATGCTAAATAGTTGTCTAGATCTAATTAAGCGTATCACATCTCCAATTCAAAGCTTAACTTTTGGCGTACACCAAGGTTCAGTGCTAGGACCTATTTATGGCTTATATTATCCGATATGGTTGTCTCTCTTATTGCTATAGATAGCTTGGTAAGAATGTCTTGAAATTACGATTTACCAATCCACTTCGAATTAGTCCAAAGGCAGCTATTTCCAGTGTGTACAACTACATTATCTAACAGTTAGAAAATAGACAGGTGCCAATCGGAATTTTCTGCAACTTAACCCGGGCTTTCGACTATCCAACGTGATTTATTATTAATAAATTAACTCTTTCCAGAATTGGACTGTGCCATGCGAATGTATAAGAGAAAATGAAATAAGAGTAAGAGGAAAAACAAAGGAATAAAAAGAGAGAGAATGTGAATAAAAGAGAAAAGGAAGAAAAAAGAATAAGAGATGAAAAGAGAGAAGGGAAACAGAAAAAAGAAAGAAGAAAAGGAAGAAAAAAGAAAAGAGAGAGGTGAGATCTCGATGTTTCGCCTCCGTCGTAGGAGGCTTCTTTACTACTTCTTTACTACGCTAGAGGCGGAACCACTTTCGAAGAAAGTCACGGTAACTCGACGTGTTAACCACTCTGGAAGCGAAAACCTTTTGAAGACTTCCTTGTTTTTCTCCTGAAGAAGCCTCCTACAACGGTGGCGAAACGTCGAGATCTCGCCTTAAACTTTTCCTTCTCTTACTTTTTTTTGCTTTTCCCTTTTTTACACTTTTTTCTTTTTTTCCTTTTTCTCTTAGTCTTATTTCAGTTTCTCTTATACCATATCATAGCATGGTCCAATTCCGGAAACAACTCGTTTATTATTGTCTCTCGCCGTGGAAGCCTTCATATTCGGTGATTTATTACTACGTAAACTAGAAGTTTTTGGAATAAGAGGAGTGGAACTGCAGAGGTTTGACTCTTACCTGTCAGACAGGCTACAGTTTTATACAAATTTCAACAATAAAAAATAACAGGAAAGAAACTTTTAAATCAAATTTGCTCCCGAATACTATTGGCGTCTCACAAGGTTCTGTCTCCAATTTTATTCCCAGTGTTTATTAACGATATTGTTACTTTCCTTCCAGATTATAAACTAGCAACGTATGTGGCTGATATGACGGTTTTATTACATGGTTCTATTGATCATATTCAAAATAAAACCAACACTATACTTAAACACTTTAATGAGTGGTTCGTTTCAAATAAACTCTTTCTTAATACTTCTAAAACTAAGTATACCACTTTTTACTTTAACCCTTTATATGCACAAAAACAACTAACTCTTCTTATTGGTAACAGTGTTATTGAAAATACTGTTTCTATCAAAACTTTGGGGATCCGATATGCCTCAACTTTAAAGTGGTATAATCATATCAACTTAAACATCTAAAGGATGTCGTCACCTTGGAGATTTTAAAAATGGTATATACAGCTGACATCGAATCACGTCTAGGATATATATTTAAAAAGTTGTAACTTTGCACAAACTAGGGATATCACTGTATGTCAATGAGAATAAACATAAACTATTCTTTGAAAATAATCCTATACATAAGTACAACATAAGAAATTTAAATGTACATCTGGCAAATCACAGGCTAACCCTAACAGCAAAAAGTTTTATATGTATCGGAAAAAAAGTTTACAATAATCCATTTGCCATTTTACGGGGCTATTTATTTATCGATTTAAACCTGCCTTTAGGAAAAGTTAATAAATTCTCCACGTTACACATTAGACGATTCTTTTTTGTAACTTAGTTTTGTAATTATATCTTCGTTTGTTAAATATAGGTAGTGTATGTATTTTCTCTTTTGTATTTGTCGTATTCCTTTTTATTTTTATAGTGCAAGTTATTTGTAAATCTATAAATAAATAAATATCGACAGTTTCACGCCTTGATTAAAAATAAATAAATTTTTTTAAAGTTTTCATCTCTCTCAATATTCTACCTTTTTAGGGAGGTTTCTAGAAGTGAATCAAATACAATTCCGAAAGAATTCTTTCAAGATACACTAATGACTTCCAATACAAGTTCGTGCTGACAAAAAAAGAACAAATATTTAAAGTTGTTCTGCGACGGATATAATAGAAAATTACATTTCTGACTATCAAAATTTAAAGAACAAGAGCTATATTAATTTATCTGGTGATGTACATTCTTTTCAACATCAAAAACCCAATAAATTCAAATTTCGTATTCACTATATTCTATGAGAATGTATAAGAAATAACTTCTATAGTGTGTGAAGAGCCTCTATTTGAGCTTTAACACATGGGCTGAAAAGTCCCGGGCCTAACAAAGAGAACACGTTTTTTTTGGTTCAAAATTAGCTTTATTCATCAACGTAATCTCCATCAAGAGCAACGCAATCATTCCAGCGCCGCTCTAACATTTCAATACCACTTTTGTAGAACGATTTATCTTTTGCCTCAAAATAGGCCTCAGTTTCAGCGATAACCACTTCATTCGTGCGAAATTTCTTACCGGCGAGCATTTTTTTGAGGTCTGCGAACAGCCAGTAGTCGCTGGGAGCCAAATCTGACGAATACGGTGGATGTGGGAGCAATTCGAAGTTCAATTCATGTAGTTTTGCCATTGTTTTGATTGACTTGTGACACGGTTCGTTGTCTTGATGAAACCATTTTTTTTTCTTTGCCATATGCGGTCGTTTCTTTGCAATTTAGGCCTTCAAACGGTTCAATAACGCTATATAATATTCACTGTTGATGGTATTTCCTTTATCCTCAAGATAGTCGATGAATATTACACCACGCACATCCCAAAATACCGAGGCCATAACCTTTCCAGGCGATTGTTGTGGTTTCGGGCGCTTTGGACGAGATTCACCAGGTTGCTGTCCACTCAGATGACGATCGTTTTGATTCCGAAGTGAAGTGATGCATCCATGTTTCATCCATTGTCACATATCGACGCAAAAATTCCGGTTTGTTACGTTTAAACATGGCCAAACACTGCTCAGAATCATCAACACGTTCTTGTTTTTGGTCAACAGTAAGCAAACGCGGCACCCACTTTGAACAGAGCTTTCTCATAGTCAAATGCTCATGCAATATAAAGCCAATACGTTCTTTTGATATCTTTACGATGTCAGCTAACACACGCAACTTCACTTTTCGATCATTCAAAACGATTTTGTGGATTTTTTTGATGTTTTCTGGTGTTACCGCCTCATTTGGACGTCCACTGCGTTCTGCATCATCGGTGTCTCTACGACCACGTTTGAAGTCAGCAAACCAACGTTTTATTGTTGTTTCTGATGGAGCGGAGTCTCCATAACACTTTTCAAGCCATTGCTTCGCTTGAACGGTATTTTTTCCCATCAAGAAGCAGTGTAAAATTAAGACACGAAATTGTTTTGATCCATTGTTTTGAAAATAACAAAAGTAGCATGGCTCTTAGCACAATAACTCACAAACTAATGAATAGAATATCTAGAAATTTTAACAGCTGTCTTTTGAAGGTTAGTACTAACTGAGAGAAAGGTGACTGCAATAAAACTAGCGTCATCTATGTGTTAGGCCCGCGACTTTTCAGCCCACGTGTTATATTGATAGCATTTTACTGTATGTTGATAAATTTTCAAAAGTTATTTGCCTTTGTAATTGTGTTCTTTGTCTAAAATATGAATGTTATCGAGTCCTTTTATGAAAATGATTTTATTTATGTTTAAGATAATCACCTCTTCTAACAAAACATTCTACAACGTAAAAGCTTGTAGCCAGTCATCTTTTGAAATAGTCTCAAAAATAAGCTGAATTGCTTCATGTATCTCACCATCTGTTGTGAAATACTGACTACCTTCTTTATGTTAAAGAACAACTACAAATCACCCATGGCCAAATTAGGCGAATAGGGTGGATGTTCCATGACCTTTACATTATTTTCACATAAAAATTTAACTGTCTGCTGCTGTGTGGCAATCCATTCTTATGATGTAACAATAACCTCCGAATATTGACTGACTCAACAGTGTTGCCACCTCTGAGTTCTCTAGTTTCGCGGCATCTTAAAATATATAATGTGACCTTCGCATATACGAAAAATTAAACCATCATAAATTAGATGTTGGTATTTTAGAAAATTTTCCACGCCCAAATTTTCCCGAAGGAACAAAAGTAAATAAAATTGAGTATGCAGGCTTTTACGACCTCTATTTAACAATCTGCGGTCTTTCAGATTGCGCCATGTCTTCGTATAAACTATGTAATTCACTATATCGCTCCGTGAGAGTACAGCCGATTTTACTCCTTCGTTCTGGAAAATATTAACTAATGCATTAAAAACTCAAACCACATCCGTCCGCAATCCCATATGTACGAACAGTTTCGCTATAGGTTAGATTGATTAATGCCCTCGCGGTTCTAGTTTGATTAATGGCCGCGTTCTAATAGAAATAATGGCGTACTGTAATTCGAAACAAAATTCCGAGCGTTCCCCATGTAAAACCCTACCTTTTCTCTCACTTCCTTTTTTTCGGTGGCCGACTGAACACACGGAACATAAAATATGACTGCATTTGAAATATTAAACCCAATTTGCATATAGTCTGTATATGTATATACGATACGTGTGTATACATAACGTACCATGGTTTATTTATCAATCGTACACTGACAGAGGAGTATGTGCACGTATCTACTGCTCCCTAGAATAAAAAAAAAACGTGCAATTTCTATACCCCTACGCGAATCCAAAATATACTTCTACCTTTGCATATATATTTGTATTCACGTCAGCGTATTGCAGGTGGTGGTAATAAAGTGGAAATGAAAAATTGAACGTATGACTACGGTGTATACTGTAGCAGGTAATTGGGTTAGTTAGGTGATGGTGGCGATACGTTTCTGTATTCGGCAGTACTTAAGTCGGAAAATTGTAGCTCAAATTGGAAAACAAATAGCTTCCCATTGTTATAGATTTTATTCGTACTATAATCAAGTAGTCGATTGCATGAAAGAAATTACGTAATCTTTCTTTCTTAACATGGTAAAATGTTGGTCCTCTCGGCCTTTTTGTCTTAAGGAATTTAGGCTTTCAGGTTGAAACTGTGTCGTAATTGTATGGAGTCTGTCGAGTCTCTGAGTTGCATGGAGCTTCCTCTAGAGTGCTGCTGTGAGAAGAATTTTTCATGCAATTGAGAGCGAAACGTCGGCAGACTCACGCAATTACGGGTGTTCAACCTGGGAAACTAAATTCCTTAAAAGAAAACCACCACCGCAAGAGTCTACAACAAGAATGGGTTTTTCCTTTTAACGTAAATGTTTGAAATAAGGAACGTTGTACAATAAAACAGCTCTTACCTTTCCTGATTTAACACTACTGCACGCCTAATAAAAAAAACATACAAGGTTTATCATAACGAGTTTTAGATAGAACAACAAGGAGAAATTTATGCAATAGTTTATGCCTTGTATCCGCTTTCTTTTTTTAAAAGGGTAAACTGAAAAATGGCTGACGGCTTAAGGGCAAAATTTATTAGAAAGCCAACTTCAAAATCATAAAAATGAATATCATTAAAATTAAGGAGTCGTATTTAACATAAATAATCCCAAAAGTACTTTAATTCGAAAAATACCCAGCATTAATACCTGTCAAATTGGAAAACTCAACTGCTATTATTTTTCTATACATTTCTAAAGCCATTGTGATACACCCTGTATAGATGGTCATTCACAATTACCACAGGGTTGGCGTATTTCTAAAGGTAATGACGCCATGAAATCTTGGAGTGTGGATATTTTCAATACCATGGTACACTAGACTCCAGCTTAGAATGGATAACAGATTTTGTAGGTAGATATTTGAAAAACACGTTCATCGATATACTGAGTGTGTCAAAAGTCATTTTCAATTTGTTTCGAAATTTTAAAAGTGGCGTTGAAGTAAGATAGACATTACACTTTTCACAAGCTTTCAAATCTTTAGAAACGAATTCCGTCCAGATTAGTGCCCTTGTGGCAATTTTTAGTATTAAAATCGTATTGGGTATGATTGGTATTATCATTCGGTGAACATTGAAGCAAATCTAGGATGAACTAAATTTCAAAGCGTCAAATGTCGAAATACGTATGCAACCGACGATTATGTAATCTACCGTTTGATTTACCAGACTAACCAGCACTTGCCTCGTTCCGGAGCAAGTATTCGGATATATTACCAAGTCGGACATCGTTAGAAAATTTTATACCATCTATTCTTCATTATGTTGAACGAAGAATTAAAACAGAATTGAAAGATAAAAAACTGTCGCAATGTATGGACGAAACAACAGATCGGCGAAAATGGAAGTGTGATATGAAAATTTGAAACTGTTATTGACAAGAATTCAGATTTTCTCATAAAAATCGCGTCGAAAAATCCATTAAGTTGTCACAAAAATGTGGAAAGGTCATTTTTGTCATTAAAAAATATTTATTCCGTACGCCGTACTCATTTGACTGAAACGAGTGTGGAAACATATTTAATTAGTCTAATATTTAATGGAAGCCACCAAGTTTGTGATTTCGTGGAAACTTCTTAAAACAGTAAGCGTTTAAGCAGGTTATATAATATATTTTTTATGATCATTTTATGTGTAAACGTTTCTGCGTTCATATCGCCAATGATCCCTCATGTAGGTTGCGATCATAAATGATGCGAGTACGTAAAACGTTACTGAACACTGGACTCGATACGGCCCCTCGACGTTGCTCTCCGCACTGCACTGTAACTTGCCCCACTTTGCTAGGAAATATTGCAATTTTATCATTATATTATAGACGCTGTCATCTTTAAAGGATACGTAATACCCATCTTTATGTAAAGGCAATCATAAATTTCCGGCTATAATTCCTCTGTTTGTACTGTCTAACTAGATTGAAAAGATTAAATTTTCTCGAACTCATTTATTACCTTCTCTCGTTTCGTGAGCAAAAATAACCTTCTATTTGCTTGCCGGGCTTATTTAAACGAACTAATTATTTTTAAACGCTACGTTATTGAGAACTCAGCGCTTACATTTCACTTCGATTCGTTCGTTTCTTCTCGTCTCGATTTCATCAACTTTTTTTTCCGGCATGTTGCCGCACGCTTCTGTTTTCATTTTATAAACTGACGCGCCACTTTTATAAGGATCTCTCTCCGATATTCCGAACATAATTAATTCCCTTGGGACGCTTCCGGAAGAGAACACGACGAAGGCAGACAGGAGGTGACGGGGGGGTTAGAGGGAAAGTTTTAGTATTCCGAATATAGAATAAAAAAGCGGATTTTCGGAGAGGAACAGATGAGTTACGACGGACCTTCTAGGCGACTACTGAACGTGCATCTGCAGCCCCCTCTCCTACGCCCGTTGTTTTTCGTCGATTTTGTTTTTAATTAATTGGAAATTTTAAATGAGGTCGAGACAGGAACCGATCCAAAGCATCTTTTCCCTGTTCTTTTTTGTTGTTCCTCTTTTTCGCGATGAGAAACATCTTTTTCTCGGGAATGAATTTACGTATTTCTCTCTAATAAGGCCGTAAAATGAGGAGTTTTTTCTGGTGTTATTTCTAATTGATTTTGCTTATAATTACTTGCAATGCTATTAGTAGAATTTGCAATTGATTTGATTGAGGTTTCTCAAAAGTATTATTCTCAATTATTAAAATAAGGAACTTCTTATTTTAATTACCTTACCTACCGCAGATTTTGTGTCTTGCAACGATTTCCATTCTGTCACCAGAGTTATTACATCGGGAGTACCACAGGGTTCGAATCTGGGTCCCCTGCTTTTTCTGTTATTTGTCAACGACATTTCAGATGTGATTGATTACGAAATCTCGATGTTTGCTGACGACTTCGGTTGACGATTGTTTGAAACTTCAGTTTAATTTAGAACTAGTCTCTCGGCATGCGGTGTATATCAAATTAATTAAAATTAAATCTGGCTAAATGCAAAGTACTTACCTTTTCTAGAAAAAATTGTCCAATACTATTTAGTTACTCCGTTGACACTGAGGTATCGTTACGTTGCATTAAAATTAGAGACCTTGGGGTTGTATATGATGAACATCTTGCATTTACCGATCATGTGTCAGAAATTGTTTCTTCTACATCAAGGAGTGTGGACTTTATTTTGCGAAAAACAAAAATGTTTACTAGTTTTTCTTCGCTTAAGGTATTATTCTGTTCCTTTGTGCGTGTTAAACTCGAATATGAAGCGATAATTTGGTACCCGTACTATAACGTACGCAATATAGCAATAGAAAATATACAAAGGAGTTTTCTTAAATACCTCTGGTATAAAATAAATCACACCTAACCATACCGAGGTTTCCCTTACAGTACATTGTTTTGACCACCTTGGAATCGAGACGTAGCAATTCTTATCTTTCATTTCTATACAAGTTACTGCATAACAAGATAGATTCCGTCTACCTGTTAAGCAGAATATCTTTCTTAGTCCACTTTTTGTAGAGCATTGGTACACACTAATTTGAGGTTTAGATCCCCCGTCACACGTGTGAGCAATGAATACAACCGGATTGCATCAAACTCTAATATATTTAACTGTTCGCATGGGCAATTGTTGCGTGCAAGTACACACGCAAATACAACCTCAAAATTTGTAAAAATATAAAAATTCAAGCAAATACTAACAGGTATCGCAGTAAACTCCGCACCACGCAAGCTTATAATTTATTTGGAACCCAGAGTTTCAAGAATACGTACACTGTTATTTTCAACCAAGTTGTGGACAGTCGGTTCGCCAGTCTCACAAAAGGTGATATGTGTTTATAAAAGCTTCATATGTAATATATTGCATAAAAAATTTTCATCCCTACTGATGGTGCTGAGAGGCTCAACTTCGCTTATGAAGTGATTCAAAGGTTTCGGTCCTTCAACAATATTTTCTTTTCGGATAAAGTTATTTTCATATTAACTGCCGTTACCGGAGGTAAACGGGTCCACACAAGAAGCATGAGAAGCCACATTACTCACCAATTGTTACTGTTTAGAGTTTGGGATGCCATGTTCGCGCAAGGGATTATAAAAAATGTTGATTCACGTTTAGAAAAGTGTCAACAAAATAACCGAATATATTCAGAAGATATAATACCTAAGAAATATAATCCCTAAGCCTATATTTTAATAAAAAAAAAACATTTATTTATTAAACTTGGCCATTATTTTATTATGTTCTTTTTATTTTTGAAAAAGAACTTTTGAAACACCTTACATTAGTTAAGGAATGATTAAATATCTCGAATATGCAGAAGCTATCGTAGAACTACATATTTAAGTCTTAAATCTATATGGAAAATCTTTTAATAACTTCTGATTTCATTCAAAACTAAAGATTTCTTAATTACTTTAATGTGTCTGCATGTATGGTTGTCAATCTTTACAGAGATACGAAGGTAAGCTTTTCTTTCTGACGTCGTAGTATTCATTTTCCTCGAGGCTCTCAAAATAGTGTTCCACGGTAGCTATCAGCTCCTCATCCGAAGCAAATTTCATACCGTCGAGGTACTTCTTAAGCTTGGGGAGAGATAATAGTCCGATGGAGGTAAATCAAGGTGAATAAGGTGGATACTATAGCGCTTTAAACTTTAATTTGGCCAGTTTTGCTTCGATAATTCCACTCCTGTGAACTGGCGAACTGTCTTGATAAGAAAGGACCTTTCTTGCTTTATTCCGGGTCCTTTTTCGACGATAGCTGCCTTCAATCGATCCAAAACTTTAGAATGGTATTGTTCAGTAATCCATTCTCCCTTTGGAAGGTAAGATTCACTTCGCATCTCAGAAAATGGAAGTCATCACCTATCCTGTCGATGGAATGACTTTGGTCTTCTTTGCAGCCGGTTCACCACGTTTAGTCCACTGTTTTGATTGATGTTTACTTTCTGGTGTGTAGTGGTGGATCCATGTTTCATCGCAAGTCCCAAACTGGCGCAGAAAATCTGTTAGATTTTGACGAAATCGTTTCAAGGTGGCTATAGAACATTCTGCGCGTTTGAATCTCATCTTGCACAGCGCTTAGACATGTCTAATTTAACATTTAAAATGTACGTTACCCATTCTTTAGAGATGCAGTCTTAAAGTCTTAAAAGTCTTAAAAGAAGGAGCATTCTCACCTAACACATTTACCATATCAGCATGAGTTTCTTTAGGGGAAAACATTTTTTCCACATGTATTTAATCACTGCGCCAATTTCGATATCGTCCGTTTTTAAAATGCGCCAAAAGGTGAACGTATCCACACAACAAACTGCATGATAGATCGGCATGAAGTTTAACACGTATGTCATTAACATATTAAGCTATACAATAGCGTTAAAGATTATTTTCACACAGCGCCATCACATGGTTAGTTACCGAATTTTTCAGGTTACCCTCGTATATTTTAGAAGCAAATCTAGGGAAACGCATTTGTTATTGAAGAAAGTGTTCGCATAAACTTGCACTTTCCTAATCGTTAGAGGTTTGTAATCTTTTTGAGTCGTAATTGCTAGTCGAGGATTAAAATTGCTCATTCGTTGGTCCACAATTATTGTTTAATAATCATAACCAAAAATATAAAATCACAAGTTCTAAAACTCGTGGTCGTTTTTGTTTAAAACAAATTCTCCTAATATCCTTTAACACTTCCCCTACTTCAACAACAAAGGACCCAGGTCTATTCTCTGCAGCATTCCCAGCTCCAAAGCAGCTGACGTAGTTTCCTATCAACCCGATTGGAGCCCGCAGGCATACGTCGTAGTATAGGGTCAGTCACCTCATTAATTATTAACATCGGACAGAGAAATCAGACGCAGAAGTAGAGCCGAGATTTGATTTCCGAAAGAGGCGGCCGATATTCGCCCGACGAAGTTCCGCAGTAGCGACTCTCCGACTCATCTTTACGATAGGCCGTATAAATTGTAGATAAAATAAAAGATGATTCCATTTATCTGCAAAATCCCTCGACGCTCATAAATCACAAATCGGGCAAGGAGCTCGAGGGCGACGGTACGATGTAGAAGGCAAGGAAGCGGGATAGGATATTGTGCGAGCTATCTATGTATGTGTCCGATATTTATAGGTCCTCCCACCCCTCCTTACACGCAAGAAGACTTTTATCTTCCCTTGCCGGAGTGACTCACCGTATTATAACCTCCAAGAGGGAGCTTTCGTAAGCTTTAAAAGTTATTGTCGCTTATTTATTTCGAAGGTACCCTGGAGATAGGCGAGGCGAAGGGCGGCGATAATAATATAAGAGAATGCGTTCGAAATTAATATCAATTCCGTTGTATTATTGGTGAACGTTCCAAGGGTGAACTACTAACTTGCTAGAAGTAATTTTACGGTCCGCTTGATTACGTTTTATTGATATCGGGAGCAGGAGGAAAGTGAATAATAGGTGACCGTACCGATATAGATCTAGCTTATCTGCATTACTTTAAATTGAAGAGATTTTGGCTTAAGTGGTCTTTGGTTATAGTAGGACACCCGTTCTTTTTTAAAACGTACATTGAGTGAATTCTAATGGAACATAGTTAAGTAATACTAAAAAGTCTTAAAGGAAATACGTAAGAAGAAATAAGGGAAGGGATTCTCCAGCAACAAACGCTAGCTAAGCAAAAGTTCAAAGAGTTAAGTTGAAATTTTCACCTATCATTACACCAAGGTATTATACAAATCTAAATCTTTCAATACTTTGCTTATTTATATCTTCGAACGTACACTTAAAATTTAAAAGTATTGTAATAATGAAATCTTCCTTATCCATACTATTATACCAGTCATTATACACATTCAACAGAACAGTTTCACATGAATGATTGACAAGATCAGGAGGCTGCTATGTGGTCGCCATCTGATCCTGAATCTTAGAATACGGATGTTAAAATGTTATGTATTCCCAGTCCTTTTGTACGGTACAGAAACTTGAATCCTCAACATGTGTTACGACGGGAAATTAAAAGCTCTCGAGATGTGGGCCTACCGTAGGACGTTGAGAATACAATGGACAGAACATGTGACCAACGTGGAGGTACTGAGAAGAATAGAGAAAGACGCGGGGATCCTACAGGAAGTGAAACAAAAGGAAATTGCAATATCTCGGCCACATCACGACAGGTTAGGTTTATGGGGAACAGTGCCCTAGTAAATCAATGATTTATAAGTGGTATTGTCTTTTTAAACATGGTCGGGAGTCGATTGAAGACGACCTCCGCTCAGGACGGCCAGTTGAGGCCACCACATCAGACACCGTCGAAAAAGTTACCTGCGTTAGTTGGAGTATCAGATACCACCATTTTGTGTATCCTACATGACCACCTGAGTATGACAAAAGTCAGTGCAAGATGGGTACCGGGAATGCTCACGCCGCTACAGAAACAGCAGAGCGTCTGTGCGTCCAAACAATTTTTGGAGCTGTGTGGAGACAAACCTGCACAGATTTTGTAGCGGATTGTTACCGGGGATGAAACAAGGGTTCATCACTTTGAGCCTGAGTCCAAACAGGAGTCCATGCAATGGCATAAAAAGGGAACACCCCCGCCAAGAAATTCAAAGTGTCTGAATCGGCTGGAAAGTTGATGGCTACTGTTTTTTGGGATTGTGAGGGTATATCATTGATTGATTACAAAAAAAAAAGTAGGAGCATAACCGAAGAATATTACGCAGCGATATTAGAAAAATTGAAGGAGGCCATCAAGAAAAAATGTCGAAGAAAATTGACCACACCTTGGTTGCTCTTGCAAGACAATGCGCCGGTTCACAACAGCAAAGTTGCTCTGCACAAGCATGGCTTTCAATCAATAGTCCATCCACCCTACAGTCCAGACCTGGCACCTAGTGATTTTTATTTGTTCCCCAATTTAAAAAAAGACTTACGTGGAAGAAAGTTTTCCGACGACAATGAGGTAAAGGAGACAACTTTGGCCCATTTTGAGGCGAAAAATAAAAAATATTTTTATGATGGTTTAGAAAAATTAATTCATAGATCTGATAAATGTATTGTGCTTAAGGGTGATTATATTGAAAAGGAAAAATAGATTTAATGTTTTATTTTATTTAAAACCCTTTCATTCCACGAACTTCTGGACCTCCCCTCGTATTTAAAAATCAATTTCTAATAATACTAATTGCATCCTCCAATATGATTATTGTGATGACATCTTCAACTCCTCCAGCATTTTTCATTTTATTAACGGTTCTATTGAGGTATGCCATATATATTTGTTTAAAACCATCCATAACGGAGTACCTTGGAATGCTACACCGGAACTATATTGTTTGCAAATTCTACAAGTTATAAGAGAGCTTTGTGTAAAATTTTGTTTTAAACAGGTTAATTTGTAACGAATATCTAAGATGATTTTAAAATTCACTCCGTTTTTGATAAAATATTTATTTACTTTAGATATACATTTCACATGCTAAGCACATATCAATAGACGTGTAGGACTGTCTACTTTCTAGAAATTACATTTTATATAAGCTAACTAAGTATTGATTGTGTCAGTAAAATTATACCAGTACAAGGAGGTTTATCGATTTAAACTGAAAAAGTCAAGGTGGTAAGACAGAGATTCTAAAGATTAAATGTTTGTAATTTTTTTTTAAATAAAATGATTAAAAGGGAAAGTAAAATTAAATTATCTTAAATTGCCATATTCACATTGCTAATCAAAATAGTTTCATGGTCACGCCATAGGACTTACGCATGCATGCATACTTTGATTTTCTAATTTGTAAGAACAGCCTCGTGCAGCTATTGACGACGTATACTTAGTATGCATTTGGAATAAATAAATATTTTGTAAAATACAGAGTGGATTTCATTATTTTAAATTATAAGCAAAGATTAGCTTGGCCAGCAAGAAACAGGACACTCAGCAACAGGATGCAGATTCCTTTCAAACTTTGTCAAATTTTGTCTCTACGTAAAAGATGCTTTGTTTCGTATTGTTAGCACAAGGATTTCATAATAAACAAATGGAAACAAATATTATAAAATATAAAGTACCAACGAATAATGCAACAGCAAAACCCAGCACATAAAACACCATTCCTTATTGATGTAGGCGTACAGGACACTGCAATTTCCTTTAATTGCATAAATACTTAACGATAGCGAGTTACCCTTAAGAATGCTTTATCGCATTAACCGCTAACCAATCCAGCTCACCTCCCTCGGTTCGATCTGTCGTCCTGTATAACCTAGCGTATCCTTACTGGGACGCGCGGCACGGCAGTGGCTCCCTCTACATCCCTTTTTTTCAGTCGTTGCGTGTGGATGATGAAATGTTGTTACATTACCTAAATTAACTTCGTCCCCTTGCAAGTCGTTTTTCCTTTTTTTTTGGAAGAACACACAGAGCAGCTTAGTGCTTACAGTAATTAGCCTTAATTAGCTTCCTTTTGCTGGCGAATATCGTAAATGGAAAGACAACTCGGGAGTTAGCGCATCCTAGCGGTGCGATGGTAAACAAAGTTAAGCTGAAAGAAACAAAACACTTTCATTTATATTTCGATGAAATTGTAGCGAATTCGGTTCTTCGAACGGACAACTGCAGACACGGATATAGGAGAGGTATATATGCGTAGAGAAAATTAAATTTTAATAATTAATCGGACCGCTCGGGCGTTGTGTGTATGGAAAATGAGGTATACAAAGCATACAATAGCGTAGGGACTAGTTTTTGGAAGTGTTCGCGAACAAGAGCTGAGTTTTTTCTTTTATTTTCTGACCATACTACCACAATTTCGCGGCGCCATTTTCTATGGAGCTGAACAAATACCTCTGGAGGAATGGAGAGGAAATAGAAGGCTTTGTTTGGGGAAAGTATAGGATATCCGGTAGGTAGCGTCGGCAGAACAAAAAAGGGTTCTTCCATCAACAAGGGTGAATGTTTAGTAAGTTGGATGTGGAATTGGAATTGTGATAAAAGCAAGGAATCATGAAATGCGGTAATTAAAATAAAAGGTAATTAAATATTATTCTAACATCCTTTGAGGTTATGTTTGCTTAGAATATAGGACAAAAAAATATTTAACCATGTTACGGTTCACAGTTGTCTAGGATCTGATATATGAGATTGAAACCGACAATTTCTACTTATCTCAATCGTAGCAAAATTGTGCCCAGAGAAATTCTTTGAAAATATAATTGTTCTATTACTTTACAATCAAAATCTTATCTCGACAGTATCATTTAGTGTGATTAAAGGTATTAGCAATTTATGTTTTGTTTGCTCAGGGCTCTATGTGCAGTTATATGCATTTTGTGTATTAATTAATCGAAGAAGTATGAAGGAGTTAAACTAATACCAATATTAATACTAAACCACCGTTGGCATTAGTCATGATAAAATTACAATTTCCTTGCAATTATCCAAAGTTAATTAAATTACTGAAAAAATATCAGTCTCGGAGTGACTCAAACCCACATCCTCGCGTTTCCGGCGTGCTGTGCTACCATTACATCACGAGACCACTGAGTTCAAGGGGGGCATCTAGGGGAATTGAAAGGGACTAGAAGTGAATAGTGCGTCTCGTCGAAAACATGCAAGATATACGGAACATGTTGAATAATACCATCATAGTTAGCCGAGAATACGGCCTAACACTCAATGTTAAGAAGACCAAATACATGACTGTCACCAAAACTAAAGTGCCCAATGAACATTTTTACGTGGGGAGGCTGGAAATACTCGTGAGCTATGATTAACCCTAGGTTCCGTGAATTATTGTTCAGAAATGAAGTCGCGCATTGAGAAAGCCCGTGCATCCCTTGTCAATATCAGGAGGCTGCTATGTGGTCACCATCTGATCCTGAACCTAAGGATACGGATGTTAAAATGTTATGTACTCCCAGTCCTTTTGTACGGTGCAGAAACTTGAATCCTTAACGTGTGTTACGAGGGGAAATTAAAAACTCTCGAGATGTGGGCCTACCGTAGGACGCTGAGAATACCATGGACAGAACATGTGACCAACGTGGGGGTACTGAGAAGAATAGAGAAGGACGTGGAGATCCTACAGGAAGTGAAACAAAAGGAAATTGCACATCACGAGAGGTCCGAAGTATGAGATATGAGGTAACGAATCCAGGGAAAAATTGTGGGAAAAATCGATTAGAAGGAAAAGAATGTCCTAGTTTACGAACCTGTGAAAATGGTTTAATGTCGCGCCATACGACTTATTTAGGACCACAGCTTCCAAAATTAAAATAGCAATGATGATAGCCAACCTCCAAAATGGAGATGATGAAGAAGAAGAAGAACGCAGATTTATTCGCATTAACTTCCTACATGGACGACTGATTAAAGTAATTTCAACATTTTTTTATCCACACTCGAACGCATTCGAAAAACTAATCTGTACCGAACACAAGGTGCACAAATAGATAAATTTTAGTTACTTTAGCATTTGTTATCTAAATCAATTTTCTCTTACATGACCTTCAACGAAAACTATATAACGACTTAGAAAGTTTTTCAATTTCAACGCTAAACGCGCTTCACTGCGTTCCAGCTAAACTAATCTAGGCGTTCTCTCAACTTCGAGTCTTCTCTCTAGTCAATCGTTGAATATATATGGGCTTCATTTGTTTCTTATATCACTTCCTCCTACAACCTACGTATAATACGAATGACATCCAAAAAAATATCGACGAACTTTTCCGATGAGAATATAAATTGATCAAAAATTATACGCCGAATGTTTCAAGTCAAAAACAAAGCAAGCAGTGGGATAGGCGTATCTCCGCTGATTATGCCGAAGGTTTCCAATTTTTCCGGATTCGCTCTAGTCGCTCTATGTACAGAACGGATAAGAAGTTTTCCTATTAAACTCCGTACTGCGTGGGAGCGAGCTACAATCGTCGAACAAATGACGCTATAGCGTTTACATTATTGGATTTTTACTTCATTCTCAACTTTGGAATATTATTTTGTCTATTTAATATATTGTGTGCGGCGCCCGGCTTCGATTCTATCGTTTGTACATCGAATGAAGTTGGAAATTGAAAACGCGTATAATTTCTTCCGTTTGGCTTGAAGCGTAGGAGCATTACAGTTACGCCACGTTTTCATCTACGATGAATAGATCGAACTTTGCTATAGTCTATGTGGAGATAAATTTTGGCCTCGCTTGGTCTTAAAACCAAATGCTGCACCTTCAGTCTTGTTTAAAATGGCGATTTCTAATACGGCAGTATCGCTATAAACTCAACACTACACAATAGATCTTCGCAATTCATATCATTGCGAAGAATAAAAAAATATCAGCGATCAATTTCATAGTTAATAACTTCGACAGATTTGCGTTAAGTAGGTGGTAAGAAAAAGAACTAAAATATATCAAAGATGTAGTGTTGGACAGTGGTTTTTCTTCTACTGAAGTTAACTGTATTTTAAGAAAAGTTCCTTAGTGTTGTCACAAGTACCTCTCAAATTCCACAAGGCAGGGTAATATCATGAAAGCCCTCACCTTAATGTCTGGTTCATTTCGAATAAGCTCTTTCTTAATACTTCTTTTCATCGGCAAGAATGCTATTAAAAATATTATTTCTATCGAAACTTTAGGGAGCTAGGTTATCTCAAATCTAAAGTGACATGATTATATGAATGAAATGAACGTAAGTATACTTAGGGCAGTTTATTAAGTTAAACACCTAAAAAATATCGTCACTCTAAAGATTTTGAAAATGGAATACGTAGCTGACATCGAATCACGTCTACGATATGGAATTGTAATAGGGAGATCTAGTCCTGCAACAATAAAAACTTTAATATGCCTGAAAACTTAGAAGAAATAACACGACCTTGACACATGACGCATTTTATATTACATTATATTCTGCCCGAGACTGTGTTGTGAAAACTAACACATGGGCTGAAAAGTCCCGGGCCTAACACATAGATGACGCTAGTTTTATTGCAGTCACCTTTCTCTCAGTTAGTACTAACCTTCAAAAGACAGCTGTTCAAATTTCATGATATTCTATTCATTAGTTTGTGAGTTATTGTGCTAGGAGTCACGCTACTTTTGTTATTTTCAAAACAATGGATCAAAAACAATTTCGTGTTTTAATTTTACACTGCTTCTTGATGGAAAAAAATACCGTTCAAGCGAAGCAATGGCTTGATAAGTGTTATGGGGACTCCGCTCCATCAGAAACAACAATAAAACGTTGGTTTGCTGACTTCAAACGGGGTCGTAGAGACACCGATGATGCAGAACGCAGTGGCCGTCCAAATGAGGCGGTAACACCAGAAAACATCAAAAAAATTCACAAAATCGTTTTGAATGATCGAAAAGTGAAGTTGCGTGAGTTAGCTGACATCGTAAAGATATTAAAAGATTGTAGTGGCTTTATATTGCATGAGCATTTGAGTATAAGAAAGCTCTGTTCAAAGTGGGTGCCGCGTTTGCTGACTGTTGACCAAAAACAAGAACGTGTTCATGATTCTGAGCAGTGTTTGGCCATGTTTAAACGTAACAAACCTAAATTTTTGCGTCGATATGTGACAATGGGTGAAACATGGATCCATCACTTCACTCCGGAATCAAAACGATCTGAGTGGACAGCAATTGGTGAACCTCGTCCAAAGCGCCCGAAAGCACAACAATCGGCTGGAAAGGTTATGGCCTCGGTATTTTGCGTGGTGTAATATTCGTCGATTATCTTGAGGATAAAGGAAATACCATCAACAGTGAATATTATATAGCGTTATTGGAGCGTTTGAAGGCCGAAATTGCAAAGAAACGACCGCATATGGCAAAGAAGAAAAATTTGTTTCATCAAGACAACGCACCCTGTACATATTTCAAAACCCCTAAATCATTTTCATCGACTCGATCGCATTGTCGGCATTTTATTGGCCGCACCAAGCCATATTTCAAACCGAAAAAGAAGCAAAATAGACACAATACACCCCGATGTTCTTCCCTATCAACTCGGGGTTAATTGAGCTTTCGAAAAACTCGTATCTTCTTCACCGATCTTTCATAATAAAGATTTAATTACGATACAGGCGCGGTTTGAAGTTTAATTATTTGCTTTGACGTCATCGTGATTACTATTGTAGGTGCATACCATCGTCGAACGTAATGAGTGGCAATGACGTGCTAACAATGCGGCGGCAAGTAGGTGACAAGTGCATGCGATCGTGCATAACGTGGGAAATATACGCAGTAAATGTGCTGTTAGGTATTTGTGTCAATAGTAGTAGTACTAGTAGTATATATATGTATGTATATACGAGGGTGGGTCTCTATGCTATACTCCTGACCCCCTTCCGATAAAATTACAGTGGCATTATATTTTTTACTTTTCGTCATAGTCTTTCTCTACATTACTGCACTTGGTCTATTGGTGCTCCAACATCTCAACAGTCTCCTGGAAACATTTTCGTCCGAGCTCTGCAACTAATCTCTCTACAGCTTTAACCACTTCATAATTACTGGAAAATTTTGCACCACGTAAGATTTCTTTTAATTTGGGAATCGGCCTGTAATTTTGCATTTTTCCATGAATAAAGGTAGCATGCTAATCGAAAGTTCCGAGTGTTGACTTCACCATTTACGGTAAATGTAGATTCATCAGTAAAAATTATTTTATTCGAAATTTCTTTATTTTCATTGAACATACACAGTGATTTTATATGTTTGAGGGCAGTTTAAATTTCGCGTTTAAGAGTGGCCATTGTGAGTATCGGTCCTGTCAACTGCCTGTGCGACACGTTATTTATTATTCGTTATTTATATTCATTTTATTCATTATTATTTGCTTCATTTTTACTTGTAATTTGTTCTTCTTAGAGCTACTGTTTATCAGTGTTATTTTCCAGGTATGTTTTTATGCATTTCTATTAAATTAAGTGAACTTAATTGTTGTTAATTTTAAGATGCCGTTTACGGCCGAGCAAGACGATTTTATTTTAAAAGCGCATTATCGCAGTGGCACTGATCACGAAGACGGATCATGGACTTATTCATTGCAATCATGCCTGAATCAATTTCGTGAAAATTATCCGGATGTTGTCGTACTATACAAAGTGTTTTTTAATCACAGAGACAGAATTATTGAACGATTCGAAGGGAAACACTGCATTTGCAAAGGAAAATCAACTGGATGACCAACAGTGTTAACAGAAGAGACTGTTGATGATGTTAGACAACGGATAGAGGCAAGTCCTAAAAAGTCAATTCGCAAATTAGCAGCTCAGACTGGTATGATGCTTTTTTTATTTCTAAGATGTAGTATTTTTCATTTCCGTTATTTTAGGTTTATCATTCAGTACTGCAAGAAAAGCATTGGTTAACAATCTACACATGCATCCGTATAGAGTAACCGTAACGCAGCAATTGCCACTTGATATTCCACGACGAATTCAATATTGTCAGTGGTTTAATGAAAATCTTCATAATGATGATATTTTAGATTTAACATTCATGTCAGACTAGGCCTGGTTTCACTTGTCAGGACATGGGCTACAGAAAACCCTCATAATTTTGTTGAGACTTCTTTACATCCACAAAAAATTGGGGTCTGGGTGGCAATGTCTAGACGTCGCATAATTGGCCCCATTTTTTTCCATGAAAATATCAATGCGGAAAGATATCGCAGTCAAATTTTGGAAATGTTTATAAACCAATTACGTGACGATGAATTGGGAAGGGGGTATTTTCAACAAGATGGAGCACCACCTCATGTAACGCTTGATACATTGGAATACCTAGAAGAGTATTTTGGTGACAGACTTATTAGTCGCGATCGTTGGCCATCACCGTCACCTGACCTAAGCCATTTAGATTTTTATCTGTTTGGGCATTTAAAAAATAAGATACATCAAAATCGACTTCACAATTTGGAAGAACTACGAACAGGAAATTCGTAATATTGATCAAAACCAATTACAGCGACTATTTGACAATATTAGGAGACGAATACATTTATGTCTTGAATCAAATGGAGGCCATTTCGAACATATATTATAATGTAATTGTTTTTTGCAATAAAATTATACAAGAAAACGGAATCGTTTGCTTTTAAATATGCAGTGCTCAAATTTAAATGTTTGTATTAATTCAAAAGCTATTTAAAATCATCTATATTTCATTCCATTTTTTTTATCACATTTATATTAATTTTCTGCTTAGAAAATCAATATGAAATTGATTTTTTGAGGATCTGCTGTCAATATTTTATCACCTATCCAAAATCTATTTGCTACGCTACTGGTTACGAATTCAAAACCAAACCGCCAACGTGATAAAAATTTAGCAAGGCGCGAAATTTAAACTGCCCTCAAACATTTAAAATCACTCCGTACATATTAAACATTATTTCGCAAAAATCGCTTTACTTTGTCTTCTTCGAAAAGCTCTTGATGGCTTGATATCTTGTAGAGCTTATATTTAAATTCTTTCAAGGGTTTGTACACCGAACTGTACGATCCCATAGACCATTCTTCTACACAACACAGGATATTCAACTTTATGTCTTCTGTTAAAACGTGAAGCTTTGGTATCAGGTAAAAAATATACAAATTCCAACATTAATCATGATAATAAAACATGTTAACACATTTGCTTTCTTTACTCTAAAATCCCTACATTAATGAATTTTTAATAATAGGTATATATTTGGCATGAATTCAAAAAAAGATTAAGATTATATTGCTCTATGTCGACATTTACAAAATTTCTATATATCACATTGTAATTGATTTGAATATAATGTGTTAAATTTGATTCGTATACAAAAATGCATGATACTCACTGGTAAAGATCCACTGGAACGATATTAGTTCTATGCTTGGGCAGGCACACGAATTGGATGAGACTCAAGTTCAGCTGCCACGTACTTTAATTTAAGAATGGATCTGATAAGGTTAGAAGTAATTATATTTGCTTACGAGGTCGTAGTTATGAGGCACTTTTCTCGATGATTGTTTATCGAATAAATCAAGGATGATGAGTCAGGTCTAAACGCTCTATCAATCATGTTTTAGATCTTTTAGCTTTACAGGGTGTGTAATAATTTTTCGCAATGCAAATATGCCGTTATGGAAAGATACTTACCATTTTTGTTGTTGTCCTCTTTTTGAGCTAACTACACAATTTATATCCATCTTATATATGGTTGAAGACTAACTCTTTTTCTAAGCAATTTAGAGACAAAGACTTTGCACTGATAAAAATTATCCAAAGATAAGTTATGTATAGCATGGAATTACATTAAAGTAAATCAGATGTCCAGTTTTACCAATACAAGTCAAATCAACTGTTTGAGCAAGAGACTAAAAATGAAATAGGGATAGAGGACAAATGGATAAGATTCAAAAACATCATACTGAAGGCGGCACAAGAAAGCTGTGGAATAACAAACATAGCAAATACGTACACAAAAACAAGCAGATTGTGGACAGCAGAAATACAACTCAAAGTGAAAGATAAGAAAAATAAATGGATCAGATATATGCATACCAGGAGAGAGGAGCATTACAATATGTACAAAATGGCAAGAAAAGAAGCTAAAGAGAGTACCAAGAAAACCAAAGAAAATTCTTGGAGAGAGTACGTAATAAAACTGAGAGATAACTATAGAGAAAACCAAAAGTTATTCTACGGAACAATAAAACAATTGAGACAGAAGAAGGTGCCGATATTGAAAAATATAAAGGATGACAAAGGAAATATACTAACTGAGGAAAAAGAGATAATGGAAAGATGGAAACAGTACTTTGAAGAACTCACAAAAATAAAACAAGACGGATACATAAGAGAAAAAGAGCATAAAACAAAAAACGACGATGAACGTATCACACCAATAAGCGACGAAGAAGTCAGAGAAGCAGTTAGCAAACTAAAACTAGGAAAGGCGGCCGGGGAGGATGGAATCACAGCTGAAATGATAAAATATATGGGAGACAAAGGTAACGAAGAACTACTTGACCTCTTAAACAACATTATAATAAAAAAAGAAATACCTAAGGAATGGAATATGGGAATAATTATGCCCATATACAAAAAGGAAGACTCTAAGGAATGCTCAAACTATAGAGGAATAACATTAACTAGCATCCCAGGAAAAGTATTGACAAGAATACTAGAAAAAAGACTCCGAGAGAAACTGGAAACAACACTAGAAGATACTCAACATGGATTTAGAAAGGGAAGAAGCACCTAGGACTTAATATTTGTAATCAGACAATTAGGAGAAAAACTAATAGGGAAAGGAAAGTAAATACATATATGTTTTATAGATCATAAAAAAAACTTTTGATAGGGTAAGAAGAGAAGATGTATGGCAGAGTTCGAAAAGGAAAGGTTTAGAGAAAGGAATGATAGAGATGATTGAGGCATTGTATAAAAGCAATAAGAATAATGTGAGAACTTCCTATGCAGAATCAGCTGAATTCGAATCGCAAATTGGATTAAAACAGGGATGCGTATTGAGCCCATTGTTATTCTCTATATTAATAGACGACGCTGTTAAAAAAGCTAATCAAAAAGGAAAAAATATGAATGTAGGAAACTGGAAAATGAATGCAATTAATGTACAGGAACTAATGTTTGCAGATGATATGGTACTGATAGCACACTCGGAAGAGACATTACAGCAAAACTTGAAGATATACCAAGAAGAACTAACAAAGATAAATATGGAGATAAACACGAGGAAAACAAACACAATGATAATAGCAGCTGAAGAAAGAAAACGGGGAAAAAGCATTGGAACAAGTTAAAAGTTGCAGCTACTTAGGAACAATCATTGAAGACAATGGGAGAATAGAGAAAGAGGTAAGTGAAAGGATAGGGAAATTCGCAAAAATATATAACATATTGAGATATTCGTTTCTGGATAAAAAAGAAATACCAAAAAAAATAAAGACAGAGGTGTATAAAAGAGTGGTCAGACCAACATTAACATATGATAGTGAGTCATGGATAACCACGAATAGAATCAAAAGCAGAGTTACGGCCATGGAAATGAAATTCCTAAGAAAAATAGAAGGAGTAGCTAGAATCAGAAACACGACAATCACTAGTAGTCTGGGTATCAAACCAGTAGAAGTGGTCATAGAAGAGAGACGACTGGGATGGCTTGGACATCTACACAGAATGGAAGAAGATCGAATCACAAAGAGAATATTTGAAGGCAAAACAGAGGGCAAAAACAGAATAGGTAGACCCCGAAACACCTGGAAGGAGCAGGTATATAGAACATTGGAAAAGGGAAGTATGGGCTGAGAACAGGAACCTGTGGAAGATAAAAATAAGAAAATAAATAGTCCGTCACCGCAGGGTATAAAGGACATAGGATTAAAAAAAAATCAGATGTCCAGTTTTTCTGAACATGATAAAAATTTGCTAAGGTACATCGAATGTCCTGAATATGTATATATACGACAATGCTACATTTCAAATCACTGATGACAGTGTAACAAATAAAATTAGTGTTAAACGAGGACTGAGACAAGGTAACATAATGTTTCCTAAATTATTTACCTTGCTCATGAAGATACTTTGAAGAAAATAAATTTGGGATAACAAAGGAATAAACGTAGATCCTATTTAATTCATTATGATCCAAATTTAATTCAAAACACCACATCCACCTTTCTGTTTTTCTTTCCTTTTTTCTGTCTCCTTTCTCCCTTTGCTTTTCTTACTCTTTATATCACCTTCGTTTGTTCATCCCCATTTTTCATTTTTTTCATTCTTCCTTTCCACTTTTAATTCTTTTTCTTTTTATTTCATTTTCCTCTTTCTCTTATTTAATTCCTATATCTCATGACATGGCCCAATTCCGGAAGTAGTTCGCTTATTGCTAATCATTTATATTCCCATTAATCTTTTATAGGTGTAAAATTTTACGACAAAGAAGAAAACAACGGATAATAGATTCTTGACTTCATATCGAACGCTTATATATTGAGAACTTGAGCGATTTTCCTTTTACGATTTTTAGAAACGAAATAGAATTTAGGTAATCGCAATCGGGCGTATAATATAAATACCAACGGGAATATCCCGCTACCGCCTAACAATCTTGAACTTGGAGTGTTTCTCGCTGATATGCCCGGCTATATAGTCGGGTCCAAGCGTCTTACAAGAGCTACGCTTTTACGATACGTCATATTCTTTTATTTTAACACGTTTCCTATAGCTTTTCGGCGATAGTCCCCGCTACGAAATATCTCCCTCCACAATCTTCGAGATACTACCCTACAGACCGAAAATAATAGCCAGTTTATCGTAAGGCGATCTTTCCTCTTTAATATACCGATTCCTATGACGGAAAAATGCCCCGAAGCAAGTAAATATGTGTAAGGACAATCTATCGTCGTCGTGGAGACGTTCGCCTACAAAGACGCGTGGAAATTCCTCAAACTATCTGTCTTTGGTCAAAGAGGAGGAAGGCGGAAGGGATGGGGAATATAAAGGTTTAGCTTGGGGCAATTTAAAATTGATTCCTTTTTCTTGATGCTGTAAAACGGGGAATTATTTTGCATGAAAGTCTTTTGAAGAATCTCAAAGAGGTTTAGGGAATAATATGGTTGTGAATATGATGACTTTTACGAGGGCAATCCCAAAAAAAAGGTCTCCTATTTTTTGGGGACGTAGAGAAAGTTTTAATACGGCTCTTGGCAACACTGTTGTGAGTGGTGCCTTCTCCGCTTCCACATAAGCACGCAGGCGCTTCGCTCGGATGCTCAGTCTTGGCTTGGTAGCCATTCGAAATGGAGCTCCCGATAAACGTTACCGCCAAGTGCGAAGTGCGCGCAGTTATTCGATTTATGAACGCAAAAGGGGTTAAACCGGTTGAAATTCACCGCCTATTGACGGAAGTGTATGGACAGTCGTGCATGGATGTCAAAAACGTTCGCAAGTGGTGTAGAGAGTTTACAGCCGGTCGTACTGAAATTCATGACGAAGGAAGGAACGGGAGGCCGTCAATTGCCGACGAGACAATCGCGAAAGTTGAGGAACTCATGCGAAAAGATCGGAGGATCACTCTGGATGCTCTCTGCATTTTGGTTCCTGAGGTTTCTAGAAGTACCATCCACAGGATTTTAACGGAAAAGTTGCAATATCGGAAGGTGTGTGCAAGATGGGTGCCGCGTATGCTGACAGAAGACCATGAACGGCAACGGGTTGATTCTTCCCGCGAATTTCTTCTCCGCTATGGAGACGAAAAGGACAACTTCTTGGACTCGATTGTCACGGGTGACGAAACCTGGGCATTCCACTTTACACCTGAGACAAAACAACAGTCACGCGAGTGGCGGCATCCCTCTTCGTCCAAGCCACGAAAATTCAAGCAAACACAATCTGCCGGTAAAGTCATGGCAACTGTGTTTTGGGACAGGAAGGGGGTACTATTGGTCGACTTTCTGCCTGCTGGGACAACAGTCAACGCTGACAGGTACTGTGAAACACTGAAGAAACTCAGAAGGGCAATTCAGAACGGGAGAAGGGGGATGTTGAGCAAGGGTGTAAGCATTCTCCACGACAACGCCCGTCAAACCGTCGATCTCCTGCAAAATTTTGGTTGGAACGTCATCACACACCCACTCTACAGTCCGGACTTGGCACCCAGCGATTTTCACCTGTTCTCTAAGTTGAAGGAACATTTGTCTGGACGGCGGTTCTACTCCGATGATGAGGTGAAAGATGAGATTCAACGCTTCCTGAAGGGCATGGCGGCAAGCTGATATGACATGGGCATTGTAAAACTGCCACAGCGTCTACAAAAATGCATCGAACGAAATGGCGATTTTGTGAACTAAAGCACTCTTCAATCTTTAAAGTGATGTAGCAATTATAGAAATTAAACGGTTCTTTGTATATCTAAAAATATAGGAGACCTTTTTTTTTGGGATTGCCCTCGTATGATGTCTTCCAGTCCGTTGATCATAGACCATGTAAATAATAAGCTTAATAGGTTTATATCGAATTGTAGGACAAATATATAAATACAATATAGTTGATACAAGACAAGTACAGCAAAAATAAGTTAGTTACACGAAACTATTAAAGTATAGAGTAATAATCGTCCTTAATGTGTCTATGGAATCGTGAGAGACATCGCATTATGATGAAAGAAAGTTGAGGTCGCACAAACAACGCAGACAAGGATAGATAGAACGGTAATATAAACATTACGGACGCCAATGTGCGAAATTGAAAATTGTAGTACTTTAAGTATTGTCGCGCCGTAGATATGATCGTTATACGCCTTCTAAAGGAATAGTATGGGAGTAGATATGCTTCGAAAGTTAAGCCGAGACAATAATAAGGTGATTAAATTCTATTTAGTCGAAATTAGAAAAATTTTACGAATTCGCGTTGAAACAAGAACTGTAGAAATTAAGGTAAATTAGTCAGAGTTCATCGCCTTTTAACAAAGCCATCTTAACAGGATAAAAAGTAGAATTCAGTGTAACTATTTAGATGATGGATCTGTAAATACTTTGAACATACTGAAATATTCTGAGAATCCATTAATAATTTCTTGATTATTGCTGAAGCTAACATTGCTAAGCACCGTATTACCAGAAATAATAATATATTTCATTGGTAAATAAAATGGTAAATACAGAAACAAAAAAGAAAATACTATTTTTGGCAATTGGATCACCTTCAGTAGACCAAGTAAGTTTCCCGTTATAAATGATGACCTAAGAACAAAGAAGAAATAAGAAAATGATTTCACAGGTATAGCAGTAAACTCCACTCACACAAATTTACTAATTATGCGGAACGCAGCGTTTCGAGAGCGCATCGACTCCCATTGTCACATGCAAATTATTTTCTACGCAGGCTCTAATATTTTTAAAACGTATGACGTATGTGTGTATTTTCAGAAAAGGATGGAACGAAAGCGAACCGTATCTTTAACAGGACCTATGGTAATAAGTCAATCAGACTCGAGTGTGCAATTGGGGGTGGTTCTATGTTCAACATGTTTCGGTTCAATAAGTTTTTGTTCTTTTAATTATTAATGTCATAAATATATTTATGACAAAGAACAGAAACTTATTGAACAGAGAATCACCGCCATCAATAAATTTGTGTGAGTGGAGTTTACTGTTATACCCGTGAATTATACAACCACACAGTCCTTGCAATCGTTAGTAGAAAATAACGTGTTGCACAACCAAATCATCTATCATACTATAATACTGCAAATAATTATCTGTCGGAGAGTTGTGTATTCATTAAATTACTATGAACCATAAATAGTAACTCCTTGACAACTATGGGAAGCGAGTTGAATTGTCGTGCAGAAATGTACGTAAAACTTTTTTCAAACTGCCGGGTACGATGCATATAGTCAGTTCGCACCTTAAAATTCAGTATTGGGTCTTATGCAGTGCTATCCTCTTCCTATTGACAGTGAGTTTATGTATGTGCATCTCTTTTGAACCTGGGTAGAGTTGCCCGATTTTGTACTAGTGACTTTTTTTGACAGCTGCACTACCGATGACGTTTCGCCAGTGATTTGTATGTATTTTGTGTGCCTTGTTTGAAACTTTATTACTTTCCCTTGCGTCTGATGGCTTCTATATCTAGTGAGTTTTGGAAGACGACCCAAGGGCACGCTATCCAAGAAACAAATTATCGAATACGATGAGAATTCGGCTGTGGGATGGCTAGCGAAGGAATTAAATACGATCAAAGACTTGATTTGAACAAACGGAAAGTCTGTCTTCGATTTGTCCCTCATAACTTAACTGAGCACCAAAAGAATTACTCGTGTTGAACATCGCAAGGATTTTATGAAAACAGTCAAATTGTAACCGGTGGTGAGACTTGGTGCTTCGACTACAATCCTCAAGCGCCAAAGTGGTACGTAGAAGTCTCCAGGCTCTCAAAAATCGGCAAAATTGCGTTTCCAGAAGACAACGTTGATTTGTTTTACAACTCTAAAGATATTCTACATCGGGAATTCGTTCCACAGAGTGATAATGTCACTGGCGAATATTATGTGGATACAATGGAGCGTATTATACTCCATATTCGTCACACTTATAACTATGTGACTATTTTGTCTTCCCGAAACTGAATTTGCCTATTAATGGAACGTTGTACAATGTTGGACAAATCCAAGAAGTCGTGACAAGGATCTGTGAGGCAATTCCGGGAGACGACTTAAGAAAACTATAGATACTATCATTGATTGAACGTACCAAGAGTTTTATTAACGCGGAAGGGGTGTATTTTGAATAGAAATAAGTAATTTTGGCGAAATAACTAGCTGCTTCTTTTCTATTTGAAGCATTTCGTTATTTTTCTGACATACTATATAGTTTAGTACTTTCCACAACACCACAACGAAATGCTACCCTAAAACTTTACGTAAAATATTCCACATTTACTCCCACGAGAGATCAATCGTACCCCTTACTTTTCACCCCCGAAACAAATATAATATTTATTAAATTATAAATTTATTCCTCCCTTTCTCAAGTAACAACCCCCCCCCCCCTCCCCTCCCTCCACCAAGCTTATAAGACGTTACTTCGCCAAACGAGAAACAGAGGCAATTTAAACGAAGCAAAAGCGAGAAGAAGTACGAAGATACATTTTTTTTCCTCTCCGAATGAACCCTCTTCCGTCGGGGGAGAAAAAACACCAACTCCCCGGAGGGATCAGTCACTCGGTTTTAATCAGAGTGGAAGCGTGTGATGCGATGTCCGTGCCTTAACCCCTGCCATACCCAAGAAGAACATTACACGAACATGAGGTCAATTCGGCGGCACGGTTGCTGTAACATGTCGGTGATGTTCGTGGATATTCCGGGCGATGGTAGCGTTGTAGTGCTCGGTCGGATCGGGCGGGCCGAAAATTAATAGGGGTGAAAATTTTGGCACTGGTTAATTTAAATTTGGCAATAAACGTTAGTCAAGCGGTGGCGCGTTTGGAATTATATTGACGCGGGTTTTGCACGGAAGTATATTAGCGGGTTAGCGCTATGATTCGCGTTGATTTTCGCGGTGAAATTTTGCGTTCCCTTGGTAATTAAAGCTATACATCGTCTAGAATTGGATCTACGAACTTAATCTAACCTAGAATAGTATATACATAGCCTAAAATTTGCGAAGGATAGTAATTACGCAGAAATGGTATATAAATTTCCGAAAATGCCTATTATTCGGCGCTTTCGATAGAAGTCTCTACTGTTTTAGTACCACCAACCAATTTTCCGAATATATTCAAAGTAGATATAACTTCAGGAAAGCTCATTTCTCGTGTCCATACCAAACTATGTGCGATGTGATTTAGTTCTTCCTTGCTAACTATTCTGATGTCAATACTGGATGTGACTTACGAGGGGAGGTCCAGAAGTTCGTGGAATGAAAGGGTTTTAAATAAAGTAAAACAATAAATCTATTTTTCCTTTTCAATATAATCACCCTTAAGCGCAATACATTTATTAGATCTATGAATTAATTTTTCTAAACCATCATAAAAATATTGTTTATCTTTCGCCTCAAAATGGGCCAAAATTGCCTCCTTTACCTCATTGTCGTCGGAAAACTTTCTTCCACGTAAGTCTTCTTTTAAACTGGGGAACAAATAAATATCACTAGGTGCCAGGTCTGGACTGTAGGGTGGGTGGACTATTGATTGAAAGCCATGCTTGTGCAGAGCAGCCATTGCAACTTCGCTCTTATGAACCGCCGCAACACACCCTTGGTCAATTTTCCTTGAGGTTTCTCATTGATGGCCTCCTTTATTTTTTCTAATATCGCTGCGTAATATTCGCCGGTTATGCTTCTACTTTTTTCTTTCTAATCAATCAATAATATCCCTTCATAATCCCAAAAAAACAGTAGCCATCAACTTTCCAACCGATTCTTACACTTTGAGTTTCTTTGGCAGTAGTATCCCCTTTTTATGTCATTGCATGGACTCCTGTTTGTACTCAAGCTCAAAATGATGAGCCCATGTTTCATCTCCGGTAACAATCCGCTCCAAAATCTGTGCAGGTTTGTCTCCACACAGCTCCAAAAAATTGTTTGGACGCACAGACGCGCTGCTATTTCTCCAGCGGCGTAAGCATTCTCTGTACCCATCTTGCACTGACTATTGTCATACCCAGGTGGTCATGTAGGATACGCAAAATGGTGGTATCTGATACTCCAACTAATGCAGATAATTGCTTTTACTTCAAACGGGCATCTTGCAGTAGAAATTTTTGCACTTTTTCGACGATGTCTGATGTGGTGGCCTCAACTGGCCGTCCTGAGCGGGGGTCGTCTTCAATCGACTGCCGACCATGGTTAAAAAGACCATGCCACTTATAAATCATTGATTTACTAGGACATTGTTCCCCATAAACGGTTTCCATTTCATTCAATATGATTTGAGCGTTCTTTCCTTGCTTTGTAAGGAACTTTATCACAGCACGGTGTTCAATTTCCTCCATAGTTTCAGTTTTCTTCCGGATTGACTTGTTCAGCAGGCAACTATTCGTAAACGACTGACGCTATAGGGCTGCAACTTAACTTATATACTAATAGTGAGTCGCCAATCAGAATAACAGCTAGCGAGCGCCCCTATCCCCAATCCATCCCCTCCATTCCACGAACTTCTAGACCTTCCCTCGTATTTTATTCGACACCATGTTCGTTGTCTCATATTTACGTCCGCATATTTTACCTTAAAAATGAACTTATGCCGAATGGCACACACCTGAAACCATCAATAACATCAAACTGAAATATTACTTCCTACAACAGCACTGATATCTTAAGTTTCTCGATTCTCAGCAACAGTTTGGGGAATTTCAGAGCCCCATTAAGGTATTTAATTTGCATAATTCTAATGTGAAATCGGGAGTTTTTCATTTTCTATCATTAAAATTGAATGAAACCAAATCGTACTTTACAGTGTTCGGTAGTTCTAAAGTAAGGCCGAACATATTTCCTAACATCAGACTGGAAATAAGTAACCCACCTCTGAAGTTTCAAAGTGAAAAAGAATAGGTCTCTTCATAAATAATGATTTTAACACCAACGACAATTTGCACGGGTCACTCGGTTAATGGCGTTAAAACTAAAATTCCAATACCACGTCACTTGTATAACTGAAAATGCTTTAAACTCAAGAAAGAATGTTGAAGACTAGCGCATTGTGTTAAGTTCTTTTTCCATATTACCATAATCAACTTTGGCATAAGAGGGTGGCGCTTAAATCTAACACCCTGTATACACCACATTTACGTGTCCTGAAAGACCTTTCGATAAGGTACAACATTTGTATTTAAATTTTTGTTCTATATCTTTCCGTTCGAGAATAAAGAAAACTGAAAGTCTGTGAATTTTCGGAGGGTTGTTACGTCCCCTCAGAGTGAATTTTGAGAGAAGAAATGTTTATTTTCAACTTTCATCAAGTTTCATTAAGATCTGCGAATCCTTACTTGTAAGTCTACCTTATTTATTGGTGATGTTATTTAAAAGTTTTCATGTTGTTTTTATTTGGTTGGTAGAATTTAGAATTAAGTCCTGCTCTTATTTGTATATTAATAACAGCACCCTTTGTAGTCGGTTTTGGTAATTCTTTCGCGTAATATTTCTTCTTATAGTTGGTGTCTTATCTAGTATCTGATATCGTTGTTTAAGCAAGGGGTTTGTACAAGATTTGTGTCACTGCTTTTCTTTTGTTTAAAATATGCTTGCTTGTAAAGCTTACCTAAAACCCAGATTAGTAGGCATTTGTGCATTTGTTTGGGTGTTTACTTTTAATCGAACTTTTTAATTTCAGTTACTCCTTGCTCTGTAGCTGCTCTAAGTGAGCTTCTTACGTGTTGTGGAGCGATAGGAATTCCAAATTACACTTCCTGTTTGTAATGATTCAAAAAGAACAAAGTAGTTACCTTGCCAAGTTTGATAGTTAAACGAAAGCGGTTTAAAACCGTATCACGTCCCTGTAATGCCACGAACTTTTCGGTCGATCCTCGTAACATCCCGCGTCAATACTCCGACGTAACGCTAAGCTACGACACCCACTACCTCGCCGGAAACAAACAAAAAAAGAGAAGCGTACGAATTACGTTATAATCTGCTGGTTTTAAAGATAAAACCGCGGCAGAAACAAATAATAGCCTAGCGTCGAAACTCGGTAACGAGAAGCAGTTCTAAAATTGGTTTCGTAATTCGCTACAAATGGCTGGAAATATGTAAAATTTGCGTTTTGCCGTTTCACCGCCGCCCGTGATACACAAACCGGTCCCCCATTCCAATTTCGTAGCCGGGACGCCTCCGCTCAAAAACCTACTACCATGGCTGCCACCTATACAGGCAGTTATTACGCGAACAGCTTGCTGAATATTCATGTCTTCCAGCGATTTGCATTGCAAATTCGGCCGCTGGAAGACCTCTGAATGGGATGAACAAGAGTCGCGAGTTACGGGCGACCCAATTATCGGTTATCAAAATATCATTATTTTACTTTGGAACGCGGAAATGTATACAAGACTATCGTTTCGAAATGTTCGACGTTGACAATGTCGAATTTAGTGTTATATTGGTTATGTCCGCTAAATGTTTTTGCAATGTAACGGGTGTTGACGAGGGGGCGGCTTTTTGATTAAAAAATTTGAATTATGCGAAATAAATACGTAAAATAGGACCGATACACATTAAATAAAAGATATAAGTAGTGTGTCGTTTTGTATATCTTAAAATGAAAACGAATTCCTACGTGAATCCCCAGCTAAATTATCTCTGCCTCTACACATACTTTTTGCTTACAGTAGAAGCTCTGTGCCTTCTCCTTCTTGCGAACCCCTTCTTGATTATGCTGAAAACAAAAGTCCACACTAGTGCCAGTGAATATCAATTAGTTCTCTGTTAAGCTTGGGGTGAACTTGAAAAATGCCTAAAGCGACATCTGTGCTTGCTTAGCAGAACAAGGAAATTCTTATCTTTCTGCTCCATTCAGTTGTTTGATCCAGATAAATTACTATCATTAAAGCCACTAGAAAAATAGTCTTTGAAAGTTAACTGAAAGCTACTCATTGATCTGCCAATGTTGAATCTAAAAGCTGAATATCCTTAGTATGGTTTCCATCAAGTACAGTGCTTATTCTGAGGCACGCGTGTGCAATGAAGCTGGGGAAGACTGAGGCTTGTTAAGACAAATTTTAATCGTACAATACAGCACAGGAACGAACCGCCTTTTTCAAAGAATTACAGCAAATTCTAAATGCACTGCCAAAAATCTAAGATCTATGTGAGGACTTCCAACTAGAGGTTCGGTAATACAGTTCTGCGAGTTCTGTAATAAATTAGAGGAAAATTTAGCAATAGACGTTACATTTGTACCAATTTTGATTTTAGAGTCGCATTCCGTATGATTAGAAATATCATTCGATGTGCCTTGAACTAAATCCAAGACGATCGAAATTTTGAAGAATTTTCAAATCCTTACGGTTTTTGCGAAAAATCGAAGTCATCTAAAGAATGTTAAAATGCATATGCAAATGGAGATTTTTATGACTGGATTATAGAAATATTATCCATCCTGGCGAAATACTTAATATTAGAAGATTAGAGGAGGATTTGGGAATAGTTAATACACCTTTCACATGTTTCCAAATCTTTAGAAATGAATTCCGTTTAGATTAGCTCTCTTGTACCAATTTTGATTTCAGAATCGTATTCAGTATGATTGAAAATTTTATTCAATGGGCCTTGAATCAAATCCAAATAATTGAAGAAGCACAAACAAACATCATCACCCTACAAAAATGGGAAACGCACTTAATACATTTGTATGTAACAGGAGCAGCCGGTTGTGGAGACTACGAAGACAACACCCACAAACAGCAACTCCTGCAAGAAGATAACATAACACTGGAAGAAGTTCATGAAGCACTAGCAAAACTGAAGAGCAGAAAGGCACTTGGCCCGGATCAAATTATTAATGAAATGCTTAAGTACGGAGGATCTGAGTGATCACATTATTATTTCAAAAACTTATCTCGACTTAAAAAGTGCCCCCTGATTGAAGAGACAGCATCACAATACCGATCTATAAAAAGGGAAACAAGAACGACCCGGAAAATTACAGAATGATATCGTTACTAACCAGCATAAGTAAGTTGTTAATAAAAATTTTAACAACGTAAATAACGAACAGAATAGAAATAAGCAAAGAACAACAGAGATCTTCATCTTTAGACAAACAATCGAAAGATCTCTCGAATAAAATAAACCTCTGCTTCCTTGTGTGATAGACCTCAAAAAATCGTTTGACAGAGTGCGAACAGCCTACGTAATAGAAATAGTCCGGGAACAAGGAAGAGTAACAAAACAATGATCAAAACACCACAGGGATTTGCCCAACAAGCAGGGCGATAGTATGAGGCCAGTTTTATTCAACCTCATTATGGATAAAATAATTAATAGTGTAAAGGAAGTTGCTGGAAGGTCATGAATCGATAAAGATACTATGCTATGGTGACGATGCAATCTTGATGGTAGATTACGAGGGCAACTTACAATGACTGCTATATCGGTTCCAAACAAAGACAGAAAGCCTTAATACGCACACATCTATGGAGAAGTCAGAGTCAATGGTCATAGCAAAAGAGCCCATTAGATATAAACTGGTTATAAACGATAAACCCATTCATCAGTGCATGTAATGCATGTCGTTAGGAGTTGAAGCAACAAACAAGAACATCTGCGAGACCTGTACTCACATATGCAGATACAACAAAAGCGAAGAACATGATGAGGGCAGCGAAGGCAAAGACGCTGAGGACTATTAAGGGAGTAAGTCTAAGGGACCAGATAAGAACCAAAATGACAAAAGAAGGTTTCGAAATTCAAGACATAGCACGGTTTACGAGGGCAAGACGACGATTTTGGAGGGACCACGTCTACAGGATGGCAGAAGGCCGATGGGAGAAATAGGCAGAGGACAAGAGCTGGAGTTTTGCTTCCCAAGAGATTAACTAAAAACCCAAAATATTTGCAGCCAAATCGTATGGAATATACAAGATTTCAATCCAAGTGAGTAGGTCAAAGCTTCTCCTCGAGGAAGCTATCCAGCTTCTGTATGAGTTCAATCATATTAATAAAGGAGTTAGCTGATAGACGTGTCAAAGTGCCTTTGCGTTTCTTTTTCTGCATTTTTCTTTTCTTTTTCTTTATTTACAAATTCAGAATAGGATAAATGCTTAGGGTAGACATTCTGCCTATCTCCTTTACATCTGAATTTTACTAATCCTTATTTCTAGTTTTATCTAGTCAACTAGAATCAATATTAAGAAGACTTACGATTAATAATGGGTCACCGTCCCAACACGGCCAACTTAAATAATTCACTAACTTATTCATATTTCTCCTTTATCGATTCACTCCCAATATTTCACCACCTCCCTTTATATTTTTCTCTGTTCAAAATTCTCCACCTCCCTAGTAGCAGAATTTATTATTCTTCTTATGCCTCGTCAATATTCTTTTGATGTAGCAAGGCTACTACTGAATTCTTATGCTCCTTGATGCTTTTCTTAGCAGTGCTTTCCCCCGTATGTTGCTGCAAATGCATGTCCGTCGTTTTCTTTGTATTTACGTGCTATTTCTACGCCACGCAAATCAAATTGTAACATCATTTGCTTGGAACAAAGGGATAACGTGGATAAAGCTTCTATCTCCGTCGTGTACATTGAAAAATATGTATTTGTGCGGCAATAGACATAGACGCATAATATGTAGCTATGGGTATTGTATTGAATACAAAAAAAAGTGTAACAGCAATCTAAAGTTTACGAAACCCTATTTACTCACAATAACAGAAATGAAATGGGTAAGCATATTATTCTGAGGAAGAATTGTTTGTTTATTTTTCGTTTAGTGCTGTCCTGAAATAGTTTAGAGCAGGGGTTCCAAACTTTCCAGCCTTAGAGCCAATCTGATTACTCCAGTAAGTTCTAAGGAGCAAAACCATTTTAATTTTTAGACTAGTCGCTGAGTACGCGTCCTAGGCTAGTATATGCTTGCTAAATTCAGTAGTTTAATTACTATCGTGTGTTGTTACCACCGCGACACTTGACGACATCTGGAGGTCAAAAGCAGAAATTAGTACCTTCTATCGCTAATAGATAGCGCAGAAACAATTAAACATTCGTGAATAACCTGGTTGGTTTTATCATTCTGTGTTTTTTTATTCCACTTATTACAGCAACAATAATAACAATAAACCATTAGCTGTTGCGAGTTAGATTGATTACTTTGGCGAGCCAGAGTTTGGATACCTCTGGTTTAGAGGGTTAGAGGGTCAACCCTTAATTTGTAAACAATTCAGTAAGAGAACTCCTGTTGGAGGCACTATCCAGTTGAGCTAATAGAGACAAGCATTCTTTATCATATACTCTTGACGTGAGGTAGTTGATCATCCAGTCGTTGTGTTCTGTTGCGCTTTGTAAGCACAACATTGAGCGAATTGATGTCAACCCACGATTAATTTTACATTTCTCGCAGTTGGCAATAAAATTATGCCTGTGGTGCTTGCCATTTTGTTTACAGTTCCGATAGTTAATCAGTAACGATCTGTTCTAAGTTATAGACGTATTGCTTTTGTATACCCTCGTTTCTTCGCTTCGATGGCAGCGCGTTTAATGTCAAAACGCAGCATCTGCGCTTTAGCCGTCACTGTCTTCAGTTATATACGCAAATTCCTTCAATTGTTTACAAACATAGCACCAACATTAACTTGCGTGCAAATTTTAATCCATATCTTTCGCAATCCGATGCGTTAACCTCACTCGTATTGCGCTCATGACGCTTTAAAATCGACGAATTTACCTCACGGACGCGTGTCTGAATTATGCAAGTACGACTTGCTCCGTTCAAATTGTAAGCTCCATCGGGGTTTCCGGTACGGAATTTCCCATGGCGCTCGCTTGCCCCATTGGTCCTGTTCGTTTAGGGAGACGAATTATATCATTTAAAATTCATTTCGGGATGGAATCTAATGCGGTTAGCCGGGTTTCTTATTTATTTCCTTGATCTAGGATGGATCGAGTCGGCGGTAAGGTGTATGTGGTAATTTTAACTATGGGAAGAGGAAAGTCGTTTTTTTCATTGTGCTCGAGATGGTCGACTATTTATTTTCCGTTGTGGTTTCGATAGGACGCACTTTGAAACTGTATTGCCCTTAAATATGCATTACAGTGAAAATCCTTTGTCATGAAAAGAAGAAACTATTGAGTCCTGAAAAGGTTCGTGTTTGAAGATCAGATTCGCCGAGAAAAATTACTGGACTGTTATCTCTTCGTAAAACACTAAATGCAGAAAAATATTCTAAACCATTCGCATGATGAAAAGCTAACTTCTCATACGAATATTTTAAATATAGTCGAGTGAAAAGTTGTAACCTCGATACTGCAAATATAAGAGGTCTTGATTATATTATACTGGGATATAGAGGGCGACACTATCCAACTTTCAGTACTAAAAATTAAGCTCCATCGTTATTCAAAGATGACAAGTTAGTTGAAAAATGGAATTAAGCTGCGAACATTTTCGTGTAATAATTTTTTACGACATCCAGGCATTAAAAGTGATTTGAATTCAAATTTACTCTCATGGTCTATTTGTCCAGGACATCCTGCCAGTAACACACAGGTCATGGGTTCAAATCCTGCCGGGGCTATTATTTTTTCAGAAATTTAAAAACGTTGGTAAAGTGTAAGAAAAATCGTAATTTAGGTTATGAGGTTTATGAAGATTCACATATAGATTTCTCTAAATAGCATATCCAAACATTCCCAAAAATAAAAGATGTTGAATTTCGAATTTAGGAAACGAATTACCAGTCGTAGACATCTGTGACCTCTAAGCCTAAATCCAATAGGATCCAAATTCAATAGTCACAGTCTCAGATATCGTATTTCCAAAGAGGACTACATGCATATTTAATTTTCCAAATAACGGGCTACTAGGACGAAATTCCACGTATGGTGGTTCGATTTATATTTAAGTACACGCACACCTTACCAATGCAAATTGACCTAAATGTCGAATATTAAACGAGCCAGTTGAAACGAAAGGGAACGGCTTTTTACAACGAACAAAAACCATAAAAGCATGCTTAAAATTTCAACGTTACGTTATGCGTATTTCATGCATAATATAAATCCCAATTTAAAAGCGACGAATACCTACGTTCACCAAGGGAACCACTAGCTTCTTTTGTGAATCAAAAAAAAATGAAAGAAATAAAATAAATCCACATTAAAGGAACGATGACGGAGGGACTTAAAAGCGTAACAATTTACCGCGGCGCACACATACAACGTTTTAAATATGAACGTGGCCCACTGAGGAGCGCGTACAAAAGTCATTTTAACGAGTAGCGGCAGAGGAAGAAAGGACAAAATGACGGAACGGAATACGAAGAGAGAAGAGATATAAAGCAAATGGCGAAATTTTCGACACTGGAACGCGACCAGCGAGCTTTTCCCCCGTTTTCATCCAGCCCGAGACACATCAAAGCCGCCGAAATAATTTTTCAAATGACTTATTATAGGTTACATTCGCGAAATACGAACGGAATCGGCTTGGGCGCCCTTTAACGATATCGTTACGTGTACGACGCGGAAACGGTGGGGCTTCGTGATTCTTTTTACTATCAGCGTTTCCTCGAAGTCGAGCGAGAAAGAAATTATATGCTAGAGGTTCATGAATGTTCCGTTTCCGGACTAATTACCTCTCGGCGCTGGTTCGAGACCTTCTGATTTTCTTGCCCTGCAGATACGCGAAGGTAATTGGGGAACTCGCGTGCTCCATCCGAATATGAATGCAACTAAGCTCTTCGTTAGAAATGATCATAAAATAATTTTAATTTCTGCCAATTTAAAAGCAACACGATTTCAATTATGAGAAGCGGAAACCATACATTTTTTTATCGAAATCAGAAATTAGATACTAATTTTGAAACCAGCTGACCACACTCAAAGTTTCAGACCGATTTTCCTATTGAGCTGTATTTATAAACCCTTGGAGAGGCTCATTTTTAAGAGAATTAGCGGTCCCGTTCTGGAGCATATCCCAGTTGAACAGACTGGTTTAAGGCCACAGAGGAGTTGCTGCGACGAGATGCTTTTACAGAGGCTGGTTTCCACAAGAACGAAAAATCTGTTGGGTCTGTAGACCAAATCGCGGCATGTCACACAGTCTGGAGTGAAGGAATGACATGCGAATTATTAATAATAATCAGTAAAATAGTAACTATCTTCAACGCCATAACAAGCAATAGGTATTTTGGGAGAAAACATGAGCAAGGACAGGAAATTAAGTAATGGTTTATCACAGAGCTTCGCCTTAGCTCCCCCTCCCCTATTATTCAATACTAAGTCAACAAAATTCAGCTACGTAGACGATATCGCCTTTATCTATCGAAGACCTAGGCGTTATAATAATAATAATTTATTTATTACCCAACAGCATACAGCGTATTACAGTATAATCATCCCATGATAGCTATCATAGAACAAGAGTAAATGTGTATTACCAAAAGAAGACATCGAAAACGCAATAATTTCTTAAGCAACAGAAAATTGCTCAAACAAAAGTTGCCTCAAAGCAGTAGTGATGGTAATGTTAAACGAATCAAATCCAGATGCATATGCATTAAGACTGCTACATATTCATTTTTCATGATCCTGGATTCCAGACAATAGAACCATATACTAATCTCGACCGAATAAATGCATTATATGCAGCAACAAGGGCATCACTACTCAGGTGTTTAGTATTACGAAACAGAAAGCTTAGTGTTGTACGAGACTGTTAACATATACTTAAAATATGCTTATTAAATGTTAACTTAGCATCAAAAATATACCAAGATCTCTATATTCTTCACAACGCGAAACATTGTACTCTTATCTTACTGTATCAGTTCTGCGGATGAACGGCGTAGCTTTACACTAACAATATTTACCGGTAAATTATTCTCTAGACACCAAAGATGAATAGATAGCAGGTCACCCTGCAAAATGTCAGAATCTACAGTATATTCTACGAAAAGTTTTAAGATCATCGGCATGTAGTTAGCATTTAGATATAAGCCGGTGAGGAAGGTCATTAATGATAATAATGAACAGGAGTGGTCCAAGGACAGATACAAGCCCAACCGAAGACCACGGTATTCAACGTAATTGGTACGACCTCTCAGATAGGAGTGCAATAGTAATATCAGATCGTCAGAGATACCCCATACATTCAGTTTGTAAAACATCTTCCTCGCTAAATTCTTTAAGGAAAAATGAATCGAAGGCCAAGGGATCATTATTGAGATGGTTAGTAGTAACTTTTGCGTTAGTCATAGTCGGTGAAAAATACGAAGGAAAGACGTTGGTAACGTTATGAGCTCTTATTTTAGAAGATGGAAACTTAAACTCAATACAAGTAAAACTGAGGTACGTGCATTTCACTTGAACGAGAAACAAGCTAACACGGAGCTCAAAGTGCAACTTAATGGGGACATTCTTCGTCACAACAAGTGCCCGAAGTACCTTGGTGTCACTCTTAACCACACCCTTTTATACAAAAAAACATCTTGAAAATACAGCTGCCAAGATAAAAACTTGTTGCAATATTATTCAAAAACTGTATGGAACGACGTGAGGGGGCTTCAACAGATACCGCCTTTAATGCGTTTAATAACTGAGGGAATCCGATCAACACCCATCTATTAACTTCCTCTGCTGAGTAATATCCATCCACCAGCAATCTGTAGAAACGAGGCTCTGCTTAGGGACTACCAGAAACTGCAGGGGAACCTGGAATTACTCATACAGGAAGCCATACCAGGTATGCGACGAAATAAACTACGTTCAAGGAATTCATCGCTACGGCAAGTAGAATAGCTAGATGCCAGTAGTATCGAGGTGGAAGACATGTTGGATCATAACTGTGAATTTATTGAAAATCTTGGAGATTGAGAATGGTTGTAAGGCTATAATTGTGACACTGCTGGCACAGAACCCGATAGAACCTACAGTGGGTATGGTCGATGTGCAGATTCACTTTACAAATGAGGTGCTGCAGAGTCTCTGGTTTGTGATTGTGAGGCTCCGAACCAGGCAATCAAGCACATTAGGGATGAATGCCCCTTGCATTCCTACCGGTGGAATTGAAGCAATTTCTTGAGAGTTCTCGTTACAGCCCATACATGTATTAGGGACTTAGGAAGACATTGATATTTAGTTTGTTTTATATGTAATCTTGTCTTCCTATATTCTTGTTATACACACATACTATTTGTTGTATATTTTTTATTTTTACACTGCGTGTGAACCATATAAATAAATAAAACAATAAATAGAAATATTCCTACGAAATGTAGCTAAGACGCACTTAGCTACGTCGTAAGATTGTCGACATGAAAGCGTTCCCGAGCGTACACCAATTTTAGGTTGACCGCGGCGAGTTTTCGGCGGGCGATCTCGAACCGTACCGTAGTAAATTTCCGGGTGTCATCTTTCTTACCGGGGCCGCGCGATATTGACAAACAGAACTTAATGAAAATATGTGTGTGTGCGCATTGGAAGCGAAAAAAATAAAACGAAAAAGGAGAATGACGGCGGGGCAAAGAGGAAGGCCGCTGTCTTTCCAGCTTTGACGGCCGAAACCGGAAGAAGGCAAGAGGAAAAGCTGCCCCTGTGTTTATACGTCGATATAACTTTAACCCAGTTTTGCGGTTGTATGTATTCGAGTACGCGAATTCCGCATGGTCGGAACAGTGTAGTTTGTACGGGGATTTTGACAATTATTACGTGAAAGTTACGCAATTCATTGTTGAATTTTTGAAATTGAAAATTGATTGCGAACAAAAATTGTCTAACTTCTCTAAAATATTTGAATGGTTATTAAATTGCAGTTATTCCAAACGGTAACCAATATGGTTTTTGCCCTGTCATTCTATCTCAATATGTTAGTAAACGTATTTCTCGAAAACTTTCGATTTATCCGATCATACAGCACCTCTAGCAAAAATTGGACTGTATAGGTCTTTCCCAAAGCGGAGTGAAGATAATTGCCTGTTATCTACAATTGTATTTCACCGTCTTTCTTCTTGGCTTCTACTGGTATTGCTGAAGGATCTTTTTCTTCAAAATATTCTCAACCCATCTATACCGCGATACTGCTACAACACGGTTCCTGTACAACAATGTTACATCACCTGTATTGGAATAAGAAGAGTTGTTACGGTTGAATTTAATGGGGAATTTGCTTTATTCTTGGTGCAAGAACATGACCATTTACCTCAAATGCATCCATAGATAAACAAATGGGTGCGAAACTTCAATTTATATGACGCAAAAAACGACTAAATTTAGGTGAAGACTTCATTTCAGTCGAATTGATCCTTCAACAATGCGCAGAGCAATCGGATTCCGTACACATGTATAGTTAAGGTGTTTAGTATTATTGTAGACAAATAGTCTGTTGTCATTCAAATATTCATGGGATTTGTATGGGTACAACGTGAAGCTGCGTCAAAGAAAGTTATAGTATCAGATACAATATTAAGAAACAGAGTACAACTTGAAGCTGCATCAAAGAAAGTTATAGTGTTAGATACACTATTAAGAAACAGAGTATACGTGTATCTACACAAATCATATTTATAGAAACAATCAAGTCACAATTTTATACATACATTAAAAACAGAGTGTCACGTGTATCTTCACTAAATCAAGATATAGTTTTATATACAATATTTAGATGTGAATAGAGTATCAATTAGTAGTTGAGAGGGTTAACTCTTCAATCAGTGCATTAAGTATATTTTGTAACTTGACATTGGTCCTTCGAGCCGGATAGGAAGCAAAAATAGAACTCCTTCAAACCAGGAGGAGTTCAAACATCGCCATTTAAAAGCCATGATGCAGATTTATCAAGTGAGAAACATTCGGACTATTAAAAGAAGACGTGTTAGGCCACTCATATTCGACAAAGATGAATGTACCAAAACCGTTTGGTGATAAATAACTTAATCTTTTCTTATTGTTGTTGGAAAAAGTCAATAAAAATATATCAAACAACTTGCTTACATGGATTTACTCATTTCTGAGTTTCTTATAACGGAGACATTTTGGAATTTGTTCAATCACAATATTTATTTTTGTCTGGCCATATTGAAGTAGTTTCGAATATCACTTCTGACATCGTACCTTTTTTGTTGCCGTTTCATTAAGTAACAGACATTTAGCCTTTTTCTTTATGCGAATACACCAATTACAAAATACCAAATACCAAAGTTATCAACCTCCTTCAAGATAAGCTAAGTAAGATAAAATCTCCGAAACACAATGAATTTTTTCAAATCTGCATACCTCCTCAGGTGTCATATAACTGAAATTTTCAAGTGTATTCTCCAATTAACACGGAAAATTTGGGGAAGCTCGTTGTTTATAACTTCGTAGCTCGTCAAAGAATTCGTTATTCTTCGACACTTCGTAAATATATCATGCGATAAAACGAAGACTAGAACCGCTCAGCTTCTTAATAACGTTCATAACGTTTGCCCACAAACGTTGTAAACTTCACGCTTTGCGAAAAAGTATATTCCATGCGCTAGAACAAAATAGATACCCCGCAATATCCCGTCGTTAAACAACCGTATGGCTGGTGATGGGGGCAGCATTTTCCATTATTCTATCTCATAGTCTAAGATACCGCCTTCCCGGGGGAAATATAGATCGTACAGCAAACAAATTATAAATCGTGTATCCCGCATTTCGTGTACGGATGCATATTTTCCAGTCTTACGTGTGTACGTATAAGCAAAGAAAATCCTGTAATTAAGTTAGACATGCTATTTCGTTACAATCCCGACAACAGAGCGAGTTTTATAACAATCTGGTTGCCGTAATATGAGAATGAGGTAAATATGGTTAAATTCCCCTACGACTTCTCTATATCTCGAATCCGCTGGCGTATGCAACTTCACCGAACATTCAAGGATGTCCTCAAATGGAATATTATATCATAGAAGGAAGATATTATACGTGAGGTATTTGGAAATTTATATATTGAATGAGCTTATGGTGTTTGCATCTTTTTGAGTAGCAAAGGGTGATTTATTACGGTTACGTTAGTTGTACGGTACAGTTGTTTTATTACTACGCAAGTTGTCCCCGAAAACGACAAGAATAAAATTACAAATTCCAGTGAAGCAAATGTTTTATGCTTTGAATGATGCAATTACACTACAGAATTTTATCATGGCGCTTTAAATTTTAGTAAACCAATAAACACGCTTGGATTATTTTATATGTTATGTCAATATGGTCAAAACACTTTGACAGCAAGATAAAGAATGAAAAGGAGACAGAGTCATACCTTTTAATCTATCAGCCAGAGTATCATTCAAAATTCAATTCATTTGTTGCCTTATGACGGACATTCATGACGCACTGGATGTGGCCTAGAAAAACGTCAAAGTTGTCATTACATTAGAATGGATTTCGGTGGCTAAAAACAGTTGCTTAAAATGGGAATTTAATGCGTGTGACTGGTATAAAGAAAATGCTACACCATTAGCAGTTTTAGATTTAAAGGTGTATATTTACGAGGGCGGATCTCCATGTCCCACCCCTCATCTACTTCTAATTGTTTTTTTGGTTATTGCTTTTAACGTTCAGTTAACTGACATTTGTAGATTATGTCTACATAATATCAAGCTTGTATCACAAAGTGTTGTTATGTTTTGGCTAATTCTTGAGGTGTGTATCGAGATTGTTCATAAAAATGTTCCTGTAGAACAAAGAACCGAAATGAAATACCTCCAGAAAAAGGACACAACGCCAATTCAAATACATAAAAGCCTGATCTGGCCCCTAGTGATTACAGGCAGATCCCCAAATTAAAAAGAATCTTACGTGGGGAAAAATTTTCCAGTAATTATAAAGTGACGTAAGCTGTAGGGAGGTGGTTTGAGGGAGACTATGTTGGAAAACAAAAAAAAATAGTGCCACTGCAATTTTATTGTAAGGGGGTCAGGGGTACGGCATAGAGATCCACCTTCGTATTTTCATTAGTTCACTTCGGCTGTTGAGGTGAGATAGTTGATCATCTTACTGTTGTATTCTTTCGCGCTTCATAAATATGTAATTAAGTACCTCTAGCGTACACAAGGGTAACCATGAGCATTGCTTAACATAGAGAAAGAAGTATATCTGTGAATTTTCCGATTCATTTTAGAATGACAGTAACATAATGTGTAAAAATTATTTGCCTGTAGTTTGTAACTTCGCCTACTAGATAAGGAGTCGCTTTGATACATTTTACATCTCCCAAAATGGAAAATATTTCAAATATTTTACAGAGACGTCGACGTTCGAACATTCTACTTTAATAACGGTCGAGCAAAAAATGTCATAATTACAACACGAGCCAGCTATAACGTATTTCTCCAGAATCACACGACAACAGCTATAGCATATTTCTCTTTTGCTTTCGGACCAAAAAAATTGTTCGAACGAAAGCCAGGGTATACGCGCGCTGCAAATTATAAGCGTTATAATTAGTTGCAACAGGGTCCATTGAATGTGGGATCCAGCTAGATGGAACTGGAGCGCGAGTCGTATGCCGGACACTGAACTAGAAATTAACTTAGTTTTCATTAAAATGCAGATAAAATTTTGCAATCTCGGCGAGATTGGTTTTCTTGTGTTACAAAGGCGAAGGTTTTCGTTTGAGCGCGAAAAGGAGGTATTAAAATTTAAAATCTAGGACGTAGTGTACTAAGGGAAATGACGAGGCAAACGAACATAACATTTTGTAAATGAGAAAATGCTCGAGTTTTAATAATCGATACATCTTTGATGCATCAGGAAACTGTGTTCGGAAACTTTCAGCTGCTATTTCAGGCACCCACCGCGTTATTTTTGATGAGTAGTAGTAAAAGGAAACGATAAAGTGAGGTAGTCATCAGTTCAACAGTTTTTCTGGCTAGAAAGGCAATGGATTGGTATGCTGAATGGGAATTGATATTGTCATAATTTAATAATTTCGGCGTCGATGATTTAGAGCGTTGCGTAAAACGAACAACTTCTGTTAGTTTTAGCCAATTTTGAAATATCTCCACATTGAATATCTTGGGCATCTCCTTACATCATTTAACACGAAATCCCTCTTGAACTTTTACCAAACGGAGAGCTTGCGTGCGTCTAAATTTTCATGAAAAACCATGTACATTGCCTCCATGCCAATATCCATGTGGACTGTCCCATGCAGAAGACTTCCAAATGTTGCGCGCAGTCCATTGACATAATAATACTTTATATTCGCGATCAAAAATATTACAAAACCCTTCTACGATTTTGATCGTTAATTGAGGCGTGTTCATTCCTTTGTTAAGTACAAGTTGCCATTTAAAGTAATCTAAAAGCTGTAGATCATCGCAGAAGAAAGATAAAAAAAGAAAGGAAAAAGATAGCCGTTTGACGATGGTGAATTTGGAGCTGCAAAACTTTCGTTTTTCCCCACGCCTGGACCTTTTAAAACGTGCACCGCTATTTCGTACACAATAGCGGAGAAATTGGCGAGTTTTTACCGAGAAGCGTTACAGACGAAACTTAGTAGAGCGAGCGCGTCCGCCAACTTTTTCACCGAACTGAGGGGTAAATTGGATTAGGTCTTCGAGAAAATTTTAATTTTATTTCGGCCGATAAGAGCACTAAGCGAAAATAAATTTTTACGAGGGAAAATATGGCTTACTCCCTGGCTTTTTCTTTTTTTTTCGGAGCTTTCCCTTTTTTACTTTACCAACAATCAAGTAACTTTTGGACGGGAATGGTTTTCCTGTCAAATTCTGGGTTTCTTTATAGGGGGTGAGAAAGAGTTGGTTTGTGGAATTTTATTTTATATTTACTCGTAAAAAATGTGTGCAGGATTTGGATGCGAATTGCACTTAATAAATTTGAAACAAAAGACAATAGGCCAGGAGAATAAATGCCAATGAGATATTAAACTATTTTGATTTTGAGTGCATAAGCTTCCACAGCCAAAGTTAATAATAAATGAACCACTTCCGGGATTGAATCGTGTTACAGTTAAAAGTGTAAGAGAAAAGGAAGGTATTAAAATACGACTAATGAATAACAAATAACATTAACATGTTTATTTGAGGGTAGGATAATATATATAATTAAATAATAAATAACGCCCTTTCATCATGTTACTTTTGTATTCGAGTAACGGATTTGTGTACTTTAGGAACTGACTCTCTAGATATAGAAGGCTGGCTTGCGTATTCTATAAATGCAATGTTCTTCTTCTTCTTTTTCTTTATATACCATCTCCATTTCGGAAGTTAACTGCCCAGCTCTCCCTCATGTAGAACTAAGTAACATAAAACTTGCATTTTTTCACGTACGGAGAAATAATTTGGATCGTAAAACAGACCTTTAGAAATGAAATACCCTTAGAAACCCTTGTGATGATCTATTCTAGATTCTATCGCAATTCTTCACTATTCACGCGTCGAAGTATCAACAGATACAATTAGAAATTGCTTTCATCACGCTGGTGTAATAAAAAACGCAGTTTCATGTTTTTATTGATAATTTTGAGCCAGAAGATGAGCTTCTATTAAGTCAATTAGTGAAAATGGAGATGTTTCTACATGAAGACATCCAGTCTAAAGACTATGTCAATGTCAATAAGAACACTATAACTAAAGGACATCCAACTACTAGTTAGTTGAGGAAGTAACAGGAGAATGCAGCGAACAAGTTTTGTCAGATAGTGAGGGTGATGTTGTTTTATTATTAAGGAAACTGTCCACGAAAACGACAAGAATAAAATTCGGGCAATTCGACTGAAGTAAATGAAGGTTTATGCTTTAAAGAATGCAGTTACAATATATAATTCTATAATCGCGCGTTAAATTTTAATGAACCAATAAATAAGCTTGGACACCCATATGTAATGGATGTTCACAGGAGATCCCTTGAGGTCACCTGTAAGCGGATTATACTGTATTTAAAATGTAGGAAAATCGAATTCATGACAAACTTACCCGATCCAAGTTAATTACATATCCTCTAAATTCATTCTTCAATCTGTTGAGAAATAAATTATTATTGACACCTAATTAACAATTCCATGAAATAAAAAAGATTAATAACGTAGGCGGTGAATAGATACGTTTAAGCATCTTTAAATTTACACGAATTACAGTCCTATTTTCGAATACCAAGTACGTATAACTCTTGCAATGTTAGAAATCAAGCACTTTCATAAAATCAAAAGAATCAACTTGTATTCTTACACCAAACTTGAATTCCTTTCTTTTCGTCCAATCAATATGAAATATCATCCTTGTTGAATATCTCGCGTTTCATCTTTTCCATTCTCCTTTTTATTTATTAACAATTTCGTGTTGTACGTTTTGCTCCGCCGAAAAAATAAATAATTCCTGCCAGTCCGGCGTTGTACTTAATTTATTACGAGCCGGGGAAGCGGGATGCTCGTGGAAACGCCAGAACAGTGGCGAAGGAGAAAAGAAGAAGAAAGGAAAAAGAACCCTTATAATAAAATATCTCACATCGGAGACTTATAACTATAAGCCATATCTGCGTCATTCCGGGGCCCCCCGTTAAAAAGCAGAAATTATGAAAAATGTGTCCTTTTCCACGGGATTACTTCTTGAGATCTAACACGCCTCCGCGTACTAGCGTTTCGGCCGTACTCCGGTCGTGACGGTGGAAATGCGAGCGTTACGTTCGCGAAGTCGACGTTTTCGGCACGGTCCGGCGCTGCGGGTGCTTGTGTGTGCAACGGCGAGGATAAAAATCAATACCGAGAAGAAGACGGAGACGATACGAAAATGGAAAGTGAAAAGCGTCCGAAATTCGGTTAGGGTTTTGTTTTGTTTTTGTCGGTCGTTCGGTGTTTTCGACAATTGCTGGTTGTTGGTTGGTTAGTTAATTATTGCGCAAGGACGGGGTTGAATTTGGATGTTACGCTTTCTTTGTTTTATTTCCCTTTTTTTTTTGATGAAATTCGCCGAGAGAAACCGGCGAAAAGTAATTTTAAATTTTCCCTTTGATTCTGAATACTTTTGCTTTTATCGATGTGGAAATTATATTAACCGAGATTTTCTCTTCATTTCCTTAGTTTATTGTATGGATGGTGATAGTCGCTGCGATTTCATTTGTCTTAAGTACACTAAGAGAGAAGGGATTAGAATAACTGTGCTCAGGGTACCGACATTAATATCGCAGAAGGCCGCGGCATGAAATAAAATTACAAGATATAAAAAAGAGTTGGATACTGTTTACAATAACTCCTATAGATACAGCTAAGACCGTACGTGGGGGACCTGAAATGTTTCCGGAATCGGCAACAGATGGCGCATGAAGATTGACGTTGATTCTTCTTTATGGCAACAGTCAAAATTTCAGACGTCTACTCTCAATAGTTGTTGCTTAAGAGCGTGTTTTGCGTGAATTTCGTCCAATGATAAAACACTTGGGATGGCTGAGGAAACACCCACAGAAATTCGAAATATCTTGCTAGAGGATTATGGCGCATGTACTCCTTCATTTTCGCCCATCAGCTTCTAAGCTAGCGAGTTCAAACGTGGCCGTACAAGCACAAGTGACGAACCAAGCAGTGGATGCCCAAAAACCGCTACCAACGACGAAATGGTCTACAAGATTCATGTTGATTCAAGTTGAAAAAGATAACAGAGACAACAGGCATCTCAGAAGAACGCGTTGGGCATATCCCACACGAAATTTTGCGTATGAAAACGCTTTCGGGGCGATGGGCACTGCGTTTACCGAAGTAGAAACGAAATCGGGTCTTCGTTACGGAGGAAAGTCTGGCCAGGATCCAACCGTGGATGAGCCTTGGATCCATCACTACATACCGAACACCAAGGAACAGTCGAAGCAGTGGACTTCTCCGGATGAATCGGCTCCGAAGAAAGCAAAGACCGATCAATCGGCCGGAAAGATCATGGCGACCATTTTTTTTTGATTCCCAAAGTGTGATTCTCATCGACTATCTGGAGAAGATACAGATGGTTATTTTGCAGACCTTGAAACATCCTACTTTTCCGACGGCTTCAGGAGTCTGGAGCACCGTTCAAAAATGTGTATTGATCTTCGAAGAGACCACATCGAAAAATAAAAATAAAAAACCACACCAATACCGTATTTTTCTTGTCGATTCTGGAAACATTTCAGACGCCCTTGTAAGATAAGTAACTATGGATTATAAAATTCATGCAGGTCTGATGAATTTAAAAACCTACCGAAGATAAAAAAGAAAGCATGGTAGCGTATTTAAATAGTAGAAACGAAGAAAGGTATGAAATATACAAAGAACAATGAAAAAAAAAGTCAATATCGCAGTAATGGAAGCGAAACAAAATTCATGGAAAGAATTTGGATTAAAATTAGAAAATGATACTAAAGGAAACAAAAAGCTGTTCTTTAAAGTAAAATTGGACTCAGTGGCATTGCAAGACGGAGAGGCACAATACTCACAGGCGGAAGAATGATTATAACTCGCTGGAGAGAATATTTTCAAGATTTGTTGAATAGCGCCAGCGAAATAACAATACGAGAAATATTTAGCCCAAGCAACAGTCGGGATAATGCAGGCAGAGTATAAGAGGAGAAAATCACAGAAGAACAACTGGAAGAAGTAATAAAAAGCTCCAGGAGACGATTAATTACCAACCAAGATGTTCAACAATATGGGCTACCACGCAAGGATGTATGTGATTACGTGTAAGAGGACGGGAGGGAGAATCCCAAAAGATTGGAGGGTGAGCCTAATAGTACCAATATACAAAAAGGGAGACAACAAAGACTGCAACAGCTACCGAGGAGTTATGCTGCTAAACACAGTAGTGAAAATTCACAAACAATTGTTAGAAAAGAAGGTGAGGGAAGTAGTAGAACCGACATTACTAGAAGTCCAAACTGGATTTAGAAAGTAACTGAAGTATACAAGGCCATATTTTTACATTAAAAGGGATAACGTACAAAAAAACTGACCAATTATGATTTACACCTCAATGAATGAACCTGGTTCCGTCAGCAATAGGTCTATAAATTCTAATTTTATTGACTTCACCCAGTACATAAGTAAAGCTTTAGATGCTCGTCAAGAAGTGGATGTTATCTACACTAATTTCAGCAAAGCATTTGACACCATCGATCATTCAATGCAAACTAATAAATTGCTATCGATGGGCATATCACCAACAACTGTTGCCTTTCTTGATTCATATTTGCGGAGCTGGCCATATTATGTACTTTATAGTGGATACTACTTCACTGCCTCTAGTGGTTTTCCACAAGGATCAAATTTAGATCCTTCACTTTTCAATGTCCACATCAATAACCTTCTACGACTGCTTGACTGTAAACTTCAGGCATATGCTGACGACCTAAAAGTATTCAGTAATATCGCATCTACAGCTGATTGCTTCGTTCTGCAAAAAAATCTTGGGATGAACAATGACTGGTACAGTAACAATCGTGTTCTCTTAAATGTAGGCGAATGTGCAGTGCTTTCTTCCTCTAAATGCCTTTATCTTATAACATTTCAATATTCAGTGTACGGTAACGCCATTCCGAAAGTGGTGTGAAATTGAAAGATGTTGGTGTGCTTTTTGATTTTTCCGCTTATAAGTCTCTAAGCTTCCTAATAAGATCATGCAGAGGCTTTCACACTTTGAGTGTGTGGTTGGCGCTGTTTCACACCCGTCCTACACTCAAGGTATGGCTCCATGTTATTATTCTAGTTTTCCAACGCTTAAACGGAAATTGGAAGGTTCCCAGTATGGAACAATAAACAACATCCAAAGATTTTAAGTTTAAGAAAAATCAAATAAGGTTTAGGTTTCATGTTTTCTAAAAAGTTTACTGTACAACACTGGGGAGAAGAGCTTTGAAATTATAGACTAATACCCATTCTGCTAACATAATGGAGGAGAAAAATGTCTTCAGTGATATTCAAAAAGAAACATATACAACTCCTCCACACCAAAAGCATCTTCACCCACAACCAAACCTTTTCCAATATACTTCCCACTTATCCGACAACTCCCATCAGATCGATGCCGCTAATAAAGTTAACGTTTACAAATTAAGCGGCTCCGGGTCCTATATACACAAAGAAGACGACGGCCGGTACACATTTTCAAGATCGCGAACTCGAGAGGAATAAATTAACGCCGAAAGACGTTGCAAATAGCAAACAACAAACAGCAAGCCGAGCAACAGTAACCGGCCAAGTAGGTAGAACGGGACGATGATAGAGTAGAGTCAGCTACTGTCGGAGAAACTTGCGGAAATAATTTCGAGTCGACCGTAAAGCCTGCCGCTGGATGTCCCCGAGGACAAAAAGTCGACAGGCGAGCGGCTTGGAAGAAGACGAGCGTCGAGTTGGTTTATTGCGAAAGCCGGAAGAGAGGCATTGCGAGTAATAATAGTGGAAGGAAGTTTACGACTAATAAACGTTTCTTTTTCTCCTTTATCTTGTCTGCAATTTTGCAAAACTGCGTTGTGTTAGCGCTTTGGAGGGGTTGTTCCTGTTTCCTTTAAGCTGCGATGAAAGGACAGGCGCTTTGGGTGTTCGAATGGTGTGATGTTTTTAAATATACAATGGAAATGCATTGGAATGAGAAGATTATAATGAAGAGTAGGCGAACCTTTTGTGCAATTGTTCGGCTTCTTTGATTAAAATTGAATCATATCATGGATCCACTGTGGCTGTGAGTTTTGTTCATAGTTTTCTATTTCGGCTTCCACCTGCTGCACCACTATTTATAACTTAGCTTGGTGGGACTTGTCCTTGGTGATATAGACATGCGGCCTAGTCATCTCATCTTTTGTACTTTTATTACGCCTTCTCTCGCCATCAACGTTCCTTTCCCAATTTTGAATTCTGTCGCTTCCAAGGGTAGCTATAGATCTTCTTCTTGCGCAGATATTTGCTTTTTTCTTTCCATTATTTCATGGTAGAACCACCACCTAGCACCTATCAGATGCGTTGTGCTTTTGCTAATTCTTGCTTATAATTTGGCCTTCCCTTGGGTATTACTTGACGTACATAGAAAAGTAGGAAGCAAGAAATTTTATTGAAGATAGGGATTTTTTGGATAAAAAGTTTGGAGTTCCTTCTGAATATTTAAAGTTTAGCATGCGGTATTTTTAACATCGGCATATCTAAGCATAGGGCATATCAAAAATGAGAGCAGATCATTAAGGTATAAAATAAATAATGTTGGTCCCTAATTTGAACCTGGTGGCACTCTAGGTGTAGGACAAAACTCCACCGACTTAAAACCGTTATACACTACGTAGTTACTTTTGATTGTCAAGTAAAAATACAAAAGTTGAACTAAATCCAAAAGAGGCAGGTTTCCTGATCACTGGTGTATTAAATATTAGACGGAGATCTCTGTAAATCACATCTATCCGGCTTTGGTTATCCAGCTCTTAACCAATAGCCTATGTTTGCGTCACTAGATTTGTTAATGTAGATCGCCCACGGACAAATCCATGTTGATGGCAGTGGAAATGGAAGGCTTCGTGTTGTAGAAAGTGTACGAGGAGGTAGCATTCATAAAGACCTTTGCAAAGTTGGAGAGCATTAAAATTGGCATGTAACTTTCCAATTGCTGACTTCATTATTCTTTAAAAGGAAACAAACTTCCTCGCAACGCCGTGGGAAATTAGCAATTTTGGCCAGCCATAGTGGCAGATGTTATAGTGGGGAGATGCGCGGTCTCCTTCTGGGCATCCTTGTTGGTTACAGGCACTAACGGAGACTGAAAAAGAAATAGCCCGTCGTACATTCAGGAACTTGTTAAAAATGCACTTCAACATTATTATGATATTCAATATGTTCTGCAAATTCGTTTAACAATGAAAAACCATTGCTCTTATTCAACAAATAAGTGGAATTCATTTACATTACATGTTTCGTGGTTAATTTACGAAATTTTTTCTATCAGTATGGATATTGCAAAATTATTTATTCATGCAGTGTGCAGTGTGAAGCTTTTTCTTTCTGTTGTACTGGGCATTTGGCTAGCGTACCTTTAGAAAATCTAAAAACCGTCAACACTGATTGTCATACGGCCATTTGTTTGCCGGAAACATAAACAAGAAATGAGTTGAATTAAGAACTTATTGTCTTTATTGCCCAATTTACCTTTTTTGGTTTCTTTTTATCCATGAACATCAAAAATAAAATGAACAGTTAGCAATTTTTGTTGTTTGAAGCAGCTGTTGAAAAATCCTGAACGCTTGGCAAATGCCTAGAGCGGCAAAATTGAGAGTGACTAGCGGAAAACATGTCCTGAAAAGTTAAACTAACTAATTGTAAAGAGCGGCACATATTATTTTTGCCTTGAGCTGCTAATTAGCTAGATCGGGCCCTACTACATATCAGATGCAGAACGAAAGCAATGCTTAGGAAACTGAACTATGGGGGTGTGGATTCCGTGTGTTGATATTAATATTTCCCAACATGACCATGTATACACCAATTTCGCCTTATATATTAACTCAAATCCATATGCAAGTCATAAAACAATGTTTTCAAGCTTAAAAGTTACGCGCTAATATTTTATTATTCGGCTACCACAGTTCTGCGACAAAATTTCGTCAAATCATGCTCCATTCCGTATCTTCCACAGGATGATGGATCGTTAGCCAGTTCTGTATTCGTATAAATTCGGACGATGATCTACGTAACTCAGGTTTTGTGTGCTGTGAGACGTAATTTCGCAAACTTTTATCATTCATCTTCCAATTAACTTCCAGTTCGTTATAACGGACTATGCCCGACAGTTTACTTTAGAGGTGTAATGGGAAAATTGAACAATTACTTTCTCGCGAAGTGTATCATAAATTTTAATACGTTTTTGGCAGAAATTTTTTTCTCCTTGTTCAACGAGCTCTGCGTTGCATTTAAGGGATTAAGATGTCATTGCGATGGTTCGTTCTTAGTGATTCAGGTTATATAATTATTACTGTTGCACCTCCAGCAGAAATTTTGAACGCAAACATGAATAGATATTAACAAGATGATGAATGAAAGAAAGCAACAATAAAAGATAGGATCTAGCGAAACAAACGAAGAATATAATAGCTATATAATTATATAAAACAAAACAATCACAGAGAATTTTGCAGAAGAGTTAAGGAGCAGAGAAACAAGCACAAAATGCCTTTCAGTAAGAATATAAACATTAAATTGGGGACAAAAGCGAAAGGCATTATAGTGTTCGATCGAATGCTTTGAAATGTTCTTAAAAAAGGAAAAATCCGTTAAATGTAATTATAGTAAGAATCGTTGCATACAAAATTTTAGGTTATAATAATGTTTTCACCAATACAATATAGGTTGGGGGGTCAGATCTCTTGTAATCGGTTAATTAATGGGGAGTAGTTTGAACACTTGACACATTGTAGTTCAGTTAATTAATTTCAAGGAATATCTATATTTTATTACTTAATACTAAGTAAATATACTTAGTATTAAGTTTTTACGCACTTTAGCTTCGAAAATTTTGTTCTCAAAATTTTTCTGACTACACTTAGCAAAATTATTACACATCTGTACATATGGAAACCGGTTGTATCAAAAAATGTAATATCGTCTACAGGATATCCTTTAAAAGAATCATCGATGACATCATGTCGTCGCAATGATAACAGATGTGACTGTTCTTGTGATGCCAAAAGTATTTTTAAAACCCTATGTTACAAGTTTCTAATTCAATATAATTAATAAAATAAAGACATTACGAATTTTATGTGTTACTTTATAACCACCCTATATAATATTTATCACAGTTTTTTTCTGAAGGTAGATATCAAAATGTTAAAAATAACTTTCTCCTTTCATTTACAGTCGCATCATGAAGTGTATATGCAATTTTCAGCACCACAACGTTAGCTAAAGTTTTTATAATGGGCAAATGCGAACGCAAGACGTGCTACAACTTCTACGAACATATGCCAGTCGGAGTAGCCCGCTTATTAAAAACTCATAGCGAAGTCGGAAAGTGGATGATGACTGGGTCCGTTTTCGACCTTATTTACGGTATTTATAAAGCGATCTTCTTAATCTGAGTTTTGTAAACTTATCAAAGGAATTTGTAACGTCTAGTGTAGAATAAGAAGAAGCAATGAGTATGAAACCAATGTTTGTCGTGTTATGATTTTGTAATTAGAAAGGTTTTTAGCTTTTCTTCTTGGCAGGTCTGCAAGTCCTTCTCTCTTAAGATGAAGATCAATAGAAGAATAGATGCTAAAGTTATAATTAGTAGTCTTATTTTGTGTATTTTTTGTTAGATAGATATGCTTCTCACTTATAGGCATTGATATTGAGTGTTGTATTTGATATTAAGGATATATTTGCAGCCATCAATACATCATTTCTTTTTAAGGTAACCATTTCAATTTAACGATGTAAACTTGGCGATTTTTTATCTAGCGAACAACAGCATCAGAATCCAGATTTAAATCCTTAATAGGCGAGTCAGGAGAGCAAAATATGGAAGAGTTTGGTCTTTACTTAATTCGGATTGAAACTGCCTGCAATGCGTACTAAGGCATTCACTTTTGTTTGGTCAAGGATCCAATTGGTGAATTCCATTCGCTGTGCATAGTCTGTTGGCCGAAGTTATTGAGTAAGTTGATCTTTGTAAGCGTGGAGATGCAAATCTTTAATTAGAATACTCTTCATCGTATTCGTGGCTGTTGTCCAATTCAAATGTGCAAATCGAAAAACAAGTTAGGCTCTCGTTATTCTCAGGGAAGGAACCTACATACAAATTTTACGAATGAAAGAAGCCAACAAGGTACTCGCCTTTCCCTGTTGCATCCGCTTAATTCAAGACCCCTTCAATCCATTAGCATCTCGTCATCCTCTCAAAGAAAAAAGGATTAACCCCAAACAACTTTCTTCCGCTAACGAATCCAGTTACCATTTCTACCGTGCCTAATTCCGTAGAATATAATTGGCCACTTCAGCTCCGGATAAGGAATAAGCTTTAGCGTCGTCCCCGCGCTCATCATCCCGCGTTCCAATCCAATCCCGTACGAATTAAAAGATAAAAGTGACGCGCAACCGGGCTCGAAGAGATCATACGTCAATTGGAATCGTTCGCCGGGTTACCGGGGCGAAATCCGCCTTATTAATACCCGGATGCAGGCGAGCTGCATGCAAGATCAACCTCCCCGGCGAGGGGAAAACGAGCGGAAGCTAGGCCGTACGCCCGGCGAATCGAAGACTCGAGGACCATCCACGTTATTTCAGGCATAAGATTACACCCTTATCTGAATTTGCGCACTTATTTGCGACGACCTTTATGAAGGCAAACGAGCGCTCGGTGGAAACGTTTTAGCCGCCGTTTACGTGGCGTAGATACGGGGGCGGTTATGATATAAATACCATCTTCCTTTCTATTACTAGAGATAAGAGCCTAAAAGGTTTCTTTGCGACTATTGGATGGCGAAGATTCTACTTTGGATATACTGGATTTGCTAGCGATATGTCGAAAATCTCCAGTTTGTTTCCTCATTCTATTTTTGTCTAATATTATGAAAAGTGACAAGGAAGAAATAGGAGCACAATCGTAATTTTGTTAGCTGAAGAAATCTAGAAAATGTAATGTGTTCAATTTAGTTTCACCCAGAAACCTTCATAACCATGTCTCTGATTTTAGACAAATTTCAAGTCTCAAACGAAGATTGTTTTCCAAAATTTGCAGCTAAAAGTTAATATTAATAATGTCACTTGATTGTCCAACAGGAAAGAACCCAATTACAGGGCAAAAAGAGAATTACAATTAATCCACAACCAACATATATAAAAAGGCTAACATAAATAAATAGATATAAACACAATAATATAAAGAATCTCATACTTATTTCCACATTGGCACAAACTGTAGACAGGCTATCGCATCAAAAAGATTAGTCCTGACTATAAGTAAATGGACGAAACAGAAGAACGATCCGCCAATCGTTGAAAGTTGAAGCCAATCTTTGCGGTAAGATGTGAACAATTTAAACTACTGTTCAATAGCTTCACGAGAAATCTCACGCCCTGCTTTTCTCTTCTAACTGACAACGGCTGCAAGTTAACTTGCATATGCTCCAGATTATGAGAATGTGTTGAATAAACTGGAAGCCAAATTAAACTGGAATAGTCAAGTTTGCTAACAGTGAATGTCATGTTATCCTACAGCATTTGTTAGGTTTCAACTTCAGTTGATTACGCTTGCACCAATCAGCCACGACTTTCAAATGGCGCTGCAACAGAATAGAACTGTTCACACCAGTGGCAACAGAATAAATTTTTGTCATCAGCGTAAGCCAATGCTGGACAACGTAAGGTGGTGAGTAAGCCATCTATATATAATACGAATAGTAATGACCCAAGATTGGATCCTTGAGGTAGACTAGATAACATCGGCTTTAATTACAGTAACCGGCATAAATGGGTGTGCCCTAACATGGTGTCAGCATTCTCGAGAAATACCTACTCCAAGTCTCTCTCCTTCGAGGAGCTGCAGTTCCAAAAAAGTGAAGGTGACTTTGGACTACCATCAGCGAGTCCTCAACGCCTCAGCCAACAAGAGCTTAATGACCTTGTTAGAGATCTGAACCTCTCAAAGGAATCGTCCGAATTGCTTGCTTCTATATTAAAGGAGAGAAACTTACCGTGTCCAGGTAGTAATATTACATGTTATCGTACCAGAGAGAAAGATCTACTGTCGTATTTCTCTAAATAAAACAACTGAGTGTTTTGTAATAATATAAGGGGTCTCTTGAAGAAAATTGTTCATTTCAAATGGAAGCTCGTCTCGAAGTCTAAAATGTGTACTTTTACACAATGGTAACAAACATGATTCTACACCTATTGGAAATTCCACCACTATGAAAGAGAAATACGAGACAATGTCATTGGTCCTGAAAAATATCAAATATGAAGGACATCAGTGGGTGATATGTGTCGATCTAAAAATGGTAAATTTCCTCCTCGGGTAACAAACTGGTTACATGAAATATCCTTGTTTTTTTTATGCCTTTGGGACAACATAGTTAAGGCCCAGCACTGCATTACCAGAAACTGGCCTTTAAGAAATGTTTTAGTTCAAGGAGGACACAACCTTCTTAACGAACCGTTGGTTGACAGAAACAAAATTATCTTTCCACCACTGCATACCAAGCTGGGAAGTATGAAGGAATTTGTTAAGGCTTTACCTCGAAATGGGCCGTGTTTTGAGTATTTGAAACAAGACTTTCCAAGGCTTGGCACAGAAATATTGAAAGCTGGTGCTCTTTTGTGGAAGTGGTTCAAAATTTTCTTGGAAATCATAAAGCAGCAAATTACATCGAATTAATAGAACAAATGCTTTCTTCATTACCTTCACAGCTACTTGGATCGTTTTCCCGAAAATTTAAGTGATGTTAGTAAGGAACAGGGGGAAATATTCCACAACGACATCAGCTTTATGGGGAAAAGATACCAAGGAAGATACTATGTGAATATGATGGCCGATTACTGCTGAAATCTTCAACGAGACTGTTCCGGTAAACTACACGCAAGGAAATCTTATAAAAGGAAATTTTTAACTGGTGATTCAAAGTTGTATATGCATATTTTTCTGTTAAATAATACGTCCCATCCATTTTTTGTGTTTCAATTATCAGTTATCAAATAGTAATATTTAAATGGGGCGGAAAGAGTGAATTTCGAAAATTAGATCTGATAGAACAAACCTGACAGCATTCTTGGATTAGACACCCCAAAATTGCTTAATTACACTTAAAAAATCCGTGGCATCTAAATGCGTGTTGGCCGGTGTAACTGATAATGCAGGATTGATTGGCTGGAAATCTTAGTATGCTTGCACTGTTGCATGAGGTCGTTACTATGTAAAAGCGTTATCCAGGCAATTATTAGGTCAGGTTTAAGTTGTCAACGTTCCATTTGATTTCACTTCCACAATCTGCTGTACTTAATTTTAAATTGATGAGGCTTCAGATTCCTTTTCCTTCAAAGCATACCACCTGCCTTTATCGTGAATGTAAAGATATCATTTAAAACTTTTCGAATGAAAAAAAGGATATATCTTGATCATCCTTTTACTTCAGTAATAAATTCCTTTTTGAATATAGAAACACCTCGCGCAGCGATATTCCACCCGAAATTAATTAAACCCTCTTTCATTGCGCGCCAACAACTTCCTATGCCGTTGCCTCCTCTAATTCTCCGCCTTGTTTTCTCATCTCTCCTATCTTTCCTCTTACAATTTTCGCACGAGCGTGCGAAATATTCGGGGCCATCCTCCCGCAAAACTACAAACAAAGTTTTAATATTTCCCGGGCGTCTAATTTTCTAAATCTACCCCGAAGGTTGTCTGTACGTGAGTTGGTTGCTTGCGTCGGCTTCTTCGGCCGTAATCTAAATGATCTCTCTTCGGGGGGGGATGAGCGCGTCTTGCGGGCTCCTTTTTTCTTCGTCTCGACGGGCGCCGATGCCGCATCTTTGCCGTCGTAAACTTGCGTTCAACATTGACTCAAAATTACATTACACGTACGCTAGCTGCGTGCCAAGAGGGAGAGGAGGTGGTGCTATATACAGTGTGCGTCGTATGTGTATAAAGGGCCATGGGATGGAGGAGAATTGCTGCAAAAAGGGGAGAAGAACAAGAAGGCGTTCGCTATAAGGAAGTACATATAGTGATTTTCTTAAAGTATTTAATGTTGTGTTGGAGAATCGTGTTATGGTCTTACAAGGAAAGGTTCCCAGGTGTCAAATTCAGATCCTAATGAAGCTTCGTAGGTAACTAGAGTATGTTGAGACTTGAAAATAAAAAAAAATTGTTTGTGCTGAAATTCACTCTGAAGGGGTGAAAGAGCCTTTGGAAAATTCGCAGATTTTCAGCTTTATTCAGTTAATTTTTGAACGAAAATAAATAGAACAAAAATTTAAATGCAAATATTGTACCTTAGCGGAAGGTCTTTCAGAACTATATACAGGGTGTTGCAATCAAGCGCTAGCCTCTTATGCTACAGTTGATTAGTGTAACGTGGAAATGCAATTAACGCAAGTAATTCATCTTTAACATCTTTTATTGATTTTACAGCATTTTCAATTACACAGGGTGTTCCAACGGTGATACTAACGTAAGAAATTATATCTTATGCTACCTACTACATATACATAAATCAGAAAAGAGAAACATTTACTCCATATAATCCGACTTTATGCAGCTGTTGTTAGTCTAACAGGATTTAAGTAAAACCCGACAAGATTGCCGCCTTGCCGTGTGTATTTGTTTGCTACCGTAAATACTCAAAAACATCACCTTTCTTTAAAACAAAGTGTTTACAGACCACATCCTATTATTTGGAAACTCGTAGCTAGCATAGACAGTATTTGTTCGATTATAGATATTTTGATAATACACCACGAAATTGGTTTTTTGTTAAGGTATAGAAAAATAAATACAAAATAGAGATAACGTTATGGTCTTCTAATACAGCATTTACTTAGCCACTCGACGAAATCAAAAACAAGCAGACTTTTACACTCATGAACAGGTCACTGTCTAGAGTCTTTGAAGAAAGTGGTCGCATCTAACACAAATGATCAAATACTGATAATACCAAAGAAAACAACAGGATGGATTTGCTCTCATAGTGAATATCAGCACAAACAAGAAAAAATATTTTCAATCCTGAAAATATTCTATTCAGCTACCAAGTTTTATTAAGATCTGCATTTGACACCCAGGAGCTTTTCCTTGTTAGTTGCATTGATAGTGTTTGTTATTCTATTCTCAACCCTCAAATTTTGTTAGCTTTATATTTAAAAAAGGAGATTCACAAATTACAATAATTGTTGAAAATAACCACTGCCTTGTTGAATGCATAAGTTTACGAGGTTTATCGTTCTATCAAAAGAATTTTATAACATTATATTTGCACATTCTTGGAATATGTATATACTTTGTCGCAGTTCTTGCAAATTAAGTACAGGAGCTTTGTCAACCCTATTTTGCAATTAAAAGCGTACAAAATGATCCACAATAGTCAAATCTAGTGTCCTCGGAGGAATCTCAATATGCATGTGCAAATTTATTGGCCGATCATCAAAAAGCTCACGGAGAAAGGGTATAATTTTTCGTGTCGTGTGCTGTTGCGCCGTCCTGCTGGAAATAGCCATTTTGAAGTGCATTGTCGTCAAGTTATTGAGCAAATTCTGTCAAAATGTACCTCTATACATTGACGATGAAATCGAAAAACAATCGGTTCAATTATTCTTTTGCGAGAGATTGCATCCAAACACCAACTTTCTGAGCATGTGGTGCTAAATGTTCGCATATTTTTAGAACTGACGTACCCCGAAAGAAGAAATCGTGTCTCATCGGAAAAAAGTTTAGCAGCCTCTTTTTCATTAAATTATTGATGAACAATTGGCAGTACGCAAGTCTATTGACAAAAGGGCTCGATATGCTTGCATCTGATATAGGTACGTGTTCAAGTTCTTTTTTACAACGGTTCACAATGTTTCATAAGAAACTCCAATTTCTTAGGCTAGGGGTTTGAAAGGGATCCTGTTTCATGCAATTGTAAAGATCAATACTCAACTCTTCTGTACGAATAGTTGACTCATTAGCACCCTTTTTATGAGTTACAGATCCAGTTTCACGAAATACGCACACAATATGTGTGTAAGGTGCATATTAATATCCTGTTCTTGAATTGTCCAAACATAAAGGCTTACTGTATTGGCAAATTTTACTAACTATCACAACTATATTAAAATAGGATTCAATCATGTAAATTTTGTGCACTGTAGCGAAAACCATAATTGAAAGAGAATATTAAAGTCAGTATGATATTTAATCCGTCACAATTACATAAAAAAATGAAATAAGATACGACATACACTTTCAAACTCCATGGCATACCTTCATCCAATATAATTTCTGCTCTCTCGATACATTGACCCACTGTTTTTTTATTGCATCATATAAAGTTCACGCTTTTGCTTGCTTGGATTTGTTCCTTCTAACCTATGGCTAAAGGTGCATGAGGTTCAAACATAACCTTTTGGCATGCACCATGTCTAGATGCATTTTTCATGTAGAATAAGTCAACTTCTTTGGTTTACACCACCATCCTTTGATTGGTTCAAAGTCAACGCAGTATTCCCCTACAACCAGTCTATCAGGCATTCGTCTAACACAATACATCGCTGTTGTCCTTCTATATCATGGTTACACCTATAATGGGGGGAAATAGGATTGTAGATACATTTCCATCGCTGATTTTACTCAGATTACGTCTGTATATAGTGGCAATAACGTGTAGGAATCTAAATTTCTTGCCTCCAGATCTCCAGCAACATAGTTTAAGGTTTCACCCAAAAAATACGTTTGCAGTAAATTTCAAAGAACCTAAAAATATTAATTGAAATTCTCCAGCCACCAAAGAAATTGAAATGGGGAAACAAACACCGTGTTCACATAACTCAAACACACCCTCGTAACATCTATATATCTACATATATTTATGTATATAACCATGTTTATCGTTCTCGAAAAACTACACAACCATCATTTATATTTAATTCCTATAAAACAAATGAAACGTAAGGGTAATATTTAATTCAAACGTACATAAAACGTTGCCACACATCGGCCATAACTTACACAATAAAAATCCCAACTCGGTGTATACTAACCGAGCCCGAGCTCTCTTCCAAAGGGCGTTCTATGCAAAATGGGCGCTGGGATCCATATTATAACGGAAAATTTTACATTTTATTGGATAATATATATATTTTTCGATGAAAAATTTATGCCTGCAATTATTTTATACCGACAAATAGCGCCACTATAAATATATCCAACCCGGGCAGTTATGGTTGTGAAAATTGCTTTGTGTATTTTGTAAATTCGTATAAAAGTTTGAGTATACACGGGTGGATTATACAGGTGTAGACTTTGTATGCGGAGAGTGCTTCAGCTTTGAATTACTTTTTATTCGTTTATATTTTTTGTATTAGAATGCCATATGTTATTCGATAGATTATAAGTAAAGCTGTAAAAACGAGTGCCTTCCCAGTAGCGTACGGCTCGGTTACTATTAAACATCGGGATTCTTACTTGTAACTGAATACAATTTATCGGTGGTTGATCTTCCTATACTATATATTAGATTTCCTAACGAGGCTTTGAGGTAATCTGCCATATTTGAGGGTTCATGCAGTGACAGCTTGGTGTTCTCTAATTTGGAAATGGTATCTAAAGGTATTGAATAATTTTGGGAAAATTTCTCTATTTGAGTATGGATCTCGGTATCTGAAACCAGTCGCTGGATTACCATAATTGTCTGGGCTCTTTACGGATTCAAATTTAAGATACATGATTTAATCATGTGTAAAATTTCTCATAATATAAAAGAGATTTCAGCCACGTTCCCCAATTGGTTAATACCGGCTGTGATGGCTGAGGAATGTCCGGACAAGCCTGTTTAAATACAGGAATGCGTTTTGTTGATTTTATAGTAGCCTTCTTGGTGGAAACTGTAAATTGATCTACTTTTGGATAACTGCTTCTAATAAATTCAGGTTATATGAAATAACTAGAGTTTGGTCTATTTCGATCGTTTTAGAGTCATGCTTTGATGATTTTTTGTCTGACGCATCTATCTTATAAGCTACAATTTTCTGCGCGGAAGGGGATGCGCAGTAGACCTACGCGGAAGGGAATGCGCAATGGATCTGCGCGGGGGTAACAGGCAGTACGTCGAGGGTGCCAGACGTTCTTCATTTCCAGGCTAGGTGTGCTGATGGCGGTTAGTGTGGTGGCCATATATGCTTTCTTTTCGTGACGTTGTCTTCTTTATATAGATGTTATTCAGGACCGGCGACAGAAGAGAGCTCATTGCCATGCCAAATTCTTGTTGGTAGAACTTGTTATCCACCTGGAAGTATGTGGTGTTCACGCATGTGGACAACAGTTCTATAATGGCTTCTACACTTAACGATGTTCCCTCGCCCAATGTGGTGTCTCTGGATAGTCTATTTTTAACTATTGCTAGAGCTGCTTCCGTTGGAACATTGGTGAATAGGCTTGTAATATCGAGGCTTACCAGTTCGTCGTGATCATCAATCTCTTTGCTTTGGTTTATAAAGTGCTTTGTGTTTGTGATGGTGGATTGTGTGTTTTCCGTGTGTTTAACGATGGGAATAGCTCAGACAACAACTCTAGTTATGATGAGAATCCATCGTTATTATATCACGCCAAGAGGTTATATGAAGCAATTGAGGGTAAGATTGTTTTAGTAATCTTCCAGCTTTAACCATGTTCCAAAGACCATCTGTAACCAACGTTAGCGTTTGTCTTCTGAAATATTCTCCTACGTAAGAGACGAGGCAAGGATGCCTCACTGCTTTTTAAAATACGCTAACACATTTAAAATATGTACAAATCTCTCTTGTATCTGTTGTTTCATCTACCATCAGCCATAGTTCTTTATCTTTTAGCTCTGGCGTTATTTGATCCGTGTTGGTCTTTTCTCCCAAAACTTTCGAAATTCTTCGTTGTCTACAATATTTGTGGAATGTTTCACACACTTAACCTATAAATAAAGGTCTATAGAAATTTATAAAATGGTACATCACGTTGGGCATTTAACCGAGTTGTTTGTTATTAACGTGTTCGGGTATGTCCGAGCGCCTTCGAAATCTATCATCGCAGCCAATGAGTATGCATTCATTTCTGCACGCTTATTTATAAGTAGATATATCGCATTTAATAAAAACGGAAAGGTATACGATTGAACAACGAGTGTTTATTGTTAAAGAATGTTTTAGATTTCGCGAAAGTTATGCAGAGATTGCAAAAAGTAAGAATGAAAAGAAAGCTCTTCCATGATATGTGACTATTCAGAAAACGGTTACATAATTTGAAGAAAGTCCCTGTATATTAGTTCATTTATTTAAACATCACTTCTCAGCAGTTAAATATTCCAAGAACTACCCAACTATTTCAGAATTCTGCGCGAAACTCTACATTTTCAGTGTAAATAATCCAAATTGTTAATTGGGTCACGCAACAAAAATTGATGATGTTAGCTTTTTCGATAAAATCATCGCTAACAGCGAATCACGTTTGATTTGTAAACGAACAAAATTACTAAACTTGGGCTGAAGAAAGTACACGAGAAATACCGGGAAAGGATGGTATGGATTGGTCGACTAAATCATGCATTTTAATTCTTCTAGACTCCTTTCTTTAACTACTTAGAAATAACTTCGTATTCGCACAATTGAGCCAATATTATTCCAAAAGATTATTGCAGAGTTTGGCGAGAAAGTTCAAGCCTGTCGTACAAAATCGCAACTTTAGCACTATCGTTTGAAATAAAAACAATATTGCATTTTAAGTAATTCTTTATGGTGAAATTAAAAACTAATCTCAGCATTCCCATGGTTGCAAAAAATTTTTTGACACATTTAGTAACCTCAAATGTAGATTGGTTATGGAGACTAATCAGCAAGAAGAGATACAGACCACAAGATAATGAGTTAATGGTTTGGGCGACAGATGTTGAAGGGCTCCCATAAGAAATTTTAGTAGGACGTGGGATATCTTTAAGTACAAGAAATGTTCAAACATTTTGTGCTATCACAATCACTGGACTTCAGGCCTCTAAAAAAAGAACGAACTAGATGCGGAGTCGAAGTTCAGGAATGCATTTATAGGAATGTCTTCATTCTAGCTGGATTAAAAGTAACGTCGAATTGTAATTGTAACACAGAGATGCATTCGTTGATGAAACCACCACCTTCACATTTTTCAATAGTTTTTCTGAAATTATAGTGGGTACTGGAGGGCTGTGAGTTATTATCGCGCCCGCATTTGTGGTGCGTCTTAACATATTCATTCTCAACATTCGCGATGGAGTGAGACAAATCATCTCAACACTAAGAAACATCTCCGGGGTTCAAACCCGGAATCATGAGACCGTCAGCCAACCATGCACGGTACTGAGTCCCAAGCCACCATTTTATATATATGTATATTTTTTTATATTTCTAACAACATAACCGTTTCAGCTTTAGTATTAAAATTATCAGTTAGTATATTTCCCATTAAAAATGTATTTGACTTTTAAATTAAACCACATATACAGATTTCTCAAAGTTGACTTAAACTTATGAGTAGTACTGTACATCTACTTTTAAATTTTCTATGTCAAACTCACTAATCTGACGGGCAAAATGACTTTCTACCGCGAAACCAATAATATTCCTACATTTCATCCTCTTGTTAGCTCTAAACAAAGACGGACTACACGTAAATACAATTTAGCATTTCGCAACTAAAAGGTTACCCCTTGTATATTCGCGAAACCATCCACAGCAACACCGAACGGTTCGGCTTCGTGCTGCCGTTCACCATGGTAACGCGATAAATAAGCGAATACCGGATAATAAAACTGATAACTTCCGTCATTAGTCTTCGGGAAAATTGCGACTTATTTTGGAAAAGTCTGGAATAACGACCTAGATCCATCGGAATTCGACTGAGTCGGTGCTTTTAGGCGGTTGATATATCGCAGAAATTATAATATTTATCGTATTAGAGTTGCCGGACCTGTTTTTCTATCTACTATCAAATGGATTGCTGGCTCTTCAAAAAGATTTTCCTGATCAAATTGATTAAGACGAGGAGGTCGGGATATTTTCCGAAGGATTTTAGAAGAATTATGGAAAGTAATTAAAAAGATTTCTTGATTTGTTTTTGTTATAATGGAATTACAACCTTTCAATAAGTTTTGTAAATACATCAACCCAAGAAAGGATGGGATAAACACCGAAAGAGGTAAGAAGACAAATATAGGACCTTGGTCAAAAGTTTGGGACATTTAAAATTATTAGAAATTTAAAACTTTATTGGGTTATATATGCATCGGAAACCACATATCTAGTGATTGCGCAAGCTAGTCTACAAAATTTAATTCGCTATGAGTTATTTGGGAAGATAACCATGTTCTGTCTTAAAAGAATCAAAGTTAATTCTATTGGATGCAATCTAATCACATTAAATACTTCCTATAAGAAATACTTAAGTATACGAGGAGTGGCAAACTGGTGGTACTGAGAACAATTTGGTAACATCCTCGACTTCCCCTTCACATAGCCGGCAGGTTTCTATCCATCACAGATGCCTAACTAAAGTTTCCACTTCGGGCGGAAACTACGCGACCGTAGACAGCGTGATGAGTGTAGTTGTTTTTGTAGTGCGTTAAAGACAATTGCACAGGGGAATTTACAGCAAAGGTATGCCATCAAATATTGTCTATGACGAATATTTCTTATGTACAACATGTTAGTTCTTCGGTAGCATGATACAATGGAAGACGAACCTCGTTCCGGAGCGCCTTCAATATCGAAGACTTAGGGAAATCTGAAGTGGGTGGGAGTTTTTGTGAGGTCTAATAAAGATGATGTGTAATAAATTATAGTTGTATAGATTTACGCATCAGTAGATTTTTATTCAAGTTTTGAACATGAGAATTTGCCACAAACCCCACGATTGAATAAAAAAAAAACAACAACAAACTCGAATTAGTTAATCAAAAATCAAGATCACACTCATTCGTTCGTTATTTCATAGTGAGGGATTATTTGTGCTTTCAAGACAAACTGTCAACTAGATTTCCTCATAATCTGACACTGAGAAGGGGAATATTTCACATCAGACCGGGTGCTCCACCATGACAATACACCATGTCACATGGTTAAGGGATTTCTGCGGTTTCCCAACTTTGCTACTAGCCTGACCACAGTTCGTCCAACTTTTCTTCGCTCCCGATGATCAAAACCAACTTAAAAGGATATCATTTGGATACCGTAGAAAATATCCACAATATCGCAACTGAAAAACTGAAAGCAATTCCAACGTGCGCCAGTTTTGCCTTTCTTTGAATAGGCTGATGCCATTTTGATACAGCTGTCGATTGTTGTTGTTCCGCAGTGATTATTTACGGTTTCAAGAAAGTTAAAACTTATACCCATTTCCTGAACGCAAAGAATGTGAACCCTACTGAAATTCACCGTCAAACTTGCAATGTTTATGAAAGAAGTGTTGAGTGATTCAAATCGTGAGGAGATCGACGTGGAAATCTAACTAGAGATGTTATAACGAACGAAGCGCACGCTCATCGAGCATTGTAGATGATTTAGTTCACGATGCTGGGCAAATGATTGAAGAAAAAGAAAATTTACCATTTCCCAGCCTTCTATAGACTCTCCTTAAATTTAACATTAGCTACTTTATGAAATTGTTGCTGAAGAACTGAATTTTCTAAAACTGTGCGCTACTTTCCTACAACGAGATATAACGACGATAGTAACGGCTTCTTAACCTATCTTAGCTACTGAAGATGAGCAGTGAGTTTCTCATAGAATCCCTGAATCTATGATGCTGATTTCCGACTCTTTTGCTAGGAAAGACCAAACCCAATTTGACACCATCTGATACAGACAAGATGCTTCATTTGTAGATCTTACATCACGAGCAGGGACAGCTAATTCTAGCTGCGAAACGCTTAAGAGAAGTTCCCAATCGCGACAATGCCCCTCCATACACTACGAATATGACAAAATGACTCTTGGCGGATTTTGACTGGGATGAATTTGATCACTACAGCATTAAATTTTTATTGTACATATACTATGATTTGCAAGGTACCCTACCATATAAAGATATTGAAAATAGAATATACTCTAGATGTATAAAGGCTTTTGAATTTAACATTTACAAATGATCTCAACAATTCGATTTTCTCGGAGGTATTTGAACAATGTTTACTGAACACAAAGTTGAATTTCAATCGCCCCGTTCTCTAAATATTGCGTTTAGATGTTGCCTACTACTAAGGGGTCCTATTCGACTTAATAGAATCAGCAGACGGCTTCAAACCAGACGTCTTTCCACAAACAACGCTCCGGCTTTCCCAAATAAGGAAAAGGCGCGCTGGAACTGCATCTAATGTGTTCGCTTGTGGAAGGTATTAAAGAAAAACGCCCATAATTTTCAGTGAAATAACAATTTCCACTGGCAGAAATTACTTTTGCTCGTAACGGAAATCTTTAGGCTGCCATGCTGTCTTTCATTTCCCCTGTTTTCATCTCCTACCGCAGTCGACGCGGCCGTCGCCGTCGTCTCTGTACAAAGCTAAGAGAACAAATATTTTCTTTACCTTTTGTGCAATATATTAGCTTTTTATTGTACAAGCACTTCTTGCTTTAAGCGAACGGTTCCTCTTTTACCGCAGATCTATGTATACACGCGTCTGGTGATTCCGAATTCTTTCCCACGCGTGTATAGAGAAACGTACGGTCAGGTATAAAAGTATTCGTCCGACGTCCACTGTATATAGAGTGTAATAAGTTAGTTATCAAGATATGTGCGATAAGTAGTCAGTTCTCCCGATATCGCAGCCCACGAAGTTTTTTTAACAACAGAAATCAAAATTTTTTTGCATAAAATGAGTCCTCGAAATGACACAAATAATAATAATATTTATTAGACAATCTTACTAACAACAGTAAAGAAAAAAAGAATCTACGTATATCTTAATTTTTTAGTGTAGAGTCCAAAAGAGAAAATGTGACCATCTACTATTAAATTACCCGCATCTAGATAAAATCAATCTAATTACAAAGCAGTTAACATAAGTATATTATATTACGGGGCAATCCTTGCTGATCGAGAACAAGCGGAACCCAACGTCACACAGAATCTATTTAGTAAACATACAATGTGCAGAACATAAGCAAGATTTAATCTTATAATCAATTCATATAAAAATATCTCAATTTAGTGTAATGTTGTCATAACATTATTCTACATCTAGCTCAGACATCAAGCTAAAAATAATCTAATTAGGCGCTACATTCAGCCGGCTACTGTCCACTCAAAACCACCCTACACCCTTAGATAAAGTAATCGTAAAATTAAAATTTCTCAGACCAAATTCAAATTTTACGTTCCCTGAGTAACCGACGTACATATATAAGACTTAAAGGCAACTGGATGCAAGCCTAGCAGGGCAAGAGGGAAAGAATTTAATTGTTCAACTTGATAAGTAAAGTAGCGTTTAAAAACTGAGTTCTATATGCCAGAATACTAATGGTACGCCGATATCTAACATTGATATTATGGATGTCGGTACGGTACCTAATTTGTAATATAAGTAAGAAGACATATGATACAGTCCTACTGTACGATATAAGCATAAGTTATGGAGCCTTCGACCCGACAACATATCCAACCTGCTAAACAGGCTCACAATAATTAAAATTAGAAAGTATTAGAGTATCACATAGTAGTAACTTAATTTATTGGTTTAATACATGTGTGTACATAAAGAAAGTTTTTGATACACTATAAGATTTTGGTAGGAGGTGAGATGAGCGTGTTTTAAAATTTATATCTGTAGAAACATACAATCCAAGGCTCCTAACACACCGAACCCCAGGCACTGAAGTATCATTAATAGTAGTATGAACATTTTTATGGCTTCATTGAATTTATCAGGGGAAGATGAATAAAGAATTTGTGTACCATATGCGTATAAATAGGACTTAGAGTGTTTTAAATTATTATAAAGACTTGATGTATATATAGTAAAAAGACTTGGACCTAGAATAGATCCTTGAGAGACTCCACTAGAGATTAACATTGTGTTAGTATGAATTGGTCTGTCGTGGTCTGTACAATCCTTCCACTAAAACATGCTTCTAATGAAAACTACTTTAATCGACAAATATTCAATATCACTTCTACATCTTTTGTATTAACGGAATAATACAAACTATTTTTCGACATAGACTCTCTTTACACTAATGCATTTGATCTAGCGGTGTTCCAACATCTCACCAGCCCCCTGAAAAAATTTTTGTCCTACCCCTGAGGTGTTTACAGGATGTTCTTCCGCATTTAAAAAACCTCGACACCAGACCGAATTGAAATAGTGCCAATAGTTGCCATAATGTCTTTATGAACTTGAGTTGGCGTCATGTCCCTTTTCTAGAGGTTTTGTATGACGGCTCTTTGTTCTACCGGATCCATTTTTGTGAACAATCACGACAGACAATTGAAGAATTAGCTACAACACAACAACACTTTGAGATACAAACTTGATATTATGTAGATATGATCTACAAATGCTAGTTAACGAAACGTCAGAAACATTAATGGGGTGTGGCATGAAAATCCGCCCTCATACATACGATCCAAATCATATGATGATAGATCATGTCCTTGAATAGCCAGGAATGTTGCAGTTTAATTCGTTAATGCCATTAGCTTATCCCAAATCAAAAGATTGTTCTAAGCTTCCCTTAATTATTTCTGAAAAATAATTATCTGGAGCTAACTTAAAAGAGAATCGTTTTAGAACCAAATCCAAATCCATCATTTTTGCAAACACCGGACGATTCTTTTTGCATCTAGACGTACGTATACTTCATACGAATCGTGGTATTTAGTTACCCGTCTACTAAAACCACTTACTAACATACGCGAGCCTCTCATTCTCCGCACCGATCTCCTCGCATCCGAAACCGACCACACCGTCGCGTAGAGACACCAGCTGTCCGAATTCCCAGCCGTCTCTTCGTCCTACACGCTCCCCCTATACGCACGAGACGAACGCCACTGTATTTACATATTACCAGCAGAGACCCCGGCTTCCCCGCTTCTTCATATTACAATACCCATTTACATTCAGGCAGTTTCCATCTCTCGCTCAGCGTCCCGGCAGAAAGAAGACAAATATTTGTAGAATGGAGTAGTTTTCCCCCTTCAGACCGACGGCGTCGGAGCACCAGTCGCGTCTCCGGCTGGCTGGTCGCCTCCATTTCGCTTCGCCGACGTCGAATTATCATAATGAAGGCCCTCCATTGTTTTATTTGTACGAGAAATGGCGGAAAATGAAACCGATAGAAGAGCGCATTTATGTAATTAAGTGCCCGACTCGCAGAGAAGTCTCCCATTTCGAAGAAGCTCGGCGGTTGCTGCGGTGAAGGTCTTCTAAGTCGTCCTTTTTCTTCGCCTCTCTCTGGAAATGCTCGTCATCCGACAACGGGAGATAATTCTACCGCCGTCGAAGGGAAATGTGAACGATTTCTGGATCATACGCTTGATTAATATTCGAGTTAGAATTGAGAATTGAAGGAAGGAAAAGGAAGGAAGAAAAGGAAGAAAAAGGAAATCAAGCGAAATAAGGACTTGAGAGTCGCTTAGTTTCTTTTGTCTTTGCTTTTTAAAGATAATAGGGATTATTGCCTATATTACATTATTGAATATTCACATTTAAATGAGGAGGAAGTATTTGACTATAAATCTAGTTAAGAAAGTAAAGACAACAAAGACCACAAGGACTACAAGGACAAATCCAATTGATTACTTTAATCGAAGATTGGGAGAAATGAAAACGTAGGCTTTCACGCCTATGGGCCTGTCATGATGAGGTATAAAAATGAAATAAGTGCAAGAGATAAAAGAAATAAAAAGAAAAAGAAAGAAAAGGGGGAAAAATTGAGTGAAAAAAGAAGAAAAAGTGTAATAAAAGGAAAGAGAGGGAGACAGAACAAAGGAAAAAAGAGAAAGGTTTGATCTGGACGTCGCACAAATGTTGTCTAAAATTGGGGCACGCATCATCATCTGCGGTAGCCGAACATCATCTTGAAACGGGCCACAATATTCCATTTGAAGAAACTTCATGAAAAATACTCATTTCTATGGTAGAAAAATCAGCGCGACAATGAAGATCCAAAAACGGATATCAACTATCTAACCGTTAAGGTGTTTGGCCGCTCACGTCCGCTATAAACCCGGTACTCAGCGATACACATCAGAATGGGTATAATGCTATATAATCTACATATTCGCCCCATCCTGACCTACGCCAGCCCATTATGGGTCATAGTAACACCCAGATACATCCAAACCCTCGTGAGAGTACAAAACCGCTGTCTGCGGTTAGTACTCGCGCTGAAAGCCCTATCCGACGGAGATCTGCAGCAGTTCCTAGTCAAGCTGAACAGGGGATTCTTTGCGAAAACCTTAAAAGCCAGCGAGAACTCGGCACTAAAGACGGCGACCACACAGAAGACTTACGGAGCAACTAAATACGGGACAGCAACTGAGTCTCTCAGGAAACTGTAACCTGTCAACTCAAAAACCCCACCTATCCTAATACTCTTTCTGTTTTGGCAAAAGAAGAAAAGCCAGGAAGTACATGGAAGACCTCGAGGATTCATAAAGATACCCAGATGCTCCCAGCATGCTCCAGGAAGGAAGATACCGTGTCACTTTGGTTTCCCTGTTTTCTCCTGAAGAAGCCTCCTACGACAGAAGCGAAACGTCGGGATCCTACCACCTTTCTCCCTTTCTTTCTTTTTCTTTTTTTTTTCTGCCTGCCTTCTCTCTTTAATTATCTTACTCTTTCTTTCACCTTACCTTCATTTTTCACCCCCTTCTTCTTTCATTCTTCCTTTTATTTTTATTTCTTTTTCCTCTTACTCTTATTTCATTTTAATGTCTCATAATGACATTAAATTCCAGAAGTAGTTCGCTTATTACAAAGATTGCGAGATCGTAACATATCACCGTGTCCGACCATCTTATCCTATAGATTTTGACGCACCGAGGAATATTTTATTTCCCCGAGATATCGTCAATGGGAATTTTTTAATGCTCCGTATAATACCATCAGTAATTCCATTATTTCCTATTCTTAATTAATTGCATTTTTTACCATATAATGGAGATCGAAATCAAAAGAAACGGTAGAGCTTTTAGATTTAAATCTGCGTCCGCAATTCATCAAAGTAAACGAGCATTACTGCTCCATCCACCGGTAGTAAACGCAGAACGACCTCCGGTTTCTTCGGCGTCGCTTCGGAGACGGGATAGGTGGCCCTAACAACAAACATCCCATCCAAGGCGGAGCGCCAAGATACGGGGCCGTACGTCGTATTTCATCAAAATAAGAAGTTATGGCCCATAAAAGTAACTCTTAACAAATAAATGAACAGATATACGACCCTATTATGGCGGCAAATCCCGCGCACGTTATACACACGTTAGTGTTTGGCGAGACAAATTTTATAATATAAGCCCCCCTTAATACGTATATATATCAAAAATAAATTAATATACGTTCTATCGTGGCTTCTGCAAATGGTAAGAACCTCATCTAACGTCGCAAATTCTGTAAATTATGGTTGTTGGAAAGGTGTGGAGTTGATTCGATATTAATTGGAATTATTTTTATCTAGTTATGTTAGTTGCCTATATCTGTAAATTAGTTATTGTAAGCTGTGTACTAGAAATTATTGGCAAATATTGTTCCAGTTTCATTAAATGCTGCTTTAGAAGATATCAAGCCAGACTTTATTATTATCAAGATGTAAACAGGGAACACTTTTTTACACTGAAAAATATTCATATTGTTACCTTCTTTAGCAGCCACATTACTTATGGTTTCTTTCGAATTCGTTCAATAGTTTTATATTATCTGGCCATTCGTTAAGCACACAAGTTGTACGCTGTACAACTTGGATCATTACTGTCCCTTGTTCTCTTTTTAATCCCGAATAAATACTTTCATTTCCACGACCTTTCATTAACCGTGGTCCTATAGAAATTCCAAAAGAATTAACAATGAGCCGTACAATCTTTTAAAGATGACGTCCGTAAGACCAAAACAAAAACTACGTCTCCAATTATGCTAATCGCATACCAAGCACACGAATAAAAAGTGAACGCTGCGACTAATCCACCTCCCTTAACGAATTCAATAATGTATCGAGGTCGTCGAAGACGTCGCCGCATTTTACAGTTTAGTTGAACAATTACCCCGCAGTCTAGTTTACGCCGATCCATTTGCCACGTTAAATCGTCTCCACCCGTCGCCTAATGAAAATCGATTTCGCGTTAATCCTGAACGGGCATCGCGTATTACGCGGGATCTCGCTTTTAGAATTAGAAAAGTCAATTAAAAGTTAGCCCTCCTTACACGATGATCTACTAACCGGCGAGTCGACTGCGGCCGCCAATAAAATCCCACGATACGAACGCTGTAAAATCGCTGGTAGTACCTCGGGAAAAAAGGACGAGGAAGAAGGTTACTTTTGCTCCGTTTCCGGCGGAGCTATTCTAAAATCGCTCGGCGTTTTGCTAGTTACGACTTTTTAGGACGTAAGAGTTTATTTGGAATTGGGCGCTATCGTTTCACCAGTCGCTATCGCGCTTGTTGTTGTTGCTGTTCTCGCTGTTATTGCTGAATAAAACGGAGATAAAACTAAAACGATTACAGCCGTAAAATGTTTCGCGCTCTGTCTGACGTGAATTCGATTGATGGGAGATTTTAGATGAAAATAAACAGTTGTTTTAGTGTTGATTAATTTGGATCAATCCTATTGTTTAAAATTCGAGTTAATTTCCTGCTTTATAATACCAGATGACGCCACTGTTGGCTCTCATGCACCAATACCTGCAGGGTTCTCCTTTTTATCATTACTCAAAGATTTTTCCTATGTAACTTTAAAAAGATAATTGTCAAGGCATTAGAGTCATGGTAGAACACCACTTATACATCGTGAAGGATTTACCTATAGCTTGATGATTAAATCAGTTGGCTTGAAGAGAGAGAATAAAATATGAATCTTAAATTAAATATATTAATAATAATCCTTTATTGCCCAACAGTACAAGACTCAATTACAGGACAAATTTACAAAATTCTTATTAACAATCCAAAAATATTAAATATGTTGCCTACAATAATATTTGCAATAAAAAAAGAGGGAAAATAAGAAAGATGCTGAAAATATATAATGTAACAGTACACGGAAAAAAGGGAAACTCACAAAAATGGTTCAGGATCCCGTTTATTTACGTTCCTCATCATGTGGCTAATAGGAGCCTTAAACAAGAGCAGGCACTGTGAAGCTTATTTGCGGTTGAAGAATTGATGGATCAATATTACATTTTAGGATCTTGCAAAGAAACTCCACACTGTTACGCTCACTGCGTCAACAACGGATAGAAAACTATACTCCACAAGTAAGCTATAATATTCGATGCTTCCTTCATGCTACACGTTGTCTACTAGAAAGGGGAGATATTTCAGAAACTTCTTTTGAACACGTTCGATCATAAGCTCTTGGTATAAATCGTGGGGATACCAAAGAATGGAGACTTATTCGAGCTTAGAACGGACGTAGCCATAATACAAATTGTTCATTACACCTACATCTGAGAAATGCTTTCAGGCACGCACGACAAAACCGAGAGTTCTGGGGGCATAAATGCTGCCAACAGTATTAAATATCTTTACTTGATCTGCGTATGCTAAGACGTAACACTGAAACAGGCATACCAAATCATTTATACAGAAATTAAAGAGAAACGGTCGAAGATTTGAACCTCTCTTCCAATAAGGTAGGACTCAATCAACGCTAGGTAACCTACACCGAAACCAAGATCTATCCATTTTTTGTAGTAGGATGTCGTGGTTAATGCAGTCGAGCGCTTTAGAAAAATCTACGTAAATAACGTCCACCTGGTTTGGGTTATCAACTGCTTCACTAGGATATTGGCTAATGCATGCTAAAAAGACATTTTATTGAAATCTAGGTAACTAATTTAAATAGTGACTAAATACAACAAAGATAATAGTGCAGTACCCGAAGTATAATAGTTTAAGGACAGTTAGATACATATTTCCTATTAATTATTCTGCCATGTCTATACTTTGTGCGAATTTAATTGTAAACGTTTTTAATTTGTATGAAGAAGATGGTTGCCTTCTAAATTCCCACAAAGGAAGAAATAAAACCGGTCCAGCTTTAACAGAAGACATGAAGTTGAATATCCTGTGTTATGTAAAGGAACGATCTGTAAGACTGCTTTTAGATGTAGCCAGACATTTTGGGGTATCCGTATAGATCGATGGACAAAACTCTGAGAAAATTTAAATATATGCCATACCAGATGTCAAACCATCAAGAGCTTTTCGAAAAAGATAAAGTAAAACGAACTGATTTTTGCGAGATGATACGTTAAATGAAAATGAAGAAATTTGAGATAAAAAATTTTTACTGATGAAGCTAAATTTACAGTAAATGGTGATGTTAACTTTCTGAACTTCCGATTAGTGTCCTATATTTATCCAATAAAACATACAAAATTTGCTCCCGCCACCGCATCATTCCATCAATTGAGGTATTGAAAGTTGATGAACCTTAATAGAAGGAGGCCACGTCCTACACTCCAAAAATGAATCTAGTAAAATTACATGTAAAATCGATAGCATCTTTGTTACCAACGATTTGTCATGCAAAATTAATGCTCTGCAAATTTACAATAATATTTAATATGTATGCAATTTTCACGGGTTAAAAATAATGGACATGTAATTTTCAGACGTACATTTAATGAGGACGTAATTTTACTACTTTAATCCATTCTGACAAATATAAATTCCTAAGGATAATAAAGGCAATAGGGCAATTCTGTGTTATTCTATAGAATGATTACATTTTTGAATAGATCATTTGTTCTATCACTTATCTGCAGCCTTGTAATGACACTTTAGCACTGCAAATAGATTCAATATAGTTATATTCAATTTCATTATATTTTGTATTTGCAACGCTGTTCAGAGGATAGAACAGTTGCTATTTATTCGTAGCTAATCCTGATCTTTCTTTATATTGGAATTTTACTGCAGTAAATTTGTTTTGCTTTGATATTCCTTTGTAAGATCTGTAGAATTTAAACACAGCTGTTATTATCATTATTATTATCGTTATCATTATTATTATTGTAAATTTAGATGCTAATACCACCCCTACAATCTCCCTAGTTCACCATTTCACTGTTCCCAACGTGTCTGCTTTTCTGCATGTTACTCCTTCCAACGTAGCTCACATCAGCTACCTAAATTTCAGTATATATGTACGAGGGCTGCTTTTTTGTTCAACTTCCGATAGCTCATAAAAACTAGACAGGTCCTAAATAAATTTATCTAGTTATCACCTCTTCGCATCAATGGGGCACGCACTCGCAAAGCAGTACTTCAACAATTTCGAGGAAGTTGGAAAGTGGCTTGACGAATGGTTTACTGCAAAAGGGAAGCAGTTTTTCTGGTATGGTATCCACAATTTACCTAAAAAATGGGTGAAATGTGTAGAAACCTATGGGAAATATTTTGAATAACAAAAAGTGATTTCCCTTGAAAAGTATGTGTTTCTGCTTATAAAGAAAACCGGAAAAACTTATCCATACACCTGGTAAATCTTTCACTTCATGCTTTAATTCTTGATATTACCATTCTCCATTTTGAGCGAGTCGCGTTTAAAAGTTGTAAGATATTGATGGGTTTCTCTGATGTTTGAATTATGATTATTTCTATTAAACTCTAGTGTACGTACTTCTATGCATATTAGAATTGTTCGTCATTGTATTGCTTTAATTTTTGTAGCTTTTTCTTGAAGTAGTTTGAAAAAAATTGATAAAATATTGAGAATTTTAGTCAAAGAATTTATTTTTGTAAGCCTCTTATAGGCCACTTTCCTGATTTCAGTTGCTTTCAGCTTCTTAATGTGTTTCGTAAATTCCGTCTTTTCCTATTCTAATAACAGTACTAATATTCACAGTCGCAACGGTTGTCGGGTTCCGTCGTATCACTAGGTTTTTTGTCTCGTTTCTCGAACAACTGCGGTTCGCATTTTCAATGTGCATAGTGACGCGGCGGAACCCGACAACCGTTAGTACTAATATTATTATTAATATTGTTAGTGTAAATCAGCTCTTTAATCATTAAAAAAAGAATTCTTCATAAATACTTTAAACAAGATCCCGAAAATTGACTGACACTTTTCTGGATAGTTCTAAGCCGAAAAAGAGACATCAATCATCGGTCCATCCACTTCCACCGCCAGCATACCAATACTCATTCTACATACTATAGATTTTGCACAGCGTTCTTCAATTTTCCCATATCCGACGTAACTCCTTTAAAGTCTTTCCTCAGACCGTCTTATTGTCGCCTTCGTATTTCCACCGATATGAAACAGACAGACAATAAGAATTTTCACCGAACGTTATGCGGTTTTCCCGCAACACGACGACGCTATACACTTATAGCGAGCAAGTGAACCGATGTTCTTGTATTTCGTCGCTCCGGGCCAAGACAAAAGTTTCGCATTTACGGCACTTTCCTCGGCGCGACGCTAACTTTGGGCGCTGATAAAATACAAAGTCTACCGCCTCCGTTAGTCGTTTTGCGCGGAAGTATCTCGAATTTTCTCTCGGCATACGTTCGGCTCGAAACTGAAGGGGATTTGGAGCAAATTTTACGTTAGGCGATGATGATTGTTATTCCCTTTTCGAAACAACAGCAGTTCAGTGAAATTTTATACGCTGCGAAGATAAATAATGGAACAGAGTGCTTCTCAAATGCTAGATTGTACGTGGTTATGGGTTTCAGATCGATGTAGTGATATATGAGAGCATCGGTGGCGCCATCTAATATACGATACAAGTAATTTAGAAGTTTGATAATTTACAATAATTGTTAACCGATTTATTTGTAGATACTGCGTTAATCTTTGGAATTTTTCTAATGTCTAGGTTGATTCGTATCTTTTAGAAACTGCGGGTGTTAACTCATTCACAGTGTGTACACAAAAATTTTAATTTTCTGATACTTTTATTTCACTGTGAATTTATGTCGGAACTTTGAATGCAGCCAAATAAAACTCTTCCAATTATTATGGTTTGACTGGATCGAGTACCAAAATATTTCCTAGAGCTTCCGACAGTTGCATGTTTCACTTATAAATTTATGCTAAGAGAAGGGTTGTGATTATTTATGTATGAACAAAATTCACATAAATTTACAAATAGTACCTGGGTTTCAGAAAAGCGAGGAGAAGGTTGCGGGAATACCTTGAAGATGATGCCTTTAATCTGCAAAGTCTTAATGTTAGACAATAACTGCAATCCTGTTATCGAAGGGCACGTCCCGAGTGGACTATTCAACAACAGAGTTTTCTTGCGAACATATACTGATCGAAAAGGGATATCGAAAAGATAATAAGTACGACATGCAGACTGTACCATCTCTAAGCTGGTGACCGAACGTTCACAAGGTGTCAAATGTAAATATGCAACTTTCTGCATACAAGGTATATCTCAAAATTAATTTGTAGTCTCGAGGAGAGGGGGAAGAGATGCCTTGGACGAGTATAGTAACCGACAGTTTGAACTGATGTAGATTCCGTGAAAAAAGACAAAAGCAATACGGCTACTATTCGAAAGGAATCTTAAATTTACAAATGTATTGTCCTTATGGAGCATTCCTTGCAACTTATTTCTTTAATCGCTTATAATTGACTTAACCAATGATTGTAACATCGTTATTTCACGAATATCTTCCACGTTAAACAACCGATTCAGTTTTTGCTTTGTTGGGAAACTTTTCGTATAATTCCCGTGGTCACGCGATCAATTTAAGACCCTATAAAACCTCTATCTGGCGCTACGATATACAAACTGGGAAGGGTGGTGTTCGTTCGGATACACTTTATTCACCCCCTCCCCCACAAGCGTACGCCCATCGCTGCGTCATACGGCACTACCGACCGACGTAGAGAAAATTAGTCAGGAAGTAAATAAACTGGAGATAAGGAAAATGCAAAACAGCTCTATCTAGAAAACCTCGTTCGGGAGGAGCGCTCTAATTTACAAGGTAGTCCGGAGCTCCGTATAGGGGTCGAAGACAGATAGAGAATACCTTCTAGCATTCGCCGGTTTTCATCGGGAAATCCCGACCGCCGACGCTTGTCAAATCCAAGATAGTCGGTCGGGAGATTTTCCGCCCTTACACTGATATCCTTTTACCGCAAAGCGAGGCCTTTCCCGTTCGCGTGGTGAATTCTAATCGCATTAATCAGCGTGTGCGAACTGCGGAGCCGTTTTAATGGTTTATTTGCGTATTAAGGTCTTTGTCTTTGTTGTTTCGTAATTTGTCGATTCGTTGGGGGTTCGTTCTTCGAAGGAAACACCTGTATATACCTAGAAGGGATTCTTTTGGAGCTGCATACGGATGGAATAGTTGAGGAATGTAACTGTAAGTTTATCGTCGATGATATGTGTTAAATATTGGCACCTGGTCTAGTGAATTCTTTAAGTGTGTGGGACTCCATCGCAAGAGAAAGATGTAATTTTGCTTTGTAGGTGTTGCAACAAAGCTTCCAAGGGATTCTTTGGAGCAGACTCTAAAAGGAAATATGTAGATATATTCACAGGTATAGCAGTAAACTCCACTCACACAAATTAATTAATTATGCGGAACGCAGCGTTTCGAGCGCACGTGGGCTCCCATTGTCAACCGTGTTACCGACTGAAAGTAAAAACTGTATCACACATGCAAATTATTTTCTACGCAGGCTCTAAAATTTCTAAACCATATGACTATTTACAATCTACTAGGTGGTCTCATGCCTTTTACGGGAAAGGATAGACCAATGCGTTAGAGTTTGTCCGAAAAAATATTGATCTCGGTAGAATTCGAACCTACGCTCTCTCTTGCTTTCTGGGCGAACTTCTTACCGTTAGATCACGGGACTTTATTACGTTAATAATTACAAAGAACAATAGTAATTCTGCGATTTAATATTGTTTCTTTTTTATCTGAGATTACATCTGACCGAAAATTCTCAATAAAAAAAAGAAAAACATTACTTTAATTTAATGTAGTTAACTAAAATGATTCAATAAATAGGATGACTGCAATGCCAAACCCTAAGAACTTCTATTCGACCAACCTATCTTCTAAAATATATCGTTTTCAAGATTTTACAAGACCGCCTCAGGCTAAATAGTAGCCGTATCTGCTCTTTTTAGCGTCTCCTTCCTAATTAAATCAAACCGAGCGTTTAATATCCAGTCACGATCGCGCCGCAGATATTCGCACTCCCGCAATACGCTCCATGTGCCGGAAAATGCGCTAAAATCCATCTTAGCTTCTTGTTCCTCGTTTGCCCGGCATCCCGACCCGTTTCCGGAGCGTCCTTACGGCCCTTCGTTATACGTTCGGTAGATGGTCCGCATGCGAATTAAATAAATCAAATTTTATCAATATCGGGACGTCGAAGACGAAGCGAAAGGCACGGCCGTTGTAGGCGAAATGAGACAAGCACCGGCCCTCTCCTCACACCGGATCCTTTCTTCGAGACTTATCTGTAAACGACCCAATGACTGCTCTGACATGGAAAGATTTCTCGAGGGCGCCATCTATTTATAAAGTGTTTCGGTTATCGCGCCAACTTCATTTCCTAAGAGAACTCGGCTGTGCAACACACAACGAAGTGTTGCGACTCGATTTTAGAGTTCACATCTACTGCCACTGTGTTGATCTGCTTTTTCTTTCACCGTTCATGCAGCCTAGATGCGGTGGTAAATGCAGTTGTTTTTACGGTAGCATTTTTTGTGATATTTTTTGAGGAAAACTTAGGCGTGGTACTATGGATTACAAGCTAAACTAGACACAATTACGAGGGTCAATCTCTTTGCTGTACTACTGGCCCCTTTAAGATTTTAAAATCTTGATACCAGCGTTTAATTATAACATAAGAAACTGCAGATTCATCAATAGTTGCCATAATGTCTTTATGAATTTGAGTTGGCATCATGCCCTTTTTCTGGAGGTATTTTGTTACGCCTCTTTGTTCTATAGGATCCATTTTTATGAACAATCACGACACAGAATTCAAGAACTAGCCACAGCACAACAACACTATGAGAGAGAATCTTGATATTACGTAGATATGATCTGCAAATGTCACTTAACTAAATTTCAAAAATATTAATCAAACAACCAATTAAAAGTAGTTGAAGGGTGGGGCATGAGAATCCATTCTCGTATTAATCAAATAGCTTTCACAGTTCCATTTCCTTCTGTATTACACCGAGAGAGAGTTGGCTTTCGTTTCATCCCAGAAGACGATATTCGATTACGATTACAACGCTGCAATGCAGGATAATACCTGACGTCCTTTGAGCATACAGTACGGTATCAGATCGTCACCGGTAGAGGTGGAGTGGTATCATCCTATTACGGACCGAAACAGACGTTTTTCCCAGGTACAGTCCATCTACAGCTTACCGTCTACCTTTACACTTTTACTTATACGACACATAAGAGTGCTTTTGCATAATGCTCATTCCTATATCCTTTTCCTGTAAGCGCATAGCCTTTAAACGGCAGTTTCTTTATGCAAGCGTTGCGCGTTTCGAAATGCCAAGCTACACAGCGTTCGCGTCATTTGCAAGCGACCATTACCGCCACTATTGTATGCAGTTCAATGACTGTTGTCCCCGACGGTAAAGCATAGCAGAAATTGTAATTTTTAAATGGCCCGTTATCTAATTCGGTACATTTGCGATATGACTAACGAAAAGGGTTTAATAAAAACAAGGTCATAGTCTTTATTTCAAGGACGCTTGAAAGTTTTAACAACTTTTCTAAAGATCATATCCAGGGATTCCAAACATAAGCCTCCAGAATTCTTCTTTCAAAGTGGTTTACACTTCGAGTTACCGTGCCACTTTGGTTTTCCTGTTTTTTCCTGAAGAAGCCTCCTACGACGAAGACAAAACGTCGAGATCCCATCCTTTTTCTTTTTTCCTTTTCCTCTTCCTTTTCCTTTCCCTTTTCCTTGTCCTTCTCCTTTTCCTTTTCCATTTCCTTTGCGTTTTCCTTTTCGTTTTCCTTTTCCTTTTCCTTTCCCTTTTCTTTTTCTTTTTCTTTTTCTTTTTCTTTTTCTTTTCCTTTTTCTTTCTTTCCTTTCTCTGTCTTCCTTTTTTCTTTTTTACCTTACTCTTTATTCCACATTTTCACCCCCTATCTTCATTTTTTTTCCTTTTACTTCCTTTTATTTATTTTCCTCTTACTCTTATTTCATTTATATCATATCTCATCATGACACGGTCCAATTTCGGAAGTAGTTCGCTTATTAGTAAAAAGAACTAGGGAAATTAAAATTTCCGAATCGACTGTATTGATAAGTTAAAGGTCTCTAGTGAGCTGAACACCTGTAGTAATGGTATTTGTAAAAAAGGCCTTATACAGTACTTTCAACCATTCATTTAATATTGGATGTAGCAACAACATTGTGATTTGGTTATTTTACTTTCCAAACTTTCCTTGTAAGGGTATTTTTATACTCATATAAAGAGTAATCCTTCTCATTTCAATCAACAGGAAAACAGTAAGAGAATAAACAAAAAAAACGGTCTCTCACCTCTCAAACCTTCCCTTCAATAGCCTTCAATTCAATTCACTGTACTCCTACGACTTTTCTCTAGGCGTAGGCGCTGTTTACAACACTCAACTTTCCTATCCCCTCAAATATAAACCATATGGCCATCGGTGTCGCCTACGCCACAATCCCCAGACTTCCTCGTGTTTGAAACTATCGATCCTGCTCTTGTGTAAAAGTTGGGGATGACCCCCAAGCGACCATCCCCCTAATTTCATATCGCTCGTAAATCAAAATGCACCCCCTTATCTTCCAAGACGTCCACTCCTCCTTCGAAATTGTATTTAAAGTCATATGAATGCGGAGAACGCGTCCTCCTCTAAGATAATACAGAAATCCTCTTAGCGGCCGCCGCAGAAAACGCGAAATAAAAATAAGATGAGGACGGGGCGAAACTTTCCTCTCTCTAAGGAGGAGGCGGAAGACGCGGGTAGAAAAAGGACGGTGTTCGAAGCGAAACGGATGGAAAAGAAGTGGAATGATAAGACAGAAGTAAGATCCGGCGAACCGTGGGGTCCCGTATGTAAGAGGGGTCCGCGCCGCCCCGTACTATCCAGTCGAGACATGTAAGACTGAAGTTCATCCTGTGCTGCATCGCCGGGTAATGTTCAAAGTTTAAAGCCCTGGCCAGGTTCTGGACGGACCGACGAACAAATTGGTATATCTGTCTGAATTAAGGGGCTCGTGTAAACCGGCGGAGCTGAAATATTGCGTAATTCGTTGAAATGCATAGCCTTCGGACTAGCCTACGTGAGCGGAATAAGACTATTTCGTTAACTAATAATTATTACTACATCACGGATGGCCAAGTCTGCATGGTTTCTAAGTAAATCTACATCCGTTGGAAGTATGTGTATCGTTAATTAAATTTGGATGACCGAAATTATAGTTTGATATCCTGTTGACTGCGCCAAAAGAATTTAGAATTATTTAGTAGTGATGCTGAGACAAAAATATAGAGAAAATAGGAAATTTTTTTTTATTTATAATCGTTGGCTATTAAATTATACAACGTTATTCACAATCGAATTTCTTACAATTTTTCCAACATTAATAACGGGTTATATACGATGTTTTCGGCTGCTCATATTTACGGGTTAAATTTATGGGTCAAAATCGATTCGTATCTGGGGTTATTCTGCCAAATTGATTGATCTTGACGTTGACTTATAAAGTTAAATAAAACAACGAAATTTCAGCTTTAAGATCATAGAATAGAATGATACTTACGCATATGATGGAACATAATAGTATTCCTATTCATTAAAAAGTAGTTCTTTACATTCCAACTTAAGACACTGGGACAGGCCGAGGTAGTTTTATGAATTGGAGGAGATAGAGAGTAAACAGTGTTCCTTAACTTTTTCTTAAAATATCTAAACGCAAACTTAAATTTTAATTTTCTTGCAAAAGCGGTTGAAAATTTTGTAAAGGGTATCAATTAATTTATTTACAAAATAGAAGATATGTACACTTTTTTTGTGGTGAGAGACTGAACGTGGTTATAAGCTATTATACCTTATCATAACCGCAGGAATCTTAAGTTAAGTGCAGTCATTGCACTTGACGGACACTGGATTCGAGCGTGCGATACCTCAGTTGTCAAATTCAAATGCTGGTCTCCTAACCACTCTTACCACTACACCACCGAGCCGTTTCACTTGTGTATAATAATAACCTTATAGTTTGGAGATCCCTGGACTAGACTATATCTAATACATATCCACACTAATGACGTTTGGCAGTTAACACATGTTTTTGAAAAAGTATTTGAAGTTGGAAGAATGGACATATTCAAACTGATAAAGTTCGGCATTTGAAAAAAATGTTCTTGAAGAATTAGTTAAAGTTGGAAGAGAATCCTTGGTCGATATGGTTTATATGAAAATTTATAGGTTAAATACTTCTAAAGATGATGCAAGATTTCCTTTTTTTTTCAATCTAGATAAGCGAAGAAATTACGGCAATCCTTTAGCTTTATTCTTTTTCTTTGTGGTCTTAAGTAGGTTCTGGTCTATCTTGAAAGTTAGAAAGTAAAAAGTGTTCTGAATTAATCCAAACAGATAGAAAAATTAAAAAATTATTAAAATAATTTAACCTTTATTTCAACTTTAAATAGATACGTGTATGACGAAGACCACCAATCCTTTTACTATCGGTCTTTCTCAAATTCATGATGTATTTCAATAACAGCACAGTCAATGCAGCCGGTGTCCTTCAAATTCGTTAGCTTAGAGATCAAGCAAAGCACATAATCATTTACACTGGTGAAATGATACTCACAAATAAAGTTGTAAATCTATTGTTGTATGTCTATAATGGAATGTGTAAGTTTCATATGTATACAGTAAATAAGCCAGCAAAAAATGGCATTAAAATATATGTAATAGTTGACGCAAGAACATTTTATACCCAAAATTTAGAAATATGTACAGGGGAACTGCTGAATGGGCCACAAATCAAACAACAGCGCGAGTTGCGTTCTTATGCGACTAGCAGCATCAATATTGCCTTTGGCAAAACCACCATTATTGGAACGGAAAATAAAAGGCAGATACCATGACAAATCTTCGATGTAAAAGACAGATCACCTTGTAGCAGTATGTTTGCATTTACGAAAGGCAGCGTGCTGGTATCGTGTGTACCTAAACCAAATAAAAAGGACAACGCTGCGCGATAATGACGCCAAATAAAGAGACAGGAAAACAAACGCAACCGGAGATTCTAACTTTTTATAATCTAATAAAAGGAGCAGTCGATGTCGTGGATGACGTGAAAGCTTTATATTCTGCTTCAAGGGTCAGTTACAGGTGGCCTCCGACAATATTTTTCTGTGTCGAATACTAGCGGTGTAAATAGTTACATTGTACACAAAGGTAATAATACTGAGCATATTGAACAAAGGTGAATCTATCTAAAAGAACTAAGTTTTTCTCTAATCAAGCCACATCTAGTTAACCGTTTAAAAATTAGTAACCTTCAGTTACCACTTCGCTCCTTAATTATGGGAAAAGCCTGTGTTGAGGTGAAACATGCAGCTCTAATTGAAGAAGTGGTCACCCAGTTTTGTTATGTGTGCCTTCGAAGTAGGAACAGAAAAACTAAAAAGAAAACGCTGTAATTCATGTCACAAAGAAATTTCCACTGAGCATAGCAGTTATACCTATCCAGGTTGTCTGGTTGTAAATATGTATTGGAAGTCGTTTTTAGTCGGTATATTTTTAATGTTTTTCTATGTAATCCTTAAATAAACTTACATTGCCTAAAAGAAGTGTTATTGTGAGAAAAAGTCTCATCCTCACTCATCGGTGTTACAAATGACCTAGCGATTAATGCCTGGTTATTGTAATATTTTGTACATGCATACCAGCACCAGTTGAAATAGATCATTAAATTGTACGCCGTTGATAGTTTTATTTCTAGTTTTAGCGGTTGAAAATTTATTTCGGAAAAACGAAATTTAGGATGAATTTCAAGATCAAATTTCACCCCCTAAAATTTGCAACTCTACAGTAGTGAAAGTGCCGTTGAGGAACGGTCGATTGTATCTACGAACTGACAAAGTTTTACTGAAACCGAAGACTTATCCTTTATCCTACCAAGTTACTTTAATCTACCAACTTGTTACTTTGAATTATGCAAATTAACATGCAATTAATGGGGAGAAAAATTTTTGACTGTTTAAATTATTTGGTCAAGGCACAAGAATGTCGCTGGCATGTAGCAAGGTTCATTTTGGTAAAAGGTTACAGCTTTATACCAATTGAATACAAAGAAATTCGAAAAGCAATTGAAACCTTAAAACAAAAATATTGATCTACATTTCAGGTCTCAGTAGCCGTCAATTCTTTTAACTGAAACGTTTTATTAATAGACTAAAAATGGGAATCAACTAATAATTAAGAGCCTGGCATTTCTAACAAACAAGGATTATCGCACTCCATCTACCTGTAACCCCTCTGAAGTTCTCTGCTCAGCTCAAGCGTTTTAGGGGGTGAGTGCTCTCCCTAATTACCCTCAACTTGTCTCCTCGTGTAGCATCAGGGGAGAAGAAATCACCAGCAATTACAGATGATAAAACAAAATGAATGGGTGTCTTTAACTGGATAAAAGTAAAGATTAAAGTTGTCTAATTAACAATAGAGTATTAAATGAAGCAATCGCAATTTTGAAAAGACAAAGACAAGGAGTCAAATTTTTAGTAATAAACGAACTGTTTCCGGAATTGCACCGTGAAGGGAAAAAACAAAGAAATAAAAAGAATATGAAAAAAAGTAAACAAAAGGGTGAAAAAAGAATACGGTGGAAGAAAAGTAACAGGAGGAAAGTGAGAAGGAAGTCAGAAAAAAAGAAAAAGAAGAAAGAAAGAAAACAAAGCGTGGTTTACAGGTTGAGTTACCGTCACTTTCATTTTTCTCCTGAAGAAGCCTCCTAAGACGTAGGTGAAACGTCGAGTTCTCGCCTTTCTTTCTTTTTTTCTGTCTCTCTTTCCTCCTCTTACACTTTTTTCACCTTTTTCTTTTTTAATCACGATTTTTCTCTTTCTTTGGTTTTTCTCTTACTCTTATTTAATTTTTTCTTATGTCACCATGACACGGTCTAATTCCGGAAACACTTCCTTTATTCCTGACTCTGGGCGTGGAAGCCTACGTGTTCAAGTTAAACTATTCTCCAACCTGCATACATACCTTGTTGGTTTACTAATACCATTACAATTTTCACAGAGATACATATACATACATATATGTTGTGGCGGGTGTTTTCGCGATCACCGTATGTGGAATAATATTCCCAGGTTTCTGACTGCGTGTGCTATTGGTCCCGAAAGGGACCGTTTCGACTAGGTCGACGTTTCGACGAAATCTCACCCTTCTTCTGGACGCTCTCGCTCGGCTAGCGATAGAAGATTATCAGTTCGTGGTGAGTGGTTTTGACTCGTTTTAGACTTTTACATATTAACGCTTAGTTTTCCAGTGTCATACTTAAAGCACCAGTTGGGCTTATACCTCTAGAATCAAGGGAAGTAATCAGCATTGTCAATATTTATGGCTTTGACTCGCCTTTGAACTTCTATTGTGCAGATTACCGCTTAGTCTCAGGGTCATACTTAAAGCACCATGTCTCATCACCAGTTATGATAGATTCAAAAAAATCTGGGTCGTTTATAGCGGTTTGAATGGTGTCTCTACAATGCGCTACACAAGTGTTTTTTTGGTTTTCATTTAACTGATGTGAAACAAAACGTGTATTTTTTAGCCAAATCGCTTATCAAATTTGTCGAACAGTTTCTCTATCGGTATTTAATTCTTCAGCCTTCACCTTATCGATGGCCATGATAACCAGAACTATTTTCATCAATTCAGGCACCTCGTGGACGCTCAGGTATTGCATCATCATTTAAATCTTCACTATCCTTTTCAAATCGCCTAAACCATGCACTTTTTCCAATGGTCCGTGCGTCTTTGCGATTTTTTTCCTATTTTAAAACAAAATTTAATATTTGCTCTGTGCCCCATTATGATATTTCACATGGGCACCTAACCTACAATCACTAAAATGCTAACTTCAATAGCTATCATCCGATTTGCTCGAACGTCAGTGCGTTTGAAGGAGGAAACTTGTTCATTTCTAATCTTGCTAGCGTTTAATACATGGAGCTAAGTGCTCTATGATTTAAATTAAAGTTCCGTTATTTAATTGTCAGACTGTGTACTTTAAGTCGCAAAACTCGCAGACTGGTACACTGCAACACTTAACTTTCTCCCTAAGCACAACACACACACACACACCCACACACAGTGTTGTGGTTAGGAAGACAGTGAATTCTTTCAGCTAACATATTTTCTCCAAGAAATTTATTAATCCATATAAAAATTTCCCTAATAACTGCCTTTCTCGCTGTACAGTACGAAGGAGATTGTAGCAAAGTTTTGGTTGGTGAATAATAAATGAAGAATATTCCATTGACGTGACAACCAAAATTGGTATTATTATATTCTATTTTTCACCTATTTCACACATTGAAGTACTCAAACGTTGTTACTAGCTTTTCTGATGGCTCTGACATACTTTCACAAGTAATCGACAGAGATAACACCAGTTAGATTTCTAGTTATATCCGCATCAAAACAATACAAACGAAAACAACAATAATAATAATTCAAAACTCAATGCAGCTCATAAGAAGCAACAGCATCAAAACATTTTCATCTCCCTAAAAGCCATACTTTCACACTCAGCTAGTAGATGGATCCTATTGACTGCGCCAAATCTCGCCTTGACGCTAAAAAAAATCCCATCGGTCGTATTGAGTTTGGTCCCGGTTCTGTCGGTCGGAGATCGATCGAAAGAATTCGGAAAATACGAATCTCGCCGTTCCAATTTCGACGCCCGCGCATTATTAATTGCGGTCGCCGATAACAATATCCGCCCGGCGAAATTAGAAAATTTTAATTAGGACCGAATTGTAAACGTTGCGAAGTGCGTAATGTGGAACGCATCGCTTGTACACTGGTCAAGTCAAGTTCGCGAACGAAATGCGGTGGAGTAAAGAGGGAAAGAAATTGAACTTTACTGAGATGCATATGCGATATTCCTTTTGTTTTCAAGGTAATTTCTCATTTTGGTTTGAAGTCTTGTTTACTGTTATGAAATGTTCACAATAACTATTTTGACTGACATGGATCTATTTTGTTTTATATAATGTGGTAATTAAATAACGGAACTTCTTAGATATAGAATGAAATACACATTGTGTAATTGTTGAACAATTTTTTGTGGAGTTTGGGTGGGTAATGCATACATTGATTTCTTGAAGTCTGGTTGTAAGGTGTTCTTCAGGACCCTTGTCATGGGTGCTTCACTGGCTGGAACATTATTATATAGTGTGAAAGTTCTCATTGCAGTTTTTAGTTTCGAGAACAGAGTGCGCGATGATACAAATTTGACAAATTTCAAAGGTCTTGCGAGGTGGTGGGTGCATTATCGTGCAATAACGACAGTAACCAAAGACACAGTTCAAAATAGCGTCCGCAAAGCAGGATCTAATCGTGTAACTATGCAAAGTGAAGACCAGTTAACTGAGGCTGATACATCTGACCTAGAAGATGATTTTCCTCTTAGTGTACTTTCAGATATCCTCAAAAATAAGAATTTATTGAAATTGACGGATAATGAAAACCTTAATGGTTTTTTGAACGTAGATAAAGATTTGTATGTTGAAGATCCAGATTCAGAATAAGAAATTGCAAATCCAATTGAAATACAAGAACTTTCGGAAGATTCTGATGTCGATGAGGTTCCAGTACCAACAGAAGCTATCTCAAATTATGGTAAAGCTATTATTCTGACCAAGCAGCCCAAAGGTTTTGTCGAAAATCACGGAGATTCTTTCTAAATTAGAAATACGATTTCAAGACGCCATTTTAAAGAAAAAGAGAAGACAAACAACAATATATGAATTTTTGCGTCCTTAAAGTGACTATTCATTTCATTCTTTTGTATTAAATACTACATCTATGTATCTATGTATCTATTGTACATGCATATATCATACTTTGTATGTATATATCTAAAGGAAATAAACTTTTTTCTTAAGTTTAAAGTTTCTTATTTATTTTAAAAACATTTCTATACATATACGATTTAAATGTCCCAGTTTCTTTAATATATTCATTTTTCGTTAAAACACGATTTTTGTTGTATCTACTACATATTTCTTTTATGCGGACACCCCTCCTGAACGGACATCTCGGAGATTTCACTGTACATATATTATACTATATTAAATTAAGGTCCCGATATTTAATTATCAGACTGTGTATTAAGATCATCACGACTTTCGGTTTAGTTTTACCGTATTTGGAGTTGTTTTATCGATTTCTAATATCGAAACATATTTCCCGAACTTTTTACTATTTAATGATACGGTATTGCTCTTTAGATACGCCAACTATGCAGTCTTTTACCTTTTACTTCGTTTTTAACTCGTCACTTTTTAAAATAAATAACCAGCAAGGTACCACCTGGTACCAACGTTTTGACATAGAAATAAATCTGACGTCAGTTTTAAAACATTCACGAACTTTATTCAGAACGTGTACACGCGCAAATTATTTAAATTCTCAATTTAATTTATCGCGAGACCTGCAAACGTCCCACTTCCATTCGAAAACCACCCACACTCCCCCATCATTTCCATCAACATACCATCCACGGAATACACGTTTCATTAAAGCAACAATTGTAATAGTTTTGGTGCTGCCGTCGCGAGGGAAGGAGAGCTGCACTATCAACATTGATAGATTGTTTATGCACCGCGAAGCGCACCGGACCAAATTGTGTCTACAATTCTACATATACAAACATATTGTAACGTAGCGGCGATTGTTATGAAAGGCATGCCGATGCCCCTAAACTAATTCAGTACGGACGTCGCCGTACACACCATTACACGTAGCAGTAGGCCGTGACTTGCTGTTTCGTCGCTAAAGGCAGGCAATTAAAATAGAACGGGATGCGACGGCAACGACAGTAGCGCCCCCTCGCGTTCCGAACGAAATATACTACGATTTAATTCGCGAAATTATGGACGCTTTTGTGTATACGCCGCGTTGTAACCTTGGCGGTAAATATTTCGGTGGGCATGCCTGTGTGAGGGAAAGGGGAAAATGTTATTCGAGAAGTTTGTCATGTTAGGAACGGTGGAAGTATGATTTTAACATTTATGTTTTATTAAAGCGATTTTGTTTTGATACTAAATGAAAATTGAAAAGTTTTTTCAATTCATTTATTAATTCAACTATATTCACTGAATTTCAGATCATATACGTTTGTACGTCCAAATGAAACTGTTTAGTTTGTTGTGAATTTTAATACAGTAAACGCTCGCTGACGTAAATACCCGGTAGCGGTCATGTAAACACAAAATTGTTACTATAGGATCAAATGGAACGCCCAGTAATGTAAACAAGCTTGTACCACGTACAATTCGATAATGTAAACAGTTTAGGGTGCCGGTTATTTCCCGATTTATTTGCGTATTTGAATCGATCAAAAAAAATGTTTACGTAAACGTTTTCAGCGCCGGCACCGGTTGCTCCCCGATTTATGTATGGGATTCCTGTAAGCGTTGGCTCTCTCGCCTATCGTGAAATAAAGTAGCGTGCAGCTAAAATCATGCCAGAACAGACATGGTATCCACGTCGAACGTTGATATGTTCCATTTTTTAATTTATAAAATCTACTTCAACAAACAATAATTCTCAAAGAAAGGCAGCTTCTCCAGAGTATCTTCTTTGCGAGAATCTAATTCGGACCATGTTATTGTTTTATATCCCAACATACGCTATTGTGGTATCGAAAATGCGACAGGATATTGAATTACGTCCTCACCAGCTTCGTAAAACAGCTTACGCCAAAGATCCAATACGTAGCAAGTACGATCTGACACTTTCCAGAACACTACACGCTAAAGTTAGCTTAGTAGGTGGTTGGCTGCGACGCCGAAATAAGTTTCGTCGTCCACGGTATTGAAAATTTGATTAGACGCGCCCAATTGACTTCTGTAAGCAACAACGTACCACCGTCGACGGCGACGCTTCTCCGGGGCGTCGCCGCCCTTAACTTTGTGAATTTTCATTACGTCGGGCAGTGTGAGAAAATGCAATTTTAAAGTTTAACGCTGTACTTTGCTCCCGTACGCGACGGAGGAACTACGCGAGAACGAGGCGGACAAATAAAAGCGTATTAAGGGAGTATAGTGGCGGCGATAAAGTGTATCTAGTTTTTATCGCTTTCCGGTGACAAGAATAAAAATGAAGACGCGATCCTAGCTTCTTGCCGGTTGTTTCGAGCGAGCGATGTATATTTACATAGAATTACGTGCGCGAAATGAAATTCGTTACACGCGAAATTGTAGCTAGTTTGTCGGAGGAAACGGCAGTAGATTGGATTAAATCGCGAGTGGGAATTATTTTGCTGGAAGAAGACGTTGATGGATCCATACTAAAGGAAAGACCTTACGAAATAATCTTTAATATTACCGGTGCTTACGAAGCCCTCATTAAAATGTAATAATCCTTCAATGCGTACAAGAAAGGAATTTTTCTATTTAAGAAATTACTATCTTTTGAGGGTATCGACCTGATCCAGCAGCTTTTAACTTCTTAAAATGAATTGTTCTCACTACAATAGCTATAAATACGAGCCTTTGCTAATTGCGAAAAGAAATGGGTAACTTAATAATTATCAAGTTATTAGATATTACGAGGGTTGTCTTTTAAGTTTTGCATTCGAGCTGGAATAACACAGTAAAAAGCTTTTATTAAGCTTTTTATTCTTTCAAAGTATTCTCCAAGAAAATTAATGTACTTTTGCATGCGCTCGAACTAACTCTGGAAGCAGTTATTTCACTCGTTTGTTGGTACAGTCAAAATTGCGTTTCTAAAGACATCGACTGCTCCTTCTAACAACTGGAATTTTCTAGATTTTGGGAGAGGTCAAAAAATCGCTGGAACTTAATTTCGGGCTGGACGGAGGATGGGCTAACAATTCGATGTTTCGTTGCTCTAAAAATGCAATTGCCTTACGTCCTGTGTGCGGATTTGCACGGTCAAGCATGGTTCTTGCGACAAATAAATAGTTCTATATCAATCGGCACTAACAGTTCTTTGATCTTATACAGGAATTGTCGCTGCATGACCTGCTTTCTAGGTAAATGTCACGACCATCTTTTGTTGAGTTTTCTCCATCCTGGAACCCCCAAACAGACGACTCGCCTTTATTTACTGGCTCGTATGGGTAAATCCAAGATTTATAACCACTAACGATGTTATATACGTTTTTAGAGTTTCCAGCCTTCAAGCGGTCTAGAGTTTTTGACACCAATTCGCCCTGCCTGCTATTTCAATGCAATATATTACCTTATGGCATTGCTTCCAACTGGTATATTTAAAGAAATTAAAGAAAATTTACTAGCAAGTACGGGGTGCGGCAGTCAATCTCAAATTTTTGAAAAGGTGGTCAAGGAAATGAGGACATTTGTCAAGATTATAGTCAAGTCACCCAACTTAACGTTTTACCGTACATCGCCATTTCCTTACGCCAATTGAATCCAATTCTGGGTCCAAAAATTTGAAAAACATTGATTTAACGAAAAAAAAAGATGATGGTAGTGACACCGAGAAAATTGAACGCGTGAGAACTGCTGCGGAGGTCCTGGGAGATCAACTCGCCAATAAAATCCCGTGCTTGGAATTTCAGGCTGAACTGCCCCAGGGATTTTAAGATCTTTAATCATCCACCATTACTCCTATAAAATCCAAGTTATTCACGGTATCAATTAAAACGCTTTTGTGTTTGGCCGGCGTTTTTGCGGAAGGTTCTTGGAGATGGCCGAAGAAAATGAGGGTATTGTCCGCAATGAACTAAATTTCTCTCTTACAGGCTATATTAACTCGCAGAATTTTTGGTATTGAATCATAGAAGCACTTTTTTGAAGATGAACGCGAACAAGCTGCTACTATGAATTCTGAGTGGAGTTCAGAAATGTTAAGCACGTTCTTCATTCCTCAGCTTGACCAATACGAAGATAACGATGGAACATGTTTCACAGATCATTTTTCTTTTTGAGGATGAACGCTAACAGGCTGTTATTATGAATTCTATGTGGAGTTCAGAAATATTCAGAAAGTCTTTTATTCCTCTGCTTGACCAATGTGCTAGAGCCACAAGAGTGATACCACCTTGTTAAATTCAGCATGTAATTCTTCAGCTCACACGTACCAGATTTATTATTAATATAGCAGTTTGTAACCAGCTAATTTATTCATCTACCACACGCTACTCTCCAAGAGGTTCTATCCATAAAACCATCTTCCCTGAGTCCTCTCTTCTGTATGGCTTCTCTAATTCCTTCTTCCCAACTCCAATCCCTCATTACCTTTTTCATATATATTTTAAATAACCTTGGAAATATGCAGCATCCCTGTCGCAATCCTTTACTTACAATGAATTTATCCGAGTATTTATTTCCGACGTTCACTCTGCTTTTTTTTAAGTCTATAAATATAAGATGTAATTCACGTCCGTGTGCCATAATTTTTTCAATTTAGGCAGAAAATATTATCAATACAAGATCTTCCATGTCTGAAACCACTCTGTTCCTTGGAGTCTCTTACTTGTTCCTCTACTGCCGATGTTACTGTTCATCCATACAGTCTGCACAGCATAGAAGACGTAACACTAATTACCCTATAGTTGTTGGGTATAGCACTTACAAATGCAATTTTCCATTCTTCTAGGACTTCACTACCCTGTAAACAGGATGCAAATAACCTGGGAATTGTTTCCAATGTTACGATTGGGCAATTCTTCGTAAGTTCCATGAGCAAATCTCCTGGACCCGCTGCTTTGTTATTTTTCATAGTTTTCATTGCCCCTATAACTTTCGCCACTTTTACTTCTCTTACGACTTGGTCAACCAGTTCATTTGTGTAATCTACTTCACCAAAAATTATTTCCGTTTTCAATTAATAAGGATTCAACATATATCTGAACGTGTCGAATTATCTCCAAGCTTCAACAATAACCAAATCCCGATTACCTTCCCCCATAAACCCCCTTCGTAGAAACGTCCGCTTCGTAAATAAAACGTCCTCAACTTCGCGACAGTACGGAGCAATTCGCGAAGTTTTATTACATTATATAGGGAAAGTTTTCCACTTTACCGAGCGCCGGGAGTCGCCCCCCTTCGGCACCGAATGCATATTTTATGACGACTCATTCGCGACGTCAAAGATACAAACGGTAATAAATCGCAAATTGTCACGCCGAAAACTTTCAAGACCTTCGTAACGTCTCTCGAACAACTAGACGTAACCGAGGATCTTCTATCGGAGCGAATTTTCAACCACCACCGTACTTAGGTAGATCCGGCAAAGCGTGTATTATCGTTCCGGACGTTGATGGATCGGACGGGTATGTTTCGATGAGAGTGCGCGCCGCCAACGTGTGACAAATTATCGACGACGTATTATTAGAATATTTGATCGAATGCGTTTAATGGCTCGTGAGGGTTTGTAATAAGTAAGTGCTATCGTTTAGATGATGAATAAGGTCTGATGCTGTTGGAAGGATAACGTATGGGAATGGAGAAAGGCTTCCTCGAGGATTTTCCAAGGTTGTTGAAGAATTTATTTGATAGATTAGAATGTTGTGGTTTAAAATATGTAAGAGACTATTCACATTAAATTGAAGATTATTGCTTACGATTATCTGAAAAAAATCTGTATTTAAGATTTAATTAAAAAAGTGACACATTTTGAGTCAGAAAAACTTGTTTTTGCATTAACTTTGATTCACTCAGAACGAAGACATTCGGCTAATATACGTGTCTTCTTGTCTAGATTATCCCACAATATCCGTGTAAGAGTGAGGTCTGGTGATTGTGGTGGCTAAACCACATCTTCTGTAACTCCTTCTTCTTATCTCCGTTATGAGAGGATATAACACATGGGCTGAAAAGTCCCGGGTCTAACACATAGATGACACTAGTTTTATTGCAGTCACCTTTCTCTCAGTTAGTACTAACCTTCAAAAGACAGCTGTTAAAATTTCATGATATTCTATTCATTAGTTTGTGAGTTATTGTGCTAAGAGTCACGCTACTTTTGTTATTTTCAAAACAATGGATCAAAAACAATTTTGCGTTTTAATTTTACACTGCTTCTTGATGGGATAAAATACCGTTCAAGCGAAGCAATGGCTTGAAAAGTGTTATGGGGACTCCGCTCCATCAGAAACAACAATAAACGTTGGTTTGCTGACTTCAAACGTGGTCGTAGAGACACCGATGGTGCAGAATGCAGTGGACGTCCAAATGAGGCGGTAACACCAGAAAACATCAAAAAAATCCACAAAATCGTTTTGAATGATCGAAAAGTGAAGTTGCGTGAATTAGCTGACATCGTAAAGATATCAAAAGAACGTATTGGCTTTATATTGCATGAGCATTTGACTATGAGAAAGCTCTGTTCAAAGTGGATTGCGCGTTTGCTCACTGTTGACCAAAAACAAGAACGTGTTGATGATTCTGAGCAGTGTTTGGCCATGTTTAAACGTAACAAACCGGAATTTCTGCGTCGATATGTGACAATGGATGAAACATGGATCCATCACTTCACTCCGGAATCAAAACGGACGTCCACTGCGTTCTGCATCATCAGTGTCTCTACCGACCACGTTTGAAGTCAGCAAACCAACGTTTTATTGTTGTTTCTGATGGAGCGGAGTCCCCATAACACTTTTCACGTCATTGCTTCGCTTCAACGGTATTTTTTCCCATCAAGAAGCAGTGTAAAATTAAAACACGAAATTGTTTTTGATCCATTGTGTTGAAGATAACAAAAGTAGACTCTTAGCACAATAACTCACAAACTAATGAATAGAATATCATGAAATTTTAACCTGCTGTCTTTTGAAAGTTAGTACTAACTGAGAGAAAGGCGACTGCAATAAAACTAGCGTCACCTATGTGTTAGGCCCGGGACTCTTCAGCCAATGTGTTATGTCACGAAAGTAAAGACAAAGATCCAATATTATCCAATTTATTAATAAGCAAGATAATGGTTAGGCCCAAATCAGATTATAAATAACCGTAACAACTAAAATTAGGATATATTTCGCACACATGGGAAAATTAGTTGGCAAGCAAATGAGAACTTCTACAAGAACACCTACCACGAGATTCGAATCATAATACAATTTAAATTAAAAAAAATGAAGACAACAAATACAAATACTATGATTAAGGAACTGAAAAATAATAAATCAACAGCAATTACATCAAATATGATAAAGTAATAAGAAGCATTTTTAACAGTATAAAGAAACCTTAGAAATGATAAAACCCAAACCAGTAAATATCCGTCGCACCTCAAAAATTATTCCACTACTTTCAAACTTAAATAAAATATTCAAAAAGTTACGTAGATAAGAAAAAAGCATTTGATAGAATGGGTAAAACAAAACTAATTGAGAAGATGGAAAGCATAGAGATAAAAAAACTTGTTGAAAACATAGTTATTTGAAAATAGGCAAGGTGAAAACCTATCTCCCATTCTGTATGTTACGTGCGAAAATGGTATATTTCCTTTACATATAGCAATCCGATCGCATTCATCCTCCAGCTAATCCCGCGCGCGTCATTCAAAACTTGCAAGATCCCCTCCCGAAAGTAATTATACATATGGTATATTTCCTTTACATATAGCAATACGTATATTTGTATGTATGCATAATGTTTTGAGGTAAGAGTGAAGATATTATGGAAAAAGATACTAAAAGGGATCTGGTTGTAATGGTGCTAATACGTGGTAAAATGCACACATCTGCGTTGGCATAAAAGTAAGAAATAGAACTGCGAAGTAAATAAAAGAAGTGAAATATCCTGAATAATAATACAACGCAATCATTCATAGGTATCGTAGTAAACACCACACCCTACAAATTAATAATTTATTCGCGACACAACGTTCCAAAAGCACGTGGACTCTGATTGCCAGTAGGTAACTGTGTTGACAATGAGAAGCCGGGCGTTCTTTCATATGTGTGGATATCGCTATCTATATTAACGTCATCTTCAAAATATTGACAGCTACGCGATGTTACTTTAACACATTTTTTCTAGAAATATAAAATAAAAAAGAAAATATAAAATACGGATCCCGTTGCATCATTAGTTGAAAGTATCTTTTAATTTTTAACTAAAAAATGTCTTTGCAAGGTTGCAGTAACTACGTAAAATAATGTTGCATTAAGATACCTATTACATGCACTGAGACTTTCACGTGATATTGAGGTAAATATGTAAAACAACGTTGGTATCTATCAGCACTTCAATTATAAGTTCGAAATGTTATTTAATTCAACATTGGTTAAACGTTTCTTTCCGACGTTTTTGTGACTGTTGCAAAATAATGTTGCTTTAGGACAAGTATGGACAACCCTTGATATGTTGCAGGCCAAACTTTAGTGTGCAAATACATTCGCGGGCCGCGTTTAAACCCCATATCACTCGATCTCTCTCATTTGGAGTGAGTATGAGTAAGTAGTGTAATATTTCTCTTGTAAATGGGTTTTTCAAAATGTCTCGCGGGCTGGTTGTTTCCCACATATAGGGGGTCCCATAAAGTAATACAAGTAAGTTTGCATAAACCGCCTTACCCTTATTTACCTGTTTTTAAAAATGGTGAGAAGTGTGTTATTTCCAACTATCGTCCCATATCGTTATTAAATAATTTTGCTAAAGTTTTTGAGAAATGTTTGTACAAGTATATTTATGCTCAAGTTAGACTCCTGGATTTCAAATGACCAACACGGTTTCGTTGCTCAACGATCTACGGTAACTAATCTTGTTACAATTACACAATACCTATCTGATAGTATTGATGCCGGTGGACAGGTAGATGTTATGTATACTGACCTAACAAAAGCTTTTGATCGAATCGACCACACCGTGCTTATTAATAAATTGGACAATATTGGATTTTCGTCTTCTCTTTTGTCTTTATTCCAATCGTATCTTCTTGATAGAAAGCAATTTGTGACATACATGGGATTTGAGTCTGATTGCTTCTCGCCGAGCTCTGGAGTTCCTCAGGGGAGTAACTTGGGTCCACTTCTGTTCCTCATGTATATAAATGATTTGTGCTATCAACTGAACTGTCCAAAGTTGTTATACGCAGATGACTTGAAGTTGTACTCAACAATTAATAATTCTCAGGATTGCAATCATTTGCAAAGCCAACTCGATATATTCCACACGTGGTGTGTCAACAGCAAACTAACAGTTAATGTAAACAAATGCAAAATTGTCACCTACACTCGTAAGACGACTCCAATTATATATACCTACCACTTGGCTGGATCTTCTTTACCTAGAGAGACTTCTATGAGAGACTTGGGCGTCGTCTTTGACTCAAGACTGACCTTTATGGAGCACATATCCAGTATTTGTACATCAGCGTTGAGTATGTTAGGATTCATTATACGTGTTACACGACCATTTGCTTCTATAACAGCTATTCTTCCTCTTTATTTCGCTTTTGTTCGGTCTCGACTGGAGTATGCGTCCTTGGTCTGGTCACCTATGTACATCTATCAGATACATCTTCTAGAGCAGATTCAGAGAAGGTGTTTGAAGTTCTTGTACTTTAAAAAATTTAATACTTACCCGATACAAGGATTTAGCCACAGTGCTCTGCTAGAGGCATTTAATATTGATTCATTAGAACTACGTCGAAAACAGGCTGAGTGTAAATTCCTATTTACTTTACTTCATAATGGTCTTGATGTCCCTGAGTTGTTGAGTAAAATCAACTTCATTGTACCACGTTCAGGATCTAGGCAAACAAATACATTTTACTGTTTCGCACCTAGAACAAACATCGCCATCAGGTCCCCAATACACAGATTGTGTAGCAATTTCAACTCTATGGAGTTTGCTGAGTTGGATATACATATCTGCACTTTACCGTCCCTTTTGACGGTATGTAGACCGCGGGTGCGTTACACTTAGTTGAATACTTTATCCGTTCTCTCTTTTTTCCTAACCACTGGTAAACTACTTTTTTTTTTAATTTAAATTAAAGCAACTAGTTACTAAGTTTTCTAATTTGACATACTTTAATTTTATGTTATTTATATTTGCATGTGTACATTATTTAACATTGCCTTGTAATTGGATATTTGTATCTGTTGGGCATTAAATATTATTATTATTATTATTATTTACTAAACTGCAAAAGAATGCAACAGTATACCGGCGTAGTAATTAATGTCATGGTCAAGAGACTACGAAGCTTTCAAATTATACCAGAGCAAGCACCGATGTATGTTACTGATGTTGACTCAGGTATGCCAACAGTATAAACCGTAATCCAAATGCATTAAATTTAACTCTCAAATATGAAAGTTCCATTTCGCAAAACTCCAACAAACATCCCAACGAATTACGGCCATAAGCGAACAGATGTGCTCCGTAATCTTCGAGATTTTGCGACGTCGAGCCGTACCGTACAACATACACGCCGAAAATTTGTAAATCAAAATTATATCCGTGAACAATGATCGTCCGCCCTAATTCCGAGCTAAGCTCGACGGTATCCGGATCTGTATTCGCATTATCTACTCCCCCAGTAGGAGCGCAAACAGTCCCGTGCGGTAATGACGCGAAAGGAGAAGCCTCCGACGACGAAAACGTATGCCGAACAGACTCTGAAACGGGCGCCTATACACCTAGAAACGCCGAGAACCTGGAAAATTATGAACCGTATCCGGTTTTTGGGGGAAAGCATCGGATACAGCCGAAATAACCGAAAGGACTAAGAAGGGTGAAGGTGAATAGAGGATCGTTAAGGTAAAACAAAACCTCTTTCACGCCGAGTTTGTATGGTATCTTTCGGAATGCGAATCCTCGAATTTGGCCTAGCGAACCGCTTAGGATTCGGTGGGTGTTGCTCGTACGAAATGAGAAGAAAAGGTAGTATCGGATACGCGTAGCTAAGTCTGAAGACTCGAATAAGTGACAAGCAAATATTGGTATGGGATTTGCTTCGATTATTTCCCAGTATAAAGAACTAATGTGTAGAAGGAGGTCGGCCGTATACCTACACTTTCTTTTACACGTTAAGCTTGGTCCGATGAAGTAATTTGTATGGAGAAAGAAGAAAATAAATGATCCTCAAATACGAAAACTAATGAACGATTGCCAAATTACGAATGATTCTAGTCTCCTAAAAGTTATGATTAATATCTGAGTGTGGATTCCCTGATCTGAAGACAAAAACTTTATGAGTAACCATGAAGCTAACAATGATGAAGAATTTGTTAAAAATATTATCAGCAATACTTACAAGTTGCATAACACTGTTATCCTAGAGTACCATTTCCTTCAAAATAACTTAGACTAATTTCCGGACAATCTTGTACATATCTTCTATCACCACGAATTTCATTCAAAATGTACAAATTAGCAAGGAATTATAATTCAACTTAATCTTAGCAATGGGTGTTTGACCTATTACTTAAAATAATTTTAGTCAATGGTGAAATAAAAATCTAATTCTAGAAATTTCAATTGCCCATGTTTATATCTATTGCTCTCATTTTGTTTCGCATGTTAATTAGAATATTTAAAGATTAGCTATACAGGGATTGCCTTAGGTTTTGTGTATTTATTAATTTGTTAATATATTTATTTTTTCAACCTCACAGTTGGTTATTTTAGTTAGAAAACATTATTATTTCATTTAAAAACAAAAAGAACAAAATTTAAATCAAAGAACCCATTTATGAAAATTAAAGAGCCTGAGATTTTCCACCACAAAATGGTACCAAAACTATTTCATTATATTCAGAAATGCAGTGCAAGGTAATTTCCAATTTTAATCGTTATTTACAGGGGAAGTAACAAATTACACAGAACTATAGAACAATTTCGCTGATTGCATGATAAACAGCACCACAATCGAAATTATCCACTTCCTCAAATACCACGTTCATTTTACAATAGAGATAGACTTCGTCGGAATCTCCTCGAAGTGTTACAATCTGAAATGCAGGAATCACATGGAAAAACAATTAAAAAACACTCAAGACAGCTTCTTCTTTCTGCATTCTCAAAAAGATACTGTTGAAAAATCTACTTGAAAAACTTTCAGGTTTATGTTTGTACTAGGCAATAATTCACTAAAATCTAGTTCATTGTTGGAAAATTTTAATCTGACCATCGTGGAGAATGGAAATTGAAATTATATTAGGGTGACGGTATACTAGTAATGATTGCAAGCTCTTCTCGTGCAAAGAAATATAATTACAAACACAACACCCTACTTCATGCACATGATATACAAACAACTCAACTAGAACAACCTAAAACCATTAAATACGATCCATAATCATCTGTTTCGTCCGTTATAGGTCAAGTTTCATTAGCTATTGCAGTTGTTAATGTGTATAAGAATAAAGGGCAGAACTTTACAATAGACAAAGTATACAATCTAGTAGACATAAAGAAGCCTCCTATAAAGTCATCAGTTACTGATATTAATAAAAAATTAATGTTGATACGACAGACAACGCAATTAAATATTTCTTCTGTCTGTAACATATTTTAAAGAGAAATGTCATGTTTAGAAGTCACTAATGTTATTGATAATTTATCAAATATACCACTTGATCTATCTACACTAGAAATTCCTAAGAACTTTTCGGTAGGTCCTGATTTTTATAAATCTCGGCCAATTATTAGTTGATCAAATTAACACATGGGCTGAAAAGTCCCGGGCCTAACACATAGATGACGCTAGTTTTATTGCAGTCACCTTTCTCTGAGTTAGTACTAACCTTCAAAAGACAGCTGTTAAAATTTCATGATATTCTATTCATTAGTTTGTGAGTTATTGTGCTAAGCGTTACGCTACTTTTGTTATTTTCAAAACAATGGATCAAAAACAATTTCGTGTTTTAATTTTACACTGCTTCTTGATGGGAAAAATACCGTTCAAGCGAAGCATTGGCTTGAAAAGTGTTATGGGGACTCCGCTCCATCAGAAACAACAATAAAACGTTGGTTTGCTGACTTCAAACGTGGTCGTAGAGACACCGATAATGCAGAACGCAGTGGACGTCCAAATGAGGCGGTAACACCAGAAAACAATCGTTTTGAATGATCGAAAAGTGAAGTTGCGTGAGTTAGCCGACATCGTAAAGATATCAAAAGAACATATTGGCTTTATATTGCATAAGCATTTGACTATGAGAAAGCTCTGTTCAAAGTGGGTGCCGCGTTTACTCACTGTTGACCAAAAATAAGAACGTGTTGATGATTCTGAGCAGTGTTTGGCCATGTTTAAACGTAACAAACCAGAATTTTTGCATCGATATGTGACAATCGATGAAACATGGATCCATCACTTCACTCCGAAATCAAAACGATCGTCACCTGAGTGGACAGCAACTGGTGAACCTAGTCCAAAGCGCCCGAAAGCAGAACAATCGGCTGGAAAGGTTATGGCCTCGGTATTTTGGGATGTGCGTGGTGTAATATTCATCGACTATCTTGAGAAAGGAAATACCATCAACAGTGAATATTAGCGTTATTGGAGCGTTTGAAGGCCGAAATTGCAAAGAAACGACCGCATATGGCAAAGAAAAAAAATGTTATTTCATCAAGACAACGCACCGTGTCACAAGTCAATCAAAACAATGGCAAACCTACATGAATTGAACTTCGAATTGCTCCCACGTCCACCGTATTCGGCAGATTTGGTTTCCAGCGACTACTGGCTGTTCGCAGACCTCAAAAAAATGCTCACCGGTGAGAGATTTCGCACGAATGAAGAGGTTATCGCTGAAACTGAGGCCTATTTTCAGGCAAAAGATAAATCGTTCTACAAAAGTGGTATTGAAATGTTAGAGCGGCACTGGAATGATTGCGTTGCTCTTGATGGAGATTACGTTGATGGATAAAGCTAATTTTGAACAAAAAAAAACGTGTTTTCTTTGTTAGTCCCGGGACTTTTCAGCCCATGTGTTAGTAAATGTAATTAGTTACTATTTTAGCTTGATTGTGTTGTTGGTGCAGGCTTTGTTGATTATTACTTGACTTTTATCAACAGATCTTTTTGCAATTTAATTAATTCTGGAAAATCTAACAAATTCACACACATAATTCATCATCGAACCATGACTCTTGTGAAGAATTATTTTCCAAGACAAATTCAGATATTTTGAAGGCAGAATGTTGTCAAAACTCCATTTCTTCAAAATTCATCCAATTTAGATCATTCTAAATAAATGGAAATAAATCGTCAGCTTCCCTTAGAGACACACACAATGTTATAATCGCAGTTTCATTACACAAAAAGTTGAACGTTTAACAACGCAACCTTTTTCCAACATAAACCTCCTCGTATCCCATCCAAATCAAGCCCGCTCCGATCGCATTCATTCTCCAGCTAATCCCGCGCGCGTCATTCAAAACTTGCAAGATCCCCTCCCGAAAGTAATTATACATATCCTAAGAGCGTATCCGCGGTCGTGTTTTTGCGCGAGCGGCGACCGCATCGCAAGATGGCGTTGACAAAGGTCCGTTTTTAGTGGGAATTCCGCGTCCTAGATCGTCGCCGTTTATCTCCGACGAAGCGGAGGGGAGGGGATCCGAAAGCTCGCGCCGACCGTCTATGATTAATGACCGAGACAAGATAATCACCCATATCTTGTTAGTATAACTTGTAGTCGAGTCGCATTTACATGAATTGAGGTTAGGTTTTGTTGTTTCGCCGCGCGGGATGCTCGAGCTGCTCGAAGGGAGACGGAGTTTTTGTTCGCGGCGAATCGAAGAAGAGGAAGATCTCGTCGCCGGTTAGCGCGTTGGGGTCGTTGATGTCGGATGTAGGTGGAATGCGGGACGTTTGGGTAACGGATCTAATGCGGGGGGATTGAACGTGTCCAACCGTTTCAGCGGACGATTTGGAGTTGTGGTCGTGGGTGGTGCGGAATTGATCGGGTAATTATGCTAAAATGTAACGATTCTGCTTCTAGACTGTGATGTATTGTGTATTAAAAATTGCAGGCGTAAACTGAAAGTTTCGTGGAAATTGTAAGACACCAGGATTTCATATCTCAGGGTGTGTACCACCCAAGAAAAGAAAGCATTTTGGAGGTCTGGTTTTGATAGTGTTAGGTACTCCAACATTAATAATAATACCGCTTTTTTATTACAACATTTGTTTCATCCACAATATATCTGTGAATGTGCAGTGCCTTGCAATAAAATTGGAGAGAGATGCGTTTTGGTTATGTAATTAAGGTCATGGAATGTTAGTTGGCTTAATATCCTGTCAATATTACGTGTCTTCGTAAATCTTCAAATATTAGTTGTTAATTATACATAAATCAAGGGCAAAGAAAATACAGAGAGTGAATAGAGTCAACAAAGAAATTAAGTGTAGAGGCAACACATTGTAGAGGGTAACCATATATAGCTATTTGGGAAGCACAATGACAGACAAAGGAAGAATAGAGAGTTAATACAGGGCGAACAAATTTTTTAGATGAGACAATTCTAGCAAACAGAGATGTTGATATGGTCACAAAAATAAAAAATATATAATACTATAACAATCCCAGTAATGACGTATGCACGTGGAGTTGTCAGTTGGTCTAGACAAAGGTCAGACAACCTTGCAAAAAAACGCAAATTGGTTGAATTGTTACTTGACGTTTATTAGCAATTCTTTTGCAATTCCACTAGCTCTGGAAAATCGAGTAAATTCACAAACATAATTCCTCATCGAACGATGAGTACGAGGGCAAACTTCATGGTCCACCTCTCACCCTTTTAAAGATACATCCTCTTGGAGATTGGGATACGATAGACGGCAAAATTAGCTTTTCACAGACCGCCATAATAATAAACCAAAAAGATGTTGGTTCAAAGGAATTTTCATGCGCCCAATTTATGGATATGAACAGCTCCTTTTTTAAATTTTTAACCAAAACTAAATCGCAATCGATTGCCTTGATTCCGTAACTTCCATTTCATCGAACGAAATATACGATCGTCCCAGAAATCCACATGCATTCGTGCAAACTTCAAAAGAAAACTCAAAAAAGTCAATACGCGATATTCCCGGACCAAATTGAACAAGTAGTGGAATTACTGCGACTCGCGCTACAACACGCCGGATATAAATTGAAAGGCCAGACCCGGTAATTGGCGGCAAACTCACAGACGTTACTAATTAGCATGGATATTACACGTTGACACATGTACTGACCGAACGCCGGAGATTTTCAGAGGCACGTCTACCGTATTACGTCCCCTGCACTATCGCCGAAGCGCGAAATTTTAGATATATATGTTTATTAGGCGAGTTGGCGTTGAGTTTTTCGCTCGGATGCGTCCGGTTGGAAGCCGACTGAGACGGTTTTGTCTCGCCGCGTTGGAGGGAGCGAAATCGAGCTACCTCGCTCGGATGCAGGACGCAGAAAAATGATGGAATTTGCTAATGCAAGTACGGTTTACATATATGCATTGGATCCTGGGAGAAAGGGCTAGAGCGGGGCTTTGATTAGCGCTCCACTTGGAGTTTTTTAATCCGGAGTTATGAAGAGGTTATACTAGGGAGGGCGTTCGCATGGCAATTATAAACGGAAATGGAAAAAAAAATCGAACAGCAAGCTCGTGATTACATATGGCGGTGCACTATTTTCCCTTTTAACTTGAAAAGTAACGTGTAGAATGAAGGTTTTTGAAAGATTTATAATTTTTAATCAAAAACGAAGAAATGTAATACTATACTTCATTCACATTAAGAATGCAGTACCTGGTGCTACGATCTGTGGTTATTTTACACTGGTGAAATTTAACTGTTAAATTGCTGTCAAATGACAACATCGTAAGCGTCAAAATTTGGTTATTAAAATCTTGTACGGTGAACAGAGTTCTTTATATTTTACGTCCAATACTTTATGGTTATATGGTTTGATAAAATAATACCGCAATAACAAAGTAAAAGTGACACCAATTGTAATATAAATGTATTCTTCAGTTGTTTCATTTACTGAAATAGTTGGAGCTTACTTAATTGTATTAAAAAGTGTTGCATGGAGGGTATATCGAAGAGAACATAAATGTCATATGACAAGCATTCAAATAACAATATTGCCATGGATAAACATGAATCGAACATTTCAAAGTATACCTTTGATATGGATGGTTATATACATAGTGTTATGCGTGAAGTGAAACTCCATAAATTTTTAGAGAAAGTTTCAATGGTATGGTTAAGGGTAAGCAACTCAATATTACACACAACAAAGCCAAGCAAGGAAGATTATTGTCGATTATGAAGAATACATAATAGGCTCAACGGGGCTGAATCCGAAAACATCTAACTGTTTCAAAGTACAAGCCAGCACACAACAACATCCTTAATTTTCGTATAGAATCCGGTTATTGTCAATAATTAAATTAGATGAGTTATTCGGTGAAAAAGAAAACAGTACTGCAACTATACATATCTACTCTTTCTAAAAAAATGCTAAGAAATCTCAATGGAATGTATGCAAAATTGCCAAGAATTCCTCTGACTACCTATAGGTGCCTCACCCCTACATTGAAAATGTAACATGTCGAGGTGTTCAATCCTATAGCACATCCAAACTGCTCAATCTCATCTACTGGTATGAATATACAAGTAATTATAACTCTTAACTTGTTCCAAGCCTGTTCCTTCGATGTTGATGTTATTTTTCTTCTTCTACCGCTATTACCATTATATTTGTTTCCATCGTGCTTATCTCCATGTTGACCTTTATTAGTTCTTATTGGTATATTTTCAAGTTTTGCTGCAATGTCTTTTCTGAGTTTGCTGTCAATACCATATCATCTGCAATCATTGGTTTCTGTATGTTAATTACATTGATTTTCCAGTTTCCTACTTTCATATTTTTTCCTTCTATTAATATATAGAATAACAATAGACTTAATACGGATCTACGCTTTCATCCAATTTGTGTTTCGAATTCAGCTGATTCTGTGTTGAAGGTCCTCACTTTATTCCTGTTATTTTTATAATTTGCCTTCATCATCTCTATCATTCCTCTCTCTAGCCCTTTCCTTTCCAGGCTCTGCCGTACATCTTCTCTTTTTACCCTATCAAAAGCTCCTTTAAAACAAATACGTACTTCCTTTCCTTTTTCTGTTAGCTTTTCTCCTAACTGTCTGATTACAAATATTAAATCCTGGATGCTTCCTCCTCTTCTGAATCCATGTTGATTATCTTCTAATGTTGTTGGCAGTTTCTCTCGGAGCCTCTTTTCCTAGTATACTTGTTAACGTTATTTCTTTCTTATTCGAGCATTCTGTTGTGTCACCCTTTGTATATATGGGCATAACTATTCCCGTATTCCATTCCTTAGGTATTATGTTTTGGTGTTTTTATTATGATGATCCTTTAAGAGGTCAAGTAGTTCTTTGTTGCCTTTATCTCCCATATATTTTATCACTTCGTCATTTGTTTTGGAATTCTTTCCATTTGTCCTCTATCCTTATTTCGTTTTTAATCTCTTGTTCAAAGACTCCATTGGTCTTGTATTGGTATTTCTCTCGAATTTCTTCACCTTTTAGTTTACGTCATTTTATTTTTCCTTTTGACTACTCTTTTCCTTTTCTCTTCTTTGATCTTATTTGTGTTTTTGATAATCTGCATCCTGAACAAATACTATTCCATATCTGCTGTATAAAATGAAATAATAAAAATAGTGTCACAAGAGGCTCGGTGGTGTATTGCTAAGAGAACCGACACTTGAATTTGACAAGTCAGGTGTCGCGCGTTCGAACCCAGCGTGTGACGAGTACAGTGGCGGTACTTTTCGGGCGGGTTCGGTATGCTCCCTAGTCACCATTTGCCGTTGGGAAAATAATTAACGGCACTTCACCCTTTACGGCAAGGGGGTGCAGTAACAAGGCCATGGAACACTTTACACTCACTTTCCTACACCTTAAGACTCCTGAGGTTATGATAAGCTAAAAGAGCTTATAACCCCGTTGGATCACTCACCACCAATAAAAAAAATGTGTATGTTCACAAATATGGTGAGAATATCTACGTGTAAGTTTAATACATTTTGCAATAGGACTTGATACATTACAGAAATGACTCAAAATTCAATGTCTGTGAAGAAGATGTGGAAGTTATTGGTTTTACTCCACCTCCCACGTTGTCAGTTGAATCTGTCAATTTTCCCAGAATAGTAATGTTACAGAAATTGCTTTTTAAGAAGGAGAACCGCAAATGATTCACTGGAAATCATATACCCCTGAAACACCGTCACAACACAAAGGCGTCCACGTGGTCCACCTTTCGTACCGAGATATAAACACCCAATACAAAATTACATCTACCTCGACCAGATTATTCTACTTGCGTCACGATTGAGAAATTACCTTCCATTATCCATCTAATTCCACCGACAATACTCTATCTGTTACCCGACAAGATTACAGCGTCCTATATTCTCAGAAAATCCGATACTATCGCCCGCGAGAGCGAAGGTGTATAATTTTTAAACGAAGACGAAATTGAAAGCGCCCTGTCAGAATCTGACGCGTTAACAAAAGGTCGCCGAGACGAAACCCGCTCAGGTGTACCGCAAGTGTCATACGTTTCGATATCGGGACGCAAACGCCTAGCTTGGTCGTGCCGAGGAAGAGATTATGTTAATACGCCCTGGCCGGCGAAGGTTTTGTCGCATTGGCCGCGATCTTATCTCGTGATTCTGTCGCGCTGCGAGACCTGATCTCCTCATATCGCGTGACGTGAGCCGTAATAAGTTGAGCCAATATATTTTTAATTGGGTATTTAGAAACGTATAAGTTGGTATTGGTGTTTGTGATAAACCTGATGGGATAGTAGATGTTCATTCGAACGTGAAAGGAAGTGAAGAGTGTCTATGCATGTATGTGTATCTTGAGAAATCCGATCTAGTACATGTTCACTGACTTATAATCAATATACTTTGCCGTTAAATATTAGGCAGAGTTACAGGTATACAGTATAAGTATTTAAAAAATCTCTGTATATATAAACAAGGAACAACATACAAACTTCGCAAACGCAGTAATCAGCAGGATTTTTATTCATTTACGAGGATGTAGTTTCCTATTTGGTGCTTCTTCTATTTTACAATCTTACACTTACGTTTTCCTATACATCACAACATTTTTCTGGATCAAATACAGTGCAAATTGACCATTGTCCATATCCTTACCCATCCTTACCTATAAAACGTTCTTCGAAATTCTCCAGAACTCGCATTCAAATTCCTAATCCCAACGTGTCAAGAGTATGCAAGCAAGCTGCCATAGGACAATAAATAGAGGAACTATAGATATTGTTTTTGATCTTATTTGTTGTATACGAGGGCGACCTGAAATGTTTCCGGGTTCGACAAGAAGAATACCGTATTTGTGTGGTTTTTTATTTCTATTTTTCGATGTAGTCTCCTCAAAGAGAAATACACTTTTTCAAACGATGCTCATACTCTCTTCAAGCCGCCGGAAAAGTAGGATGTTTATAGGTCTGCAAGATAACCAAAAGCTTTTCCATACCCAAAATTTCGTATAGGATATGGCCAACGCGTTCTTCTGAGATACCTGTTGTCTCTGCTATCTCTTTCAGCCTCAATCGGCGATCGGCTAACACGACATCATGAATCTTGTCGACCATTTGAACGTTGGTAGCGGTTTTTGGGCGTTCACTGCGTCGTTTGTCACTTGTGCTTGTGCGAACACGTTTGAACTCGCTCACCCAGAAGCTGATGGTCGAAAATGATAGAATACATCTGCCATGAACCTTTAGCTAGATATTTCGAATTTCCATGGCCGTTTTCCCAACCATCCAGAAGTATTTTTTCACTGCACCAAATTCGATTTTATCCATTTTTGCGAAACCGCCTGACTTGTTACATGAAAGACACTCTTAAACAACAACTATCGATAGTGGACGTCTGAAAGTTTGACAGTTACCATAAAAGCCGTACGCCATCTCTTGCCGATTCCGGAAACATTTCATGTCTCTCTCGTATATAGAAAACTTGGAATAGTATGTGTACAGTTTGCAATGCGTATGCATGTCATTAATCCGTGCTTCATAAGACACTACAATTTCCATTGTAACAGGCACCACTTTAGTTTGTTGCTTCCAATCCTTTTTTAGCAAATAAATTTCACTAACCTAATTTTTCTTATCTTCTCAACACCACATACCACCACTGAAAAAGGTTCATAAATATATATGACCACAATTTGACAAGAATTGATACAAATTCCGTTTGCAAAACAAATATAAGAATCAGAAATATTTTTAGGAATGATTCTGATTGAAGGTTTTATATATCTCTAGGTTTACTCTTTGACCAAGGAGTCAGCATATAATACAAACAAGTATCGGACACCAAAGATAAAATTGCTGTTTTAAATAGAGCTTCTCATTGTATTGGTGAAATCATTCACGAGAAAGACAAAGTGAGAAGACAAGAAACGCTAAGACACAGATATGTTTCTGCCTACAAGGCGTCATAAGTGTGATATTTTTAGATGTGTTTTAATACGTCACGGTATAATCCAACATGTTTGAAAATAACCATGTTACTCTTTATAATAGAAAAGATACGTACTTGGTCTGTTTGAGAGGAGTGAAACAGCTTTTTCGTGCTGTACAAGTTAAATTCATTCAGGATTGGTCGTTTACATTTTAAAAGCAATTTAATTGTCGTCCAGTTTAATTGGTAATAAAAATACGAAAAACTGCAATTTCGCCTGTGATACGTTAATATATTTTATTACATCGTACCTTCGGAAAACATCGTATACGTACCGAATCGCCCGAAAGCTCTCGAAAAACGAGCTCCTAAATTCCGATCGAAGTACGCTGAAGTAAACCGAACGACCTCTTCGGTCGTCGTGAATAAATGAACGTCGAGGCGTTCGTAAAGTGAGTGGAAAGTTTGAATAATTGATCAAAAGAAGGAGGCTCAAGTGAGACTCTGAATTATTAACCGGACGAACCCTTTCAGCGTTTGTTTAGCGGATTTCAGTCGATTGTATTGAGATTTGTTGATGGCCCTGTGGAGAAAGGAGGACGTTCGTGGAAATGTCGCCGCAACTGCACGATTTGAATCATGAAAGAATGATGTCTTACGCCTCGCAATAGCGGCAAGGTTTTCGCCACGTTATCTATGAAAAATATTATCTTCGAGTTTGTCACTAATGCTTTTTTGTTTAATCAGAGTTTGCAGATAAAATACACACACACACACAAATTTTATAACCGGAGAATACGCACATCATTTAGGGAGGCTAAAACTATTAAAGATTATTTACTTTAAATATTCTCCTTTTTTTTCGTTATTAAAGTTTATCTCTGAATTTTCTCTTCTTCTTTTAAGTAAGCCTTGACAAAATTAATTTTGTAACAGCATATGAAAATAGAATTAACCAAACACCATACGCGAGGTGGCGCATATTAATTCAAATAAAAGGTTTTGTAAACACCTTCCTGAGGTAGCTGGTCAACCTGAAGAAAGTTGCTAAAGGTGTGCTCGCCAAAGTTAGATAATAGAGACACAATTTTCACTTTACGTTTTGTTCTTTTTTCACTTTCCAAGTCTTTATCCTTACGTAGCACACAATTTGGCTGTAATGGCGTCAACCGAGAAACTGTGACCTAGAGGGATATGTGTGCATGCGCGGACTCTATGACAATAATCCTGCGGTGGTGGTAGAACGAAACGGTACTTAGGTTTCCAGACAACCCTCGTATTATTAAAATTAAATGCTTACTTTAGGACCTTATATATGTAAATTTACGTGCAAGCAATGTATCTTAACCATATTGAGCTAAACAGTGTTACATAAACTGAAAAACTGTAAACCATAGATACGATTGTAATCCTTCTCACCACACACACGGTATAAGAATATATACAGCATCCTCCTATACATATAGAAGATGGTGCCGTTCCGGGAAGTAGATAATACGAGGCAACAAAGCCATTTATCTTCGAAGAAAGCGTTCCCATGTATTTCGGGCACGGCACGCACTGCAGCTTACATTTAACTTTCGCGAAAGAATAAAGTAGAAATGATTCCTTTGCAGAGGGGAAAGCGGATGCACGCAGGCGATTGTGGTGGTAGGAACGGGGTCATCGCATGGCTAGACAATCAGTTATGCTTTTCACTGTATTTTCTGTGGCGAACGTGCCTCCAATTTTTATTGGGAAGACATGCAAACGTTCGCTAGAATCCAGCACTAAAATTATGAAAAATTCGTTCTTACTAGGGGCGAGATAGGGTAGAGTTATTTGATTTGATGCGGGGATGTGTGAGTTGTGTCAGGATATAGCTAAAAAATTATCTATGAGGATGTAAGGGGGAATTCTTGAAATTCTATTTGTGCCAGGAATATTTATCTTCGTTCTGAATAGTCTACTAGATTCATTAATTGAAAGTAAGTGTTTAGGGGGTTACTGCAAATATCCTTCTCTACTTTTAGAATATCAAGTATTTTACCATTATGGATGGTTTTTCTACAATCTAATCATCAAAATCTTCAGTTGCATACGCATTTTGACATATTTCAGATGACTTCGATTTTTCGCACAGAACGTAAGAGGTTCCCTTTGAAAATTCGTCGAAATTTAAATATAATAAATAATTTTCTAGGCATTGTAATGTAAACGTGTATTCAATACTTTGCTCTTCCTGTATTAGAAAAAAAAAACAGGATATAGTAAACCGTAATTACCTTATTCAATTGTCTTTTTAATTGTATTCCAATTGTTTTACGCCAGCATAATATAAATTTCTTTCTATAACCGAACGATGTATTTCAAACAGAATTAACAAATCGAAACACAAATGACCCTGTAAATTCTCGTACGGTCGGTCTACCTACTTCATTTTACCCATTAAACCAGTACAACGCGCCTCTTTCATTAACTAGATTTGCACCACTCCAATTTTGAGCGTAGTACAACAGCGTTCAACCGGTAGTTGCAAGCATACTCTAGCTGATCCCCTCTAGGGTCGACTTCCATCCATTCCTCATTTTACAATCGCAAGCTCCATCTAGCGAAGGTGTCGTTTGCGTCGACATGCAACGACTAGAACTTTGAAATCTCCTTTCGTATATCGGAAACGGTTAGAAGCGATTGTTTAGCATCTCGGATAACTACGGATTAAATGTACGCGATGTTCGATTTTCAGTTCGTTTCGAGTTACAGGTGCGAATTAGGATTTGTTTCTGCGATGTTATGTCGCAGGAAATCTGTCTTTTTCGTCCGAATCGATTAGAAGGGGTTTCGGGGAGGATGTAGTTTTGAATCGTGTCGGAAATCGAAGCAAAATCGATTTGCAATAACTAGGTGGTCTCCTATTTAGCGTCGAAACGTATTTATGTGTCTAAATAGGCGTCGGGATTAGAGCATTCTTTTAGATCGGGAATATGCGCAATCTATAGTCGGTATGGATTAGTATTAGAATGTGGAAGAATTATTGTAGTGCTAAAATCTGTTCGCGATAAAAATGAATGCAGCAGAAAAGGAAACGAGAGTATAAAGAAGAGAGCTGGAGTAATATAAATAAAGAAGCATGACAATAAGAGGATAAAAAGGCAAGAAGAAAATTTACGCATTATAAGACTGCTACATTTATCATGTAAACCACTGTGTTGCAGAAGTATCACATTTACTATGCACACCATTGCACAGGCGTTCAAGGCATAACCATATAAGTTGTCACGTTGCGGAATGTAACTGTCTATTTATCAATAGTATGATTGTTTTTACACCGAGAGTTGTTAATTACGATACACAAATTCCATCACGGATGTGTACCTTTCTGAGTTTAAAATCAATCAAATGCTCTATGATCTTTTTGCTTGACCACAATATTCACTTACAAATAAATCTAATTCATTATCAATTTCTGCGTTAGTATTTTAGATTAAAGATAAAAGTGCTAGATTGAAATGAACGTTTCATTTAAAGATAAAAGACTTTTCATTTTCTGTACACATCTACAAGTCAGTATATCATTTCTCATCTCAGAATCAACTCCTTAGTACATACACGATTCCTTCAAAGCCACTAAAATGCTTGGTATACTAGTTGTAGTAAATCTTGCCTGCTACAAAACTACTTTAAAGAAAAAAAAATATCGTACTAGTTTCAGTGAATTAATTTAAATACAAATAAGCTGTTTGCGATGGGAATTATTGCTAATGTAAAGTTAGTATTGGTAAGGTCACAATCCAGATAATCTCACTACCTTATCGTAAATCAACACAGGTTAACAACTTCATATAGTTTGTATAATTAGTTGACTCGAAGAAGGTTTGTTTTAAAGTCAATATTTGGAGGATTTACCAAAAGTTTCCAGACATTTTTTAACTTGCCCTAGTACTTTTGGGACAACCTAAAGATCACAATAACATCACCATGGGGTTTAGATTAATACATTAATAAAAAGAAAATGAACCTAAGTGACTGATAAAGTTACGAAAAGCATTTCTATAATGTAAATCAACAGTGCAGTAGATTGCAGGTAATGGAGAACTGTGAAGCAAATTAGTACGACAAAGAGAAAGAACAAGTTTGAAGAGAACTTGGGGAAATACGAGGTACAAAGAAGTTGTTACAGAGGAAAGTAAATAGGAAGCATTAATACAACTATGAACGAGCTTCTACATAAATTGTACTCGCTGGATTTCGCTGGCGATATTCCAGTTGTTGGATACCATTTCTTCTAGGTAGCAAGACATAACAAATATTTTGGTCAAGATAGTCAGCATTGATTTTGAACGACAAATACATTAGAAAGTGGTGGTGTACCTTCTGAATGCATAATTGTAAATAAACAGGTGAAGCATATTGAAGTCTGCTAACCACAAAATTATAATTTAATACCTTAAACAGAGGTAAATTACTGAGAAACCCATAGACTCGCAAATCTTTTGGGATGGATACGCAATGCGGGAGGTCAAACAAAACGCTCAGATTTTTTTTTACCTTACTATATTTGCTAAAACTTGGAGTTATGTACTGAGTAAGTAGAGTCAATAAAATTAACTTTATTTCGATAAAAAATAAAGCAGCACTATAGTATTTACTTAAGTGAACGACGTTAATCCAGTTTGAAAAAAAGTAGATTATGAGGTCAGCCACCAAAGTAGGCACTGGGCATAATAGACATCAGTAGGTTATTAATGAAAAGCACAAACAGGAATGGTCCTGCATGTGATCCCTGAGGAAGCCTCGATGACGTATAAGCGTCATGGGATTTAGATCTGTTATAAAATACATAGTGACATCTATTTGTTACATAGGGTTTTAATAGTAACGAGGAATTTAAACTAAACTCTGACGAACTCGTCAGAAATATTGTTACATGGTTCATGGATCTTCCGCAAACAAAACCGTGCTGATGGGGTGTAAAGTAGGACCTAATTCTGTGGTACAAACTATTCTAAATTACATTTTTAAATACCTTAGTAAAATTGGATAATATTCAGATAGTTGTGGATCTCTAAACTTACCACAAACTAAACGACTTACTTCACTATAGCTTCCAAAAGAACTTTTAGCTATCTCACTTCAACTAGTTCATTGATAATTAATCAAACAAGGACATATGCACATCTGATGTAGCTACGACTTATGTTACATACTTCTATCTCACCTGTGTAGACGTATGGATCTCACTTTTAGATATAGCGCTTGTCTTCACTTCGGTGAAATAATGATATAACCACAAAGTTTCGTAGTCTTCAGTGTAGGTGTCGTTGTGAATGAGACTTTTAGGTGTGCATTCAACAATCAGTTTGATATGAATATGTTGAAATATTTCAATGTTTTGATTTTTCTCTATTTCCTAAAATGTGAATTAATGATGATTGATAACTTATGATGACATCTTTCTAAGCATTTCGCTGAGGACAGTGTAGGGAAATATTTAATTATCAATTCATCTACGTGAAACGAGAACATAACTGTTGGGTTTAATGTGACATTTTGATGAACTTCAAAGGAATATAAGTTTAAAATGATACGTTAGTTATTGGATGGCCAGAACCCGCTACGCAACACTAGCTGTAACCAGGAATTCAGCTTAATACACGCATTTCAGCTTATACTGATTCATACTATTCTTATAACGATACCATAGAACTACAAAAAGATTATCATACCTTCAAATATTACTCTGATACACTCTTTTTGCCTCTGCTACGACTTCCCTTGAAAAGAAAGCAGCAAATTCAATCAACAGCTAGGAAGCTAATCCGTAAAATACCACTGTAAATATTACCTTGGAAGATTTCCTACCTTATTGGCCGTTATTTAAACTTTATTAAGATCAACTAACTCGATAGGACCATGGAGAACTCCGCAACTCTCAGCTTTTCCGCCGGAATTATAACAGCAGTGAAGTCCCGACTCCACTTCGCGATATACACTTTAGCGAATTCCATTAAAACCTGTTTGCTCAGCAATAATTACTAAACGCTGTCGGCCCGGTACGTTTCGAAAGCTTCCCCTAAATGCATACTTATTACTTACCGAAGAGATGGATCCTGGTAATAGTGGAGAGAGGGGGAATTCAGAAATTTGCCAGTTGAAACTTTCTGTCAGTCTCGGATGTCTGTAAGATAAACATAATTTTAAAATTACCTTCGTGTCAATTATGCGAATTCAAATTCATTATGAAATCATAACATTTTTGGTAAAGTATAGATTTCAAACGGAATGAGGGACAAATGTAGATTAAGAAGATGAATTTTTTTTCATGCTAGATTTTCTAGTTACTCGTTGGAAGTTTAAGAGAAGCAATCTAGAAGGTGCTGCAAATTGAGATTGCTTTTTACCTTTAAAAGTGAATTTACATTTACCTTTTTTGTCTTTATTAGAATAGCCTGTTATTTGACAGATGACAGGCGGCAAGATCTGGTCATATAATATTACGGTTACCACCATATCATTGTCTGCTAGTATATGTAGTAGTATATGGATAGTATAGTACTATCTATACAGATAATTAAAACAAAATAAATTTTGAAACAAAGTTTCTCGCTTAAGCTGCTATCCAACTAAATCATAAAATGGTAAAGTCCTCGATAGCTTTATAAATCTTCCGAAAAGAACATCGTTGACCGAAGATGAAAGGAGGCAACTCGAACGAAGAAGCAAAAAGTTATTAAATCACTTTCAAAACACGAACCGGAACGGTTCTAAGTACGGAACGGCTGCAAACGCGGGCCCATAGTTTATGGAGGTACGACCGGGACGGTATGGGGTAGTTGACTAGCTTCTCGGTTAGAGGCAAGTTACCAACTATAAAGTATTGCGTCAATTCGATACCAGACAAGCACGAGACTTGATTAATGAAGTCCGCTTGAATATTGAAGGGTTAACGACTTCGAGCGGGCGAAAAAAAGAAGACGGATGGTTCGACACAACAGCTTGCGGGGCAGTAGATCTCGACGTCGATGCCTCGTTGCCTCGTCGAGCCCTTTCCTCCGGAAAGGTCTTTTTTCTTTGCATATAAATGAATTGACTTTTTTCCGTGTTTGCTTTTTGCCTCGTGCGGAACGTAAGGAGATGAGAAGGAAGAAGAATCAAGGGTAACAGAGGTCCCAGGACCTCCGGTCGAATATCGCCTGCAGTTAATTCCATCCAACGAATTGGAGGGAGGGACGATGTATTATGCCGCCATATAAAATTTAATATCTGGGTTATGGCATTGAAGAAGTGTATTTTCATTTCTTTCCTTTCTTGTCAAGGAACTTTTATATTAGAGGTTATGATAAACCACTCGCATTTTATGTATGTTATTGGATGACGTTAGATCTGTCGTTTCAACTTCTAACTTATTCAATACTAAATAGAACACGCTGCGCCAATTTGTACACAAAAGCTGGAAGTTATTATTCATCTCGAATACACTCAGCGAAATTGCTGTAGTTCCATACAATTTTGTAGTTCCTCTATAAACATGTATCAAAGGTAATCAGAATAATAATGAAATGGTAGAGATATCATTTTCTCTATATCATTACTCACAAATAAGGGAACTACAGTCTCTGTCCAATTTATTAGGGCCACTTACTAAAATAGCGATTTAGTTAAAATATATAATGAAAAACGCATAAGTTATTCAAAACTGTTTATAGGTATCGTCACAAGTCTAACTAATAGCATAACACATGGGCTGAAAAATCCCGGGCCTAACAAAGAAAACACGTTTTTTTTGGTTCAAAATTAGCTTTATTCATCAACATAATCTCCATCAAGAGCAACGCAATCATTCCAGCGCCGCTCTAACATTTCAATACCACTTTTGTAGAACGATTTACTTTTTGCCTCAAAATAGGTCTCAGTTTCAGCGATAACCTCTTCATTCGTGCGAAATTTCTTACTGGCGAGCATTTTTTTGAGGTCTGCGAACAGCCAGTAATCGCTGGGGGCCAAATTTGGCGAATACGATGGATATGGGAGCAATTCAAAGTTCAATTCATGTAGTTTTGCCATTGTTTTGATTGACTTGTGACACGGTGCGTTGTCTTGATTATACAAAATTTCTTTCTTTGCCATATGCGGTCGTTTCTTTGCAATTTCGGCCTTAAAAACGCTCCAATAACGCCATATAATCACTGTTGATGGTATTTCCTTTCTCAAGATAGTCGATGAATATTACACCACGCACATCCCAAAATACCGAGGCCATAACCTTTCCAGCCGATTGTTGTGCTTTCGGGCGCTTTGGACGAGGTTCACCAGTTGCTGTCCACTCAGATGACGATCGTTTTGATTCCGGAGTGAAGTGATGGATCCATATTTCATCCATTGTCCCATATCGACGCAAAAATTACGGTTTGTTACATTTAAACATGGCCAAACACTGCTCAGAATCATCAACACGTTCTTATTTTCGTTCAACAGTGAGCAAACGCGGCACCTACTTTGAACAGAGCTTTCTCATAGTCAAATGCTCATGCAATATAAAGCCAATACGTTCTTTTGATATCTTTACGATATCAGCTAACTCACGCAACTTCACTTTTCGATCATTCAAAACGATTTTGTGGATTTTTTTTATGTTTTCTGGTGTTACCGCCTCATTTGGACGTCCACTGCGTTCTGCATCATCGGTGTCTCTACGACCACGTCTGAAGTCAGCAAACCAACGTTTTATTGTTGTTTCTGATGGAGCGGAGTCCCCATAACACTTTTCAAGCCATTGCTTCGCTTGAACGGTATTTTTTCCCATCAAGAAGCAGTGTAAAATTAAAACACGAAATTGTTTTTGATCCATTGTTTTGAAAAATAACAAAAGTAGCGCGACTCTTAGCACAATAACTCACAAACTAATGAATAGAATATCATGAAATTTTAACAGCTGTCTTTTGAAAGTTAGTACTAACTGAGAGAAAGGTGACTGCAATAAAACTAGCGTCATCTATGTGTGATATATGGCGATGTATAATCCCGTATGATATCGTAAATGCATTTGCTGATTACTTAAGCAGCGTGTATATCTCTAGCGACAACGATGTTCCTAGAAGCTGCGTGGAAAGTACTTCGTTGGTAGATATCCTCTGTATCACGGAATCGGAAGTTCATACTGCTATCAGAAAGTTGAAAAATACAATGACATCCTTCCTAGTTCGAGATTATGCCTCTATGTTCTTGCAGTCATTAAAGATCATTTTCAATTTCATATTAAGCACAACCGTGTTGCCCAGCTTATGGAAGATGGCGAAGACCCTATATTTAAATCCGGTTCATCGGTGGATATTACAATTATACATATTATCGCCCAATATCGTTATGAATGAACATGGATTCATGGATAACGGATCGCCAGTCACCTACTTAGGATACTTTACACTAGTGGTATCGAATGTTCTGAATGCGCATAGTCAAATACATACTGCGTATACTGACTTATCGATTGAATTCGATCGAATAAACTATGTTGCACTAAAAGCAAAATTAGAATAAGTTTGGCTTTAGCAATAGATTGGAGCAGCTTTCTTCCTCATATCTCCATTACGGGACGCTGTATGTATGTTACAATGGGTTCAAATGAAGGATCTAGACAGCAACGTCGGGAGTACCGCAAGGTTCAAATCTGGGACCACTTCTCTTTAATTTATTCATTAACGATCTGTTAAATGCAACACCTTATATATACCACATTCACATCTATTTCCGTTCAAGAATTAAATCAAGAAGACTGAAAATTTGAAACTTTCGAAGAGGTGTTTCACCCTTCCACAGTAAATTTCAGCACAAGAAAAAAAATTATTTTCAAGTCTTAACATACTTTACTTACCTACCAAGTTTCATTAAAACCTTTTCTTGTAAGTCGAGAATTGCGTGACTAAAAATATTTATTTAACTGCTAACAGGGGGCGATCGCAATTCTGCAAGAGAGTCCCTAATCAAAATTCACGGCGTGAAAATTGGTTTACGAAAGCGTTATTTGCTTAACGGAAAGATAATCGAACATTGTACTACCATCAAAGATTTCGGTGTGCGTTTTGACTCCAGCCTGAACTTCGCATCTCGTATAAGTGATGCAACATCTTCTGCTCTAAAAACATTAGGATTTGAGGCCCAATGTGTTATTACCAAAAATAATGTACAAACATAGTACTTTTCTACATAATTACCGCGAAGATTCGTTTGTTATATCAATGGACGAGTCTTTTAAAACACATTAAAGAAAACCAGATTTTATCTTCTTTTCAAAAATATATTCAGTTTTATCAAGGTAAACTTCTTAATATTTTTACACCTCTTCAAAATGTGTGAGTTATTTGCCTTACCCTGTATTAATACCAATCGACGTCATGGAGTAATTTTAATAAAACATATTAATGAGCGTTTCTTTTCAGTGGCTTATATCGATTTTTTACACAGGTCGTACTCAAAGCTAGAAACCTACCAAAAATAAATGTTTCAATTTACTAATACACGTAATAACTGTTATTTATGTACTGATGGTGTGTTTGTAAATTTTTATGGTATCTATACTTCATTAAAATTCAACGGAATGTAAAGATTCCTAACTATCCTATACACTGTCTACGTTTATTCTGCTTTATAAACTAACAAATCGATAATTTTGTGACACACAGACCGAACTAACAATCGTTTCATGCCGTACTAACCTAAATATTTTTTCACAGGCGAACTTTTTGATTTGTTTGTCTCTAAAAATGAATAATGGGATCACGAAAATTTATTGCGGACAATTTAGTTTCAGCTTTTTTATCTCTACAGGCTCGCACTAGATTAAAAAAAAAACGAGTAAACACGATAACTTTATACAGAGTCCTCGATGTGTTTTTATTGGGTAGACTCAACTTTTTGATGGCTTGTTCCACGGTGTGGGTAAAAAATCGTCGAAAATACATTGATTAATCAAAATGGACACGTAGAAATAAATTTGGAACTAAATTTAATATCAGAGTGCCAGTATTTAAGTGCATTGAAAAAGTGAGTTCAATAAATCGTATTCGTCGACTACGTTTTATTAAAACAACGAAAAAATATATTATATTAATTAATTATGTTTGTTACAACAATGGACTACGTTTATCAATACAATAAATACCCGTTTATTAATATACTTTGTTATATATATCACTACGAATGTACGATACAGCAAGTTGTACATATTTGCCGTAAGCTATATTGAGGCCGCAAGGCACTGAATAAAATCCAAAGATATTTTTTTTTTTCGTAAAAATCGAACGTTTGCATAAATTAAACATTGTATGTGAGACTTATTGCAAATTTTGTTTCAATACACACCATGACTAATTAATTATGCGATAACTTCTACTGTTTTTCACGAAAACTTCCTAATGGAACATACGAGGGTTGTCTTTTAAGTTTTACATGTAGAGCGGGAATAAAACAGTAAACAGCTTTTAAAAACTTTATTGTTTTTTGAAGTATTCTCCACGAAGATTAATACATTTTGCGTGCACTCGAACCAACTAGTTTGTCGGTGTTTGTGTTTTTGAAACCATCAACTGCCCCTTCTAAGGACTGGAATTTTTGACCGCGCAGTCCGTTTTTAATTTTCGGAAAGGTGAAGAAATTGTTGGTATTTAAGTCCGGACTCTACGGAGAATGGTCTGACAATCCAGCGTTTTGTTACGTTAAAAATTCATTTGTTTTGCGTGTTGTGTATGAACTTGCATTCCATTGGTGGAAGCTGATTCGTTGCTTGGTGTTGGTTTTTCCAGCTCAACGATGACTTGCGACAAACAAATAATTGTATACCAATGGCCAGTAACAGTTGCTGCATAACTTGCCTTTGAGACAAATGTTGTAATCATTCTTTTGGAGACATTTTGAGAATGGGTGACTTTTGACGGATTTTCTTCACCTGATCACTCCCACAGATGACTAGCGTTTATTTTCTGGAGATGCACCAGAGTTTGTTGGGAACAGTTCGTGCCTTATTTCGCGGATTAATTTGCCGAATTGTATCGCGGTTTCCAGAAACTTCCAGAAACTTTCTAAAACTTTCCAGAAACTTTTAAGAACTTCCAGAAACTTTCCAAATTTAGGAATTTCACATTCGGACTGGTTCTCGAACTTTCCAGAACTTTCCCGAAACTTTTAAGAATTTCACGTTTGGGTTAGTTCTCAATGCTTCATTAGGGACCACTTGGTACCTAATATATCTGATAGATCTACCAGATATAGCAGAACGGCAGTCTGTTATCTTTGATCGGGTATCTGTTATATCTGATCGGTTACCTGATATGGCGGAACGACAACCAGATATGGACTTCTGTAAACCTCAATACAGTTAGGGAAATTCAGTTTCTGGAGAGTTCTGAAACGCTTCTGGAAACCGCGATACAACTAAGGAAACCGCGAATAATTCCCAGCAAGTTCTGGTGCGCCCTCTTCACCTCCAAACCAAAAGCTCTCCACATTGTCACTAAAGGAACCTGGTTCTCAGGCCTCAGGTGGCGAATGTCGCCCTGCGTTGTGATCGCGCGGACCTGGAGGATATAAACGAAGTTCTCGGACACCTGTAACCTTGAATTAATTTTTTTACACGCAATCCTGCATGCATAGTTTTTTGAATTGAGGTCTTTGAAAACCCAATAATATCGACGTTTTACTGAATGCTGTTTTTAGTGCACCTGCTCTTGAATCGTCACTAAGACTACTCCATCTACTTTTGAATTCGGGAAATTGTTGACTGATGTGCTTGATTGGCGAAAACAAAAAACCAACTCAGAGAGGCATTTTTATTGCGGTAACTATCTTCGAAAGTTATAAAAAATGATTGCACAAGAATGTTCTCAGTTTAACTTAATTTTTCAACTAACTTTGAACAATGGCAGTTTGTTATAGCTACAACACTATAAGTATCGTACTAGAACTTTGGATTTAGATAAAGATGGAGGTTAGCTTCTAGATATTTGATTAGTGGCGCCCTCTATGTTTAAATATGCGAGACTTAAAAGACATCTTTCGTATTACTCTTTTTTTAACTATATAGCGATTGAGGAATTCCACTGAACAGAAACAAATATTATCCAAGTACGCCTACTACTAGAAGGTTTCCATTGAGTAAAATTACTACACGTATTGGAATATCTTTACAAGAAAAAACATCTTCGATTTCATTAATTTTATTCCACAGCTTCCGATCCCCCTGTATATATCTGTCTTATATCTAAGCAATTTTATACTTCAACTGGATATCTGCGTTAAATAATAAACGTCATACAGTAATATAATTTACGTCAAATGCCATCTCCGTTCATAGACTTTCCCCACCACCATAACATATAGAAACTTGTACGAGGCCATAGGGACTTCTTCGGCAGACAAGCAATATTTGTGACTTTGCTCGGTGTTAACTCGCAGTGACGTTAACGCGAAGGAAATAGTTCGAAAATGCCCGCGTAGCGTCCCATAACCTGCAAGGAACTATTTCCCAAAGGTGTTTCGCACGTCAAAAGTGCATGTTGTCGGGTTTTCGTGCACTGACGTTACTTGAACGATGCGGAAATCCTTGGTGAGGTGAAAAGTTGGCACGGACCGAAGCTAACTAGTCTCTCAGTCGGGCGAAACTATTAAATGTGGGGAATTAAGTAAGTTTGCAGACGCTGACGTGTTACATCTGCCTGTTTTTCGCGTTACGATGGTTGAGTTTCGATATCGATTTTTGATTGATATTGGCAGCACGTTAATTTTCTGAAGTATGTATGTACCAAAAATGGTGAAAACTCCTCAGAAAATTGGTGTTGTTTGGCAAAGGTTCTACACTGAGGATCACTACATTTTTTTATTCCAGATTATTAGCTTCTCGGACGCGTAAGACATTCTTAATCCAAAGAGATCAACGGCGAGACGCACCAACCCTTAAGAAGCAGCAGACATTAGGGAACATGCGTATTTTTTATTTCTTTTATTGTATTATATTTGAGATTAAAATTGTAATGTAATAAAATATTTAAGTAAGCATTTATTTATTCTGAACTGCGTCTGTGGGGTTAGGAGATAATATGTATATACTCGCATCTAAGTTATATAATGTGGAGGCTAGGCCTTCATTATCTATATCACCAGGCTGAGATTAGTATAGATACAGTTAACTAGATTTGTGTTCGTTATGTATTCATCTGGTCTAGTGCCTCTAGCAGAGCACCGGAGTTTTTCTTTCGAAATAAAGAGTGTTAGCTTTTTCTAGTAAGAACCTATAATTGGTTTCGTTTGGTTTTTTTTGATTTTCCACCATACAAGAGTCTTCAGTTCCCCTTACGAAAATGGATTACTCCAGCTGCAAATCTAGTGACACTGACGCAGTTTGTTCGTCATGGGATGGATAACCAACGCCAAATATATGTGATATACACAGATATTAGTCGAGCAATACCCCTTTTGCATAAAGTTCTCCTCTATGTCAACTTCTGTATTTTGGCCAAAAGTTATTATTGCATCTGTGGTACATCTTAAAATATTCGTTCTCTTCATTCACCAGGAAGTCAGAAGAACAACAGAAAACCTCAACATTGAAAGAAAACAGCTCCAGGATTCGAACCAGGAACTCCGAGACTGATTATTTTATTTTATTAGAAGCAAATGGTTTACTTAGAATTAATACGAAAAAAGCACTTGCTTAGATGATGCGAACATGCCAAGATTCAGAACGGCCAACTTTATCGTAACTTTACCGATAGAACGTCTCAAGTTCTACGATATCTCTCCACCTAAACCTATACAAAGCGATCTCCCTTCAATGGAGGCGAAGATCCGGCGACTAATAGACAAGGTGACGTCGGCAGGAGCTTTCTCGCGATGTAATCGCAACGACCTTTGAAGGTGCGAGTGCGTGCCGTAGCAACGCACCTAATTCTAATCATTATCGAAGTTATAAGCCGAAAGGTAAGTTTCGGAAAGGGCGGGTGTCGTGCAAATTGCACCCTTCCCTCGCACGCTCCTAACCGATTCGGAGTAGACTAGAGCCGCTTTTAGCTCTCAACATCCCGACACTCCTATTACGTGAAACGTAGCTATGACGATGCGATATTACGAGGCTACGGGCGCGCCAACTTTCCGATGGTATCTAAGAAATTGCGAGTGTTTGCTTTTGTAAGATGTGCTCGAATTTTAGTTGGGCGCTACGATTATCTATAGAAGTACGTGTCTGGAGGAATATGATTCCTCGCATTGACGCGAGTCGGAAAGTTTTTGCAGCGCTAACGCGCGGCATTAATTGCGGGGTATATTGCGATAGAATTTAAGCGTCTGGAAAGTTGAACTTTTGAATTTAATTGAACGGGATTCTCGGATTCTGTAAAGTCGTATTACGCTTTCGATAGCCTTACATTGTGTATCTTGGTGATGGTTTGTCTAAGGGAAGAAAGTTATACTTACTGTTAGTATTTCTTCAACTAGAATTTAGTACCTCTTTTAGTTAAAAAGAAGAATAGCGTAATGTTGTAACGAAAGAATTTCTAAGCCATAGGAAATTTTCTTACATTGAAATAATTTTTCCTTGTTTTGATTTATTCACGAGAAGAGAATATTCCATTCATTATGGGGGATCTACTCAGTCGGTATAGTTTACTTAACCTCATATGGTTTATATGTAATATTACACCAGTATTGGATTATTTACTTTGTTAATGACTTTAATTTTTGTCTATTTCACTTATTTTTTATTAATTCATATTTTGACGATTTCCCTGAACTGATATTACATTTATTTCATTACTTTTTTTTGTATATTTTTGTCAGTATTATAAGCTGAGGATTGTATATACTATGTTGTCCTGTTATTGGAGTTTGGACATTATTATTATTATTATTATCATTTCCATATAATAATTTGTGACAGTGATAACACGAATCATTTATATATATACAACAACAAAAGTGGACCTAAGTTACTCCCTTGAGGAACTCCACACGTTGGCGTGAAGTAATTAGATTCAAAGCCCACAAACGTCACGAAAGTAAAGACGATGATTTAATATTATCCAATTTATTAATAAGCAGAGTGTGATCGATTCGATAACAAGCCATTGCAAAGTATATATACAACATCTAGCTGTGTGTGCATCTACACTAGGGTGACAGAATAAAATAGTCTATTCTCGTTATATATACAAAATATTTTAAAATTTTTAAATTAGACTAATATTTTGTCGATCCACCTTTACTTGCGTGAAGTGCTGCGAGTCGTCGTGGCATAGAATCTATTACATGATTAATGGTGTCTTCTGGAATATTTAACCACTCTTCTGTAACAGCTGCCTCGAGTTCTTCCTTACTGTTGGGTTTTCGGGGTCGTTTCGCCATATTTGTCTGGATTGTGTGCCAAACATTCTCTATCGGATTCATGTCTGGTGATTGGCCTGGCCATGGTAAAATCCGAATCCCCTGTTCCTCTTTCCATGTGGTTGTTGTTCTTGCTTTGAGACAGGGTGCTCCATCCTCCATAAAAGTGGCGTCTACTTTAGATAAAATGGCGTTGTCGAATATCGGTAGTAGTCCTTCTCTTAATATTTAGATATATTTTGCCGCATTTATATTTCCGTCGCAGATTACTAATTGCAATCTTCCAGTATACCATATCGCGCCCCACATCATGATGTTCACACCGCCGTATTTCACCGTCTGATGCAAAAATTTGTCGTCCAGTTGCTGTGACGAACGTCTCCATACCCACGTACGACCACTATCAATGAATTGGCAGTATCTGCCTTCGTCTGAAAAAATGACAGACCGCCAAAATTCTTCGGACTTCGTTCGCATTTCGATTGCCTAAGCCCTTCGGCGCCGTTTTTGAAACGCCGTAAGGAGAGGTTCTTTCTTTGCCGCCCTTTTATACATCCCCACACTGTGGAGGTATTGCAGAACGGTGCCCTGACTTTTCTGTGAAGTTGCCGCAAGCTCAGCAGTACTTTTTCGCGGTTCTCTTAACACTTTGCGCACAAGCATCCTTTTACTTCTTTCAGAAGGTCCGGCACGACCTGGTCTCGGCTCCACTGTTGTTTTTTCCTTGCGTTTAAATTGTGTAATCACACGATTAACTGTGGACAACAGAATATTTAAAAATTTACTTATTTCACGTTGCGAAGCGACGCGTTCACTCTGGCCAACGATGCGACCCCGGGTGAAGTCGCTAATATCACTCGAACCTTGTAAGCGGGGCATAGTTGTAACGATACTAAACTATGACGAATTCCTTCCAATACATCTACCCCTACCCTAATGACAAGAGAAAGTTCTTAATTCGTTCTTAGAATTTAGCTGTTTACATATTTATACCACTTTACCTGGTGTCTATTTTATTCTGCTACCCCAGTGTACTTCGTACTTAAAACATAAACTCAAGGAATTTGTAAGCCAATAAGAACTGCGCATGTAGTGCGTATAGTACCCCTCGTAATACATCTAAACGTATTGACTTTACATACAACCCCCACGTCGCAGACAACTTCGAGGGATATTGAAACTTGTAACAAGTTACAACTAAGTTTTCGAATTAAATTCCTCGCGTATACCAATCAAATATCGTCCCGAAGTCGGCGTTGAAGTTTGAATGAAGTGTTCCGACACGATGTATATACATATATCTACATATATACATATGTAGATATAAATAATTGGTCCACGTTACCAACGACTTTTATTTTAACAAAGAGATTAACGCTAAAGTCTATTCGATGGAAAATCAATAGGCATTTCCCGTCGGAAAGCAATATTTCACGCGGAAACTAGATTGAAAGCTCTGTTTGTATATTTGTGAATGCGTAGATTGTATTCAACATGTTTGAAGTTCTATGGTGTATAACTGATGCGTATGTTTCAGTTCTGCCATTTTAATTAAAGAGAAGCACTCGAGTTCTGTTTACTTTAAATTTTCCTATACAATGTGCTAGCTCTCGTCAATTGAGTTATTGGATGTACTATCCATGTATAAGTTATGCACTATCGCTCATAACAGTAAGGTCACCTACGGAAAATCAAAGCAAAATTTTAAATAACCAATATCACGGTGATTTACCTAAATTTTCATTTAGAATATGTTTTAACGTACATTGATTGATGAAAGCAGGTTTTCAGTTTATATCTATTTAAATAAATTTGGCAATTTTTTATGCACTTGAAAATTACATGTAACGTTACACACAATAATTACGATAAACTTTATTTGCTCAAACAGATTCAAGAAAATATCCAATAACTGGACAAAATACAGAAATTATAACATAAGAATAAAGAAAACAATTTACTTTTACCTTTACATTCTCTAACATCCAAAATAGTGAACAAACACAAATAATATTATTCTACGTGCAGTACGGATAAAAGTAAAAAAACTTTAATGAAGAGAAAATATAGTATTACGAAAAAAAAACACGATCACTATATATTCAGTTAGCATTCTTAGACATACGCATTAATAATGCTTTTAGAAAAATATTAACGCACGCATTAGGAATGTAAAATACATCAGTCAATGTAGTATTTGTGCTACTAATTGTAGTAGGATACATAAAGTAAATTTGTCAAAGCAAGGAAGAAATATTAATCTGTTTCTTGATTAATTTTATAAGAAATTTCCAGCTTGCCACATATCTATGCTCTCATAGTAAGTTCTCGAAGTAAATTAATATAATTCGTATCTATGGGAGAATAAATGCCAACAGATTTATGTATATTTGGATTGAATTCCTTTCAATAAATAATTAAGGGTAATGGTAGTACGGATACCAAAGAATTGATCCATATTCCAGTCTGGAACGGGAGTAATAACTAGATTTTAAGCTATTATTGTCGGAAAAGTTCCTGCAGATTCTGAAGTGACTTAGATGCCATAGAACCCAAGACGTTAATATATGAAGAAAAAGGCAGCTGTGAACCGAATAAAACGCCGCAAATGTCGTAATGAAACATTTATCGATAGAGCACCAGCCACTAATAACTGTAACATTTTTCTGCAGACACAGAGAACAGAAGCGGACCTAAATTGGAACCTTGAGGTACACCGCTGGATGTAACGAAGGTATGAGATACAAATCCATTGTAATGCACATAATATGGCTGTGTCATAGAGGCATGAATGAATTAGAGTAACAGCATTGGGGCAGAAGCCAATATTAGCAAGTTTAAGTGATGGGATGAATTAAATAATATCAACATTTTCACCGAAATAGTAATAGTCTCAACGAACCCATAAGGCTATATTGGTTGATGGATAGGTATGATTTAATGCAATTAAATAAAAAAGATGCTCAAAAACTTTAGCACAATTAGAAAGAGCACTAATCGTTTTGTGATTATAGACATCGCCTTTGACACCTCCTACAAACACTGGTGTGATTCTGTTGAATTTCTAAAAGGATGGAAAAATATATGTACAAATAGTTAAGTTGAAGCTAAAGCAAAGAGGTTCGCAGAATAAGCGTAGTCGTGGTAATGTAAGGAAAGCTCGGAATTGAGTCTTGTCTACATACTATACTTGTTTCCAGTGTATTTATAGCTCGCAAAATCTCTTGAATATCAAGGGATTTAACTTCGAAGGAGTAATTACTAAAATCTAAATACATTCGAGAATACGTCCGCAAAGCTTGAGCGTCATCAAGAAGTTTATCGAAGACTGTATTGTTAATCTTCTAACATCTAGAAATTTTGGGGAAGAACCATTTAGTGTTTACCAATTTCTAGAATAATTTAGAGAGGGTGGGAATACATTTCTCAATATTTCTATAACACTCACTGTAAGTTGTTTTAATCTGTGTTTTGACCGAACGCGTTCAATGTGAAAATTCCAGTCCTAATGTAGACGATTCTTTTTTTCCATTTATTTTAATTATTTCCAGGCTATCGGCATTGTACACGTGAGATCGAAAAGGCGTATGGTACAAAGCACTTGATGACAAAATGTTGAAGCAAAAACATCGACATTACAATATTTTTCAATATAGACCAGTCAACATTCAGAAACATTATCATAAAGTAAAAGGTCAGAATTCTTACAGTTAAATCTTAAGATTATTGTTAGACGGAATGTTATATATAACTGAACTTGTATTTTTACAACACCGTAATATTACAGCTTTGACCATCTAAATCTACTGTAAATTTACAGTGATTAATTTTTAATGAACTGTAGGCAATAACCTGTAAAGGTTACAAAAGTAGAATGCACTTCTTTGCGTGGACGAACAAACACTTAAACGAAGAACAGCAATTTTTGAAGTTATATGCTTATAGGAGGATAAAGATCAGGACTATTTGAAGCTGTATTGATATTAATAATCTTAAGTGACATATATTTCAAATATTTCTTAATATTACTTTAGAACTACTAGTAAAACAAGATTCTTTTATAGTTAAGCACTATACAGGGCGCCCGTGAAATAGAATAAAAAAGTATTAACAATGAAGAAGCCTAATTTTATTAGGTTTAAGTCCAAAAGATTTTGCGAAAATTCCTTCACAGACGCGGAGAAATAAACGATGTAAAAGATATTTAAAATAATTGTTTTATTATGTTTTATATAATTACACCTCTTTTCAGTACTTTTTTATTTTAGTTCAAAGATATCCTGTATGTATAAATCATTTTTTTAATGAAATATCTGCTTGTGTAGTTTTATATTTGATTTACAAAAGGAAGATGGGAAAATGTTTACAAAACACCTCCAGATAAGTTGGTGTATTAATTACCGTTTAGAAACTAATTGACTTAACAGAACTTTCGATACACTGTTTAAACTTATAGGAATGTACAGACTATAAAGGTTTTCTTATTGTAGTACATTCAGATGCAATAGAAAACACATTCATTGCATCAATAATATCATTTTGAATCTTTTAGAAGGTCATTAGGATAAAGAAGGACCAATTGTGATTCTAATGCAGTAGAACCATGTGACACAAGCATGCGTTACATACCATTAAAAACAAATTCAATTAACCCCAGATTTTTCAAGCCTATTTAGAATACTTTCTGAACCACCGTGTCAAAGGCTACGACGTACTTGTACAGACTTCCGTAAAGTCCTAGTTCATTTGTACCCGGAGAATTACAATCGTAATAATAAGAGGACGTGAACTCTACTCCACAAAACCGAGTACATTTTCCGCATAAGAGATCAACAGACTCAATACCCCAGGCGAATTTAATTACGACCAACCTAATTGCATTAAAGGTACCTATCGTCGATCTAATGCCCGTAAAAGGTGTGTGCACCTGCAATCATACTAAAAGCAGCTATTTCGCGTATTATTTTTCAGGCTAGCGGGGCGTAGTGCTACCGTATTGCAGTGCTGAGGCGATACGGGGGGTGGTGGCGGTGGGATTAATTTAATCAAAAATTCTACAACTAACCCTTTCCCACCGGATACATTTCGGACCGTACACATATCGAGTTACTTTTAATTAGGGAGTATATGAATGGAGGACGCGACGGGGCGCGGTTTGACGACATGCTAGAGTAACTTGCGTAAATATGCATTTAGTACAACCGTCAGTTGAAGGAAACTCGGTTGTAGCAGACGATTTAATTGGATTATGCACGTATTGCATTGAAATTGATGCTTTAGCAGGAAATGAGTGTCGGGATAATTAATATTGGATAACATATTCATTGAAAATGTATCGCTAATTGAGTTTGATTAATTTTGTAGTTGTTGGTAGCGCAAGTAATAGCATTAATATATTAAGATAAAGAGTAATGGTCCTAATATGGAGTCTTGAAGAATTCCTGATTCCTTTTTTGCAACTCATTGGCTCAATTTCTAAATTTATCAGCGCCACCTATAATGTCGGACATAATTCACAACAAAATGATTGCCGATTCGAAATGTAGATGGGAGTAGTGTTTCTTTCGAATGACTTCTGTCAATGTAACAATTATCCAACTTTTCATGGTGAAATGCTTAATATTCTAAAATTAGAGAAGGATTTCGTAAAAGTCATTACACTTTCAAATGTTTTCAAATCTTTAGAAACGAATTCCATACAGATTAGTTCTCTCGTCTCAATTTTTAGTATTAAAATCGTATTCGGTATTTTTGGATATCATTGGGTAAGTCTTGAACCAAATCTAAAATAAGCGACATTTTTATGAGTTTTCAAATGCAATGGGAATGAAGCGGCATTCCCTATGTTACTTGCTTGCAAAAGAATTGCAAAATGTACTAGCAATTAAATTTTAGAGGTGGTGTTGAGGGCATTGAATAAATTTCAAGTTTCAACACCCCCAACTTTTAATGTTTGTGAGTGACGGTGCCGCTAACATGTTTTCCTTAGCCCAATTCCTTAAGGAAGAGAGTGGTAATCTGTTACATGTAACATGTGAAATCCATACTTTAAACCTTGGGGCGCAATTGGCCCTTAAATATTATCTACCAGTAATTGCTTTAATAGCTCATACGAAGGCAGTATTTCTAAAGTCCCCAAAATGTACAAAAAGATTTCACGAACTGTGTCCTAAAGTGCCTGAATCACCACAGCCGATTGGGAACACTGTTAAAAGCTGCATTTTACTAGTGCGAACATTTTGATAATGTAAATAAGGTAGTTTTACAATTCAATCCGAGACACGCCAAAGCTATCAAGAAAAGCCAAAAAATGTTTCAAGACAGTCAGGTAAAATGTCACTTAGAGAGTATCCGCAAGAACTACTATGGATTAGTGGAGGGAATTGAAAAATTGCAAAATTATTCGATGTCGTTTGTGGATGCCGTTTAAATTGTGGATGACGTTGACTCACGCCTGTATATGGAGGAAGGTGAAAGAATTAAAGCCTAAGACGAAAATTTGAAAGTGTTATTGTGAAGGATTCAAATTTGCGAGGGTGCGCTGGAAGATCCATTGAGTTGTCACAAGGATTACTTTAAATTTGCAAATATAACACTCATGAAGGTTACGATCATAAATTATGCGAGGACGTAAACGTTACTGAATACTCGCCTCGGGCCCTCCACGTTGTTATCCGCACTGCACTGTAACTTTCCCCGCTTTGCCGAGACTATCTGTTATACATACACATTTTTACTATATTTACTAGCTTACGTATATCTTCATAATAGATCATAATTTGCTTCTGTTAACCTTTATTTACTAAATGTAACTTATGAAATAGTTTTCTGAAAACTGAATTTTCATCGGGCGTCATTTGTATAGTAACCCTCACGAGCGACATGACACATTCGGATAGGATTCGCAATTGGAATAAATTACCTAATTATACCGCTACAACGAACACATTCTAGCCTTCGCAGGAGGAACGAGTTCACATCTAGACTGCAAGATGCGTCAACCAACCGTGCACAGCGAGGAAGAGAACTCCTTGCTTCTTCGTACTGCCGTTACTGCAGCAGCAGCATCACCACTTTCATATCCTCCTTTATTGATGACAGGAGCGTGTTCTCCAATTTCAATCACGTCTAACAATATTATCCCGAGCGGCGGCGTCTCAAGAATGTCTACCGCTTCGACATTCCTTTCGGAGATATATTCAGCTGCGGATCTCTATACAGTCGCGTCAAAGGTAATAGAGCCGAAACGCAATATCGTGAAGATAATGAATCTTAAGCTGGTAAATACTTTACTGGGGGAGGTTTACATATTCTCTCCGGAAGCTGTTTAATATGCCCTCGGGTAAATTACGAGGGTGATCTGAAATGTTTCCGGAATCGGCAAGAGAAGGCGTACGAAGGTTGAATGATTCATTGGTCGGCAAAGACAACCTTTTTATGGCAACTGTCAAAATTTCAGAAGTCTACTGTCAATGGTTGTTGTTTAATGGTGTTTTGTGTAGCAAGTCAGGCGGTTTCGCGAAAGTGGATAAAATCGAATTTCGTGCAGTGATAAAACACTTCTGGATATCTGGGTAAACGGCCACGGAAATTCGAAATATTTTGCTAGAGGTTCACGGCGGATGTACTCCATCATTTTCGACCATCAGCTTCTGGGTGAGCGAGTTCAAACGTGAGATTCATGATGTCGTGTTAGCTGATCGCCGAATGAAACTGAAAGAGATAGCAGGAGCATGTCAGAAGAACGAGTTCGCCATATCCTACACGAAATTTCGGGTTATTCTCTCATCCTTCATATTCACCGGACCTGGCGCCCACCGACTTTTTCCTATACCCACACCTGAAAAAATCACTGGGAGGAAGTCGCTACAGATGGCTATTTTGCAGACTTCGGAACACTACTTTTCCGACGGCTTTTAGGCTTAAAGAAACTGGAGCACCGTTTGAAAAAATGTATTGACCTTCGAAGAGACTACATCGCAAAATAAAAATAAAAAACCTACACGAACACCGTGTTTTCCTTGTCGATTCCGGAAACATCTTAGGTCGCCCCCGTATACCTGGATAACACCCTTCACAACAATGTTGGTTGTCACGCATTCCTCCAATCACTATATTTTGCACTTTTCACTTCCACAGGTCGCATTAGGCAGATAGATTATATTTGCATTTCGCAAAAACGAATACTCTATTAAAATTATCCATGTACGCAATGACCTATAATGATAATAGAATATATACGGTAGTCAACGACACGTTCGTTTAGTGAACTCAAAAATGTAATAAATAATAATTTGAATTTATATGTGTGGCTTCTATTTCAGTTATATTATTTCTATATACATGCATCCGTATTTTTAATTTAATGTAGAGGTAACTTGTGTTTCATTGTGCTCGTTGAGCAATTATATTTTGCCAGCAATTGGAATTTAATAACTCTGTTGAACAAACGAATATATTATTGTTATATTAGTCTTATCTTTTTCGATCGTGTTTCTTTATATATTTTGGAATCAACATTATTATTTGCGTCGGCAACTTCTTGTAAGCTTGCACCGTTTTCGCACCCTTTTCCGTATGACCGAAAATAGTGCTCCACAATAAAAACTTTTTCTGCAATTATTGCGTCTGTGGTTGCTGCGTGGTTACGTTGTAACCAAGTTCGGAAAGCACTCGGTATGTTTCAGTACATGACACACATGTGACACATGCGCATTTACTGTTTATTTTGCCGCAAACTGTACTATTTTTAAATAATAAGATTGTAGCATTTATTCTAATATAAATAGGGAAGTAACTTGCTCCTATTATGTTTAGCAAATTTCACGAAAACATCATCAGAAACGATTCAAACCAGCAAGTTATAATTCTTCCTCCAAATCTCTTTACATTACAAAAGAATTGATTTTTTTTTGTGTTCCAAACATAACACCACGCTGCGTCTTTCCTTTCATTAACAACCTCCAGCAGCTTCTGGCGTGCTACTCACATTATCGACTCTAATTACACAAAAAACTAACACCTCGCGCGTCTGGAAACCGACCGTTCGACGGGAAACCAAAAAAAAAACGAAATATCCGAGTTACATGCATCTGTCACTCATCTAATTCTCGTTAAATTTTCCGATTTTGTACGGAAGCGGGCAATTTTCGTATTATATCTAGTGTATACTTCGCTGTATGGTGCCACCGCTGACGGGTGTTTCATTCGTAAGAAGCATAAAACCAACGCGTCATTACGTTGTTTGATTCAATCTGTTTTTTTAAGTAGCAGTCGTTCTGCTCCCATTTAAGCTCGAACGTGGTGAAATAATTAGGCTAGTAGTTGGGTCGCTAAATCACCGCTCTGCCTTCTTGTTTGTTACGTTTTTTTTCCCCTTTCATCGGCCAATTACTGCACGTAAATTGTATCCAATCTGAGATGAAGAGAATTCGACTGTTTTATCGCAGGAAAAAAACTAACTTATCTATAATAGCATTTCATTTAAATTTGTTGAATGTTTAAGAGCGAATTTCTGAATACCAAAGCATGTTGATCTACACAATTTCAACTGACAATTTATCCATTTAAACCGAATAATTGAATTTCTCGTTTTCTAGAATTATTCCGTAACAGAATTATTTATGTATTCTAGCTTATCAAATAAATTACGTATATTCTTTTACGTTCCATAGTACTCCTACTATCACACAACAGCTCGGAGGTAACTAGGATGTAGACTCCACATCAACAAAGCCTGCACCAACAACACAATCAAGCTAAAATAGTAAGTAATAACATTTATTAACACATGGGCTGAAAACTCCCGGGCCTAACAAAGAAAACACGGTTTTTTCGGTTCAAAGTTAGCTTTATTCATCAGCGTAATCTCCATCAAGAGCAACGCAATCATTCCAGCGCCGCTCTAACATTTCAATACCACTTTTGTAGAACGATTTATCTTTTGCCTCAAAATAGGCCTCAGTTTCAGCGATAACCTCTTCATTCGTGCGAAATTTCTTACCGGCGAGCATTTTTTTTGAGGTCTGCGAACAGTCAGTAGTCGCTAGGAGCCAAATCTGGCGAATACGGTGGATGTGGGAGCAATTCGAAGTTCAATTCGTGTAGTTTTGCCATTGCTTTGATTGACTTGTGATACGGTGCGTTGTCTTGTTGAAACAAAATTTTTTTCTTTGCCATATGCGGTGGTTTCTTTGCAATTTCGGCCTTCAAACGCTCCAATAACGCTATATAATATTCACTGCTGATGGTATTTCCTTTCTTAAGATAGTCGATGAATATTACATCATGCACATCCCAAAATACCGAGGCCATAACCTTTCCAGCCGATTGTTGTGCTTTCGGGCGCTTTGGACGAGATTCACCAGTTGCTGTCCACTCAGATGACGATCGTTTTGATTCCAAAGTGAAGTGATGGATCCATGTTTCATCCATTGTCACATATCGACGCAAAAGTTCCGGTTTGTTACGTTTAAACATGGCCAAACACTACTCAGAATCATCAACACGCTCTTGTTTTTGGTCAACAGTGAGCAAACGCGGCACCTGCTTTGAACAGAGCTTTCTCATAGTCAAATGCTCATGCAATATAAAGCCAATACGTGCTTTTGATATCTTTACGATGTCAGCTAACTCACGCAACTTCACTTTTCGATCATTCCAAACGATTCTGTGGATTTTTTTGATGTTTTCTGGTGTTACCGCCTCATTTGGACGTCCACTGCGTTCTGCATCATCGGTCTCTCTACGACCACGTTTGAAATCAGCAAACCAACGTTTTACTGTTGTTTCTGATGGAGCGGAGTCCCCATAACACTTTTCAAGCCATAGCTTCGCTTGAGCGGTATTTTTTCCCATCAAGAAGCAGTGTAAAATTAAAACACGAAATTGTTTTTGATCCATTTTGAAAATAACAAAAGTAGCGTGACTCTTAGCACAATAACTCACAAAGGTTAGTACTAACTGAGAGAAAGGTGACTGCAATAAAACTAGCGTCATCTATGTGTTAGGCCCGGGACTTTTCAGCCCACTTTTAACACATCTTTACTTCTCAACAATAGTAAATTTCGAAAGAACACAAAGCGCAATGATATGGTACTAAACAAAGAAACCTCGGACCATAAAATTCAATAAAGAAATTGACAATATTTCATCAAAACTCCAAGAAAAACTCACTAACTGGTTGGGTACCTTTATAACTAAGGTATAGTTAAAATAAATTTTTATTTCTAACAGTTCACTAATGGGATGTATACCAATAAAATGTACTGATAGTGTGTATACATATGAGGATTGTTTCTATCTACTCTCGATATGTGTAATAGATAACACCGTCCAACAAAATATTTTTTTTGATCGTGGTGCCTGTGAAATACGAACTGGTTTAGAATATTTCCGATGTGCTGGTTCCTAAAATAACTGGCATTTCTTCCTAACAGCTCTAGTTTAAGAGAGACACAACAGTGAAATTTATTAATCATACATATAAATTTCACCGTTAATTAATTAGTTGAACAGCTGATTTCGAATTTTCACACACTCAGATCTAAGATAAGCATCAAGGTTCATTACCTTCACAGCCCCCTGGATCGTTTTCCGGAAAGCTTAGGTGATGTCGGTAAGGAACAGGATTTCAAAAAAACTTGAGCATTATGGAGGAAAGGTGCCAAGGAAGATGATGACCGATTACTGCTGGAATCTTCAACTAGACTGTTCTGGTAAACCTCACGCAAGGCAAAGGAGGAAATTTTTAACCGATGATTTTAAGTTATATGTACATATTTTTCTGTTAAGTAAACACCTCCTACTCATTTCTTTTATCTTAAGTCATTAATTATTAATTTTGGCGATTTTTTCCTAAATGCGACAGAAAGAGTGTATTTCGAAAACTAGATCTGATAGAACAAATCTACGGCATTTTTGAATTAGGCTCCCCAAAATTGCTAAGTTACACTTAACAAATCCGTCACTTCAACATGTGTGTTGGCCATTGTAGTTCGTAATTCGGGAAATTAGGAAAGAATATAAGTATCCAAATACTTATGGACAATAGTATATATGAGCCAGCGTTTTATTTTCAACCACTTTACTCGTTAATAAAAAATAAAGACTAAAACATTCCCCTTTAATTAAAAGCCACCTCTAACGCGTCTTTGCGTTACAACTCAATTGTATCCCCATACTCCGAGAGATGCCCGCATATACGCAAGAACGTGACAAAATCCATCATTCGCTTTAGCGCAGATCTTTTATTCACGAAATTTAACGGCATCCACTCTCGCAGCTAAAAGGAAAACAATTCCATTTCGCCACGACACTCAAAAGCAGCCAATGAATGCCATACACACGCAAAAAAAACACTTCTCTTCAGCTTTGAATGTTTAACGCTTATCTCGTCGCCTCTTAACGCCAAAACGATTGCGTTAAATTGAGGGAAAAAATACAAACGACCTTCTTGCTAAACAGAGAAGAAAACGGTGGTGTGGTGTAAGGACAAGGGGTAAATATTTACAAACAAGGCAGACCGCAGTTGAAAATTAAAAAGGAAAAAAGAAGGAGCGGGGTTGGTGGATTCGGGCTGAAGTGAGAGGATGTAGTTTAATGAACGTAATTCCGGAGACTCCTCCGGAACGATTTACAGTTAATGCCGCTCCCAGCGTGGTGTGTCGATGCTGAGACGTGCAATCAACGTGAAGTGTTGTAATGCCTCCAGACGCGCTCTTATGATGGCGTTGTGTATGTTGACAAAGAGAAACTCTTTAGTGAGGAGTCTGGTAACGATGCCAGGTTTCCGGAAATGGGTTATGTAGCGATTATCGTCCCGTTGTCTGGAAGCTGAAACTGGAGACTTAAGAACAGGTCTTGGTGATGTAACCTTAGTTAAAAGCACTCCGTACTAACGGAGATATGCAATGGAATTAATAGAATATGCACCACATTCGTTTGCTTTAGATATTCCATGACTGTTTTGACCCGCTGGTCTGGACGGTTCCAACGTGTACGAGGACCACCTGAAATGTTTCCGGAATCGAGAAGAAAAACACGGTATTGGTGTGGTTTTTTTATTTTTCGACGTAGTCTCTTCGACGACCAATACACTTTTTCAAACGGAGCAGCAGTCTCTTGAAGCCGTCGGAAAAGTAGGATGTTCCGAGTCATCTGCAAAATAGCCAAGTCTAGCGGCGATGACCTCTTCCTTTGAGCCAAATCTCTTTCCTTCTAATGATTTTCTCAGGTTTGGGAATAGGAAAAAGTCGATGGGGTGAATATGGAGGATGAGAGACTAATTCATAGCGTAAATTATTCAATTTGGACACCATGACGCGGGATGAATGAGCCGGTGCATTGTCGCGGTGAAAAGCACTTTTTTCCGCAGCAATCGAGGCAGTTTCTCCTTCAATACTGCATCGAATCGGGTCAATAAATCGGTGTAACATTGCACCGTGATCGTCCTACGCTTCTGTAGATAGTCGATAAATATCACATCTTGAGAATCCCAAAAAAATGGTCCCCATGCCCTTTCCTGCCGATGGCACGGTCTTTGCTTTCTTCGGAGCCAATTCGCCAGTGCTTCGACTGTTTCTTGGTCTCAGGTATGTACGAGGGCGACCTGAAATGTTTGCGGAATCGGCAAGAGATGGCGCAGGAAGATTGAAATGGATTCATCGTTCGGGAAGGTTAACCTTTTTTTATGGCAACTGTCAAAATTTCAGAAGTCTAATGACAATAGTTGTTGTTTAAGAGTGTGTTTTGTGAAGCAAGTGAGGCGGTTTCTCAAAAATAGATAAGATCCAATTTCGCATAGTGACGAAACATTTTTTGGACGTCTGGGAAGACACAATTTTTTGGGATTCCCACGGTGTGATCTTCATCGACTATCTGTAGAAGGAAAGGACGATCACGGAGGAATACGATAGCGAGTTATTGACCCGATTCGATGTAGTATTCAAGGAGAAACGCGCTTTTCCACCACGACAATACACCGGCTCATTCATCCCGCCCGCATCGACTATGGTCCCTTATGAAGGCCACGGTCACAGGTGATGTGAGTACGTAAGAGATAATGAACACTCGCCTTGATACGGCCGTTGGGCCTCTCCACGTTGTTCTCTACACTGCACTGCAACTTGCCCTAGTTTTCCGAGACTAGATATCACATTTCACACCAGAAACAAAGCGCCAATCATTGTAATGACCCCATACGCAATCCGCAACAATAGAATTCTCTCTTGGCTTTATTCATACACACCAGCCAAATTGTATATTCTAATTTAAAGACATAGAACACGCCTTTAACTGGAAACTCGAGATACCTTTAAGCTCTTATAAGTGTAGCTAAGTACGGAATATGTCGATCCTTGCCCAAGTAATAATTTCAGGTCTATGAAACCCTTACTAGCGGCATAAATCCCTAACGCAATGAACCTATACGATCCAGCGACAGTGATTACTTTCTTATGCGCGTCGATACAGTATCTGGTCTTGTAATAATACGGTATACATGTTGCGGCCTTTTTTGCGACCGTTCTTTGCCGATTTACCGCAGATATATGCGAAACGAAATCACGACCGCATGTAAATATACGTACATACTCCGACGTTACGATGCAACCATCCACCGTATCGTGTAAGCTTTCCTTTACCACTTCGGAGATGCACATATACATGTAACGCGTCGTCCTTAAGTATATATGCGCGGCTAGCTGGTTATGTAGAGAGTTTCATCGTAAAAGTTTATGTTGCGAAAATCTTGTAGAAGTGCCAAATAGCGAAATATGTATATATACTAATGTAAGCAAGTTTGCGTTCTAGTTTTCGATGATGTAGTTTCTTTGAGCAGTTGTAAAAGTCGCTTCATTGGATGCGAGATTTTATAACCGGCATGAAAATGGATGAGTTATAATGATATGTGACTGGAAGGATGGATGTAATGTTTTTAAAAAGACTTTTAGCGCGTTCCTTCGCGAAAGCCAGCTCAAGTTTGTTTAGAAGTTTTTAGAAATGACGAACATCGGCTAACTCAAATGAGGCATCCCGTAACTCTGTACACTACTGGGTGTCGAATTAAATTTCCCTCATCAGCATTAGGTTGTCCCCATATACGTATCTTCAACTCTTAAAACAAGAACAAATTTGTTCTTAAGGTGTAAAAAGAAAACGCTATAATTTACACAAAGATCTTAATATCGGGTATCCGTCTTAACTCAAGGGTAACCGTTCAGGTCCAATTCCTTTTGCAAATAGTGGAATCAATACCATATTTTCTTCTTTTTTGATTTACTTCCGCGAACCTAAAATTATCCTAAATTGAACGAATGCTGAAGGAAAAATAATTTACGGAAGAAATTGGAAAGAAATGAATTTTTCGAAGCTAAAGAAGTATTTTGGAGTTTTGACACTAACAACGAGGATGCGACGCAAATTTGGAGCAAAAAGTAATAGGAGGAAAATTTTTAACTTGTGTACTGGGTCCTGATAGTGCAAGTGAAAAACAAGGAGAAAGAGGTAGTGATTAAATACAACAAATAACAGAATGTTTCGAGTTTTGGAATACTTATTTACAAGGGACTTACGAGGTAGGCGCCATAAATTTTCAGCCTGACAGGCTTATACAGGTTCAAGCGTGTTCAAACTCCGTCACGCCATGTAAGCACATACTCGAGGCCTACACTACGCCTAATCACATAAAACAACGTTTAGACGGCCTTTACTGTGATTCATCTCCTTCGTATTCCACTGTAGAAAAGTGGGCAGAATGTTTCTGTTTTGGGCCAAGAATAACGCCCCAACAAATTTCAATTATTGAAGATTTAGTGCTAGAGGATCGACGTTTGAAAGTGAAGAAGTTAGCAGTGATAACAAACATATCCGAAACAAATATTCGCGGAATTCCCCATGACCATTTGGCTATGAATAAAATTAGTGCAAGATGGGTACCGCGATTTCTTTCTACTCTCGAACGTGATCGTCCGGTCAAATGTGCAAGCAGCTGTTATAGAACATTTTGACGGAAAAACTATAGATTATTTTTACAAGGGTATCGAATTATTAATTAATCATTGTAATAAATGTATAGAAGTTAGGGGAGATTACATTGAAAAATAAAATTTGTTATATTGCTCCAGGTTTCTTTTTTCTATATCAGGCCGAGAATTTATGGCGCCTACCTCGTATATACCAGGTTAGTATATGCCGGTTAATGAACAACTTGAAACCTTCAGAGATAGATTTCCTCCAGGCAATATATTTCATAATGCATGGAGGACATGGACTCAAATTTAGGACTACTTGTAACACGGTAACAAGCTATTCATAGCAACTTGGAAGTTAACATCTCCAAAGCATTTCTCAGTATCCGATTTCTTGTTTAAAAAGCATTGACTTTCGTTCATAGAGATATTTAGTTGGTCTAATCAAAAGTGTAGTGTTAGATTCAATGGAAGTTGGAAAATTAGACTATGATATACAAGTGCAGTTAGAAGGAAGAAGTATTTTCTAGGAAATGACGGCAGTCATATACGTCAGCGTCGAATTCTGACTGTTTGGCAAATACCCCGACCTTATATCTAGCGTATACCCTGCAAAATATTAAGACCTTACTACAACATGCATCTTGAAGCGAATAGCTTTATTTGAGTTTTCGAAACATTCTTCCCGAGTTTCTGCTCCGCCGTCCTCTTCAATACTTAAACGAAACAAAGCAAAATAGTACGGTAATATCCTCGGTCGTTCCTTTTTATTTGTCCAACTTCTTGCTTTCCGCGTATGCATATTAAATTGGACGCGCGAACGAAGAATACTCCCGGCGGACCCGTTCCGGGCTCGTCGCGCCCGTCCGGTTAAGTACCCACTTCCGCGACTCCGTTTCATTAAAATTTAGAATACTACTGATACTGCGAAAGGGCAACAACCATCCTCGAGCTATGGACGAACTGATCTTTCGTCCGATGTACGTACGGAGAGGTCGCAAGTGCGAGAAGGAACGTGCCGCCCGTTGGGAGCAGTCGTCCAAGAGTTGGCGGCGCTTTTCTCTAGGACAAGACGGTCCCCGGGTGGTTTAACTTCGACAATAAGCGCTCCGGTAAGTACTTGGAGATCTCCAAAGTTTCGGACGTGCGCTATATGTTTGAATCGATACCTATGCCGGTGGAAATTTGAAGGAGGAACAGGAGTGATGTAAGGAGGTGGATATAATGGACCTTTCGTCTTAATTTTGGCATTGAAAGTTCGATCAATTGTTGACTACTTGGTGTCATCAGCATTTCTGTCTCTGATCTCTTTTTATCAGCACTTTATACCATTAAGTACCTGCCTTTCAAGGTTTTTTTGACATAGTTAGTAGCTTTAAATGTATGCTATCTGATTGCATATAGATTGTTTGTGGTTATAATGATACGTCCTCTACTATAGTCAACAATTTCAAGGATTTTAGTAACTTGCAACAACTGAATATAATTTTCAATGTTAATCAACGACTGTTAAGCTTCCACGGCGAGAGTCAGTAATAAACGAGCTGCTTCCGGAATTGGACCGTGTCATGATGAGATATATAGAAATGAAATAAGAGTAGAAGGAAAACAGATAAAAAGAAAAATGAAAAAAAGGGGTGAAAAATAAAAACAAAGGTGAAAAGAGTAAGAATTAGATATTTTCAATTTTTCAAAGAGCTAATTTTCAATTGTTATATAACAGCTTCCATTCAAATAATTGGTCTGTTTTGAGGGATACTAGTGTTGCATGCAGGTGATGTAAATTGCACATTTTACGACATTTTGTACGAAGTCAGCAAATCAGTTCCCAAATTCAAACCAACCGCAAGCCATCACCGACTTTATCCCCTAGTAAGTACAGGACGGAGTATTATCATGACCAATTTAAATATTACAGATCCGAACTTAAAAAACTTGTATCAGCATCTCATTCAAAACGTTTTTAGTCTTATACTCAGAACAAACGTGGACGTACTAGGATAGCTGGCGTATGAAGTGCAATAACATTGAATCTATTACGCCTGCTGAGATAGTAAATACTATTGTGGAATACTTTAGTAGCATATACATTCAATTTCAAAATAGTCACACGTACGAAAAAAGTTATGAACATAAATAAAAATGTCCACTGAATATACAGATTGTAACATCCAAGAAGTAATCAAGTTTCATTATCTAGGCGTACCGATAGAAAGTACTGGAAAAAATGAGTTAGAAATCAATGAAAGAATTGAAAAAGCAACCAAACTATGCTACGGGAAAAATAAGAACTTCATTGCGAAAAAAGAAATACCACGCAGCACCAAAATGAAAGTATACAAAACAGTCTACAGATCTGTCCTGACATGCGGATGTAAATCATGGTTACTTACAGTCTGTAAAACAAGAGAAGATGGAGTGTAAGAACATCAAAACAATATAAAACTTAAAATATGTGTATTTAGTAGGAATGTACATTGTAATACCTAATGCGCACTACACTTAATATGGGGTCCAGTCTCCATCGTTGCCGATAATCGTCTGGCAACGACGCCCCATGCTCCCAACCAAGCTTTCGGCATAAGAAGCTGATAACGATCGTCATATCTGTCGGAGGTTCCTCGATAATTGCTTTAATGTGTAGGTAACGTTTACGTTGAAGTTTGTGCTTCATTATTGCCCACATATTTTCAATTGGATTTGCATCTGGGCTCTGGAAGGGCCATTCCAACGTCGAAATATGATTTTCTAACTTCCACGTCGTACAACGTCTACTTCGATGCTTTGGATCATTCTCCTCTTGCAGGATCCACTGATTATTATTCTGTCCAAACCACTTCCTCACAGATGGAACGAGACCCGTTTTGTACAGTTTCATTCAGGTTCTCTGTGAATACGCACAATGATTCAAAACCGCGCACATTAAAGCATCCCCACACATGTACCTTAAATGGGTGCTTTACTGTGCGTTGTACAACTCGGTGGTGTTGCGCGGACCAAGCTCTCTTTGTCTACGGCTATGCATAAAAAGAAGTCTGATCTGTAAAAACAACATCAGACCAATCTCGATGACTGTTGTTAGTCGCCCAAACGCGGTGCTCTTCTCGATGTCGGTCCGATAGCAGCGGTGTCATTATCGTACTGCAGTATGCTATGCTGTCTTCACGTAGGCGATTTCTAATCGTCATTATGCTTACTGTAAGTTGTTTCTTTTTGTAACTGATACTGCTCCACGATTTAAATACATAGCGCTCATAACTACACTGACTCTGTTTTCTTCGGCTGACAAAGTAAAACTACTATTAAATGAGTAAACATTAATTACGTCCGCTATCTTACTGTAAGCGACCCCTTTTCTCTTGTTTTACAGATTGTAATAATAAGCAAAAAAAGTAAAATTCAAGCTGCAGAAATGAGATACCTCAGGAGAGTAAGGGGCGTAAAAAGAAAGGTTAGAATGAGAAATTCGCAAACACGGGAGTCAGTAGAGATACCATCTATAGTGGACTTTATTGAATAGCGACATTTGCAACGAAAAACAGTAGACCAGTTAAATTAATATATGAAGCGAAAGTACAGAGTAAAAGAAAAAGAGAAAGACTGCGGATCGCACGGGATCTAGAAGACAGGGAAAACTGGGGAGAAGCTAAGGTTATGGCCAATATCAGGGAATTATGGAAGCCGTTATGAGTATAAGGGTTTTCTGATATATACATATTACAAAAGTAATTGTCATTGTCAACGTATCATCCCTTCAATGTGTTCAACTTTCTCCTCTCCTAGAAAAACCGAGAGAAGGCGAGCTGTCTGTGATACCACAGGGAGGACCGTTGTTTTGATATTCTTAAATCATATGAGGACACATAAATTTGGCCACCACACCGATCCTGACAAGTACAGGAACGATAATCTCTTTGTTATTTCTTTACTATTGCGAAGACAATGGTTGTAATACTTTCTAAAGCGTTCAAAGAGAACGTTCTGTGCACTTTTTGGATCCTAGCATTTAAATTATAGGCAGAGGAATCGGCAGTGGCACCAAATAATGCCATAAACACTTTGTTCCCTTACGCTGCTTTCTTTCTTTATAGCCTTTTTCTAATACTATTTAGGACTCTAAGGGTATCCCAACTGCAGTCTTTTGATTACGAATATTGTTTACTACGTTCTAAGCTGTTTAAGATGTTTTATATGCATATCACTACGCCAAACGTTTCATTAAACAATAAATTCGTCCAGAACGCTCGTAAGAAACGGCATAAACCTTTCAACAACCTGCAATTCGCCTGCGCTTCGCGTCATTTTGTTTACTGCGAATTCTTCATATGTTTTCCCGAGCAAATCGACTATCACCCGTAGCTTCCTATGTTGTTTTTTTTTTCGCGAAAGCGCCGCGCACCAACGCGACGATAAAAATCCGGTAATGGCGGCCGTATATCGGAAATATAAGCGCTTTCTAGCGTTCGAGTTAAGATATCCAGGCTTCTAGTGCCGTCGGTTGTATTAAACGAGGGTTTTACGCGAATGCACTCCGTAGTAGACACGTTTAAGTGCATTCGTCGTAAAATATTAAGCGAGCAAGAGAGCGGAATTTTCGTTCGAAAGCGCAAGGATTCGAGATTCCTGTCTTCGCGTATGCATAATTGAATATCCGTGTCCGTGATGAACGTATAATGTCGGTATACGTTCTCGTACGTGAATTTTAGCTCTCAATATAAAGGATCAAGCTCGTTCCGATTATTCGAGGACGAAATGAAGGCTAAAATTGCATTTGGAATCGTTCGAATTATTATGCTCGTTAGTGTACAAGCTGTTGAAAATTCGCGGGTTATCGTTCAGATCTCACTTATCGTAGAAGATGGAGAATAATTTCAAATGAAGATGCTAAATTTAGTTAGTTAATAAATCAGTCATGAATATGATTTGGACTTATGGGTTCTTACAGCTTTGGACACATTTGAAAATAAGGCAGAAAATATTTGGTGGACCATCTATGTACATATGTTACCTAGCAATTGGTCCGGTTAAGAGAAGATTTTCTCGTGCCCTCGTCCGTTCAAGAGAATATCCGTCCAAGAAAGAGTTAATACCATGGAAATCATATGAGAGCAGGTCGGGACCATGAGAAACTGTCCGTTTAAGGGAGGTGTCCGTGTAAGAGGGGTGTCCGCTTAGGGGAATTTCACTGTATATGTCAGATGCAGCCTAGCGACACCATTGTTGCTTATTCCTCATACGTAAATAGCAACACCTGTACGCTGTAGATTTTCGCAACTTTCATTAATATGCATTCAGTCGTGGCGTTGATATCTAAGACGCTGTAAAAACCTATAAGAGGCCATCTTCGACCATCTTTTTCGCGGTATATGATCGTATCATTTTGTCTATGTTATTCACACCTGTTTTCGTTTTATTATACTCAAGATTTGTCTGTGGTTTCTTTTTTGACCGTCATGAACCGTTTTCTCATTGTGAAAGTACTAAGTACCGTTAGAAACTTACGTTTCTTTGGAGAATAAAAAATAATCACTGTGTCATCCTTAGAACCAAACATTCAGGATTTTTAGACTCTGTAAAGGAAACTGGGAAAAAGGTCGTCTTGCAAGTTTTTCCGTAAACAATCCTTCTTTAAGCTTTCGTCCAATTTAGGATAACTTCAAGAAAAAGTTTTCGAAAAAAATCAAAAAACAAATTGATATGTCGATCTCCCAATTTGTATTTGCATAAAGCAAACCCAAGGATTTGTGAACACGAACACATTGGCTCTATCATAAGTTAGAAGAGCAACTTTTGAAAATCGTTTTGGATCCACTGGCCGATAAATGTAAGGTTAAGATGTCAAGTAATTGTTCGCGGAAATCATGTTTTGCAAAAAAATACTGTAATGCTCGAGTATATTAGTACTTTTTCTATAATAAAAACGCAAAACTCCATACCCTTTAGACAAGAACTCTTGCTCAAACAGGTCTGAAGATCAATAATGCGTTCAGATACTACAAATATGGAAACTAATTAGAGTTGTTTATGCTATTTTCATTATTTGCGCAACTTTCGTATTCCAATGTTTCGGTAGTGTGTTTACTGGCGTCTTCAGGGTAGCCCTGATAAGGGTTGTTACTTGCCTCCAGAATATCAAATCGAGTTCAATTGCCACATCGGACAAATTTCACTAAACATTGAGGTGACAAATAGAATCTGGCAAGCACTCCTAATAGAGTTTGAACACGCTTGAACCTGTATAAGCCTGTTAGGCCGAGAATCTATGGCGCCTGCCTCTTACCTACGCTAGAAGGTTTACGAAATTCTCTTCTAATTTATTATTTTTGTAAAACATTTGGTAATTATTCTCAGCAGCCAAGACTAGTAAATTTAATTTCTAATTTAATAGATCAATCTAATTTTAATGTCAACACTACTATAATAGAGAAAACTCATTTCGTGCTGCAAACCGTTCGCAACGTACTTAAGATATTACGACGGAAAGAGACCGAAATGAAAGAAGACAGCCTTAGGATAGTAAAACGGTTAACGCGGTAGCCAAACAAACAAAGAAATATATAAATTGCGCTCGTCAAAACGCGGCAGTAAAAAACAATAGGATATCGGACCATTTCGGAAGTAGGTACCCTTCCATCAAAGATACTGCCTATAAACATAATTCTTTTATAACCCGCCTTCCCTTCAATATTTATCGACGGGAAGAAGGTATAGCGCGCTTGTTGGGACGGTTTTAGATACGTCTCGCCAGAAATAATACACATTCAATCTAGTTAATGTTTCTGGGCTCTCACATATTATCTCTTGAGAAATCATCGCCTAGGGAGTTAATTTTGATAATTAAATCTTGTAAGTGGGAGTATATAAATCCCAAAACATCATTCTATTCTATTTAAAGCCGGATCAAAGCGAACAAGTTCCAACAAATGAGTTTCCGGTAGGCATTTGTTTTCTTAACGGCGTCAACTTCCTCACTTACCCGATACGGTACCTCCGGCTATATAATATGGCGGAGGACGGCTCCGACACGGCCAGTCTTAGTCTGAGTTAAAATGCGAAACAAGCGATTACGTAATTGGCGTTTTCGGCGAGGTGGAACGGAGTAAGCGTTGGATGGGAGAATCACGCCAGTAAACTTGAAAGGTAAGACGACGACGTGTGAATATTAATGGTCAGCTGCGTGCGAGTCTGGGAACGGGGAACTGTAGTCTTTTGATATGGCGGAAGGGGATCGTTCCTGTTTATTGTGACTCTGGTTTATTAAGGTAAAATGGAAGGAATTGGAGAACTGCATGGCGCACAGTAGTCCGAAATCGTATATGTTATTGCGGGCTTCCCTGGTATTTGTGTTCTTTTAATGAATTTAGATTTCTAAGTTCAAGCAGTAAGACGATATGCAGCAACTCAAATTCAGATCTTATTGAAACTTGCTAGGTAAGTAAAGTATGTGGAGACTTGAAAATAGAAATTTTTTGTTTGTGCTGAAATTCACTCCGAAGGGGTACAACATCCTTTAACAGATTTTCAGTTTTCTTAATTTTTGAACGGAAATAGATATAACAAAACTTTAAACGCAAATATTGTACCTTATCTAAAGTTCTTTCGGGTCACGTGAATGTAGTATATACAGGATGGTGCATTTACATCCTTTATTGATTTTAAAACATTTTCAATTATACAGGATGTTCCAAATATGATGTTAACATAAGAATTTATATCTTCGAAAAAGCGTTTCAGCCCCTTCCGCATGAATTTCAGCACAAACATAACATTTTTATTTTCAAGTCGCAACATAGTCTACTTACCTACCAAGTTTCATTAAAATCTGAATTTGACATCTGGGAATCTTTCCTTGTAAGTTGATGATACACATTGCTTCCGATACAACAAGAAGATCCAATCGCTGGTACTATTCCAGTCGTACAAAGTCTATTCCTTAGATATAGACTTCAATGGAGATTTCCATTTAACCTTTTGAATAAGAACAAAGACATCTTTAAGTTATTAAGTCATTTTGTCTTCGATATACGAAGTACATCTCTTTACCATGGTCCTATCCATCGAATATTCCAGCTTACCACTTTCTCCTTTCTCCCTTCTCCCTAAATCGACACGTTCCCTTTCTCCAAACGCCCAGTTTTTCTTATCATTAAATCGCGCCTCTCCGGACCGGTACCGCGGTAATTACAAAAGGATGAGAGGCGTCGAGAAGGGCACCGGCGAGAAAAATTGAAAGGACAATTTTTTTCCATCAATTAAACTCCTCTTTGGCAATTTCGCGCTACGCTACGAGATCCCGCGACTCCGGCGGGAGGTGGCGACCCGCGGAAGAAAGGGGAAACAAGAGCGCGGCACGTCGAAGCCGTAGAGACACGACGCTAGCAGAAAATTGCGCTTCCCTATAGAAGGAGAAGACAATTTCGCTTTGATAGCGTAATTGAGAAAAGTTAAATTGATTTATCTGTCCGGTAGATGTCCTTCGCTACGCGTCTACGCGATTTCTACGTCGCTCCTCTTCTGGCTTCATGTAAATTATTGGTGTACGTGATTCGCGTATGGATAGAGTCGTTTCTAGGCAGGGAAACTGTATTCTACGGTAAGATTGTTATGGTGCAATGTGGGTAAGTGTTTTTAATTGTATTAGACGAGATAATTTATGTATTTCCTTTCGATAACATTAAAAATATGCGCTATGTCTTTGAAAATGATACTTTTTCTCATGTCTTTATACGTTTATAGGTGTCGGATGAGGATTCCAGTTCTTTTTGTACCCATTGTGTCCATTCTGTTCTAATTCTTGTCATTGCTTTAGTATTCCTTCCACACTGGCTTTAACATCTCCCATATCCACTTTTTCCATCCTGTCCGTAGCCATTTAAGCATTTCTATTACACTAGAAGAAATTCTATTACATCGGGATCAGATAATATTCCCGGATTTGTCGTTCGTGATTGCGCTTATGTATTTGCGAAGCTTTTGCACGTTATTTTCAATCTTGTTTTGAGGCAGTCTAAATTTCCAACAGTTTGGAAGTTGGCACAGATATGCCCAGTACTCAAGAAAGGAGATCTCTCTGAAGTCCTTAATTATCGTCCATTTTTTTTTACTTTGTAACTTTTCAAAAGCGTTTGAACATATTCTTTTCTCTCATCTTTCTTTAGAGTTGCGCGGTTTGATCTCTCAAAAACAACAACGTTCAACCGTTACTAATCTCGCTTGTTTTACGCAATATGTCTCTGAAGCATAGACAACAGAAGCCAAGTTGACACTATTTACCTGGACTTCCAGAAAGCGTTCGATCAGATAGACCACTATATATTCTTCTACGAAAACTGAATTCGTTCGGATTCTCAGGACCATTACGCTCACTCTTACAGTCGTACCTGATCAATAGAGAATTTCAAGTATGCTATAGGAATTCTGTATCATCCAAGCACATCGCTACCTCTGGTATACTTCAAGGATAAAATAAAATCTGCACCAAATAGTAAGTTCTTGTTGATGAATTGCTACCCGATAAACTTCGTGTGGATTGACATTGTCCCATATACCGCGATTATATTAACACAGCCATTCATATCCAAAAATATACCTCGTCGCAAAAGATGACTTTTCGGCCAAAATTGGAATCCTCCTCCAGAGGCTTCGAAGACCAGGCAACGAACAAGCGGGATTGTCTAACGTCATTGACTTTAAGCTCCAAAGTCAACTAAGTCAGTTGGATCTTCTACAGGTGCAGGCCCAAACTCCGATGCAAAATTCGCCATGTTGAAGTCTGCAAAAGACCAAGTTCTTGTGCTCGACGTATGTACATGTGTTGGTCATGCTGCTTAATCGTGTAACTTGTCACGGTGATTTGGCATCAGTGATTGAATACTAGACAAAAGATTAGACACACGCCGTTAAACCAATATGGTCACCACAGGCTGCCAATATCGACCCGTTCCAATTGAAAAACCCTATATTAGCCGTCACTATTTGTTCTTACCAACTAAATGGAATATCTATTATTATAAATTTATACTGAACAGTGATCTGATCTAGTACGCATTTAATTCTCTAAGAATAGCTTTTTTAATCAAATTTTTTTACTTAAACAATTATTCATAGCTTGAATTTATCCCAAAACCATTTAGTTCATCGAGAACATAACAATTTACCCCAGTTATACTTTATCGTCATAAAATTTACATAATTTTCAAACGATATCTTTCGCAACAACCCCGCGAAGCTTTTAAGTTCTATACAACACGGGAAGACGATAATTACGACGACTTCCATCTAGTTCTTTACCATCTCTTCCGCTTTTCATAGCTTTAATAACAGAAATAATTCAAACTCAACAAGTTCTCGGCGAGTCGTGTCAACCCTACTAAGCGAAGTTCGCGCATAAATTTACTCTACTTGCCGTGCCGACTAAAACTACGCGGCGCAGATATAATTAATACGGCTTAATTCGTATTGATTACAAATGGAAATGCAATCTTGGCTTCGTCGAGGTATGCGCTGGAGAAACTTCGGCTGTTCGAATCGCGTTCAAATCTGTTTGTCGGCTGTTCGGGAGACGAATCTATTGGCCATCGAGAAGGCAAACAATTATAAAGGAAAGCCGATAACAATAGACAAAAAAGCTTCTTTCCTATTGCTTCAGTATCTGCCGTTGATTGGACGTTTTTTGTAAGCTTTCTGGAGATGTTGTTAGGTATAGACGACGTTTAAATTTTCTAAGAGTGTCTTACTGTTGTATCTGTATATAGTGTATTGCTTTAAATATTTTGCTTTTATATTTCTTCGGTATTGAACGTTTTCCAATTTGTAATTACCTTAATGAAAGCAAATCTTTTCATCAAATGTCTCGAAGAAATTATTAGAACGGAGATTTGAGTTAATGACTAACTAATTAGAGCTGTGCCATGAAAAGTATAAATTACCATCCTTCGGAACGTCTAACATTGTAATATATAGAACATTTCTCATTCTGACGAAGTTATTTCCTTGCTGTTTAATCGTAAATTTGCGAGAAATTGCTTAATTCACTTTCCACATGTTCTTTTTCAGCTTTTATTACATCAAAAGTTTTTTTTTATAAATTGGAACCTGACAACTCTACAATATCGAGTTGAAGAAGGTCGAGGATTAACCCAAGCATTTTCATCTAGATTTGCAGTTATTTTCAGAGGCATAATCGAGGTCATGAATAGGTGCCAATCACTTCCCGCCAAGAAATGGTTAAGAGAACTGGTTCTGACCTGAGGAGCCGTCAAAGCCCCATCAATATCTCCAATTCATCTTCGTGTTTTGTTTCAAAAATTCTTTTTGCAGTATGGCCCACTTTGTAGAAGGAAATTTCCATAGCGCTAGGATAACAGTCTTTCTTTGATTCTCTAACTTTTTTGTAGCTCAGAAAAATATTGTTCTTTGCAGCAGCTCTTAGCTTCATACTAGAATCCTGATAGCTTAGCTATATAAAAATTCAAAGCGCTGTATTAGCACTGAACATTTCGACATGGTCAGCTAACTGTGAGGAGAAGGCAGCATTTATTAAGGCTTGGGAGTGTGATGTTCGCAGTTTGCGGATTTTACTTCGTTGACGTTTTTCTCCACAATCCTTCAAGTACTTAACAAGCATTCCACTGCCAACTTTCCACACTGAACAAGAAAGGGAAATCTGTCTGCATCATCATGTTCGCCATCTAATCATTATTCTTCTTTTTGAACACGTTTGCGTCAATTGACTAATTCCGACTTAACATTGAAATTTGGAAGAAATCTTCTTGTAATAGCGTTGGAAGTTAAAGATATCTTATCGTCAACAACATTAGGAAACTTTTCACAGATAAAATAATCAAACTACATCAACGCACATTAGACGAACCGATATTGAACAAATATTCACACAAATTACTGTAACTGTTAACTAGAAACCCCATTATAACTTGCGGTCAAATGTTACGCAAACACTAACCCCTAAATTGAAATAGTTTATATAGGAAAAATTGCAGTTTCAAGGGATTATGTAATATAATGTAATACTATATTGTGCAATGTCGCTTCCTACGTTTTTGGAATTTTGATTTGCTTTTGTTTTCTTTTTGGTATTATTGAAATTAAGAGATATTCCAAGCAAAGTTATAAAAATTTAAACAATAATGACTTACAAAATTGTGGTCATGGTAAGCCCCTGTGATAAATTAAAAAATAATGTGCTCAGTGTTCTGTATGAGAAAAACAGGTATTGCGTACTTATATAATAAAGTTGCTTCAAAAAGTAAGCTTAGATATAGTTAATATGAATGCAAGTTGTTCGTAAATGATACGAGAAGTCCAATAAATCGATAAAAACTATACCATTAAATATAAAATGAGTAAGTTGATACCAACACCCTGTACGCCGCAATACTGTTAAGCCGAAATTATTTTTTTCAAACGGATTATACTTCACCATGATTACACTGCACGTTTAAAAATCAAATTCCCGCAAGAAGTTCGAAAAATGCTAATAATACGGTTTGGTGGGACACCTTGTATAGTTAGTTATATAATACGTCGCTCAATGGATGAAATGTGGATTCCAAATGACAAAGCCATCGACGTAATCCGCTACTGGGCAGAGAAAATCTAATTGGACGATTCCGACTCCAAACAAAGAACATAGGTTGGCAGTATTAGTAAATAGTGCAGTGTTGTAGTCGTTTGTGACGTGTTGTGAATAACCCCATGTGAATATTCAATATAACTATACACCGCCACGGAAACCCTCGTATGTTTATCGCAAGGCACACAGAACGTCTAAACCCCCCCACCTATAGAAGTTTGACAACAAAACGAGATTTTAAAATACTCAACTTCTTGTTACTTAAAACTTGTTGGTGTTCACAATAAAACTCACACTGATTTTAAATTGTTGTAATGTAGTTAATGGTACAGCGTTACTTAAAATTAACTCCAGAATGGTTTTTGCTCTAACTCGATACACGTATTCGCTACAATATGGTATACTATAATATATGATAACAATAATAATGTGGAGGGGGTCGCGTGCAAACGCACCAACCAACACGGCAATCGATTGCACCAACGAACCCACCGCGCCAAACAGACAAATGTTCAAATGCAAACTATATGCACAAATGCTCCAATATAAATTAATACACAAATGCTCCAACATAAATTAATAAACAAATGCTGTTAAGGACTTAACATTGTTTTTTATATTTTATATTTTTTTTACTACTATGTATTTTATCTTCTTTGCATTATTATTTTCATTTAGAATATTACTTTTCATTTTTATATTTGTTTATTTTGCTCTCTTATATCCAATTTTATTTTAATATGTATGTACATTACGCATTGTATATGTATGCAAGTCAGCCATTCGCATTGCGCTAGCTAAAACTGCCTAATTAGAAATCATTCACTGCAACGTCGTCGGATATGTAGTGGGAGTTTTCTTAAAATTTAAGGTACACAAGCATAGGCAGTCGTCTCCCGCGCGACGGTCGAGGTATTAGCGATCGTGCACTCTCGGTCACCTTTCGTGCCTCGTCGTAACGTGTACAGTAACGTCGTCGTAAGATTATTAGAGATTTCTAAGATTTTCGAGTTTTGGCGGGAATCGTCGAGGACGTTGTTTATACATTTATTTCTGGCGGGAGTCATTTGGTAACGTCGTCGGACGACATGTATAGATTTTTTTAATAAGTATAAATTCTCGATTTTCTATCATCGTACGTCGAGGCTACTGTGTCCGTTGTCGTCTATACATATTTTTAGTCTTCAGTTAAGTTTGTGTCGGAAATTATTTTGGTGAGATTGTCGGCGCGCATGTATAGACCTCCTCTACAAGTACGATCACTCCGCTTCTTGCTGACGGTCGTTGCGGCCGCAGCGCCCGTTGTCTTTTGTACGTTTGTTCGGTCCTTGTCGTATCGGGACTTAGAAATTTTTTCATTTAGTTGCTCGTCGTAGCGGACGCGTGTCACGGACCAGTTTTCTTATGTAATGTCGGCATCATCGCTCTGTTTTACTTGTCGGTGCGCAGTTCGCACATTTGCTGGTTACTGGATTTTTCCCTTCTTTGGGGCGCAGTAGTATAGAGCTAAAGATTGCACATAGCGTAATATTTCAAACGAGAACGCCTGGGTAGCTGTGACATTACTTTTGTATTGTGATCGGCTATTATCGCTACTGTCGCCCTCGACCAGGCGTTCAAGCTCTAAGAGATAGGGTGGGTTCCCCTATAAATGTGAATATAACAAACGTATTTGGTCAAGTACAAATACATGCCAATAATACAGGGCCAAGTCCCTTAGGCAAATTTAAAACAAGGAAAGTATATTAGGCTCCCGGAAAGGGACATATAATAAGCATAGCACCGAGGTGCGCTTATAAATTTAAGGAATAAATAGGGTTGGCTCTATAAAAAGGTAGTGGTGCATGCAAACAGATAGAGGCATTAGTACATGCCTCTAACAAAGCTTCAGCGGAAGCATATAAGAGTTTAACCTTTTAAACAGAATTAAGGCATAGCGTTGCAACGTACATGCTGAGGCATTACTTTATGTTGCTACCAATGAAAATACATATACAAATGCTAATGTACATTACATGTATAAGAGAGCTCGAATAACTGCAATTATTGCAAATCTATATATCTTACGTACATCGTACATGTACATAGGCAAGAGTGGAAACCGTGTAACCATTTCATTTTTAAATATATTTTTTTTGCGCATGCGCATTGAGTTTCACTGTACAACCTCTCCTCTAGTAAATAAGCGAACATACTCTACAAGTAAGTATTGGTCAAGTAATTTAGGAAATTACGAGCAGGCTACAGCGGCGTTGTTCTTCAAACCAGGAGAACGTAACAAATGCTCCAACACAACCTCTAGATTCTTTTCTCTCGAAATATACGTCTCAACACATTCAATTCCAACATAAGTCTCCTCTTTTAACACTTTCATAGAAAAATAAATGGTAAAATCGCAAGGAGGCATTAATTTAAATTACTCCCCACCAGTCACTGTATCGTTAACGAATTTCTCAAATCCTCTCAGGAATACCCGATCCGTTCTTCACGTTTCAGTCGCGTCGGGGGTCCTCTAAAGCGGCCGGTCTGCGGTTGTTAATATCATCTTCGGCATGTTATACCGAAGCGATACCGCTGTTAAAATTGAAGCCACAAAGGTGTAAAGCGTGGTGAAACAACAGAGTGAAATGGAGAGTCCATTGGACGCCAGCTGGTAGACGTGGCCGTTTTGAGTTAGGTCAAGTGAAGGAACGGTCGGATATCTCGAGAGTTGACAAGGTAATGATACACTCGTAAGCACAAGCGGCTGAGAAATGGGTTGTTTGAAGCTGGACTTGTGTATTTATGCAGTCGTGAATGGGATATTTTGATTGTAGAATCGTTTTATGATATTGGAAGGATTGGTTACACATAGAAAGTGAATTCAAGATACGAGGTAGGCGCCGTAAGTCCTACAAACAAGATAAGAAATTTTACTTTTCAATGAAATTTCCCCTAACTTCTATACATTTATTATAACGATTAATTAATAATTCAATACCCTTGTAAAAATAATCTGTCTTTCCGTCAAAATGTTCTATGTTATAACAGCTGCTTGCAACTCACTGGCGTGCTTAAAACGATTTCCCTAAGGTATTTGTTTACATTAGGAAGCAAATAAAAATCACAAGGAGCCATATCCGGATTATACCATTCTTGAAAGCCACATTCGCGGATGGCAGATTGTGAAACGACGGCAGTATGGACGGGAGCATTGTCGTGGAATAATTTCACACCTTTTGTCAATTTTCCATGATCTTCTGCACGAATACTGTCCCTGTATCTTCTTTTGCGCGTAGATTGCCTGATGCCAAAGTTCAGCAGCGTAGGTGGCGGTCAGTATTACTATTACTTTAATGAATTTGACCTTGTTATCTAGTGACACCCCACTTTTTTCGTTTAACAGTGGGTACAGGACCTTCGACCCCCCCGCTATCTTCCTTTTGATTTCCTTGATGTGCCAGGTGTATGTAAATTGTTCGTCTAGAACAACCCCTAGGTACTTCGCTTCCTTGGCCCGTCCGATGGCGTGGTTGTTAATTCGTCGGGCTTTTTGTGTCTTTTACGTGGCGTGAAATATGTGGCTGTGGTTTTTCCTGTATATATCTTTATTCGCCATTTTGAAAACCATTTGTTAAGCGTATCGATGTATACTTGTAATCTACAGTGCAGCGGTTTCATTTGCCTATGGCTGCAATAAATAGCGGTGTCGTTTGCAAATTGGACAAAGTTTTTGACTGCCGTACGGTGAAAGTATAGATGTTAAACAGGAGCGGTCCCAGCACCGAGTCCTGCGAAACTCCTGCTTGTGTTGTTCTGGAAGTGGAAGTGTTTTCTTCTATCTTAACAGAAAATTTTCTGTCGCGGAGATGGTGTTGAATGAGATTCATTTTATGTATGAGACCATCATGCCTTCTCGATGTCTAGCATGATGACTGCAGTTTGCATAAATTAAGCCAGGTTGGAGGTGATATGTTCAGACATGTTTCTTTCCAGGTCTTCGGGTAGTACTGGCGTCTATTACAGCGTTTATAATTTCTTTCAGGATGTCTTGGACTTCTAAGGTCAGATATTTAATAGCGGTATTAGTAGTTCCATCGTGCCCTGCCGCTTTACAGTCCCCAAAGGTTTTTATGTTCCAGAGTTCCTCAGTGGTCATTTCTTGGACGTTTATAGTGTGTCTGTATTCCATGCGAACTTATTTTTGATGACGTCCGTGATTTTTTCGTGATACCTGTCCGCTGGTGGATTAGGACGGAAAGTCCTCTTGAGGTAGTTAGCAAATTCCTCGGTTCTGTTGCAATTGCTGTTAATAGATCTTATTAACAGCGTGTTCCGAGTATCGGTGAAACTACTACTCTTTGAACCGCCATATTTATAGCATAAACCTGCGTATTTGCATGCGTGCCGTGATGGAGTTTGAACTCGCTTTAATCTGTATAAGCCCGTCAGGCCGAGAGTTTATAGCATCTACCTCGTATACCCTGTTTCTGAAGGATCAAAAGGATTCTCCGCCAAGTTGTCGCGGTCTATATTTCAATAAACGGAAACGGTATATTCGACCAAGCACTTTTCGTCTTCAACAATAGGATACGACAAACAAATATACGGACACGATTAAAACCTGTTACCGTTGCTTCGTTTGGCGTCTGGTTACGTTACGTTCCACTTGGAGATTTAATTAGAAGAGACAGCGGAGCGTGGTCGCGTAATCTCTTCTGTATTTAATATAACTGTCAAAATAGAAATACCCTTTTCCCTTTTGCACGTTTCTCTTGTCCGGTAGGGTTCCGACCGTGCGTCAGTAAACATCAAAGGACCGCGCAATTTCAATTCAGTAATTTAATTACAAATTCGGGGGAATGCGACGGCGACGCGCGACTACAGAGGAGGACCAGACGGCTTTGTCGCGTTACGATGGCACGGCAGGAGGTTCCCAAACGGTTTGTTCGACCCTACAAAGCGGTGTTCTAATTGCCGAGGAAGTTATTAGTATATTCTATTTACTTTTTCTTTTGCGAAACGTTGTATTATGTTTTCGATATTGTAAGTTAATAAAACTAATTCATAACACACGATGATAATAATATTCATTAAACAATTTCACAAGCAACACAAAGAGAAAATGTCTACGTTTATTTTAAATTGGTAGTAGAGTGTTCAAAGCTCACTCAACTCACTAAAATGAGTCTTGCCAAAAATTGTTGTGGATGGTTTAAAAGGAGTTAGTTTTAATGAATTGCATTGCGTTTTACTAAGATGACCATGTCCATTTATGTATTATTTGCGGCTTCATTCAATTCACCAGAAACAAATGAACAAAGAATTTGCAGTGCTTTACATTAACATGAAGGCTTGATGCACATATAGTAAAAAGAATTGTACCTAGAATAATTCCACAAAATACTAACATTGTGTTAGCAATAATAACAATACACTAAAATACTTTACTGGCTAACGGATAAAACAATATCGAATTACAAAGCCAATTTAATAATCAATGTACACATGTAGAACAAGTTACCTACAACTACTGCCGCATTTGGCGCTCAGAAAATGCACGAGTGATACGAAAGCAATGCATCCAAAACGTGTCACTGTCTGATGTGCATTATGTGGTCTGCAGGAATAGTTGAACCGTATTTCTTTAAAGACGATAACGCAGCTTTTGTGCCTCAATTAGAAACGGTTGCTCTTGAAGGGGCCACATGTCATACCGATCATGAAACATTGAGTGTCTTGGACGAATTTGATCCTGGTCGTGTCATTTCCCGGTTTAGTGACCAGAATTGGCCGACACGTTCTTGCGATTTAACACTATTTGACTTCTGGCCGTAGGGTTATTTGAAGTCACAGGTTTATGCGAAAAAGACCACCGAAGTATTGTAAAATTAGACGCTCTATCAATAATATGCCGCCACCTATAGACAATAGTGCAGAAATGTGTACTTTATACATTATAAACTAAAAAATATTTCAATAATTAGTATCTCACACTTTCACGGCCGTTTGTCATAGTCGTACCGGTTGTCGGGTTCCGCTGTATCAGCTAAAAACTTAGTGACATGGCGCGTTTTCAAAAGTGCTTTGAAAATTCGCATTTGTTCGCGAAACGTCGTGGACAAAAAACCTAGTGACACGGCGGAAGCCAACAACCGTTACGACTAATATATCTCAATACTTTGCTATAGAAAACCATGTTTTGTAGAACTTTAAGGTCTTGTACTTTTAACGAAACGCCCTTTATATGTAGAGAAATTACCCATTTCTCCTAAACCATAATGATATATACATATGTGGAATCAAACTCTTAGTATGTACATGGAACACAGCCTTTTCGAACTGGGGGCTCACCTTTGAATTCGTCTATACTTTGCTCAAAATGTCGATAAATTGACGAGGTTCCGCGTAAGAAAATTATGGTAGCATTGTTCCCCAATGTTCTAAAATTGAAATTTCTCTGCTAGCACATTTTTATATCATTAAAAGTTTAACTTTTTAATAAATCCACCCTACAGCTCGCAAAATTAATTTGCAACCTCGTAATTAAATTCCATTAATATCACCCGAAATATTAATCACGGGAACAATGCACCCAGACGACTGCAACACTAGCGCAGGGTATACATACTTATTCAAACCTCTCCGAGACCAACACTAACTATTACGACACCACTTATTAAATCCGATACACCCTCTATCTTCTCCGCCACCCGGTTAAACTTACTATTACCGCTTTCAGCCACCTTTCCCGCCCCGATCATAACTTGGTGATATATACCGTAGGTACGTAGAGGTATGTACGTAGTTCTAGAGTTGAGTTCGCTAATTGCCAACGTTCCGCCCCTAACCGAAATCGTTAAGGGGTCAAGGATGGCTGCGACGATACGGCCCGTTTGCTTATGTATGTAAGTCTTCGCGACTACCTGCGACACCGCGCCAAATTGTACCGCACGCTCGCAGCCGCAAGTTGCTCTCGAATATTGCGCCTTTGCAAATCTTCCCTTCAACACTGTAGGAATTTATGATCTCCTTCTGACGTTTATTACCGTTTAATCATCATGAGTTATGCGGCTTTATTGAGGGGTGTGCGAACGTGGATTCTGGGGACGATTAAAAGTTTCATCCGCCTTGATGTAGGGAAAGGATTGAAGTGTGGTCCAATGTCTGGAGGAGCTACGGTAGAAAGGTGTGTGTAAGGGGGGATGATAAGATGAAATGGTTACATAGCTTTTTAAAACGCCATAAGAATTTAGCAATTCTAACTCCTCAAGGAGTTTCTCACGAAAGAAAAAAGATTTTACGGTAGAAAATGTTTTGATTACTATGAATAAGTATTTGAAAACACTGGGACATAAACCTAATCGGGTATCTAATGTGGACGAGACATTGCTAAACAGTCGTTCAACATAAAACCACAAAAGAAATTTCAGCAAAAGTTACAAAAGAAGTCGGAAATCTTACCTCAGCGGAAAGAGGAGCATTCATAACATTTTTAGTTTGTATGAATACCGTCGGTACTTGTGTTTCTCCTTTAATTGTGTGGCCAAACTGGTGGATGGGACACCTACACGCAATACAGCTGCATGTTACGTATCAAATTGGATTCAAAGTGATAAATTTTGTATGTTGTTTGACCATTTTGTTCTGTTTACAAAATCAACACCTGAAGATCCCGTTTTGCTTGTTTTTGATGGTCATTACTCACATGTCAGGTATCTTACGACGAAGGAATTCGAATTAATAATTGTAAATTAAATGAGAATGCATGCATTATAACTGAATCACCATATAAATCTGAGTTGGAGCAGAATGCGGAAGCTATTATGAGTAAAAACCAAAAGGAAGCTATTAAAAAGAGGTAAAGGAAAAGTGACGAGAAAAGTTAGTAACAAAACTTTATGAATCAAGGCTATCTTAACTCAGAGTGGGTAAAGAATCTGATGACGGCGAAAAAACTGGAAGAATTATGTAACCATAGTTCTAACTTCGAATTTAACAATGATAATAGCAATGCTGAATGTCTGTTTTGTTCCTGTCTTTATCCTGCAGATCGGAATGGAAAACAATGGGTTCCATGTACTAAGTGCTATAGTAGATGGGTCTATTACTACTGTGCTGCAACTGACGCCAACTTTGTTTGCCCCCATGCACAAAAATAAGTACAATTTCCAATAAAATGTTAATGCAACATCTATTACAAAGATAATTTGTAATAAAATTTTAATGTGAATCTGCTGTTAGTTAAGTAGCTTATTTGTCAAAACTTAAGTAATAATATGCGCTAATGCAATTAAAAAGGTTAAGTACGAGGGCGACCTGAAATGAAAGAAGTACTTTGCTAGATGTTAATGGCGGATGTACTCCATCATTTTCGACCATCAGCTTCTGTGTGACACAAGTGACGAAGCACAACTAATAGGGGTCTCATATTAGGCGCATATTTTGCAAGTATATTTTTTTTGTTTTTAATTTGAATTTTATATCTTCTTTTTTGAAAAATCTAATAGCTAAATATGTAAAATAAATAAATTGTATACAACTTTCTTTAATTAGAATTCAATCTTTTTGTACTAAATTCAACTAACGTTCCCTGAAAAAAACAATATTTCATATTAGGGCAAGGTACCTTACAACATTCAGAAGCTAGTACGTACTCCACTAATTCCCATTTAAAAAGTCTAGCGACAGATCTGGGTGAAATTTTTGACAATAGGCCTCAAAACTTGACTGACGTAAGCATCCTCATCGCGTAATCGTTGCCAGCTTTAGCCGTCAATTCGCCTTCGTATTATTCTTTTTAAATCGATTTTCCTTATTACTGTGTCAACACCAAAGATTCTTTACTATGACAAAGAAACTAGGAGCAAGTGTACGAACATTTTTACTACTAACTGTACATGATACGTATCAGAAAAAGATCTGACGAAAGGACGTATGAAAAGAATGAAAAAGAAAACATGTATACAAAAAAAAATAACAACTGGAGCGCGAGACATCGGCATGAAATTGGTCCGAAATCGTTTTCTTTGTCCAACGGGCATAAACTTAAACACAAGTTTTGACGGTGACCAGCCGCGCCACAATCATAACCGTTCTTCGTGTTCTTCTTGCTTTCGGGCCACGTTTTCTCCATTCCCCTCTTTTTTCTCTCGTTCTATTTCATTCTTTTTCCACGGCACCCTTGTTTCGCAGCCTATCGTTTGTTATTCTCGTCGTTCGAAGATTTCTCTCCTCTCTTTCCTTTTCTTCTTTTTTTTTTCTTTTTTCGTTTTAATCGGTACCGAAATTGCCGCCGAAACGCGCCGTTTTGGTTCCATTGTGTTCCGCCGGTCGTAATATGAAATATTGTGCCATTCTTCGGTCGCCATCGGCTTTTTGTCGGTCTGGTACGGTACGCCTGTTAGAGTTGCGGAATTCGACGCGTTGGAAATATAAAAATACCCATCCTGTACCCGTAACGACTGTGTTATGAGGTTTCCGTTTTATTTCTTACCGTCTCCTTTGCTTGTCATCTCGCTTTCGATAATTCGCCACTGCTCCGCTTCTTTTTTCTTTTACGTTTCGTATTTTTCGGGCGATTTTTTTGCTACTATGTGAAAGTTTTATGCGTCATTGTTCTATTAAGTGGAGGTTTCTTTTTATTGTTGAAGCTTTAACGTGCGTCGTATCTGCGCTGAATGATGATCGAGAAGTCGCTTGAGAAATGCGGGAGGGAGGGGGGATTATATGATGCAAGTTATTTTGATTTTAATCTCGTTTCAAAAATAAATAGTTTTCTATTTAAAGCAGCAGTAAGAGCATGCCAAACACTGAAATTACCATTCGATGCTGCTCCTGCCAGCCGCAAGAAGGATATTTGAAAACTCCAAACAGGAGTTAAACACCTACAAAAAACAATACACGGCCAATATTTTAAACTGGTCTCTGAGCACGTGCTATCTTCGTAATTGACTTTTACATATCTAACATCGCCAACCAGGTACTCAGGTGTTGGGAATGCCATTGGAGGACACCCGTTGTAGGGGGTCTAGAATATATGAGGAAACGATGATGCATCCATCGTTAGCTTTCCCGGAGTATGCCCCCACGCAGAACACGGATCGCCATAACATGGTCCTCAAAGTGCTTGGGTACACCTCAGGCATGAATATAAGACGAGCAGCGCATTGCCCCGTACCAGGTTCGTGATCCGGAGACAGTAATCACCAATGATAGGCGCACTATGTTTTGCAACTTCCTCTTTAGCATCACAACTCAGCTAACGTATAATAATGGTGATTTGGTGATTCTAGATTCATTGGAAAAGAAAATCTAGATAAAGGAAACGAAAAAATAAGAAGGTACAAAGACCTAATGTATGACTTTAAACATACCTAGAAAGATTACATCTTCATCCCAATAATAGTTCGCGTAATGGGAGGAATGAAAAGCAATATAACCGCGTACCTAATTGAAATAATAATATAATATCAATAATAATAACAACAATAATATTTTTCATACAGGCGGAGCGAGGAGACCTAATATGCATCAGCTTCACTTTCTCTCCATTAATCTCAATACCTTTTCTATATGACCACATCTGAAATATTCCAAATTCCAGAATTAGCCGTTGCTAAATCTGTGTACACGGCATAAATCAATGCATCATCCGCATAGAGTAGATACCTGTAGCTAGAAAAGCAATAGGTTACATCATTGACGTATAAGTGGTAGATAATAGGGCCCGAGAAGCTGCCCAGGGATACACCACGTTCTATTTTCTGAATTTCACCAGTTGACTGACCAATATTGACAGTAAAACTTCTATCCGACAAAAAATTCTAAAACCAAGTCAGCAGACCTCCACGTATGTAAACATTTTCCAGCATTCTAATTAGTTGCTTGTGAATAACAGAACCAAACGCACGTTTGAAGCCAACAATCAAGTACAGAACGTGCATATTTTTGTCTAAGCTTCGATTGAATTCATCAGTAGTACCATTTCCTCGCTGAAAAGCAAACTGTCGTTTGTCAAGAATATTAAATATGTTTATGTAATCCAGTAACCTATTTGCCACAATTTTATCCAAATTTGGTGAAATAGATATTGGATGGCAACTTCCACAATCAGAGTGCGAACCCGTCCTATAGACCGGTCTTACCACAGCGATTTTCATATCTCTAGGCACTATACCATCATTTAAAGACAAAAATCGTTGCAAAACCAAACACATCAAAACAAGTGTCCACATTCTCCATGCATATACCATCACTTCCTGGTGCCTTCGACCTATTTATACTATTTAAGATTTTTCTGTTAATAAAGCTAAACAAAAAGAAACAGTAGGAAACTGGAAAATGAATGCAATTAACGTACAGGAACCAATGTTTGCAGATGACATGGTACTGATAGCACACTCGGAAGAGAGATTACAGCAAAACTTGAAATTATACCAAGAAGAACTAACAAAGATAAACACGAGGAAAACAAACACAATGATAATAGCAGCAGAAGAAAGAAAACAGCATTAAAATCGGGGAAAAAGCATTGGAACAAGTTAAAAGTTACAACTACTTAGGAACAATCACTGAAGACAATAACATATTGAGAAATTCGTTTCTGGATAAAAAAGAAATACCGAAAAGAATAAAGACAGAGGTGTCTAAAAGAGTGGTCAGACTAACATTAACATATGGTAGTGAGTCATGGATAACCACGAATAGAATCAAAAGCAGAGTTACGGACATGGAAATGAGATTCCTAAGAAGAATAGAAGGAGTAACTAGAAGAGACAAAATCAGAAACACGACAATCACTAATAGTCTAAATATCAAGCAAGTGGAGGTGATCATAGAGGAGAGACAACTGGGATGGCTTGGACATCTACACAGAATGGAAGAAGATCGAATCACAAAGACGATATTTGAAGGCAAAACAGAGGGCAAAAACAGAATAGGTAGACCCCGAAACACCTAGAAGGAGCATGTCTATAGAACATTGGAAAAGAGAAGTATGGGATGGATTGAAGCCAAACAGCTGGCTCAGAACAGGAACCTGTGGAAGATAAAAATAAGAAAATAAATAGTCCGACACCGTAAGGTACAAAGGACATAGGATTAAAAAAAAATTTCTGATATCCCCTAAATCAATTCTAGGGAGAAACAGATCGAACAGCACTGGGAATAATTATGTGCCTGTGAGTCGATAGATATGACGCAAAAAGAGTCATCTAAAAGTCACATGATACAAGTCAATATATAGCCTGCTAAAATAACTAACAAATTTATTAGCAATAGTAGAAAAATGACTTTGAATATATTTTAGAAAAGTATCATCAAATGAACGATTAACTTTCCTATTTAAGAAGTCGTTTATCTCGCACGTTTCTTTGGAGATAGAATCTGCTGATACAAAAGTTATTAAATGACAGGAAGAAGTGGACACACAAATTGAAGGAGAATTTAACCTGATTTGACTACATTCAATAAATCCCATCTCTTTCAGTAATGATGGACTCAATTCTTTGAAAGGTCGTATATAATTTAAAATGCCTGGTAAGCTTTGTACCCAATTTAAATTTATTTACACACATTTCCAAACCTATTATGCCCATCAAGCGGACCTATTTCATTCTACACCGGCTTACGTAGATTCTAGGTATACAGCAGAAATAACCAAACCGCCGTAGGTATCGAACCTCAACCGCACAATGGTCTATTATCGAGGACTCAATCGGACGTAAAGAAAGTAGATATTTCCGTCTTAGCGGTGGTAGTTTTGATAGACGTTAAGCCAATATTGTTACTGTGTACATTCAACTGGCGTGGTATTTAAATTTACATAACCTTTGTAGCAATGGACCGTGTACAATGGATAATACAAACGTATAGTGAGCGACAAAGAAAATCGATCCACCCCGAAATACTTCTTTAAAGTTTTCTTTAATTAATATTGAATAAAAATTTAAGACGGTTGCTCTAGAGATACGCGAATCAAATTACTTAAGTTCATTATAAATAGTATATATATATATATATATATATATATATATATATATATAAATAGGTGTGTACATCCACACAGTCCTTGTAATCGTCATTTGTTAAAAAGCAGTTACTTAAGCTAAAGTGTTATATACAGCTATTTTGTATTGCAAGCTTTAAAAGCCACGACGAATTCCTCAATGACTAGAAGCTACAATACGTTTTGCATATTTATCAAGTTATATTTATAAAAAATTCCTATTTTGCTGCCTAAATGCATTTATCTAATTTTTCGAAAAAAAAAACAAATAAGCATCAAAGCGTTTGAAAGAGTAGACAAGAATACTGGCGAAACATTGCCGATTTAATCAAATCTCCATCTACAGTAATAAGAAAGTAACCTCAACCAGATTTGTTAAATGCATCCTATTTATCCTACAACTAACCTAAAAGAAACAAGCAATATAACTGATATTTGATCAAAAGTAACTGTACCTACATAGATCCATCAATAACATTTCCATTTCTCGTCGAAGTAAAGCCCGGATTTCAGTAAAACCCCGTCGTATTACCCAGGTGTCCTCAATTAACACCATCCGTTTCGTGTAGATGGCAGCAGTTAAGGCGGACAGCAGTTGTCGCCTTCGTTCTCGTCCCCCACCCCACCTCCTCTTCCGAACGTAATATGTAGGATCGGAAAGCAGTTCTAAGTACCGACGAGCTGAAAATTCCCGATAAAGAAAGGACCCGTCAATCATGCGACATCGCCCGGGACCCACGCCCAACTTCAATAGAGAGAGATTACCATTTCAAAGGAGGCAGATCGTCCCGACCTACCGCTAAGTGTCTAATTCTCTGTCAACTAACGTTTCGAAACCACCTCGTCCTTCGACCCGGATACAGAGTTTTGGCGGTGGCGCGGGAAACGCGGAGGAAGAAGGGAGCTCGATGGCAGCGGTGCGGTGTTATTATTGAAATGTGTGTGCGCGCCTTTATGTATACGTCAATTCGAATATTAGCGGGAGAGACCGTGATAATGGAGCGGTATGTCCGTACGATGCGAGAGAAAAGGAGATAGCACCATGCAGTTCCTGGCGGCACGAAATATCGAAATGCGTTTTATCCATTGTTATTTCTGGAAATGTATTCATACAGGACCGGTGGCCGTGTGAATGCATTCGGTCCCTATTCATGTCGCCGGGAATTAACATTCGTTCGGCTGTCGCACTGGATAAAAGTACATGGGGCAATTGTCTGTGTAATTGGGTGATTTTTTTCTTCGCCGAAAACAGTATGCGATTTGGAAGACATGTGCTATTCCTCAGAACTCGTAGAGAAGAAATATGATAGGACCTGAGGCACTTTTCATGTTATCCACCATCTTCTTCTTCTTCACTTCAGGTTTTAGACACTCTGCTTGTTACGGTATCCATTTTTTACTTGGTCTGCGTACACTTCTTCCTCCTAAACATCTATGAAATCTAGCTGGCAACCCTGTCGCTTGCATCCGTTCTGCGTCCTCCTTCCACTTATCTTTGTTGCATTGATTTGACTATATCTTTGAAGAGAAAGAAAATTGTTCGCGACCGTATTGAATGAGGTCCAGGCTTCCTTCTGAGATTCGTTCATAGAGTTGATTATTAATTTAAGCCTCAATTTCCTCTTAACTTTTGACATATGTGTATTTGGAACAGTTCCCTTGCAAATCTAGAGGTGTAACACATGGGCTGAAAAGTCCCGGGCCTAACAAAGAAAACACGGTTGTTTTGGTTCAAAATTAGCTTTATTCATCAACGTAATCTCCATCAAGAGCAACACAATCATTCCAGCGCCGCTCTAACATTTCAATACCACTTTTGTAGAACGATTTATCTTTTGCCTCAAAATAGGCCTCAGTTTCAGCGATAACCCCTTCATTCGTGCGAAATTTCTTATCGGCGAGCATTTTTTGAGGTCTGCGAACAGCCAGTAGTCGCTGGGAGCCAAATCTGGCGAATACGGTGGATGTGGGAGCAATTGGAAGTTCAATTCAAGTAGTTTTGCCATTGTTTTGATTGACTTGTGACACGGTGCGTTGTCTTAATGAGGCAAAATTTTTTCTTTGCCATATGCGGTCGTTTCTTTGCAATTTCGGCCGTCAAACGCTCCAATAACGCTATATAATATTCACTGTTGATGGTATTTCCTTTCTCAAGATAGTCGATGAATATTACACCAAGCACATCCCAAAATACCGAGGCCATAACCTTTCCAGCCTATTGTGCTTTCGGGCGCTTTGGACGAGGTTCACCAGTTGCGGTCCACTCAGATGACGATCATTTTGATTCCGGAGTGAAGTGATGGATCCATGTTTCATCCGTTGTCACATATCGACGCAAAAATTCCGGTTTGTTACGTTTAAACATGGCCAAACACTGCTCAGAATCATCAACACGTTCTTGTTTTTGGTCAACAGTGAGCAAACGCGGCACCCACTTTGAACAGAGCTGTCTCATAGTCAAATGCTCATGCAATATAAAGCCAATACGTTCTTTTTATATCTGTACGATGTCAGCTAACTCACGCAACTTCACTTTTCGATCGTTCAAAACGATTTTGTGGATTTTTTTGATGTTTTCTGGTGTTACCGCCTCATTTGGACGTCCACTGCGTTCTGCATCATCGGTGTCTCTACGACCACGTTTGAAGTCAGCAAACCAACGTTTTCTTGTTGTTTCTGATGGAGCGGAGTCCCCATAACACTTTTCAAGCCATTGCTTCGCTTGAACGTTATTTTTTTCCCATCAAGAAGCAGTGTAAAATTAAAACACGAAATTGTTTCTGATCCATTGTTTTGAAAATAACAAAAGTAGCGTGACTCTTAGCACAGTAACTCACAAAGTAATGAATAGAATATCATGAAATTTTAACAGCTGTCTTTTGAAAGTTAGTACTAACTGAGAGAAAGGTAATTGCAATAAAACTAGCGTCATCTGTGTGTTAGGCCCGGGACTTTTCAGCCCATGTGTTAACATATAGCTTCATAAGACCTAATTTCGGCAGACAAGAAATGCTGTAGAAAAAAAATGCGACATGATAGGGAAAATGGATTTTAGATTTCAAAGACAGGTGTCGGCTCATAGTCAGTGGAAAAAAAATATTTTTTGGGCAGTGTTATGCATCAATAAGCACACCTTTTCTGATGCACAGAAATATATAAATTAAAAACCAAATTCCTCACGTTATTTTATCGACCATTGTAATCCACGTCGTGGACCAAATCGATTCGGATATTACTTTTGTTGCTTACCATCAATATTCACTGTTTCTATGCGTAGATGCAATATTACCTTTCGCCCCTTACCAAATTCCAGTTTTTTATCGCCAGCAAATAGAACATGATCATAATCAATCCAATAGAACGAACTACCCGTGCCGAATGAACAAACAAACGATCTGTGTACGTACAGAGTTGCGTGGCGAAAGCTTTGTGATATAAACTAGCTGCATTACGCGCACTAGAACACTAAGGTTAAACAAACGTTTCCACATTGTTTAACAACGGAATAATTTTACATCCAATCGATGCTATTTCATCCGGACGAAGCGTATGCTTGCCTAGAAAAATGAGCGACTTTAACCGTCATAACTTCTCCCGGAATGCAGCAGAACTAATACATTGCAGGTTATTGTTGCTAATTTCTTTAACATTAACATCAGATTTATGCTATTCTTTTAGATTAAAATGAAATTGCTTGAACATAACATAGATAGCAGTACCTTACAGTTCATATATTATATGCATACAGTAAATTGATTAAAAGAAATAACCGTGAAATTATGGATCGACGCCCCACGTTAAATTAAATAAATGCAATCAGTTAAATTTCATAGTGGGTTTGTGCACAAATTACTTGCAAATAAAGAAACTGCTTAACTGCTTTAGGTATATAAAAGTCGGTCTTTAAATTTTTTCGATTGAATTGGCCAATATTTGTTGGAAATCCATATTGATGCTCGGTTCTTAAAGGTTTTTGTTCATGTATTTACCTAAGATACATCTATATCGTCTAACATACGTTTTCTTCCGTGGTAAAATAAAACCACTACTATTATTATGTGACAATACTTTGACCCTTTCCACTAGGAAAACTACTTATACATACCGGTAGGTGGTAGCACATGTCGAACGTAATGGGATATTATAAGACTACTTGTTTAAACTTTATTTTAGGTTAAAGTTATTATTATTATGGAGCATGAGCAGTGTATGATTGCGTGTTCTTTCTAACTCATATACCTAACGTGAGGTCAATATGAACTGTATAACCAAAGAGATTCGACAAAGAACATTATCTTGATCTTTCAGTGCTAAAAGCACTTATAAGAAATGCTTAATATTTTTAAACAAATGTAATGTATGACATTCTCGAATTTTCATTATTCATTTTTAATCATTGATATTAAATACATCAACGATTAAAGGCTATCAAGACCTTATAATCAGGGAGAAACACCTAAGATGTGAAAAAAATATACACTGAATCAATTTTGATTTAATAATAGCCGAGCATGCTACTAAAAATGCTGAAGAATGAAATAAATTATAACAAACGAATTATTAAAGAAATAATCCATATAAAATCTGAAACAATTAGCATTGATGATAGAAATGAAAGATTTAAGCAGTATATAGAACCTGCTTTTAAATTCAAAAGTATAAAATTGCAGTTTCTCCCAAATATTTACCCTGAGCCTTAAAATTTCACTCTCTCTGTAGACATTTATTTTTAAATATATGGTGAGATTAGGATATTTTAAGATGTAAGTACACCCCTAACGTATTACTTGCCTTCAAAACTCTCTATATATCTAAAAAATAGTTTTCAACGATTAACGGTGTAATCTTGTACAATATTCGCAGAAAAACATCGAGATGATATCGAAAATAAACCTAAACGAACTTTGTCGAATCGAGTTCTAGGATCCCCAAATAGTGTATGCATTCGTAACAATGTTCACCGGACATTCTTAACGTGAAAATGCGTATAGCCCTGTAATGTACAGCCCTAACTTTCCGTAGGTAGGTAGCCGGTTCACAGTGCCCTTTCGTATGCATGCATTATATTAATGTTAGAGACGTGCTTATAACTTTCAGCGAATAACTCCACGTACAGCGGGCAAATGTGAGTCGTAGCCGATGTGATGCACGTCTGCAGTCGTTCTGTTCTGCGCGCTACTTCGTCGGAGATCGGACTTAATTAAAGCTGGAAATGGCGAAATGCCGTATTTTATGGAAGCAGAGATGCATACGTAGGCATTTTTGAGGAGATCTCTAGTGGTTAGAGGGGGATATAGATACCGGATCCAACGGTACTCATAAAAGTCAGATTATGAGTTTTCATTTCCCGAAATCTATAAGTAGCTGGCTTTGGTTACTACCAATGCAACCTGCAGCACGTTTGATGAAATGGTTAAGTTGAAGTTCAAAATAAATGTTTTAATAAAATATTAAACGTAACTGAATATAATTTCTTAATTGTTATATCCTAAATGATTTAAAGATCAAACTGTATTTGTTAGAATTTCGGTCGAAAGACTTTTTTAAAATAGGAGAACTAGAGTAGATTCTGTTTTTAAACTTATGTACTTAAAAGCACAATACGGAGGAATGGAGAAATATTAAAGATATAATAATGGGAATGGCTGCTTGGATATCGAGGATAAAAAACTAAAAGTAAAGAATTTAAATATTGGAATCAAGAAAATTAAAGAAAAGATCATCAAGAAAACAAGCATACCTAATATGAGATGACAAATGACGATTGCAAGGACTGTGTGGATGTACAATTCACCGTGTTACCGACTGGGTAGTCGGTAACACGGTTGACAATGGGAGCCCACGTGCTCTCGAAACGCTGCGTTCCAAATAATTAATTAATTTGTGTGAGTGGAGTTTACTGCTATACCTGTGAATAATATGAGATGAATGGCAGATATCAAACAAACTACACTCAATCTGAATAGACAAAAATATTTGATGACATTACTCTTTGCTGACGACCAAGTATTAATAGCCAATTACGAAGACGCACTTCAAGTAGTTACCTCCTAGTAACTAAATAAACTAACTAAGGGATATAAGAGAAAGAATGGAAGACTAGAGGATACACAAAACAGTGTGGAATTACGACGACAAGAAGAAGATCGATAGGATATTCACGAAAGGGATGGGCAGACCAGAGCTAACAATGTAATTGTGACTACTCGTAGTTTTGAAGCTTACAAGAGGATCGGCACATTGAGGCGCGCTTATATGATGTGGTTCCGGACATGACCATTGATATTTGTCATTTAAAAATATTCAAACGAAGGTTAAAAACATATTTGATGCCCAATGCTTAAACTTTCGTATGATATTAGAATATGCTTAAGATCCATACATCTATTTGTGTAAAAATAGACTCCAGATTCAAACTACCTAACCAAAATATTATTATTATATGTTAATACATTTTACGCTATATCTGGAAACAAAGCATACCTCTTGTTGCACAAGTACACTTTCACCTTCTAACATATGAGAAGCAGATGATATGTATACAGCAAACAGAAACTCTACGTACTGCGTAACTACACCGTCATTATTCCAATTATCTCTTGCCAGCAATCCGCGAATAAATCAGTTAAAATTTGCATGCGTTGTCTCTATATACATATATTGTTTCAGCTTCATTCCCGCCACACATTCTTTAGTTACTGTTTTGGGGCTATAATTACTTGTGTAAATATTGTAACAACTACATGAATACGGATAAAGTTGCGAAATTTAAGAGACGAAAGTACTTCGACTATCAACCAGCACGTGTAAGAAATTAATACGGATTTTAAAAACAACGCCAACGCCATCTGGAAAGGTGGGCGTGTGATGTGTCTCGCAAAGCCCTTCAAATTGCATTTTACGCAAATAGTTTCGAGCGTAATGAATGAGGTTAATATTGAAGGTACTCCAGAAAATACGTTAAATCGTACGTCCTGATGTTGCAAAGCCTTTGAAGAACTGATATGAGTTGGAAAACAATAATGATAGTAGCCGCTTGAAACTTTGAATGGAAGTTTCTAGTGAGCTATGGAATAAAATCTGCTGTACGTATTTTATGCGGCAAAATAAGCGATACTGAAATGCGCATGTGTCAAATGTGTATGTGTCATGCGGGCCCTGAATATCTTTGTAATGTTGGTTGCTTCAGGATGGTCACCACTTTCATAATTTCAGTACCGTTTATTTTACCGCATCCTGTACTTGCAAGGTTTACTTTCTAAAGATCTCAAATATTTTATGTAAATAATTTCATAAAAAGTCGTAATAGGCTCAAAACCTCATACATGCTGTGAGAAGAAGAAGACGAGATGTACAATATTACACGCGAAATATACTTCCAGTAGATGCTGTGTAAAGAATTCAGCTGTTGATTAGAAATATGAAACTTCTCCAATGTAACAGTTAAGAAACACGGCTCTTACTTAAACTTTATGCCTTCAGATGGCTTCTTTCGGATTAAGAAGAGGTCCATAGGGGGAAGGATGACGATCTCGAAACAACTTTATTGGCTGCGGTTTTCATTTCATCGACGATATTCCCTGGCCAAAAAATTTGCATGGAATCTACTTACAACTAATCTATCCGGCACACCTTTTCCAAGATATACTTGTTCCTACATCCGATATACTCTTGCAAGAGACCCAATTCAATTTCACACATCCACCTCATCCCAACCAACGGCGCATTCCAACCCGAACCGTTCGACTAAGCGCCCTCCCCTTCGTCCTTCGCAAGCTCGAATAGATTTCGAACAAGCTCCGCTCTTGTCAATATTCATTTTTCAACAGAACGACTCCATAAAAGTTGATAAATACGCCCAGGATCGATTCGAATGAACTCGGCGCTCACGTCGTCGGCGTACTGAGGCGCCCTCTACCTAACGACTTGTAACATATGAATCACGCTACGATGTAGGTTTATGATCGTTATTTTAGATACGAACCGTTAGGCGATCAATAATATAGAATAAATACGCTTTTTGCGGCGGTAAAAAAGCGGGGGGTTTTGAGCGAGAAGTCGCGTCGGGGATTTCGACGTTTGGGAGATGTGAAATATGGGTTCGGTAGATGACGCTGTTTGCCTCCGTGGAGAAGTATTGAGAGTGATACGGCGTATTTGTGTTTTTTTTTTTGTGAAATCTCGGTTTGAGATGGTAGGAAAAGATGTCTTTTATAACAGTGAGTGTGTCTTCCTACAACAAATGTAGCGTGCAGACATGTAAGTTGAAAGGTTACGAAAACTGATTTAAATTGACCTGTTGACTGGTATAGCGATTTCTGCAATTGGGTATGTGGTGTTACGGATTTTTACGTAAAACAATGTAAAGATATGATTTTAATACGTCGGTACATGTGAGCATTTGCAATTTTCGAGAAATAGTATGTTTGATGTTTGCTGCATTATCGAATTTCTTCTCTTAAAGTATGTGTTGTATTTGTTATTATTCGTTTTTTTTAGTTTAAGAAGTGAAGTCTAGAATTTTCAATGATCCTCAGATACGACAACTTTTAAATAACCCGCAGTTCACGCAATCCATGAACGAGTGTGACTCTGATAATTGAAGGTATATGCATAATTTTCTGTTAAATAAAAAACCTCCTACCCATCTTTTGTGTTTCAGTTAACAGTTGTCAAATAGTAATATTTAAAAAGTTACGTAACACATGGGCTGAAAAGTTCAGGGCCTAACACATTGATGACGCTAGTTTTATTGCAGTCACCTTTCTCTCAGTTAGTACTAACCTTCAAAAGACAGCTGTTAAAATTTCATGATATTCTATTCATTAGTTTGTGAGTTATTGTGCTAAGAATCACGCTACTTTTGTTATTTTCAAAACAATGGATAAAAAACAATTTCGTGTTTTAATTTTACACTGCTTCTTGATGGGAAAAAATACCGTTCAAGCGAAGCAATGGCTTGAAAAGTGTAATGGGGACTCCGCTCCATCAGAAACAACAATAAAACGTTGGTTTACCGACTTCAAACGTGATCGTAGAGACACCGATGATGCAGAACGCAGTGGACGTCCAAATGAGGCGGTAACACCAGAAAACAGCGAAAAAATCCACAAAATTGTTTTGAATGATCGAAAAGTGAAGTTGCGTGAGTTAGCTGACATCGTAAAGATATCAAAAGAACTTATTGGCTTTATATTGCATGAGGATTTGACTATGAGAAAGCTCTATTCAAAGTGGATGCCGCGTTTGCTCACTGTTGACCAAAAACAAGAACGTGTTGATGATTCTGAGCAGTGTTTGGCCATGTTTAAACGTAACAAACCGGAATTTTTGCGTCGATATGTGACAATGGATGAAACATGAATCCATCACTTCACTCCGGAATCAAAACGATCGTCATCTGAGTGGACAGCAGCTGGTGAACCTCGTCCAAAGCGCCCGAAAGCACAACAATCGGCTGGGAACGTTATGGCCTCGGTATTTTGGGATGTGTGTGGTGTAATATTCATCGACTATCTTGAGAAAGGAAATACCATCAACAGTGAATATTATATAGCGTTATTGGAGCGTTTGAAGGCCGAAATTGCAAGGAAACGACCGCATATGGCAAACAAAAAATGTTGTTTCATCAAGACAAAGCACCATGTCACAAGTCAATCAAAACAATGGCAAAACTACATGAATTGAACTTCGAATTGCTCCCACATCCACCGTATTCGCCAGATTTGGCTCCTAGCGACTACTGGCTGTTCGCAGACCTGAAAAAAATGCTCGCCGGTAAGAAATTTCGCACGAATGAAGAGGTTATCGCTGAAACTGAGGCCTATTTTGAGGCAAAAGATAAATCGTTCTACAAAAGTGGTATTGAAATGTTAGAGCGGCGCTGGAATGATTGCGTTGCTCTTGATGGAGATTACGTTGATGAATAAAGGTAATTTTGAACCGAAAAACCGTGTTTTCTTTAAATGACGATTGCAAGGACTGTGTGGATGTACAATTCACAGGTATAGCAGTAAACTCCACTCACACAAATTAATTAATTATGCGGTTGACAATGGGAGCCCACGTGCTCCCGAAACGCTGCGTTCCGCATAATTAATTAATTTGTGTGAGTGGAGTTTACTGCTATACCTGTGGAGCGTGTTTTCTTTGTTAGGCCTGGGACTTTTCAGCCCATATGTTATATAAAATTTGACGATATTTGGATTAGGCACTTCAAAATTCCTTAATCATAGACATGGCATACTAAACCCACATAGATGTGCATCATGTTCTATACGTACGGCAGCTAACGTGCTAATGTATACCTTAGTGTTCGGTTTGACAAAATTTGGCATGAACCTATAGGTTGCACGCTCAAATCTGTTTCTCCCTTAAATTTTCCACCGCTATCACCGATCTCAGGGACAAATTCAGTTAACGCGACGAGCCGGCAAGTTCTCCGAGCCTAACTGAGGCAGTTCGACGTCCGCCACGTCCCCATCAGATGGCTGATTTTTAATCGAAACGCCGCCGTTGCTCCGAAATCCCGTTAAACCGTCGCCCATTGTTCGACGCGTCCGGAACCCGGAGCCCGGAGCGGTCCGAACCATCCCGGCGTGTTGCATCTCATTACGGCCGGTTCCGATGAAAAGGCGGCTAATTGAATAATGACGTCAGACGTGTCTTTCTGCGCGAGAAAGGGTACGGAGGACGGGAAAAAGGGAGACGACACCGAGTAAAGGTCGCTTCTGGCAGTGGCGGAGGTTGGGATGGGAAGGCGTTGGGAAGAGAGGCAAACGTCGGGAAATTTAATAACGAAAGTCGACTATCTTTTGGTCATTTCGACTTACGATCCTACGAGAAAATTGTTTTGTTTTATTCAAGAGAAGGGTCCGCGAGGTTTATCTGCCGAGGAAACTTTTTACGAGGATGAAACGCAAAGTTTTCTAATTATGTTAAAGGTGGCAACAAATAGTAGGACAATTCGCGGCGTCATCTGTATTGCGTATATTCCCTCATCCATCTGGGAATAATTTGGGAATTTTTATTCTATGAAACGCATGACGTATACTTCTCTGAAGCCAACAATTTTTAGAAAATTATTTCTTGAACATATGGCATATTGCGCTACCATTTTAACTCTATGTTGGTTCTGCACAATGAGTTCGTAATGAAATGGCACGGATCAAGGATAGATGTACTACAATCATCCGTCGAAAACTCGTCAGAAAACATCACAAGGACATAGAAGATACTGCCAGTTGTTCCAGCTGCAAGGAAAAGGAGGAGTGCTTGCTGCAAGTGTGCAAAAGCTATCTGTAGAATGCACCAAACTAAAATTTATTCGGTTTGTTCTAATTGAAAGGTTACCGTTCCTTAACTACACTAATCTAGGATTAATACAGCCAGCGACAAAACTATAGGACACTTGATTTATTAAAGAAATTCCATTGTTTTGTTAAGCATGTCAAGTTTGGATATTTTTTCAATATATGCTAAACACATTTCAGTCGCCGCTCAAGAACTGATATTTTCTTTTTCGAAAATAGTCTTTTACAATTTGACTACGGTGGACAGCAACGTTATTTTACTGAAACACAAAGTCCCGCCATATAATTTGTTCAGCATGTAATCATATTTGATCGACAATAAAATTTATATGATTTATTAGCGCTATTCGTCTTGCCATTATCGAACCTCCGTTATACCCTATACCTGCCCATATCATTACACTACACTTTGGTCGCAATTAGATATGTGGTTTTCCCCGAATATTTTTGCTCATCAGCACTTTCGCAGTGCCAGTACCAGAAACTACTACAATCAGTCTTATACGTTTGGAACACGGATTGCCTACTCAAATTTTTTCAACAAAATTCTTATTTTCCTTAAAATTTGTGGGTGGCCTATACTAGTGCCGCGGGCTGTAGAAGTGTTGGATATACGAGTGGTCTTACGATAAACAATAGTCGGTTCAGTGATCTGATGACGCAGCAAGAGGATTATGGGTAGGAAAATCTGAATCTGTGTAATGTTGGTGTGAAACTAACAGCATATGCAAACCCAATAATTTTCATTAATCGCAACTTCGTCGGAGGGCATTAAAATATTGAATGAGAAAGAGAAAGACCATCGAGAGATACTAGAACAAATTGGAGTTAAACCAGAAAAGAGATAATTTGCATGTAATTATAGAGGTATTTTAGAGGACTTTATAAGGAGACCAATCTCCGAGAACTTATTCTGTTCACAGGTCCTCTATTCAGAAAGCAGGAGATAACACGATTGCCTTAGTATATTTAAGGCTATGGTCAATTCTTACGCGAAAATATTCCATCTCTTCATATACAATCTAACCGTACTGCTTGGCAAATGCATTCACGTATAAAATATCTCCTCCGATCTTTACGTAAAAGAGCAGCACCTTTTTCCATCACCCAACTCCCAAGCAACCCCTTCGTAACGACAGTCGCTAAAGGCGACCTCCGCAAAGAGTTTCAAAGTCGAAGCGGCGTACCAAACGAGTTCGGCAAGGCGAAATGTAAAATTGTTTGCGGTTATACACTTTTTGCGCGCGTAACTTCTTCGCTGACACTAATTCGGCGGACATGAAAGCTCGAGGAAACGCGAGGCACGTCGATCCTTTGAGGTGAATATTAAAATATGTTCAGCGGTCGCCGCGGCGGGAGTGGAAAACGACCGAGGGGTAGAAAGGGCGATATTTTTTTTTAGACTCATCGCTGGTGACTTGCGCTGTATATCTTTTCTTTTCTGTACATCGGTTTCATTTAGATGCTATCGCGGTCGTCTTTCCAGCTCGTTGCTTATAATTAGACAAGAGAGCCTCCCTCTTTTGGAATTGTATTTGTACGATTCGCATAATCCAATTCCGACAAGAAGTGGGACAGAAATATCGGGTTGCATATACAAAGGAGAAATCTTCGTCTTTCTTTTCAAAGCGGTTCTAAAAGAATTACTGTGGTACGTGTCAAATAAAAGAGATATTATTCTTGAGGAGGTTCTCTCAAGAATCTTTTTCATATTATATCCCTTCAAATTTCTGGTAATCTCGTCCGTCTACGCCTCGAAAAATCTAAATCTAAATACCACTAATACCTCTAGATTAAGGAAAACTCTAAATTTCGGTCGATTTGTGCTTGTAATTTCTTTCTTCTTAAAGCCAATCGGTTAATGTTATTATAACCAAAAACAAATTGCCATTCCAATGTATGAAAGAGACTTAACGAATAGGTTGCTCAAGAGGCTTCCTATTTGCATTCACATGACCGATAGGATGGATATGAAAGGGAATGTATTTTGCACTTGGTTTCACAATAAATTAAATTTCGATGCCGACAGCTGCCGCATTACATCCATATGATCTTAGGAATTCAAACTCTGTTCTAACTAATGCCTTGATGCGGACATGTACGCTATCCTACCATAAGTTCTGTCCCTAAACTTTGATGAGCTACTGGGGTGTTTGCAAGTATCGACAGCTTATTGTTTCATGACGTAGTTATAAGTAAGTGTCCATACTATGAATGTGAAAACAGTTCGTCTCGATATATTGAGCACTAAACATAGAGTTTGGCAAAAAAGGATACTGTATCGTCATCATTGCTTTGCACGAGTGTAATAAATCTGCAACAGAGTTCTCCGGCACATTAAAGACGTTAAAAGTATCAAAAGAAATAATTTATCGAGCAGTGAAATTATACATTGTTATCTCCTCAGTCGATGACAGAGCAAGAAGTGGTCGGCCACGCGAAACTAAGACCACAGCAGTCGTAAAACTAGTTACTGCAAGAAGTCACAGATATCCGCTCCGTAAACAGAAAATTATGATCATCCTAGAACAATGTCCCGCATCATTAAACGAGACTTGGCTCTTGGTGCTTACCGGAGAACCACGGGACAGCTCTACGTAACGCCAGAGAGACCAGATCAAATGCGTTAATTCAGCGATACGTAAGCGGAAATACAAAAGGAAATCCTTTTCGGGGATGAAAAGATTTTGACTGTAGGACAAAAATTTAAACGATGAAATGTTATTCAACTGGATTTCCGGGAGGTAGGAGTTAATACTGTGAACTACCAGACTGATATTTTGGAAAAAAGTAGTAAAGCCATTGAATGACTCCTAATTGGTTAGAGACGAATTTTCTCGAATTCATTGCTGCTTAATATCGGCTCTCGGGAAGACCAGGTCTCAACCAACAAGCCCTACCAGAATATCAAGGTACTAAAAGCAGGTTTGGTAAAAGCAGTGGCTTGAATACCTCAGGAATGCTGCGTGCGGCACAAAGTTTGAAGCAGTGTGTGAGAGCAAAGTAAAGTAGGTAATAACTACCAATAACTTTATTGCATTCTGTATTATTTTTCGTTAATTTACATACGTTTGCAAAAGGGACCAAATTTGTGGCAGGAGTATCTATACTGAGGTATTATCCTCCACTCTGGAAGTTTATTTTTCGCCAGTGACAAAGAAAGAAGAAAAAAGAAAACACACAATTAAAATCAAAAACCGCAAAACTAAGAGAGCAAACCCTTGCGTTTCAGAACTGTGGATGAGACTTGGATCCACCACTACATACCGGAGACCAAGGAACAGTCGGAGTAGTGGACCATTCTGGGCGAATCGGCTCCGAAGAAAGCAAAGACCGTTCCATCAACCGGAAAGGTCCTGGAGACCAGAAGGGAAGAATGATCACGAGGCAATACTACAGCGATTTATTGAGCCGATTAGATGCAGTATTCAAGGAGAAGCGTCCTCGTTTGCAGCGCAAAAAGGTGCTTTTCCACCACGACAATGCACCGCCTCATTCATCCCGCATCGTCGTGTACAAATTAAATGAATTGCGCTACGAATTACTTTTTCATCCTCCATATTCACCGGACCTAGCCCTCAGCGACTTTTTCTAATTCCCAAACCTGAAGGAATTACTGGGAGGAAAGAGACTTGTCTGAAATGAGGAGGTCATCACCGCTGCAGATGGCAATTTTGCAGATTTGAAAACATCCTACTATTCCGACGGCTTGAAGAGACTGAAGCACCGTTTGCAAAAATTTTATTGATCTTCGAGGACACTACATCGAGAAATAAAAACAAAAAGCCACACAAATACTGTGTTTTCCTGTCGATTCCGGAAACATTTCAGGTCGCCCTCGTACATTACATTAAGCGTTCGTCACATAAAACTGGTATATACAAGCATAGGTAGGCACGACAGGGGATGAACGAAACCGTAAGATGTTAGATAAATCCTCATTATTTCCGGAATTTTAAAAATTGGAAAACTAATTTGTTTTTTATTCAAACTTACAAGCTTCATACGAAGTATATCTCCACAAATAAGCAGACAAGTTTGATTCAAAAATTTAGTTCTTTTTTATATATAGCTAGGTTCGCCGCTCGATTTTTTCTTCAAGCTAGCATATTGTGACCCCACTTCCACCTACCAAACGAAACCCATCTTTCGTACTTCACCCCACGACAAGTCATAGTCATTCCGTCCGTATTTACGTAAGAAAAACGCCACGTCAACCACTTGAAAGGTGAGCGAACGCCGGTCCTGCGGACTAAGAACGCCTAGACGCAGTACTCGTGGTATTAAGTTATTTCCAGACGTTTCATTTTACGCTCTCGTGCATCTGACGTTGTGTAAATAATATTTTCTGCGGATACACCCAACGCGCAAAATATAATTCATTCTACTGTCTGCGACTTAATGTGCTTTTATTTATACAGCTGAAGTGCTTCGCGGCATTGTACGTGGCTGACGGCGATGTTGCCGCTGACGTTTGCAGTTCTTCGGTGGCATTCTCAGGTATCTACCTATGTTTGCCGTGCGTCTCTTTTAAACGCCAGCGGAGTTGTCGAGTTTGCTAGCTGTCGGGTTGGTTATTTTTTGACGGTAAAAACCTCCAATGCACTTGAAATTTTTCGTAAATAAAAGTTGGTGAGATTTTTACCGTTAGTTCTTTTACATGTAGACGGAGAGTGTAGAAATTCATATGTTCGGTAAACTGCATCCAGTATAGCTTGAATGATTCATATCACAATTGTTATTATGCTATAAGGATTCACAAACAACAGGAAAATAACATGGGCTGAAAAGTCCCGGGCGTAACAAAGAAAACACGGTTTTTTTTTGTTCAAAATTAGCTTTATTCATCAACGTAATCTCCATCAAGAGCAACGCAATCATTCCAGCGCCGATCTAACATTTCAATGCCACTTTTGTAGAACGATTTATCTTTTGCCTCAAAATAGGCCTCAGTTTCAGCGATAACCTCTTCATTCGTGCGAAATTTCTTACCGGCGAGCATGAGGTCTGCGAACAGCCAGTAGTCGCTGGGAGCCAAATCCGGCGAATACGGTGGATGTGGGAGCAATTCGAAGTTCAATTCATGTAGTTTTGCCATTGGTTTGATTGACTTGTGACACGGTGTTGTCTTGATGAAACAAAATTTTTTTCTTTGCCATATGTGGTCGTTTCTTTGCAATTTCGGCCTTCAAACGCTCCAATAACGCTATATAATATTCACTGTTGATGGTATTTCCTTTCTCAAGATGGTCGATGAATATTACATAACGCACATCTCAAAATACCGAGGCCATAACCTTTCCAGCCGATTGTTGTGCTTTCGGGCGCTTTGCACGAGGTTCACCAGTTGCTGTCCACTCAGATGACGATCGTTTTGAATCCGGAGTGAAGTGATGGATCCATGTTTCGTCCATTGTCACACATCGACGCAAAAATTCCGGTTTGTTACGTTTAAACATGGCCAAACACTGCTCAGAATCATCAACACGTTCTTGTTTTTTGGCCAACAGTGGGCAAACGCGGCACCCACTTTGAACAGAGCTTTCTCATAGTCAAATGCTCATGCAATATAAAGCCAATACGTTCTTTTGATATCTTTACGCTGTCAGCTAACTCACGCAACTTCACTTTTCGATCATTCAAAACGATTTTGTGGATTTCTTTGATGTTTTCTGGTGTTACCGCCTCATTTGGACGTCCACTGCGTTCTGCATCATCGGTGTCTCTACGACCACGTTTGAAGTCAGCAAACCAACGTTTTATTGTTGTCTCCGATGGAGCGGAGTCCCCATAAAACTTTTCAAGCCATTGCTTCGCTTGAACGGTATTTTTCCCATCAGGAACCAGTGTAAAATTAAAACACGAAATTGTTTTTGATCCATTGTTTTGAAAATAACAAAAGTAGCGTGACTCTTAGCACAATAACTCACAAACTAATGAATAGAATATCATGAAATTTTAACAGCTGTCTTTTGAAGGTTAGTACTAACTGAGAGAAAGGTGACTGCAATAAAACTAGCGTCACCTATGTGTTAGGCCCGAGACTTTTCAGCCCATGTGTTAGATACAGAGTTTCCACTGCGATATGCATTCGTACTACATAACTTCACGTCTCGACAGCAGTTTGGGTACCGCTGCTTCGCGGCCGCCGGGGCGTATCTTTCGCCATCGCAACTGCCGGCGTTCCTCGGGCTATCCATCTCGCTCTCTTTAGACTCGTTAATAAAACGCAACGTGGAAATTGCGAACACTGCGGATTGATTGACGGCCTTTACATGTCGTAATCTTGTTACGCGTTACTGGGAATCTAATAACTCGGGCTACGGGAGGTGCGGACCCTCGTCAATGCGTGAGTTGGCAATGTGAGAGAGAAAAAGACAGAGGGTAGCGAGGTCCGTGAATAGTTTTGAGAACGTTTTAAAATGTGCGCGTATCGAAAGGGAATATATATCTTTCCTACATCTGCATTGCACTAGTTGGTGTTGGTATTTTTTTTTCAGAGAATTACAGCATAGGTTTCACTTTGTTCATGTAGCACTAATGAAGTTTACTTTAGTAATTATATCTTGCGCATATTTAACTTTTGTATTGAACATAGTTTATATCCAGAAGCGTGGAAATCTTCTATAATCAAGCCCATTTCAAAAAAAACAAAACTGTAGCTAGTTTGAGTGATTTGAGACCAACAAGTATTTTACCAACGTTTGGAAAGATTCTTGAAAAGTGCATTGTTCGTCAGATTTCAATCAGACAGAATTCATGTACGTGCACAATGTCTTACGTTCCTTTCAATCTGGCTTTCGTTCTGGATTCAGTTGTGCCACAGCTTTGGCAGGCAACAATTCAAACCCGGGTCACTGGGCTTGTATTGCTGGATTTTCGCAAGGCCTTTGATACTATACACCACGACACTTTGTTAATGATCTTGGAGTCGCCCAATTTGGCTCTATCAACACTTGCAATTTTTCGATCTCACTTGCAAAATCGGGTTCAGCGTGTAGCTGTTGATAACATCATTTCCAATCCATTGCCTACTGTACATGGGAGACCACAGGCGGCTATTCTTAGTTCTATACTGTTCAACATTTACAAATTATACTTACATCTTGTTTTAAGTCATTGTAGCTATCATTTATACGCAGATGATATAACTAATGAAGATTTGGAAAACATATGTGAATTTACGGAAACCCAATAATTAGAAGTTAATCCTATAGATTGAAAAGACCCATAAGAAGTTCTTGACGATAATTTAACAGAAAACTAAGTGTGTTGAGTTACATGGGAACTAAAATGTAACTATCACAGTTTAAGGTAGCTAAATAATTAATTTCGTGAAGTTTCCCGGATGAAATATTTAAAAGTTTCCAGTTCAAAACGCACGAACTGTAATTCTATCAAAAATAAAGGAGTAACACCAACGAAAACTCCTCAAATTCCTATCCAAACCAAGCACAGCATCCGTTTCATATACAAAATTACAACTACGACCGCCGATACGCCTTAACGCGACTACATAGCTCGCAGATTCGGGTTGACGTGACCGATATCTTTAGATTAGAGGTCGCTTTGCGACTATCTTGCGGGAATAGAACTCCCACGGCCGGGCCATCCTCGATTTATTGCTGTATTTTCGGCGGGGAACGGCCCCTACGCAACTACCATGACGACGAGGACACTAAGGCTGGGGTAATACGACAGGGTCTCGCAGTCAAAACTTTAGAATTTATCGTCGGTAGATTGGAAATTTTATCTGTGTTTACATGGACGGTAGGAAACTGGACGACTACGATGATGATAGCAGCTATCTCCGTTTTATTTGGCGAATGATTGCGAATTTAACGATTGTTTTGCGCAAACATCGCGATGGGATATTGCAGATATTATTGTTGTTGTTAGATCAGGGAAAACCTCTATAGTGTTATCCCTGGAAGTTATACTAAGTACACTGTTATAATAATAATAGTAGTAATAATAATGTTTAACGCTTTTAAGAACCGTTTGTAAGGAAGACACGTTAAAAAAGCTCCGAGAAAATTACAGAAAAATTTCTGTATTATTTTACAGTACGTCACTGTAACTCATTATTTACGGTATTATTGCTGTAATTCTACACATGCCTGTATATACGCGAACAACACGGTAATATACCAGATACGTCGATGTATATCTGCAATATGTTTTTTAAATAAACAGAGACGTGTTAATTTTAAAGGAAAATTTACTGAATTGCATAAGCATTGTGTTGGTTTCTGTTAGACGTAGTTAATATTTATAATTATACATACCATTTTTTAAAGTTAGCAATAATTATTGTGATAATAGTAATTAATAGGGTTGGCATTTTATTTATTCGTGTACATGTGCATGTTTTCGTATAGGTGCGCAATATCCCATTTGGAGTTGTTCACTCCTACTAACATCATGTGAAATTTCGTAAGGATATTTCTATAATATCATTTAAATATATGTATATGGTCAAGGTGCTTTACGCAATTGAAGAACTACAAACGTTATCAGGAACATATCCATCATCAACATAGTTGACAAATTTTAACCAAATATTTGTTTGATTGCTTCTTATCAGATTACCGATGCAATTCAAACAAGAAATCGATTTACTTAACAAAAGATTTTTAAGATTATTTCTATTGAAGATTCGATGACTACGTACTTTTACTTCTAGAATAAGCCACGCATTTTCGATAATGTTTATATCAGGTGACTGAGGTGGAGCTTTCACTGTAGTGCGGAAGTTATATAATAACCATTTCTGGACTACACGCGAAGAATGTTTCGGGTCGTTGTACTGGTAAAATCTAAAATCATCTTCTGTATCAAGTTTCCTGACACTGGACACTAAATTCTGTTTAAGGATCTTTAAGTACATAAACCTATTAATAGCACATTCAATAAAATGGAGGTTTCCAGCACCAGCAGCAGAAACACAACCCTGCACCATTACATGCTCACCTCCATGTTTAACTGTTGGTTTTAAATGTTTTGCGGTTTTTATTCTTTATTTTTTTTTGTTTCCTCCACACATTACTCTTGTCATCTGAACCGAAAAGATTAAATCTGCTCCCATAAGAGAATAAAGCAGTTTTCCAGAAGTCGAAATCCTTATTTGGATCCTGTGATGCAAATTGTGAGCAACTTCCTTTATCCTCCTGACTTATAGACGGTTTTTTCGGTATTTCCCAGAAAACGTTCCACCACTCCTCATGTTCGTTAAATATTTCTTCTTGGACTTGTTTTATATCTGTTCTTCACTGTATTTTTGCGATATTATTGAACGTATACAATATGCACTTCTATTTACCAGTTTTGCAATTTTCGGTTGCTTTACTTGTATCGTAAAAATTAAAGCATAAAAATGTAGTACTTATACAGGTCCGTAACACAAAAATTACATCCGAAGTTGTAATACGATGTTTCGTAATTTTACTTCTCACATCGGAATATTAAAGTTTCTCGTAGAATTACAGCAACTTTCCTGGCGTAAAAATTACCGGGAAAGGTACTTTAAAAATTTTTACTGTGTAGATTTCCTCGGGATATTCAGAAAAGAATAATTGTTAATACTCGGTTCATACACACCAAGTAGGTCTCTACCAGAATTCTAGGCTCGTTTAGTGTTGGTGATGAACTTTTACGTAATCTTGATGTGATGCGTTTGCTGCGAAATCTTTAACAACAAAGCTTTTGATTAATTTGCCGCTTAAATGTATTTAAGAATTCTCAGAGTATAAGTTTAATATGTATTAACCTTATCCACCTTTTCAAAGAAGAAGCAAAACACAAGAGATTTCATACTTATTATTCCTTTCTCCTTCTAGGTACAAATGCTAGCTACAAAGGCATTGATACCTTACAGTAACTAAATCGTACAATAGATCGCGTGAGAATTTATCTTATCCTAAATATCTGTAAGAAAACACATTACAGCTTGAATCTAAATTCTTACTTTTTCCATTGAAGAACCATTAGTTTAACAAACTTCTCGCATCAAACGTATCGAAATAGCTCTCTCTAATTTCCTTTTCATTAAACTTAAAAACAGCGTTCTGCTCTGTAATGGCGGATAGGACCTCAGAAATACCTACCTCCGGTATTCGCTTTCAATTCGACAAATGAAACGAACCCGAAAAAAGTTTCTTTCCCCCGGAAAATAAACTTCCTTTTGAGCCGGGTAATGGTCAAAGCCTTACACCCGGTTTCCTATTTCTTAAAAACACTTTTGTGTTCTTTAACTACGTATACCTATATATATATATACACACACAGAGAGATAGAATGCGAAGGTATTTCTAAGGCGTACGAGAAAGGAACCGACGTTACCTTTTTCCTTGTACAAGCGACGGTTTCAAGCGGAAAATGAGAGATCTTATACACTAGACTTCGTCTGCGAAGCTCGTGAAGCTTTTCCCATTTCGATTCACTCCTACGAGCGCCGTTTGGATAAAAGAGCTTCGGGATTAATCGTTGGTGTACAGGTAATATTTTTTTTCTCCCCCTCTTTCGTATAATAATAGCGATTTGCGAACACCGAAGTGGCATGGACTTTCTAAGGCGTAAAAGTTGACCAATTTCGAGTTAGGTTAACCGAAAGAATCCACCAGGAGGATTCCGTGGTAAGCGGGGTAGATTCTAGTAGTTTCACGCATATTTTCCTGCACGTAAAAGCTTGCTGAAATCATAGCTGGGGCATGAAATGAACTGTAAACCTTTAATGGTGAAAAAGTGAAAATATTTGGTGTCTTTGATCGAAATATAGTTGGGTCTATATTGTAATCCAGGGGTTCCCAAACTTTATCAGTACGAGGCACATTTAGAGGTTACTGTTTGCTCTCTATGGTTCCTCGGAATGCTGCGGCGTATACTTTGCAAACCAAGGTAAGAGAGTTATTTAAACCTAAGTGCATATAAGGGCATTTTGACGTGAATGTTATGGTAAAATTATATTTCTAATGTGACAATCCGGCGAGGTACCTCTAAATCAAGCCTAAACAAGGTACAAAGGCAATCAAACAAAATTTTTAAAATGCTGTGCTCCCTACACACACAAACACCAACACTGACTTTACATAAGAAAATCCAGGAATCGAACATTAATCAATTACTAATACTAAACAGCCTACTGATACTCTATAAATTTGAAAAACACCTCTTTAAAACCAACATAAAACTAACAAAAGATAAACATGTGCACAGCCACAAGACCAGAAGAGAATCGAATTTATGGACAGAAAGATGTATGCATGACAAATTCTCACAAACGCTTACAACAAAAATAATCAACATATCGAATTAACTATCCGACGGTGTAAAACAACTCGAGTATAAGACGTACAAAAAGAAAATTAAATATATAATTGGACACAACATATAACGGCAATACATAAGTTGGTATGACTAGGTAGAAGGTAAGGAGAGATAGATGGCGTCTGTCACGTGGGTCAGTTGTAAATCGTATGTATCACCAGAAATTAAATGAAGTTCCTAATGTTGAATCAGTTATTTTAACTTAACACTTGAAATACACAACAGCAAGCAGGTAAAACATGGGACTGTAACCCAAATATACTGCAACATATACATCAGTATAGTAAGACCTACAGGCGATAACCTGGTTTCAGAAGGTCACCTAAGTTACGACCAGGAATACCCTTGAGAAGTTGCAACGGTTATCATGTGTATACATCACAGAAGCGATGAGAACATGCCCAACTGCGGCTCTGGAGGTCATCTTAGACCTTACACCCCTACACATATTGGCGGAGGGAGTGGCCCACGCAGCAGTACATAGATTAACCAGGGCGGCGACTAAGGGAAACGAAACTGCGTACCAGAAAGCTTGGTCATTTCGAGCGGAACTCTCTCCACTTCTAAGTCTGTCGAACGATGAAATGGTTAAGAAATACAGATTCAAAAAGAATTTTCTTACAAAGCTAAGTAACAAGAAAGAATGGAAGCAAGAGTCCTCTACCTACTTTCTACAGGCAAACACCATTAACTAGTACAATGATGGTCCCAAAATTGACAGAGGAACAAGTGCAGAGGGAACCAAATACTCAGAGTCAATGGGAACATACCCTGGCGTCTATCAAGCGGAGACCAATGCGATTGAACCCCGACATTACAATTTCTCCGGTAGTCAAACAGCCATAATGGCGTTGAGCTCTAGCACCACCAGCTCGAAATTAGTCTGCGAGTTCCTAGATAAACTAAATAACCTAGGCAGAGAAGAGAGAGTTGAACTATACTGGATACCACGACATACAGGAATCAGCGGCAACGAGAGAGCTAACCTATTAGCAAAAAAAGGCAGCCACAACTTCGTTTGTTGGACCGTTCTGTGGTATAGGGATGAGCACCTATAAAAAAGAACTTAAAGGCAGAGAGGAGAAGCTCAGAGCATTTCTTTGGGAGAATCTTCCTGGTCTGAGGCATTCTAAGGTATTCCTTGGATATTTCAATAAGCAAAGAACAAAGACTAAGCTAGAACTGAGGTGAAATAAACTACGCGTCCTCACAGGTTTTCTTACATTATCAGGGCATTGTCAGAGCATTGTCAGAGCATTGTCACGGCATTGTCACCTTGGGGAATACATGACACGGATAGGTCTGAAACAGAATAGCGACTGCAGGTTTTGTGGGGCGGAAGCTAAAAATCCGGAACACCTAACATCTAACTGCACTGCCATTATAGAGACCCGTGCCAACTATTTTGAGACGAGGTGGAAATACCTTCTCTGAAACTATGACAGCTATTGCAATTTATTAAAGCTCTTAGAGTGGATGCTAGCAATACCTCAGCAAACCCTACGGATCAATAGGTCGCAGTACAATATCACCCTTAATTAATCTAATCTAAAATCTACTTAAAAAAGCAACAATTGGAGCTCTCGACACCATTAGGCTGGGACAGACCATCGGCCCAAGCATCCCGAGTCGAACGAAGAGGGACGTGTAATATTCAGAAGGTAACACGTATTCGTGTGCACATATAAAATTATGCACTTGGAGTGAAATATAGTTTTTGTGAATGGATTGATAAATAAAAAATAAAAAAAGAAAAAATAATAAACTCTATTAGTATTATCATTTCGGTTTCTGGTCTAATCGAGTGTGCTATGAAATTAAACATATTTGTAGAAGTATATATCCAGACGGTCATTCCAATCTATATTACGATTATATATATATATATATATATATATATATATATATATAGATATATATATATATACATATAGATATATATATATATATATATAATCGTAATATAGATATATCGATATATATATAAGCTACACTGAAATTATTTTGCGCAATGACATAAGTCACGTAAAATCAAGCCAACTAAAAACGGTCACGAATTTTCGAATAACAAACAATAGCACGCTGATACGATTACCTTCACACGTAACGCTATGCGATGTTCAAAAACTGCGAACCCGGCGGCTTTTAAAAATTACATAAAACGCGAATTATTAATACGCGAACGAGAATATTGAATAAAATACGTCAGTCGATAACGATATTACGGATACTACGGCCGGCTTTGGTCCGCTATAGACGGCGTGCCGCGCGATTGTTTAGCCACAGCGGTCGCGTTCCCCAGCGGTGCACGCCAGTAGCGTATGCAAATAACCCAAACCCGGCTTTATGGGGTTTTATCAATTATATCCTCGTATGCATAAAAATGCAAATCGTCTTTTACGGACGGATATTAAAAACTAAAGCACGGAGGTTTGTCGGATAGCCTTCGGAAGTGCAGTTTTTATAGCACCGAGGCATTGTACCTCTTAATGGCGGAGCAGAAGCAGGTCGACAAGCTAGTTCGAGGAATTAATTAGAGATGTAATTACTTCTCTTTTAAGCGACGAAGTAAAATGGTAATTGAAGACGATAGTTATTTTATCGCTTACTTCGCTTTTTAACGTTCGAAAAGAGGAAATTGAAAATACTCTTCGGACGGTAAGGAATGGTTTAATGCAAGAATTTCACATTGGCGATTTAGTAAAAAGTTTAGTCAGACTAAATTTAGGTACTCCCGAATGGACTGGCTATATACGAGGGTAAACTGCAAAATTCGGTAACTAACTATGAGATGGCGCTGTGTGAAAGCAATCTTTGACGCTATTGTATGCTTCGATGACATACGTGTTAAACGTCTTAAGCTTGTCGATCTCTCAACTAGTATTATTTATTAATTAAATATATATGGAAAAAGAATTTTGCGCCCAAAGAAATTCAGGCTGATATGGTAAATGTGTTACGCCTTGTTTACAAATAGATGAGTGAATTTAGAAAGGTCGTTATAAGGCGTTCTATACGCCCAAACGCAACCACTTCTGCAGAAAGTGTGCAAAAGGCATCCCCAGAGAAAGGGTGACGTACATAGTAAATGTTAAATTAGACATGTCTAAGCGCGTGCAAGATGGGTGCCGCACTAATTGATCCCGTTAATGCATCTTACATATCTGCAATAAGAATCGCTGGAATAACGATTACATCTCCTTGATTAGTATTGCAGTTACACATACAATTTGCGCAGACTTGCAACAGTTCTTCATGCAGAAATTTTTGTCATCGACATAGGTGTTGGAGTATCCCTCCTTTTAGAGTAAAATGTGTTTCATTTGAACTCTTCCATAACAATCAGGTTGCACTTTAAGCTTCGCGGAAATGAGGATGTTTTCTATCAAACTTGAAGTTAACGGTGTTATCCTAATATTGGGATATAGTAGCATTGAGGGCAATGACACACCTGGTACCCTTATTGAGATTGGAACAGGTCAAACTCAACTGGGTTTAAATGTAATAATAATATGCATTTGTTACACCTGAAAGGGCTGGGAGAAAAGAGATTTGCCTCCAACGAGGAGGTCATCGCCGCTACAGATGTATACTTTGCAGACCTCGAAACATCCTACTTTTCCGACGGCTTGAATAGACTGGAGAACCGTTCGAAAAAGTGTATTGATCTTCAGGGAGACTATATCGAAAAATAAAAAACCACACCAATACTGTGTTTTTCATAATGAAAGGACTATGAAAGGAAAAGAATAGTACGCTTACAAATTAACATATACAGCATCGAGTAATCTCTTACAATAAATGGCAGAAAGTCAGACGACCAAAAGGGACTGACTAGGAGTTAATATGTCTAATAACAAATTTAATTCTTTTTATCACCGTACAATAACAATTGCTGGTTTACTGAAAAAGTGCTGATATAGAGACCATTGATTAGTACTGCAATTTGGGGAAAATTCTACTTATACTAACCTGCTAGTGCTCGTTTGTTGCCATGATGGAGAAAGTGTATTAACTACAACTCCTCTTTAACTTCTTGGATAGATCACAGTGTACCCTCATCTCTTTCTTACATATTGTATTTAACTTTTCTTAAAATAAATATATCTGACCCTATTTGGGAAAAATATTACTTTTACGTTTAGACGACGATTTCCTAATCTGAGAGGTTTAATTTCTTTCTCTTCCACTTGCAATGTGGCGCATATTTCCTTCACAAAATTGACATCAACATTGAATGGACTTTCTTATCTGGCCATTTTAAAAATATAGCATACCATAAATATAAAATGTACCAATTAAAAAAAAAAGAATTTTAAAAATTTTAACAGAATAGTCTTCACAGATTCATCCAAACAAGGGGACAAAAGAAATATACATTAACACCCAAGGAATTACCTTTCAATCAACACTCCTAATAATACAAATACCTTCCGGCGAAATGTGGAATCTCAGCAGGTTTTCACGCCTTCGCACCATTCCATGTCATAATTAAGAATGAAGGCTCGGTGATTATTAGCTAGAGGTTGCCGAGCTTCGAATAACTACCGTGGTAGTTGAGAAGCGTAATTAAAATTTAGTTTGAATGTTAATCCGCAACGTCTACAATAAGAAGGGAGAAGAAGCAAAGGTACGGAGGAGGCAAGATTCTATTTGCTTCCGTTGACTTTTCACATTTCATCGTCGGAATAGCGGAGAAATTCTGAGGATCTTAATTAATAATAGCGGAAGATGATATTCACGTTAGTAAAGGAAGGCTTTATAGGTGATACTTACGAGGAAGATGCCTATAATCCTTAGCGAGTTCTAAGAAATCTAAATGAGAATGCAGCATGAGAGAATGTATATTCACTAGCGGCTTTCAATCTAAATCTTGTTTATTACTAAGTTTATCTTCTTAAAATTCTATTGTATTTTTTAGTCCTTGATTGTAGTTTTCCTTCTTTGCATGTTGTGATTAAAAACTCTTCTTAAGATAATGATCGAGCGTCTGTCCGATAAACATTTTTATTTAGTGGTTCTACGTTAATACAATAACGAACACGACATTAACTTTACATCGAAATACAACAACGGTAACTTACACTTTTTAATATCTACTAACTTTTTTGTACACCCACTTTCTTGTACAGTCACGTCCAAAAGTATTGCTCGTATAACTAAAACTAATACTAACAAAAACGACCACTAGAAATCTAGAAGCAAATATGCTGAACATACTAATAATAATAATTTATTGGCAAGTAAATAGTGAACACAGAAACAAAAGAGAGAGAAAAAAAAATAAAAATTTTTGCCAATTGGATCACCATCAGTAAACCAAAAAGGTTTCCTGTTGTTAATGGTGACCCAAGAACAAAGATAAAATGAAAACATAATTCGTTACACAGCCAAATTATCTAATATGCTACAATACTACAAATCCCTATCTGCCAGAGAGTTGCTCATTCATTAAACTATTATAAATAGCACGCCTAAAGGAATAAAATAGTAACTCTGTAATATCCAGGGAAAGCGAGTTGTATCATCGTGCAGAAGCGTAGCTAAAGCTTATCTCAAACTGCCGGGTATGGTGCTTAGGTATATCGATAAGATCCTTCCTGCGAATGTTGATACTATGCACATCCGTACGATGCCTCATTTTATTTAATAGGTAAGGCGGAACACCAATTTATGGGAGTTTATGGGAAATCCTTTGACGCTGTCTAATTCCATATATTAATCTGAGGCATGCGTTCTGTACCACCTGAATTCTGCGAGAGTCAATTTGGTCCAGACAATTTCCATAAACAACAACGCAGAAATTAAAATGTGATAACACCAAGGCATCACATAGCAGCTTTTTAATAGAAACGTCAAGGTAATACCGGTGGGGATAAATTAGTTTCAAATTGCAGTAGGCGTGTCTAATGCAAGTACTGACATGATGTTTAAACTTAAGTTCATTATCTACAAAGAGGGCTAAATTTTTCACAAGTTTGCTTTTTCCAAAGCAGCGAAATTCGAAATGGTTTTTTTGCAGTTGATGGTCAAGTCGTTAAGTTCAGTATCAAAATCCGTTATAAGGAAATTTCGTTATCTAGAAGAAAAGTTTCTGGATATACCCAATACATATTTATTCTACTTAGTGCATACGTTTCTATTTTGTTTTTGACATAAATATACTATATCTCGTACGTACACCAGAAGAATAAAATAACCGCGATTCTTGCGGGTAAAGAAAGAAATACGTGAACATAGGACGTGTAGTCGATCTGTATGGGATATATTATACATACCTACCCTCTCCAACGTAAAATAAAAGGGTCTAATCGATAAATAAGTTCTGTAATAAAATAGGCTTGTTTAGCAAATATTTAGCTCACATTTAATATTCATTCTTTTAATTATTATTATTTGTTTCAACAGCATTGAATAATAAAAATTATACTGGACATCTAGCGGATGATGTTCGTATTCAAACCCTTCGAATACACCATAGAAAGAGTTGTTGTGAATAATTTTATTAAAGGTTAGTTAATGGGGAGAAGAAATCTGAATTGTTAATAACAATATTTTATTGCCCAACAGATACAGATATCCAATTAGAAGGCAAAAATTAAATAGTTAATGTACACATGTAAAAACAAGTTACCTATAAGTAACATAAAATTAAGGTAGATCAAACTGCAATGCTTTAGTTGCGCTAATTTAATTTAAAAGAATAGTTCACCATTAGTTAAGAAAAAAGGAGAACGGAAAAAGAATTCAGCTATGTGTAATGCACCCGCGATCTGCACAATGTCAAAAGGGACGGTAAACTGCAGGTATGTATATCTAACTCAACAAACTCCACGGAGTTGAAGACATTCTATGTATTGGAGACCTGATGGCGATGTTTGTTCTAGTTGCGAAACAGTAAAATGTATTTGTTTGTCTAGATCCTGAACTTGGTACAATGAAATTGATTTTGCTCAACAACTCAGGGACTTCGAGACCATTATTTATCTTATTAATATCAAACCATACTAACAAATCCGTCAAGAACACGATGGTAATCTAAATATATACAAATTTAACTTTAACAAACTAGTAATTGAAGACCAGGCAAGAATGTGGCTATTATAAACGTGTAACACAATGATTGTTGTAAAATCAACTGTATCGATCGAAGATTGCATTCAACAAATTCCGATACGCATGGTTGAAACCTATTCTGGACTTGGCATCTCAATTGGCTTTATATGTTCTATAGTTCGGTAAACCCTTACATTTCTTCATTGTTTAAAGTAATTCAGACAAATCATGGCTACAAAAATGGTTCTTAAAAAGCAAAGGAAAACAACCATAGCGAAAATAGTCAATAATTCTTGATCGCGTTGTATCAGATCACCTCAACCTTCCTGAACGATATTAAATTACCCCCACTTTCCTCCCTTTCCGAAGTATTAATAATAATTTATGCAAAAGGGGATCCCTTCTCCGTGACGATCTATACGCCGCAGCTGCTGCCAGCCCTACGTCCGCAGTTATACCGAACGGCAACCAGATACGTTCTAGCGTACACTAGGAAATACATCCCTTGGAATACTACGTTCCTTCGTATTCCGAGTAGTTGTATATCTGTTGTTTATGGTAATGCAGCCGGCAACCGCATAGTTGGACGTATATACGTGCGGACCTAACGCAGACTGTTGCAGTTTATTACACAACCCGGGCACTTGATAGACGTTGCACTATTACGGCGCTCGGATTCGAACGTCACCATAAAAATAGATGATGTCGATGCGGGGACGTCCGTAATACGCGTCTGGATGTTCGCGTTTCGCTATCTATCGGATAGGAGATAGATATACGATGTACGGCAGGCGTTAGGGTTCGATTTGCTGCGTGTGCATTTAATAGAAAGTATCCGGTGGTAAAGTTTTATTGTTCGTAGTGGATATCTGATTCCGATTCTATTTTTTTCTTTTTGGTTTTAGGCTTTGAGGTTGGTAACAATCAAACGAGTTCATATAAAGATAGTAGCGCTATCTATGAATGAGACCCGAATCAAATATTTTCCCGGTTTCGAACTGTCACATTCCTAAAAGTTGACATTTCTAACCTATAATTCATTTCACACCTTATGTTTTTAAGTGAATTATTTTTGTTTAAGCACGGAGTATGATTTTAAATGCGGTCTAACAGCAGCTCGTGCATATTTCGTAGGCATTGGCATGAATACATTATGCACTATTTTGCATGATGGTTGATGATGACCCATAATTCCCTGATTATCATTTTCACACTTAATTAGGCCACGTGCACCTCGCACCAACATTAACGCCCGTCTAGTTACCTTTGGTTACTCGCTTCTGGAATCGTCAATCTCTTAGTTCGCTACGCTAAAATATGCTCAAGTTTCTCATAGCATTTCCACCAAATACCACTTCGTATCTCTGTTACATCTCAGTGGCGAATTTATATAAGATTTAATATAAATGCGCTACTCTAAGTTCGTCTAACAACTCTTAAAAAATTATACTAATTTTACTATCATCACCCAGTTGTATTACTGGCACCAACGTGCAAAATTTGCAACGATAAGTAATGTAAATTTTAGTTTACTCGTTTTCTAAGGGATTTTTAACATTTAATCGAATATTCAGCAAAACTACCACGATTTTTAATCTATATTTAAGACTGAAAAAACCTAGAATACGTATCCGGGCAAATCATTATAATATTCCTCCAAACTTTTGAATATTCATTGACAACCTATAATAGGTATAGGGATAGATACAGGTGCGAGTAGTATATTTTGAAATGCTGTTGTTTTTATGTTTATTACGTCTTTAACTATTGCTGAGGCATCGTTAGCAGACGTGAAGGGTAGAAGATATTTATAACGAATACGATATATAGTCATTATTTTTAGGTTGATAGCTGAAGAAGTAGAATTTATAGGTATTGCTTACACTTAGGGAATGTTTGTTTTGTTTTAAATAACAAAATAGAAATTACACTGTTTGCCTAACCTAACATATTACACTCACGGTACTTACAGTGATATATGTATGTATACTTATTGACAGTTTGACTGCCTCGAACTTGTTAAGGACTTAACATTGTTTTTTGTATTTTATAAATTTTTTACTACTATGTATTTTATCTTCGTTGCATTATTATTTTCATTTAGAATATTACTTTATTTTCATTTTTATATTTATTTATTTTCATTCTTATATTTATTTATTTTGCTCTCTTATATCCAATTTTATTTTAATATGTATGTACATTACGCATTGTATATGTATGCAAGTCAGCCATTCGCATTACGCTAGCTAAAACTGCCTAATTAGAAATCATTCACTGCAACGTCGTCGGATATGTAATGGGAGTTTTCTTGAAATTTAAGGTACACAAGCATAGGCAGTCGTCTCGCGCGACAGTCGAGGTATTAGCGATCGTGCACTCTCGGTCACCTTTCGTGCCTCGTCGTAACGTGTACAGTAACGTCGTCGTAAGATTATTAGAGATTTCTAAGTTTTTCTAGTTTTGGCGGGAATCGTCGAGGACGTTGTCTATACATTTATTTCTGGCGGGAGTCATTTGGTAACGTCGTCGGACCACATGTATAGATTTTTTTAATAAGTATAAATTCTCGATTTTCTATCATCGTACGTCGAGGCTACTGTGTCCATTGTCGTCTATACATATTTTTAGTCTTCAGTTAAGTTTGTGTCGGAAATTATTTTTGTGAGATTGTCGGCGCGCATGTATAGACCTCCTCTACAAGTACGATCCTCCGCTTCTTGCTGACGGTCGTTGCGGCCGCAGCGCCCGTTGTCTTTGTACGTTTGTTCGGTCCTTGTCGTATCGGGACTTAGAAATTTTTCATTTAGTTGCTCGTCGTAGCGGACGAGTGTCACGGACCAGTTTTCTTATGTAATGTCGGCATCATCGCTCCGTTTTACTTGTCGGTGCGCAGTTCGCACATTTGCTGGTTACTGGATTTTTCCCTTCTTTGGGGCGCAGTAGAGTAGAGAGCTAAAGATTGCACATAGCGTAATATTTCAAACGAGAACGCTTGGGTAGCTGTGACATTACTTTTGTATTGAGATCGGCTATTATCGCTACTGTCGCCCTCGACCAGGCGTTCAAGCTCTAAGAGATAGGGTGGGTTCCCCTATAAATGTGAATATAACAAACGTATTTGGTCAAGTACAAATACATGCCAATAATACAGGGCCAAGTCCCTTAGGCAAATTTAAAACAAGGAAAGTATATTAGGCTCCCGGAAAGGGACATATAAATAAGCATAGCACCGAGGTGCGCTTATAAATTTAAGAAATAAATAGGGTTGGCTCCTATAAAAGGTAGTGGTGCATGCAAACAGATAGAGGCATTAGTACATGCCTCTAACAAAGCTTCAGCGGAAGCATATAAGAGTTTAACCTTTTAAACAGAATTAAGACATAGCGTTGCAACGTACATGCTGAGGCATTACTTTATGTTGCTACCAATGAAAATACATATACACATGCTAATGTACATTACATGTATAAGAGAGCTCGAATAACTGCAATTATTGCAAATCTATATATCTTACGTACATCGTACATGTACATAGGCAAGAGTGGAAACCGTGTAACCATTTCATTTTTAAATATATTTTTTTTTTGCGCATGCGCATTGAGTTTCACTGTACAACCTCTCCTCTAGTAAATAAGCGAACATACTCTACAAGTAAGTATTGGTCAAGTAATTTAGGAAATTACGAGCAGGCTACAGCGGCGTTGTTCTTCAAACCAGGAGAACGTAACAGAACTTGTCTATACCCTTGCTATAAGAATGTTACCCATTATTAAATTAATATATTACAGGGCTATATTCCATAATGTCAGCTATTTTTAAAATATGGAGCGTATTGAAGGAAATAACGATTGCATGGACTGTGTGGTTGTATAATTCACAGATATAGCAGTAAACTCCACTCCAGACAAATCAATTAATTATTCGGAAGACAGCGTTTCGAGAGCACGTGGGCTCTCATTGTCAACCGTGTTACCGACTGAATATGACAACTGTATCACACATGCAAATTATTTTCTACGCAAGCTCTGAAATTTCTTAAAGCATATTGACTATTTACAATCTATTGGGTGGTCTCGGGTATGTTAGCATCACACAAACTTCATTTAAATGAATTCCACTTAGCACTTGAAGGAGACAGCACTAACCTAGCTTTGTCGAATTCAGGTGAATCATAGGAACCAGCCAAGATTTGCAAGCCATGTCCCAATACAATAACATAAGCCGAATTTCTTTACTAATACTATCTCTGTAACTGATGAAAATAGACTTGCGGATTCCCTTTCGCCTTTATTATTCTAAAGAATCTGTATTTATCAGTATAGATTTAAGTAGCAAAATTACATGCTTATTTAATGTTAATTCTGAAAATTACATGCTCATTAAACTTAAAAATAATTCACATGCAATTTTCAGACATGTGAAATTATATGTAAGTATATATCATAGTAAATTCGCTGAGCATCATTAAGTTTACATGACAAATCGCTGGTAAGAAAATTGCTAGAGATTTTACATGTAATTTTAGTAGATTGTACTTTAGAAAGTGGTTTCATTGTCTTGGAATTTACGCGCGCATTAGTTCATACATATTAAAGTTCGAAAATTCATGTCACATCGTACAATATTGTGTTATCTACCACATTACCCACTGTAAAAGGAAACGCGCGTTTATAAACGCTGCATTTCCCATTTCTCTATTATATCCGGCGCATCCACCAAAATTTCCACAATATCTCCAGATTAATTAAGATGCATCGCACAGACTGAATTATCATATAAAGGTACCGCTTCGTAATTAATATTAATTAATCTCTCTAGTGGAATCGTACAAAGTCTGCCTTCTGTTGTCTTCTTATACTACTTTAGAAGATATTACTTTCTGCATTACGCCTTTCCCTTAGTGCTCGCGTCATCTCCCATCGCCTTCTACAAAATTTCAAGTTAAATACGTAACGATTTCGTCAAACAAATTTCGCTTTATTGCTCGCGATACCGTCTAAAACGTATCATCTTCGGGCAATCCAAATATTTAAGATATAAACACGGGGAGCGCGCCGCCATTAGATCCCCCCCATCTTGCCTAATTAATTAGAGCAGCGGGATGGAAGCGAGGAGACGCGGCGAGCGCCTACATCGCGCCGGGCAAAAAGTGAGGCGGAACTGAAATCTGATATTGTATATTTGAGTAATGGTTTCCAGCAACTGACTCCATTGCGTCGACAGGCGGCGGGCCCGACAACGGCAAACGCCGGGCTTAATTAAAACGGAGTTTTGTATTAAGTTTGCGACGGAGGTCGTTTAGCAAAGAGGACGGTTCTCTTGGATGGAAAGCTGGAGAAGAAAAAATGGAGATTCGTTGGAAGAGCCTGGAAGGGTTATTAATATTTATCGAAGGAGAATTTGTCGTCGGGTTGGTGGAAAAATTGTTTGCTTCGTAAAGAAAGTAGCGACTGATATTCATCTGTATACATATTACTAGATTAAAAGCTGTTTTGCGCCAGACATAGCACGGTGGGATTAAAGGTAAAGCACATTCAATATTGGTCTCGTTTATAATAATACTGCAGTAGAACTCGCTTATAAAGGACTCGTATATAACGTACGTTCGGATATAGCGTACACTTTCCGTGGTCCGAGTAAAGACTCATTTGAAATAATGTATGTTTGTTCTGATATAACGCACATATTTATTATGCACTTCTGTTATTACGTAGAAAAATTTGTGCAAAACGAGTTATGTCTTTTTTTATAACGTACTTGATTTTTTAGTAACGTACTTATTATATAAATGTGGTATACAGCAGCATGCAATATGCGTTAAATAACAGGGAATTACCGTCCTCGACGGAACAGTAGAAACACACACACCACAATCGCAGTTATGTGGGGCGTACAATATAACGTACTAAAGGGATTTTCTTATTCTTCGTCGTACAAGTTGCAGTTAACGTTTCTTTAAAGTTAGAGACATTTGTTTCTTACTAAGTGCAACCTTACGTATTAAAAATGGGTATTTCTACTGAGCAGCGACATAAAGAACAGTTCAAAGTGGTACAAAGCAATCTGGTATTTGTCGTGCTAAATGTCTTAAAATGATATGTATCACACTGTATAAAACTGATGTAATTTTTCTCAGAAAACTGTGCAAAATCGACCTGTACACAATAGCTCTTAATTTACTAAAATCCATCAGGTGGACATCGTCTTTGGAGAGAAATTCCGCAAACGAGAGAAATAGTCCAAATAACTACTGTAATGACAGTTTTCCATAGTTTTTCCATTTGTTTATATTTTAAAATATATTTGTAATTTCATTTTAAACACTTAATTAGCAAAGTCGTGTACATGATCTATGGTACAATATGTCTTAAATCTTATTGTGTTTACCAATTTTTAAGATAATTTCAGTTTATTTCTATTCCATCTCCAAACTTTTGGAAGGGTAGTGTACAGTGAAATCTCCCATGAAAGGACATCAACGGAACCAACTGAAGATGTCCGTTCAGGAGGGGTGTCCGCATAAAAGAAATATGTAGTAGATACAACAAAAATCCTATTTTAACGAAAAATGAATATGTTAAAGAAACTGGGACATTTAAATCGTATATGTATATAAATGTTTTTAAAATAAATAAGAAATTTTAAACTTAAAAAAAAGTTTATTTCCTTTAGATATATACATACAAAGTATAATATATGTCAATAGATACATAGATGTAGTATGTAATACAAAACAATGAAATGAATAGTCACCTTAAGGACGCAAAAATTCATATATTGTTGTTTGTCTTCTGTTTTTCTTTAAAATGGCGGCTTGAAATCGTATTTCTAATTTAGAAAGAAGCTCCGTGATTTTCGACAAAACTTTCAAGCTGCTTGGTCAGGGTAAAAGCTTTACCATAATTTGGGATAGCTTCTGTTGGCACTGGAACCTCATCGACATCAGAATCTTCCGAAAGTTCTTGTATTTCAAATGGATTTGCAATTTCTTGTTCTGAATCTGGATCTTCAACACACAAATCTTCATCTGCGTTCAAAAAATCATTAAGGTTTTCATTATCCGTCAATTGGCGCGCGGCGCGGTTGAGAAATGCAATAGCAATATTCTCGATATAAAAATAAGATAGGGCGTTTCTTTCTATTTTATTTTTTTGTCCGGTTAAGAGAACATTTTCTCGTGTCCGCGTCCGTTCAAGAGAATGTCCGTCCAAGAAAGAGTTAATACAATGGAAATTATATGAGAGCCGGTCGGGACCATGAGAAACTGTCCGTTTAAGGGCGGTGTCCGTGTAAGACGGGTGTCCGTGTAAGAGGGATGTCCGCGAAGGGGAATTTCACTGTATGTGATTTCCAGCTCGTTAAATTTTAAAACATACAATATTAGTATCGCTGTAAATTTTTTAGGTTTTATAATAGCAACGCTAAACTACATCTTATTATAATATTCAGTTGTAAACGCAAATATCTATATATATATATATATATATATATATATATATATATATATACAGGGTGTCTTTAAAGTAAAAAATAAACAAGTACGGAAAATAAAAAGGTGTAATTGTATAAAACATAAATTCAAAAAATTTGGGGTCAATTACTACGCGAACGTCAAAATTAAAAGAAAAACATAGGAAATTCTGATATGTGCCGCATATGCTTGCAGAATGTGTATACACAGTACATATATCCAGAGTGCATACATCACAATAACACAACTGTCGATGTTATAAAAACTACAAGATAATACTGTGTACCATCAAACGGCATGCTAAGAGTTCAATAACATGCTTATGTACGAATTTCATGGACAGTCTGTATATATTAAATGTTTAAAGTAACTTCCGTTGGTTTTTAAATGTTAATTTAATTTCCTTGCTGTTACCAAAGTTTGCCTGGTATTACCAAATAGTCTGTGAAATTTAACGGTACCGGTGGGATTTGAACCTACAGCTTCTTAAGGTTTTACGGGAACCGAGGAAAATTTTTCAATTTTACAGTATTAATTCAAATTTAATAAATTATCATTTAAGGATCAACATATATATACATTATATATATATACATAACATGTATATATCCTGTTATTCTCTTTAATGACAATTAACTTAAAAACCATCAAAAAAAAAAGAAATCAACGAACGCCACCGATAAAAAGCGTTAATCGATTCATTTAACTTTACCAGACAAACAAAACATTATTCTGAAGCTCGTCGCAGCAAGCGACGAAGTACGACGGTGTAAATTGTCAGGGAAGGTTTCCACTAAGTTAATTACGCTATCGATAGCTCGTCGACGAAGTGGAAGCATTAAACGTCAGAACCCTTTTCCGACGTACCGACGCGCCGTTGTGAAATTTACACTTTTGCTTGCATATTTACAAGGCTACTAACTAACTAAACCTTGATTAACCACTTTATCCGTAGCATCTGTAGAGATCGTTGAGGTACACTGTCAACGCTGGACTACTACATACAATAACCAGTAATATTGATTAAATTTTATTGTGGAATTAAAGCCTTCGGTGATCCCGACGAAGGTATATTTTGCCTTCATCGTTTGAGGAACCTGTAATTCATACAATGGAATAGCTGTGTGTGAGTTGTGGTATGATTAATTCAGTTTTAGATGTTGGGATCTCTTTGATTCAGTCAAGACAATGATGTTCGTTTTTGTATACGAGTATACGTACTTTGAACTGGGTAAGAATAGTTTAGCAGTTGAAAGCGGTTTCTACCTCCATATCTAAGCAAATAATTACATTCTTTGCGTTGTTCTAGAAACCATTATTGCATAGAGTTACTGTTTGGGCTATTACAACCGTTTATAGCATTAATAGAAGCTTTAAGGAAGCAATTTCACTCTACCAATTATTCTAGTGGTCCAACACACTAGGACTAGAAATTTCGAAAAAATTCGAACCGAGTTCAAGCCATATAAAAATCTGGGAAAGACAGGCAGAATAAATGTATTGATCTTGAGGGAGATTGCTATTTGCTATGCTTTAGTTACCGAATTTTTCAGCTCACCCTCGTACGTCACAAAGTCACTAAACCATTTCCCCAAAAGTGGGAACATCTTTTTCCTAACTTCCAATAGACGACGTCTAATCTTGAACCTAATTCCAGTTAAATTCCTTTAATTGAAAGAAGAAGTTGACTTCACCCCTTAATATAAATTCCAATGCCCAGAAGGTTTCTTCGAGCTCCATCCTCGCGTCCCCCTCTCCTCCCCAATCTCCAACATTCGCCTTAACTTTCCCGCTTGTCCAAATTCTCCAATACACACTTTCGTCCTTTTAATTCGCATGAATATTAATAAACCTCGGGAAGACCACTGCGTTCTCGTACCGCGGTCCTCCGAGGGACGACCCGAGGGCTTTCTGGCCCGGGCAAATCGAAAGCGCTGACTCGGAATCTTTCGCGAACTTAATGAAGCGGCCGACGGAGCTTATACGAGATAAAACGAAAAGTAAACGCTTCGATGCGAAATCAAATACATCGCCAAAGCGATGATGATGATGGAGCGTAGCGATCGACGTATAGGCAGGTCTTAAAAGGGGGAGGCTGCGGCTTGCGGAATGGGAAGCCGCCGATCTCGGAAGCGAAGGACTTTGTCCGTTTTATTTGCATAGCGGATTAAAGTCTGCATTTATACAATCGGGAAAGCCGACGAGAGAATCAATGGTTACCAATTACGGGGACGATTCCGTATTTTCCTATGGTAAAGAGAGTATGCTTGATTCTCGGCTAAATTTGATTGGTGTACAGCGAGTTTAATGCACTTAGCAGCGCTAAATTCTAGAATTGTGAAAGATGTCTTACAGTGAAAACCACGAAACTTTATAGTTACGTCATAGTTGGATATGACGTATGCAGCGTTTGAAGTAAATTCAGGTGTATCAACCATGTTTGCAACCAATTGTATGAAAGCAACAATTGCAAATGATGTATTTAAAAACAAATCATGGGTGATTGCAACCAACAGCGTTACAAATAGTGAGCTCTTATACTAACAATACATTTATAATAGTGTATTAATACATTTGTACTTATGGAAAGAAGCTGAATAGGCTAAAGTCATTATTAAATGTTTTCTTAAGAAAATTAGTCCGAATAAACAGTAAAAAGCAGATGTCAAATGTCAAAGGAGCGGTATTCTCTGTTATAATTATTGGGGTTGCATGCACTGTAGTAAACATTTTCAAAGCTTTTCAACTACTTCGTTGATTCTGAATGAAATATGAAGGCATATCTTAAATAACTACGATTTATATTATATACTCCCACCTTGCTTGTGTATACGTACGCCTCTGACTTTTATACATAGTGCTTGTCTTCACTTTATCTATGAAACAATGATGTAGCTATAAATTGTGGTGATTTTATCTGTATATAATGTCTTCTATATTAGTTTTATGTACAATAGATTAACATATTCACTGCCATATCGGACAAATGTATCTAACAACACTGCTGAAACTGTAGATCATGTTGGTCTCATGTATTGAATGCGTAAACCCAATGTTACTTCAGAAAAATTTATCAAATTGTTATAAAAACCCGGTGGAAAATGCCCCGCAGCAACCCGAACTTCTTTCTTTAGGTGACTTAAAGAATTTTCATCTCTTTTGCGCAACTATTTTCTGTAAAACCTTCAAATTCATATTAACACAAAAAAAAATATTTGAACTTAACTAATGTGTTTAACAAGAAAACGAGATTGTTTGAAAATCCTGTTCCTTCCTCGTCCTTTTATTTTGCAATTTCAATCCGATTTTATAGCAGCACTCTGAACGTAATTAAAGTTTTAAACGACACTGTGTCCATCCACACAAACCCTGATTCGATTCTCGTAGGCGACTGGTCTCTAACGTCCGGTTAGTTCACCGAACTAGCCGTAGCGGTAGCCCGCACACGAGTTTTTGATTGAGTACACCCGGTCGCGAATGATTTAGTTTCGGCGCTCGGTGAGGAAATTCACTCCGCCTCGTTACGGAGATATTTAATTTGTCGTCCGATGATGCCCGGACCGATGACGTCCGGTTTTTCGATCGAAGCTAACGCTATATATTAGGATGCAGTTCCGGCAACAATTAGCGAACTGATGGAAACGGGAATTGAGGGCACGCCGTCGATAAACGAAGTGCCTATGGAGCGTTCCGGAGAAGATCTCGCGGAGAAAATTAAAAGCTGTCGGTGTTCGATTCGAACGTGGTAATGGTGTTTGTTGAGGATGTGTTACCGGAATTGATTCAGAGGAATATACTGGGAAATCTAACTCGTAATTTAGGTTGGAATGTGTACATTTTTGGTCTGGTATTGACGTAATAAAAACAATTAGATTCTCAAATTGTAGTGTATAGTGACCGCTATAGAATTGGCGGTAACTGGGAAAAAAATATCCAATATTTGGAGGTTCGAAGATACTGTAAGGTGTGATCATATAAATTTGCCCTCCAGTATCTTGTTGGTATTGAGTAGTAAAGTGACATATGTCGTGTATACTGTATAGGTTTAGTGGTACAAAAATGTTTACAATAAATCACAAAGTTTTCATTATCAAATTATACTTCGGAAATGGTATATCTAAAGTTAAATATTCCACTACCGAATGGCACTTTGCGGCAAGCTATTCAGGAATCAGTGGCAAAAATTCCTGAAATAGAATCCATCAAATCTATTCGAAAGCTTTCACAGCAAGCGCAACTTTTATATGCGATACGCCAGGAAGTCCTTAAAAAATATAAACAAACAATGTGCATCTGGTCTAGTGAAATTCTTGAGAAACTCTTGCATTCTCAAAAAATAGGGGTTTGTCTTGCTGTTTCTCGTAGACGGATTTGTGGTCCAATATTCTTTAATGACACCATAGATGCGGAACGATACTATAACACATGGGCTGAAAAGTCCCGGGCCTAACAAAGAAAACACGGTCTCTTTGGTTCAAAATTAGCTTTATTTATCAACGTAATCTCCATCAAGAGCAACGCAATCATTCCAGCGCCGTTCTAACATTTCAATACCACTTTTGTAGAACGATTTATCTTTTGCCTCAAAATAGGCCTCAGTTTCAGCGATAACCTCTACATTCGTGCGAAATTTCTTACCGGCGAGCATTTTCTTGAGGTCTGCGAACAGCCAGTAGTCGCTGGGAGCCAAATCTGGCGAATACGGTGGATGTGGGAGCAATTCGAAGTTCAATTCATGTAGTTTTGCCATTGTTTTGATTGACTTGCGACACGGTGCGTTGTCTTGATGAAACAACATTTTTTTCTTTGCCATATGCGGTCGTTTCTTTGCAATTTCGGCCTTCAAACGCTCCAATAACGCTATATAATATTCACTGTTGATGGTATTTCATTTCTCAAGATAGTCGATAAATATTACACCACGCACATCGTAAAATACCGAGGCCATAACCTTTCCAGCCGATTGTTGTGCTTTCGGGCGCTTTGGACGAGGTTCACCAGTTGCTGTCCACTCAGATGACGATCGTTTTGATTCCGGAGTGAAGTGATGGATCCATGTTTCATCCATTGTCACATATCACGCAAAAATTCCGGTTTGTTACGTTTAAACATGGCCAAACACTGCTCAGAATCATCGACACGTTCTTGATTTTGGTCAACAGTGAGCAAACGCGGCACCCAGTTCGAACAGAGCTTTCTCATAGTCAAATGCTCATGCAATATAAAGCCAATACGTTCTTTTGATATCTTTACGATGTCAGCTAACTCACGCAACTTCACTTTCCGATCATTCAAAACGATTTTATGGATTTTTTTGATGTTTTCTGGTGTTACCGCTTCATTTGGACGTCCACTGCGTTCTGCATCATCGGTGTCTCTACGACCACGTTTGAAGTCACCAAACCAACGTTTTATTTTTGTTTCTGATGGACCGGAGTCCCCATAACACTTTTCAAGCCATTGCTTTGCTTGAACGGTATTTTTCCCATCAAGAAGCAGTGTAAAATTAACACACGAAATTGTTTTTGATCCATTGTTTCGAAAATAACAAAAGTAGCTTGACTCTTAGCACAATAACTCACAAACTAATGAATAGAATATCATGAAATCTTAACAGCTGTCTTTTGAAGGTTAGTACTAACTGAGAGAAAGGTGACTGAAACTAGCGTCATCTATGTATTAGGCCCGGAACTTTTCAGCCCATGTGTTAACGTCTTCATGCAATTGACGAACATACTGACGCTGTCCGAAATGTTTTCGAGGCAGTTATAAAACATAATTTAAGAAATGCCTTCAATAACTTGAAACGTAGAGTGGTGTTATGTGTAGAAAATGAAGGAGCTCACTTCGAACGTTTAATGTAACCATTTTTCTTACTATTATTAAACTTTTTATTTTCCCAACTGAGACGCTTGTGTGTAGTTGTTTGTCAAAACATCAAAATGTTATCTGACAACCGTATCTTAACGGTATAACGTAAACTGAATCACCCACACTTAAGCGCTGTCATTAACGCCAAAGAATAACTCAATTTACACGTTTTTAAAGTTAGTCTACCAACCTAAGTTTAAAGAAGAAAAATTGTATGGCTTGCTGGAGGGAAAATTTAATCAACCATATGGTAGTATAGATAATAAAAATGAAGGCTGGGCTAATATGTTAGTCATTTTACTGTTATCATAGCATTAAGGAATCGCAAATCAACTTAAATATTGCTTAGATAAATGGGAGTATGAACGCTCCAAGGGGTTAGTAATTCATGAAGACCTATCACTCGGCCCCGATAGCAACTTTGGCATTGAAGAACGTCTTCAGTTTGCACGTTAACATGTTGCTACGTTTCAATCGTGCGAAATCAAAACCAACTTAAAATCGTACCTACTTGAGGACAGGCTTATCCGAAGCATTGCAGTTGTGACAAGTTGGGAACGGAAAGCTCAAGAAGGGAAACATGTGTAGCCGTTAAGTTAATCAGCGATCGTTTGGATTTGAAGCGAGATGAGAAAGGCACACGCGACAAATGCTGTATAGCTTGACTTGAGGGTGCCACCCAGTTTTTGGATGTCCCTAAGATGACCTCCGTAAATAAAAGCTTCTTTATTATTAACAGTTTGAACAGACAATAAAAGGCAAAGACGGAATTTAATAAACTGGAATATAATTTATTTATGGGCAGTCCCGTGGTAGAAGAAAGAAATAAAAAGTTAACACCAAGCAAAGAGCTAAAAGCTCTAATTCATAGGGTAGCAAGACACCCACAAATAAATAAATGACAAAGAAGTTTATCGTGTTGCTTCAGAAGGCTTTATAATGCAGGACACTCTTGCAGTACACTCTGCTCTTGTGTCCGAATACTGAGACGAAGGCAATATCCAAAGAAATGGATAAACCAGCATGCAGTTTGCGTCTTAATCCGATTAAATATGCGTAGAATCAATATCAGAGACATTCATCGGCATTTAAGCATGCCTTGTTTCAAGGATTAAAAAACAAGATAATTACGTTAGTCAAACTTTTGGAGGACATGTAGTAAGATCCCATCATCATTTCGCTATTATCATTATTTTTTACAGATGAAATCATGAAAGTTTATAGTTACATCATTGTATCACCGATAAAGTGAAGCCAAGCGCTATATCGAAAAGTCACAAGCATGGGTATGTTTACTACAGTGCACGCAACCCCAATAATTATAACAGAGAGTACCGCTCCTTTGACATTTGACATCTGCCTATTACTGTTTATTCGGGCTTCCTTAGTTCTCAACGTTTATTTTTATTTAATTCCACTATTTTTGAAAAGTTAGTTTCAGAACTATAGTGTGATAACTCGTTTAGTCTGTGGTAAGTTTAGAGATTTTAAAGAAGCATATGAAGACCAAATATTTTTTTTTAAATTACAGTTCAAGATGCCCGGTCAACAAGTTACTTCTTGGTGCCGACAGTTAGTTTGTCGTTCACTACTGTATTTTGTGAAGGAGAATTACGAGGGGAGGTCAAGAAGTTAGTGGAATGGGGGAGATGGAGTGGGGATAGGAGCGCTCGCTAGGTGTCATTCTGATTGGCGACTGATCATTAGTATATAAGTTAAGTTGCAGCCCTATAGCGTCAGTCGTTTACGAATAGTTGCCTGCTAAACAAGTCAAGCCGGAAGAAAGCTGAAACTATGGAGGAAATTGAACACCGTGCTCTGATAAGTTCCTTACAAAGCAAGGAAAGAACGCTCAAACCATATCGAATGAAATGGAAACCGTTTATGGGGAACCGTGTCCTAGTAAATCAACGACTTATAAGTGGCATGGTCTTTTTAAACATGGTCGGGAGTCGATTGAAGACGACCCTCGTTCAGGACGGCCAATTGAGGCCACCACATGAGACATCGTCGTAAAAGTGCAAAAATTTCTACTGCAAGATGCCCGTTTGAAGAAAAACCAATTATCTGCATTAGTTGGAGTATCAGATACCACCATTTTGCGTATCCTACATGACCACCTGGGTATGATAAAAGTCAGTGCAAGATGGGTACCGAGAATGCTCACGCCGCTGCAGAAACAGCAATGCGTCTGTGCGTCCAAACAATTTTTGAAGCTGTGTGGAGACAAACCTGCACAGATTTTGGAGCGGATTGTTACCGGAGATGAAACATGGGTTCATCACTTTGAGCCTGAGTCCAAACAGGAGTCCATGCAATGGCATAAAAAGGGGACACCACCGCCAAAGAAATTCAAAGTGTGAGAATCGGCTGGAAAGTTGATGGCTACTGTTTTTTGGGATTGTGAGGGGATATTATTGATTGATTACAAAGAAAAAGGTAGGAGCATAACCGGAGAATATTACGCAGCGATATTAGAAAAATTAAAGGAGGCCAACAAGGAAAAACGTCGAGGATAATTGACCAAGGATGTGTTGCTCTTGCAAGACAATGCGCCGGTTCACAAGAGCAAAGTTGCAATGGCTGCTCTGCACAAGCATGGCTTTCAATCAATAGTCCATCCACCCTACAGTCCAGACCTGCACCTAGTGATTTTTATTTGTTCCCCAATTTAAAAAAAGACTTACGTGGAAGAAAGTTTTCCGACGACAATGAGGGCCCATTTTGAGGCGAAAGATAAAAAATATTTTTATGACGGTTTAGAAAAATTAATTTGTAGATCTAATAAATGTATTGTGCTTAAGGATGATTATATTGAAAAGGAAAAATAGGTTTATTGTTTTATTTTATTTAAAACCCTTTCATTCCACGAACTTCTGGACCTCCCTTCGTATATTTCGGCATTACGATTTTCCTTCCTAAAGAAGTACAATGAAATGTTGACATCACTTTCAAAAAGAGATATCGTATGCCTAAATAACACCTGGATATTTTCAGATGGTCAACGACTTATTTTGGTGCATCACCAAAAGCGGCTTTGTACGAAGTACAACCTTGTAACTACAAAGTTTCGTGGTTTTGAGCGTACAGTTAACAAAAATGCTTTTTCTGTTGTTTCCAATACCTTCTTTAATATAAATTCAGTCTTGTTTTAATCCACTCTTCATTAATTCCAAATGTACGTTCCTCGTAACACTAACACTAATAGTGTTTCGAGTAAATACATGTTTAAATTGTCTTTTATAATATTTCGGAGTGGCAGATACTTTTCCCGATCAATTTATGATACGATCATAAATTTCAGTGAACATATATTTAGACAATAAAACTTATTACCCAACAACTACGTACAGGAGTGACTCACACGCTTACACCCCAGATGCACTCACGTTTCCAGAAGCTATAAAAGTGATTCCTAAATAAACTTCAAACCACCGAATCGGCACTAAATCATCCCAGTATCGCGTAATATCCACCGTAAATGTACTGTGGCGTTTTCTATTTTAAAATTCGAACCCCTTAGATGTAAAATAACAATACCGTACCAATTTTAACGCACGTGACTTCTGGTTTATGTAAGTGCCAGGCGGCCATGTGTCCTTTTGCACGCCCCCGTCTACAACGGAAAAGCATAAGAAAGGTTACTGCAACCAGTCACGCGTCTAACAAAGGAAACGATTTAGTTAGAAGTCTAGTAATGATAGTAAGGATGAAACATCATCTTCCTTTTCAAGTTTAATTTAGAATATTATGAATATATTTGACGTTTGCGTGTAATATTTTGCCTTTTGCATACAAAGTGAGTCTTTGGGCTTTTAAATTTCATTTTTCTTGCAAAAACTTGCAATAACAGAGCTGATCAACGCTTTCGAATTTTCTCCATAAATGTGAAGTGTGCTTATTACTTCATCTACAAACCTCTTCCATTCCTTTTTGCAAACAACTCGCTATTACATTGCTTAATAATATATTCCAGACGCTGGGAATAAGAAATATAAAGGAAAAGGAAAAGTAAACACACGCCGTAGGGAAAAAGAAGATAATTGACTACTGCAAGCTAGCGTGACGACATCTCGGGGCTCTTTTAAATATATGCTGTAAGCTGAGTATCTTTATGGTGTCGTTTGAAGTCTTTGTAGATGCAGGAAATGCGATGATATCGAACGCCACAACGCACAGTGGAGTGTAAGGTAGTAAATTAATAATAAGAGAAGCATAATATACATGAAAAATTTAGCCGTGGTTTAACAACATACTGCAGACAATAATTTTCACTTAGAAAAATAAAATAAATATCTATTGAATATATATGTATATTTGTCTTTCCAGCTGTAAGCGGTTCAGTGAATGTAGTGACCAGAAAATGATTATATAATTTAATGAAAAAACGTCTGAAGAAGTTTAAACACAAAATATGGGATATAAAATCTCAGTTTCAAAATAAGTGGAAAACTGCACATAAAAGGGAAACGTCATTTATAAAAAAAATGTCATTTTGTTTCATCAAGACAACGCACCGTGTTACAAGTCAATCAAAACAATGGCAAAACTACATAAATTGAACTTCGAATTGTTTCCAAATCCACCGTATTCGCCAGATTTGGCTCCCAGCGACTACTGGCTGTTCGCAGACCTCAAGAAAATGCTCGCCGGTGAGAAATTTCGCACGAATGAAATTATCGCTGAAACTGAGCCCTATTTTGAGGCAAAAGATAAATCGTTCTACAAAAGTGGTATTGAAATGTTAGAGCGGCGCTGGAATGATTGCGTTGCCCATGATGGAGATTACGTTGATGAATAAAGCTAATTTTGAACCAAAGAAACCGTGTTTTCTTTGTTAGGCCCGGGACTTTTCAGCCCATGTGTTAGGATATAAGCAATTGTTCTTTCTAAGGATTACTCTTTTAACTATTTCTAGAGTAATATAAAGAATCCATAACCCCACGCATCAGACAAAATACACACTTATCTAAAAGATAAGTACGGAAACTTTAAGACATTGTGCCAAACAGACACAAATATCCCATTGTGGGTTTTTTCAAGTTCAACCTAAGCTGTTGGAATTCATTTCTATGAGAAATAATACCGTTTTGTTTTCAGCTTTAGTAGTTGTTCTGTTTCACTGTGTTCATTTCTTGTATGTTAAGTTCAATTCATGTAAATTATTCAATACGCGAAATAATTTTTATAACAACCCAACCTTCTTGTTTTACTTCTTATTATTAATAATCACGCAGTTAATTTATAATATATACAAAAAAAATAGAGCCGCTAATCTATTCCTATTTATTTCATATACAATTTATTAACACCCCATTGCCTTTCTTATACCTACGTAATCACTAACTTCGAAAAACGCGAATATTACGATTTAGGTAGCGTGACAAGCTCGCGTGCGCCACGTCGTCCTCCATACCCAACCGTGGCTAAGCTAAGCGGTGCCCTACAGCTCTCCGGTAAACTCCAATTTCGGGCTTAATATCGTCAGAGGTCGGGACACTTTCGCCTTAGCAAGATTAAGCATGATTTATAAGGTGCAAACTTTATATACAGCGAATTAACTCTGACAATCGGAGAAGGTATACTTTGTAACCCGCTTTACTTTGTCCCGTTGCCCCGTCTATATCCTACTCTCACTTCCACGGCAGATTTTCCTAGGACATAAGTACGTCTCTCCCAAAAGCGGGGACAACCGCAGATTTAACATAACTCCGCCGGAGGACGATAGAAGGTTTTGCGTGCGAGATAGTAGGTCAGACGTAGAGGATTGTATGGATGGATACGGTTGTACGGTTTAGATGATTTATGTAATTGTGTAATTACGTAAATGTACGAGATGTTTGAAGCTATGCGGTGATTATTTCTAACTTTCTGGATTAAAATGGTAAAGCCATTGTCATCTGCTATTAAAATGATTTCGAAAAGAGATATTAATTAATAATAATAATAACAATAATATACTTTATTGCCTATAGTAACAGGAAACCAATTAACAGCCAAACAACGAAATGCAACAAAAATGTATCTCACTCGACATATTATAGGCCACAGAAAAGAAATAGATGGATACAAAAACGTATTTATGTGACAATATTTGAGTAAGATATCCTGCTTCTACACAGAGCACATAAAGTAAATTGGCGAGGCGTAACAGCAGATTAGACTTGGCTGAAAAGTATTAAGTGAGCGAGAAGATTGTCGTGGCACCTGAAAATCAAGTTTACCAAGCAGTTCACTCGCATTTATGTGATTATTTAATAATTTTATACGAAACCTTTGACCAACATTTCGAACATGGTTGTAAAAAAGTTAAACCACAGTCGAAGTGTACCCCCAAATATGTATCCATCAACTCGTGAGATTACAGCCGAGTTCAAAACGTAGTTGAAGATAATTGGTTGTTCTTCCCTTGTGAACGATACGATTCTGCACTTTCGGGAGCATCAGTTACAAATAGATATCAAATTCGCCTGCAGTGTAATGCAATCTCTTAGAGAAACCACAGACCGGTACAATTTAACATCATTGGTAAACACCAATCAGTTTGTTTCAACAGGTTATTAATAAATGTTAAGAATAATAACGGACCGAGATTAGAGCCATGCGGAACACCAGACTCAGCGGGGCGTACTTTACACGTGTAGTCGTTGTAAGATACAAAAAAGTTTCGCTGATAAAGGTAGGAGTGAAGCAGCCTAACAAGAGAGTCGCTAAGGCCGATGTCTTGGAGTTTCCTCAAGAGAATACCATGATCTATGGATATATCTGTGTATAAGACGTCGACTTGGCCGTGACCATCGATTACTTCAGAAACATACTGAAGAAAGGTGCACAAGTTTGTTACGGTCGATTTTCCATCAACAAACCCATGCTTCTCCTCAACTACGAAGGGGCGAATCTGAGAGTATATTGTCTTACATAGAGCAGATTCAAAAACCTTAGCGATGTTTGACAGTATCGGGATTGGTCTATAATTGGATACGTCCGATATATCAGCGTTCTTCAATACCGGACAGGCTCTAGCAAGCTTCCACTTTTCAGAGAAAGTATTTGCGACTCTATATATTATCTAGTACATTTGGAACTTACTACACAGAGTAAGTTTACGTAGTATTATTACAGGTTGTGGTAATGTGGCAAACAAACGCGATACCACCCCTACTGCACGTACGTATACGCCGCATTACCATCCCACGCTAAACATGCAACCCCCACTTCTCTACTCCGTTGCCTGTTCGTTGAAAACAGTTCTATATACATACACGTACATATATACGTTAGTATTTATGCGGTATTGCATTGTTTGACAGAACTGGCTAGCTGCGATAATCCGACAAAGTATAATTTATAGCCTAGCGGTCTGCATATTTAATAACATTAACTAATGTGATTCTGGCCTCTCTCTCTCTCTCTCTCGGTATTGTACTATATAGTAGTGAACTCTAACTTGATCCATTAAAGTAACAGCCATACGTACGTAGTACGGTAGCGATATGCGCGTGATTTATGTGCGAATACGTTTGATAAAAAGTCGCCAGCCGCACTCCAACAAATAATCTCGTATTGCGGTACACCAGCACTTTAAATCTATCGGCAAATATTGTCCGACGAAGCTTTTCTCACACGACGCGCCGTGATAGGCAAAAACTCATTATATGCGGGCGAAACGGAGGGGTAGTCGCTTTAGTCCGTTAATGAAACAGACTTCGTGCACTCGAACGGATTAGATTAAAGTCAATTTTTAATATTTACGAGCTCGCTAATAGAACAGCGGTCTGGTTTCGAAGTTGCGAAGTGCTAGCGGTTAAAAAGGTTCTATTTGATTATCTTTAGTAACGTATTAAATCATGTTTATTGGCGTCGTATGGTAATGACCGGGTTTTATTAAATTACGTTTAAAAGGGGTCGATATTTTCGTTTTACTTCGAAGGCGTTAATGTGGTTAATAAAATTTATCAGCTGCACAGACGTAGGTTAGGGCTTTAACGCGATGTGAATTGACGAGGAAAGGTTCCCGCGTGTCAAATTCAAATCTTAATGAAACTTTGTGGGTAAATGAAGTATGTTGTGACTAGAAAATAAAATTCGAGACCGAAACATTGGCATACTTTGAAACAGGGTTTTCAAATATCTCATTATGTCCCACCCTAATTTCTCTTGTTGTTGTAGGTACACTTCGTATGAAAGTTTATACATTCAATTAATGGACTTTTCCGAAATACTAAAACCACACTAAATAGTTTGATGAATATAAATGCAATCATGTAAATAACGTATTGTTATTTTCCGTCTACGTTTCGGTTGAATGAGAATAGAAATAAGTATAAAGCGCATAAGATAAAGGTATTGTATCGTTATACCGCCTTACACTCTTTAAATTCAATTAGCAAAATGCCCTCACAATCCCAGAATATTGTATCATAACCTTTTTCGCTGAATGAACGGCTTTCGCTTTTCTAGGACGAGGTTCATCAAGTGGAAGCCATTTCATGGACTCCCTCCTTTTCGATAGTCTAAATGTTGTTTAATGTAATTAGGCGTATGCCCTCCTTTTGTTAAAAATTTGATAACTTACCACAACATCATATTGTAAAGAAAATATTAAGGCTTTAGGACTTATTTGGGACCCTAACGAAGATTTGTATGTATTGAAAGTAGATTTAGTTGAATGTCAGTTTGTAACTAAATGATTTGTTCTTTCAGTTATATCCAAAATCTTTGACCCTTTAGGATTGATAAGTCCAACCACGGTTCAAGCAAAATTATCTTTGCAAAGACTTTGGTAGACGCAGACTTCGTTGGACGAAGTTATACCTTTAGAGTTGCGATCCTTATGGAAACAGTTCTACAAGTCAATGGAAAATTTGAATGACATGGAGATACCTAGGAAGGTGCTTACCTCTGGGGCAGTTGATTTTGAGCTGCATGCCTTTGGTGATGCCTCTGAAACAGCTTTTGGATTTTGCGTATATACACTGCCGCTCAAGAGTGTTCAAGCACCCCTGTTTTCATGGATTATTCATATAGTATTATGTTTACCAAAAAAACATTATAATAAAATGAAATACGTATTTAAAATGAAGTTCAGTAAGACACCCATTATATCGCATAAGGTTTACTATCATTTACCTGCACTTGGTCGGATTACCATAAACTGTTTATTGCGGTGCAATTACAATAACAATTCCTCTGAATTTACTGGGTAAATTTAGTCATCTGTTAGATTGTAGGTAATAATGTCTAAATTACCTTCCTAGAAGATTATAGCGAAATCTGTAATCTATGGTCAGTTGCATCGTGGTATTTACTCTATTCACGTCGTGAGCGAAATATCGTGTGACAATTTTTTAAAATGCCTCCGCGAAGAGAAATTAGTACGGAAACACGTGCGCTTATAATATCTTACCATAAAAGTGGCATAAGTGACCGACAAATTGCCAAAAAAATGAAAATACACCACGCTACGGTTGACTATAAGGTAAAAAAATATCGGGAAACTGGCAGTTTTCTTAATAAAAGACGGAGTGGAGGGCCAAAAGCGACAACATCTGCACATGATCCCAGAATAGTGGTTACCAGCAAGTTAAATAGACGCAAAACAGCCCCGGAAATCACCGCAGAATTAAATGTTGGTCGCCAAAAACTAGTCAGTGTTTCTACAGTCAAACGTCGCCTACACTTTATTTAATAATAACTTAACTAATTGACAATAAGTGTCCTAGCTCCGGTGCTCCGCCAGAGGCACTACACCGGATGTCCTCAACTTAACTGTTCAATATGAACGCAAACCTAGCTAACTTAACCTACGCTAACTTAACCTAGTGGAATAAAATAATGCGGGCCTAGCCCGCGTCCTACTTAACTTAAATATTTACATATTATTTCCTGGCCCTGAAGAAGCAGATCGATAAGCGATTAGTTACTTAAATTATTATAAGTTATTTAAATACATTATCACAGAACACAGAAATACGCTTCTTTACTTAAGACTGCTACTTCTTCAAGGCTGGTTCGTCTCGCTGGTTGTCCCTTTGGTTTAAGAAGGTCCTAGGTTCCATGAGTGGTCGTCCAGGTGATCCTCTCTCTCCGGGATCCTGCATAACGGTCGTCCCGCCGCCAGTTGCCGTCTCGAGCTTCCTGAAATAATGGGAGACCGCTAGTCATAACGCTCAGCATAATTATGCCTACTGAATCTGATTCATTCTCTCTCATTCATTAGACATGTGTGCGGATGCATATCCTTGTCATCATTCATACTCTCTACTACTAAATATTAATACTCAGCCAGATGCTCCGGTCGGAGCTTGTCCTATTCTTTTCCCTCCGCTGCCGAAGGAGTACGCTGAAGAAAAAGAGAGAAAATTACGCGCCCTGACTGCTAATTATCGTGCCGCAACCTATGGAGTTTTTCGACCGCGCCTCAAAAGAATGTCCACCATTCTGCCGTTTCGTCGTCGTTTATTTCTCCTTCGTTTCGTGGCCAGCGCAGGCCCGCGTTTATCGCTTCCGTTTCGGTTCGCGACCGCCAATCCTCCGTATACGGACAGTCGAACAGTACGTGTCCGGCCGTGTCTTCCCCTCCGCATTCGCAGTCCGCGCTATCCCTACGAACGTCGCCTACAGAAAGCCGGGCTCCATGGACGTATTGCGATGAAAAAGCCATTACTACGCAAACAAAGCAAGCAAAAGCGACTTAAATGAGCTCGTGAACACCAACATTAGACCATAGAAGAGTGGAACAACGTCCTATGGATCTGTGGGTGAACGTGCCAGAGAAGAGTGTATTGCTGCTACCGCTTGCAACAGAAGCTGTACATATTGAATTGGCTTCTGATATGACTACACACACTTTTCTAAATTGTTTGAAACGCTTTTTTTGTTAGGAGAGGATTTTGCTCTAACATTTACGGTGGTAACGGCTCCAATTTTGTAGGAGTAAATAATGAACTTAAACTTATTGATAAATCAGTAAGAAGCGCACTTGATTCTAACGATGTTCGTAATTATATACTTGTAAATTCCATTAATTGGCATTTTATTTCCCCTTTCTCTCCCCACCAAGGCGGTCTTTGGGAAGCCGCTATAAAATCTGCCAAAACTATTTCGTTTAAGGTTATCGGTCAGGCGCATTTAACTTATGAAAGCTTATATACTGTTCTTACTCAAATAGAAGCTGTACTTAACTCTCGACCATTTCTCCCTCAAGAATATTCCTTCCTGACACCGTCACACTTCTTAATTGGTGACACTCCTATGAATGTTTCGGAATCCGAAGTTAGAGAAATACCTACCAATCGACTGAAGGTGTACGAACATCTTCAAAAAATAACACAGCACCTTTGGAAACGATGGTCCTTCGAGTATTTAACATCTTTACAACTTTCTAAATGGACGAAGAGTCATCCAAACTTGGCGATTGGCGACTTAGTGACCATTAAGGATGACAACTTACCTAAGATGTGCTGGAACGTGGGCAGCATTACTTCCTTACATCCTGGAGATGATGGAGATTGTCGAGTGGTTACTGTGTGAGTGCGCGGTAAAATAGTTAAACGAAGTGTACAAAAACTACGTAAATTACCGATAGATGAGTAAAAAACGTATTGTATGGTAATATCTTCCTTGTATGAAGTCTGTGCCTTCAATGCGGCCGAGATGTTTGTACTACACCCAACTATATTTACACAATTATTATTCTTTCCGTGACTATACTCATGATTGTACGAAAATTTTAGATAACAACTGTATTTGCATAGAACTACTAATTTATGGGGCCTACCTCGTAAATGCTAATTGAGTTCATTCAGTCTGTTTAAATACCTTTTGTGCGTTTACAAATTTGGAGCGTTTAGAAGTGAAACAGCCTACACTTGTTGGATACACAAAAAATCACTATTAATGCATTCTACCGAATTACTAAAAACGTTGATTTGTAGCACGTTTTTGTCAATACTCATATCTTTACTAATTGTAAGTGTAGATCTTTCGATTACCTTCACATATAGTTACACTGTGGTTCTATTTGATTTCATTGTAGTATTGAACATATAACACGCGCGAAACGAATTGGTCCAAAAACTTTGCAAGGGAAAGTCGAACTTTCGCCGAAGAAATAAGCCTATAGATATATCTTACTTCCATTCCTACGGAACCTTGACGATTCGCTGGCGCGAAAACTCTTAATCCCAAGTCGTATCCTCCGCCGGTTTTTTATGTTTTCTATTTTTCCGACGCGTGAAAATTTCGCCTTCGCTTTCCTCAAAGGACGAGAGAAAAATAATTTCCACTCTACTTGATTGATATACCTTCGAAGGTAATCTTTCTTACGGCGATAGGAGAATGCGAGAAAAGGACGACGCGATACGGAGAAAGAAACGTGAAAACCAATTAGGTTATTTGCCGAATGTAATTCTTAATGCCCGGTAATCTTTTCCTTATACCAATTTGTTGCGATTGATTGCGTTCGTATATAGAAAGCGAGATCACTTCGGGCAACAAAAAGGAGGGTATCCGTCTGTTGATTAGAAAAGGAAGACTTTTTAAATAGGATTTATCCATGTTTAAACACGCGTATTTAATTTAATGGAGGTGGAATTGGAGTATTGACAACAAGAGGATGAGTAGACGCTTGCTAATCCATTACCAGCAGTAAAAATTGCACCTCACAAATAGACCTTCACGTCCTAGCGCAATTCATATCCTACAACTAAAATAACGAGAAATTAATCATTTCTGCAGACGTTCTCGTAGTTTTCAGCTCGAGTCTCACGCTTGCACCTTAATCGATTGCACATTCGCTGACAAGAAGCTGCTAATTATAAAGAGCAGCGGAATTATCGCCGCTTCTGCTTACAATTGCAGCTCCCAAGATAGTAATGAACGTTCTTACGGAGACGATGCGAAGGTAATTTTCTACGAGCATCTTGTTTGCTTCAGCATACAAATTACCGCAAACGTGTTAGATAGAGGACGCGAGAAGTTCCAGTCTCATCCTCTCACCTCACAAACGTACACTGGCGCACCTTAATCCCTGCATAGCAGTGCCACATGAAAATTGTCAAGCGCATTGTGTCTTTCATACGAGGGCAACCTGAATTGTTTCCGGAATCGGCAAGAGATGGCACACGAAGCTTGAAGCGGATTCATTGGCCATTCACCCTTTATTTATGGAAACTGTCAAAATTGCGGGCGTCTACTGTCAATACTTATTGTTTAAAAGTGTGTTTTGTATAGCAAGTCAGGCGGTTTCGCAAATATGGATAAAATCGATTTTCGTGCAACTGAAACACCGTTTGAAAAAGTGTATGGCTCTTCGAAGAGACCACATCAAAAAATAAAAATAAAAATCGCACCAATAACGTGTTTTTCTTGTAGATTCCGGAAGCATTTCAGGTCGCCCACGTAAAAGATTTCTCGAGTCGATGTGGGACCAATCTGGCAAGCATAATACGATCAAGTTTGGCGAGATGTCTTAAGGGACGCAAGAGCTTTTTTTCTCAATCCCATGTTCTAAAGTCCGTCAGCTTATGGACTTTAGGAAATCAGTGAAATTTTTTGACTAAAATGCTTTAACTGATGTACTCTCTAACAATAAAAACTCCCATTTTCTTAACGGGATATCTGCACCGTTATAAAGCTACAATTTACATTTTCCATGGTTAACCTCGATGCAGAAACAAAGTAATGCGGAACGTGCCTTATCTCGCGATTCTACGTCGGAAAATAAATACGAATAAGACGCGGAAGGTAGGTACGTCGCGACGCTGTTGCTACGTGATAAAGACTCCGGCAAAGGCTAATAAATAAGGCAGAACTTCGTGCTTCGAGTTGGAGAGGTGCCGCCGTAGCTCGGATGATGGTAAGAACGTCATCGTCGATTCACATAGGGAAAGAGCCTTCGCCGGCTGAGTAACTAGCGCGCATTATGGGCCAAGCGATCATGATTTCGCTTCACAGATTCGACTTTGTAGAGCGTAAACTTGTTTCGTCGTACTTGCCGATTCATAGAGAGACTATCTAGGGATGTTGTAGAGGTTAAGAAGCGTAGTTTTGATGCGAGTCTCCGAAAGATCAAGTAGATCTTGCTTGATTCCAGTCTAAAGCAGGTTCGTATATACGGTGTGTTGAGGGAAAGGTGAAACACTGGATATTTACAGAGATAAAGGGGATCTTGCACAAATCCTGTTTCGACTTCTAAATGTTGTTATTCGAGCCACATCTTCAGGTAAATTAACCATTGATTTATTTAACAATTGGTTTCTTAATATTTACTTATCAGCCATTGGGCCAAAAAGTCATACTCTCCAGTCTTTCAACAAAGAGGTCGCAACAAAGAAATTCCAATACTGAGGATACCAAAGAAAACAACAGGTATGATTCAACCAATGGACGTCTATGAATTTGGAATATAGAAGGGATTTATACGACAATTTTCTGACATGGTTCCTGGTGATCATTTATTTCGTTGAAATTCTTTATGTCGTTAATTTAAATTTTTACATGTAGAGTGTAGTTTTGTTTAGTATTTATTTTTGGCTTTGTTAACTAAAACTACTTCCTCCCCTACTTTAAACTATTTTGTTAGAACATTTTAAGGTCTGATATGAAATATCTTATTATTACAGCCATTAGATATCTGCGATAATCAATTTATCCCAAGGTCCTGCGATAGGTCAACAGCTCACGTGCTGATTAAAATTGTTATACTTGTGTTTTGAAACTTTCTTTGTTCTGGATGCAGTTTCACCTTTTTTTTTGCATTTTCTTTCCAATTAACTTTTTCTAACTAATAATATTTTAATCAATTTCTCATCTATCACTTCCATCTTTATCATCGATCGATTATTAAGGTTTTCCGGCACTTTTACTGGTGATGATCGAAAAGATGAAGGTGCTTTAAACGATCTATTGGTAAGATTTCGCTTACGTAGCATTTTCCTCGTAATTTTTGGGAAGTAACACCGTTAGTGTGGAATTATACGAAGAGCTACGCTATGTACTTTGCCGTATTTGGTTATTGAATTTTTGATGATTCTTTGAGATTGGGAAGAACAGCATCGTAATTTATTGGAATCATCTGATTTGAAGGTTAGCTTTCCCGACGCCATTACATACTACTTACACGAGGTGCCAACACTTTTATCGTCGAACATGTTATCCTATCTCACCCCCGCCTTTACGAGTTTTTGGATTTTTGGTCTTTGGTTGTTGATGTTTGGATTATGAAGTTCTTTATACATACCTCCAATGGACGTTCGTAATGGACATTTGAATAGACTGATTTGTAATAGCTGTCTGGATGACTCTTTGGATATCGGAATATTTCTGGGATAGCTCAATGGTTCCGAATTGAGTTTATTTTTTTTTTTAATCGAGGAATATCGGGTACCTGGAAGAATAATTACAGAGGGAAGATCTTCAAGTCAAGAGATTTTTGGAATGCATCTAAAATTTTGATTGCGGATATTTTAATCTGTTCTTAACCCAATTTAACCTCATTATAATTGCAACCAATTTAGAAAATTACTCCTCGGAATAATAAAGACACATTTTGATTATATAAAGTAAAATTTTTAATACTGGAAATTTTATTTTCCGTCGCCGACGAACAAGCTGGCGCCCTGGATGATCGGGCATACAACATATCTTGAAGTGTAGAGGATTGCCTTCTCTATTGGGGAAAATTGATTTTTTGTTTAATTGTATTGTTAAATTTTCTTGGTTATGAGTATGGTGCTACATATCATCACATTCTTATCTCAAATCATGATGTTAATCTGCATTATCTACAAGCTATGACTTTTTCAATACCTTTCGTATACGGATATTATGATGTTGTCTCCATTTGGAGAGGGCTAGAGAGAGGAATGATAAAGATAATTAAGGCATTGCATAAAAACAATAAAGTCAGACCTTCCAACGCAGAATCTGCTGAATTCCAAATACAAACTGGATCAAAGCAGGGATGCATATTAAGCCAATTATTATTCTCTACATCAAAAAAGCCAAACAAAAAGGAAAAAATATAAGGTAAAAAGTAGGAAACTGAAAAATGAATGCAATTAACGTCCAGGAACTAATGTTTGCAGATGATATGGTATTGATAACAGACTCAGAAAAGAAATTGCAGCGAAATTTGAAGATATACCAAGAAGATCTAAGATAAATACGATGAAAGCAAATACAATGTTAATAGTATTAGAAGAAGAAAAAAACATCAAAATCGAAGGTACAGCCTTGGAACAAGTTAAAAGTTACAATTACTTCGAGACAGCCATTGAAGACAACAGGAGAATCGAGTAAGAAATGAATGAGAGAATAGGGAAGTCCGCAAAAGTATACAATACATTAAGAAATACATTTCTTAGAGAGAGATACCAAAACAAAGGTAGAAGTGCATAAAAGAGTGGTCAGAGCAACACTAACATATGGTAGTGAGTCAAAGACAACCACGAATAGAATTAGGAGCAAAGCTACGGCCATGGAAATGATATTCCTAAGAAGATTAGAATGAGTTACGAGGAGAGACAAAATCAGAATCACGATAATCACTAATAGTCTAAATATCGAGCCAGTGGAGGTGATCATAGAGGAGAGACAACTGGGATGGCTTGGACATGAACACAGAATGGAAGTCTAAATATCAAGCCAATATAAATAAGTATAGAGGTGAGGCAAAAGGGATAGAAGGTATACACAGATTGGAAGAAGATGCAATAACAAAGAGGATTTTTGAAGCCAAACCAGAGGGCAAAAATAGAATAGGTAAACACCGAAACATCGGGAGAGGACAAATGCAGTAGAAAAAAAAGTATGGGATGTATTGAGGTCCAACAACCCGCTCAGAACCGTACCTCAGTCCGACACCGCTAGGTACAAAGGACGTAAGATTAAAAAAATCTCCATTTGCGAAATAATATCAATTTGTTTACATATGCCAGGTACAAGTCCGGTTATATAGAGAATCGACCTGGACCCTGTATAATTAAAAATGCTTTAAACACAATGAAGGATTGCGTTGATTTCTTTTCCGTATTACTCTAATCAGTTCTAGAATCAGAGGGTAGCGCTTAAATGCAACGCTCTGTATATACCACATTCACGTGTCCTGAAAGACCTCATTTGTATTGAAATTTTTGTTCTATCTATTTCTGTTCAAGAATTAAACCAAGAAAACTGAAATCGGGGCGGTGTTCCATTCTCCCAAAGTGAATTTCAGCACAAACAAAAACCAATATTTTCAAGCCTTAATATGCTCTGCTTACACATCGAGTTTCATTATGATCTGAATTTGACACCCGGGAACCTTTCCTTGTTAGTCGTAAAGCTCTCGTAAAGAATTTATTTTATTTTCTAGCTCTTCTGGATTCCGAGCTCCAAAAAAGTTGAATTTTCTTTTCGCCAACAAATGTAAACCTTCGTGATTATTATTCATAAATTATTGTATTATCCCTTCATAAATTCTACGACAAAATAAACCTAAAGAAGTATCGATCCATTTTGTACTAGAATATATATACAAATTATTTCAGTATATTCTCCTTTTAATTCGTGCGTATAATCGTACATAAATTATACGTCCCGAATAGTAATTTACCTCAGCAGGATACCATCTTAGAAAGGTGTTCAACGTCGAGTGCATCTTCGCAGGTACAAAACATTAGAAAAGAAACACCCTTTTCTTCTTAGCTACGTAGAATATACGAATACAGTTTAATATCTCCGCTTTTTATCTAGACTACGAACTATTATATATTATACGAGCACTATAGACCCCTTAAAGGAAGAAGAAAAGAATTGCTCTAGCGCACACAAGAATCGGTGACTCGAAGGGAAATCAAACAGAATAAAAACTCCATTCGGTATCGTTATCTGATTTCACCGGGCGTCATACGATACGATGTGATATTTTCGGGAGGGAATCTAGTAGTTCCAGGCACTTCACCGACACGGTACCTTGTCCGTGCACTTTTGTTTGTTGTATAATACGAATAAGCTCTCCCAAAAGAGGTGGTCGTGCGTAAAACTTCGTTTTAGCTTTCGAGGGCCGCCTTGAATAGAGTGCAATACACTGGTTGAAAATGAAATCGTAACACTTAGGAGCTTAGTTTAAGAAATAATAGTGTCTAATTATTTATTATCCTTATTTGTTACTAGTCCTAGTGGAAGCTCTTTCGTGTTATCTTTTGTGTTATGAAGATAACGAGTTACAGGACTATGTGTCCTTTCATTTTTCAACTTCAAAACTGAAATGAATGAATAAAAGTTCTATTTCTATTTTATATGCATGCGCTTTTCTACGATTTGTTTAGGTGTATGTCAGAGATAAGAGATATTAATAGAGAATGGCAACTTAATAATATTAAATCACCTTAATAAAGTAAATTAAAATCCCTAGCGTGTATGCACTGTACACCTTATCTGGAGGTAGGGTTATCAATATTGGATTATGAATAGCGTTAATCCCCCATGATGTCGCTGGCCTTTCTCTTTTCCTTCTATTTTGTGGTGTACAATTTCTTTCTACAAATCCCTTGCCATTTAAACGAGTTAACTCCAAGAGATGTTACGATTCCATTTGCAGACAGTGTAACTTCTAACACACAATTTTTTATCATTTTTTTTCTATTCTCCCCATATAACTTAGTGAGATTAAAAGAAGCACCCCCCTGCAGCGATTTACGCATTAGACGTCATTATTTAGACAAACTGTCCGAATCAAACAGCTGCTCGGGATTACCAAAGTATATATACGTGTACCTAGGTCTGACGTAGCGCCCTCTACGCGCATACATAGACGGCCCGAACCTACTAATGGGGTAAATTTATGGGGAAACCCTTCCAGAAACGTACGGACCCTCGTAAATGCTACGGACAATGATTCGAGTTCAGAAACTCTAAGCTCGACAATAAGATTTCGGCACCACTACCAAGACCGATTTTCTTGTGTTTGTATGTATGGAGCTTATCTGATTACGGGGCTAAGATTGTGCCATCCGACGTTGTAGATCTTCAAAGATGTATGTCGGCGTGTTCCCGTAAGCAGGAAGATATCTTTGGAGGTAGGTAATAGGTGGGTTTAATGAGATTTGGGGCGGAATGGTGGCGGAATGGGGTTGTTTTGGAGGTGGTTTTCATCGGGTTTTAAAAGTCTGGAGTGCTGTTTTAAAGTATGAAATCTGGCAAGCTTTTGTTTTAATTAATAAGTGTTTTATAAAAGGACGAAGAAGATTCCAAATTTTCCTGAAAAGGTATACAATAAAAATATATAAATTTTTACGAAAAGCATAGTATTGTCGACGTTTTAATTTCCTTCCAATGGGTGACTTTTCCAATGACGTAGTACTTTCTTTTTATTCTCTTTTGGAAAAAAGTAATTCTTGATCTTTCTATTATACCTTTTTATTCCTTTTGCTGGAAGAATTCTCGTTAAATCACCTTCAATAGAACTCCCATATTGCCTAACTGTGTCAAAGAAATCGATCGGCTATTAGCTGGGTAATTATAACCGTTACGTTCAATTAAGTTCCCTAATTGCCGAAATTGATGAGATCCTTTTGAAAAGCTTCCTCTACGATACTTCCTGACTATGCGTTCGAACCTCATTCCTTTATTTTGCCAAATTACTTCGAACGTACACAGACGAGGTTGCCATGTAAAATATTAATTGTTGGCGTTTGCCTGCGAAAGGAAACACTAATTAATCGCTCCTCTTTGTAGAAGGTGTGATGTCTTTACGTTCAATTAGTCTGGCGTCAATCTGAAGTATACAGAACTTTTCCCTTAATAAAATATCCTTTGTACTTTGTCATTGTAGAAGGATTCGTATTTTAATCTTTCTGGACAGCTTAAATCATAAAGGAAAAACGTTTTCTACGCCTTTAACAACTCAAAAGTCCCAATAAAAGCAAACAACCACACCCACCCACTCCCAAACATCGCGCGTATTTATTCTCGAAAGCATCCTGTTTACCTTTTTCTTTTCCGAACGAAATCAATAACATCTAACCGACACCTTGCCATCAAGGCAAGATCTTCTTTTATTCGCAGCGGCGTAGGCAAAAGAAGGAAGCTTCCTGCCCCGTTAAATATTTAAATTGCGTAGGTGCCCCGGCAAATTTATTTTGTAATCTGAAGCAAAAGAAAGAACTCACGTAGCGTTATCAATACGTTTCCTTCTTCTGCTGCTTTTTCGGCCTAGCGTGATTTCCGTTCTACTTGCCAGATTTCGAATGGCAAAAAGGGAATTACGAAACTGAAATATTAATCGGAAGGGAGAAGTGGAAGGGGATGTCTAGTTGAGGAAATGTGTACTTTTTGCGTGGTTGTGCATGTCCATTATATAGATTTGATAAGATGGCTGTTGCAAGCTTGTGATCTAATTGGTTGTAGGATATAATAATAATAATAGTATATATATGTAAACACTACTATTTCGAAGACACCCTATATACGTATATAGGGTGTCTTTGAAGTAAAATAAAAAAGTAAAAAAATGAAAAGGTATAATTATATAAAACATGAATCCGAAAAATTTCAAATCAATTAACGACGCCAACGTTAGAATTAAAAAAATAGGAAACTGTAACGTGTGCCGCCTATGGATGCAGAATTTGTATATATAATACATCCATCCAACTAGACTTGCATACATACACGCACACTGCATACATTCCAATAACATAGCTGTCGATGTCATGAAAATTACAAGATAACATTTCTACATTTCAAGCGGCATGCTAAGAATTCAGAGGAATATTTTATAAATATCTGTATCATTGTTTTTCTCGCATCTGCGAAGTAATTTTGACAAAATATTTTGGATTTGGGTCTAATAAAATTAGATCTTTCAATTTTTCATACTTTTATATTGTATTTCATGGACACCCTGTATAGTAACCAAATAAGATAGAAATTGAAGAGTTAACACCTTTCAACTGTAAGTAGTTCAGATGCGTGATATAAGTGCCATCCTTTGCTTTTAGTGCGTATATTTAATATCAGAAGTACTACGGCGTCTACACATATGTATGTCTAAACCTAAAGTTGCACTAACTGCTAAACATAATCATTCTACCATAGTCTAAGTACATGAGAGAAGATTCCAAAGGAGAGATTAATTATTTAAATTAATTATTTGTCTGTTCTATTTTTTAATGAAATCCATTATTCTACACACCCCTTCGTTCTACCTAGGTTGCTTGATGGCACATAATCTGTCATTCCATTTCGCCCTTCACTGATAACGTGATTGTCCCATCTGGTTTAATCAGCTTCATTAAAGCTGTATGGACACGCAAAAGGTATCGTATAAGTCCTTTTCTTTAGGCTTCTTAATAGACGCTTTACATTTGATGAAGGTAGTTTGTTATTCGCAGAAGTGAGAACCGCTTCGTATATATTAACAAGGAGGCACCCATATAAGTAGATTCATTGCCACCTTTCGAAATTCTTCTATAGACAATACAATAGATAATCTGTCAAAAGTTTTCCAATAAATTATGATTAGGAAGTGGACAAAGCAACTATATCACTAGCTACCATTTTATTTCTTTTGATATACTTAAATAATTTACCATGGAAATGCTCCTGCCACGTTTAGAGTTTATCCAAAAATGTCCAAAGATAAGTATTCTATTGCATCTAACAGATCTTCAATACCCAATACGTCCAAATCGAATCCTTAGCATGACCCTATAGAAACAATGTAGGTTTTTATAAACTTTTCCGTCGTCGGTCAGTATCCTTGCCATATGTGGTTACCCTCTCCAATGTATCTATTGCCTCCACAGTTAAGTTCTTTGTAGTCTCTATTGTTTCGGTTTTCCTTTAAGATCATTACCTTAGTTTTATTCAAGTTTACTTCCATCTTCATGTTTTCTATTTCATTTGTCCAGATGATAATTAGCTTCTGCATTTTATTTTTAAAATTTGCAATCAGGACCACATCATCTACATATAGTAAGTGACTCACTCTTACAACTTCTAGAATTCTGTATCTTATTATTGTGCTGTGCTGTTTGTGCTTTTATTCGTTTGACTGCTCTATCCATCATGAGTACGAATAAAAGTGGAGTTAGACTGTCACCTGGTTTTATTCCTCTTTTTTTATTTGGAATTGCTCTGCAGTTTGTATCCTGAATCTTACTGTCTCGTATGTACTTCTGATGGTATCTCGCAGTGTTTTAGGGAACTCCATTTCCTTTAAACTTTCCCATATTTCTCTTCTATTCATCAACGGATGCTTTTATATCGATGAACACTAGAACCATTTCTTCTCCTTCCTCAACGTTTCTTTTTCTATTAAGTCCTTCATTATATAGATATTGACCTTCGTTTGCCTCTCTGGTCTGAAAACTGCCTGTTCTTCCTCAAGTCTTTGTTGCACATAAACTCTTAGTCATTTTTCTCAGGATTCTTGTGTATAGTTTGTAGCTTGCTTGTGTTAAACTTAAACCTCTATAGTTCTCGCACTGGGTGTGTTCTCCTTTCTTGTAAATGGGGATTATTACAGTATCATCCCATTCCCTTGGTATTCTCTATTCCATCCACATCGCTTTTAACATCTTCCATATCCATTTTTTTCCTTCCTGTCCTAGCCATTTGATCATTCCTGCTAATATGCCATCATCGCTTCTTCCACATCTTCTGTTATTTCTTGTTGCTGATACAGCTTTTCTCTGCTTATCCTTGTTTATTTGCTTCCTTTTGATTCCTGTTAATCTCTTTATTCTTATCCAAAATTTTCTATTGCCCACTTTATACGTCACTGTTATCTGTTTAGAAGACATGATTTTCAAAAAATTAATTCTCGAAGCTTACCTTTTAATAAAAAATAAACATTTACACGTTAAACCTCGTCATTATTTTATTATATCCTCTTTATTTTGAAAATGACTTTTGGAACACCCAGTATCTGAAGCAAACGAAGGTATAACACATACTCGTATCAACCATCTTCTCGCTACTCTGTGAACGCTTCAAGGCAACGTCAGTAAGTACTAATTTATAACGGATACACCTCTTGGCTATCTACTCAGATTCATTAAACACCCAGAGGAGCACATACATTACATAGCGTATATATTCAACCGGAATGGACTTGGTCGAAGTACTACGGACGTTGAGGAATACATTTTTGTTGGAAGTGTAATCTAAATTATCCGATATGCCGGAATTTCAATCTCGTGAAATCGAAGCCGCCTCTAATAAGCTTTCGAAAATGTTATAATAGGCTTCGTAGTAATATATGCGTCTATCAGCCTCCAATTTTCATAAATAATCTTCAGTTTTCCTACGATGAATTTTAATAGAGCGTATTGTATATGTAAATTGCACCGAGTTAATGCTACCTTATAATAGGCACGTCAACGACTACCAAATGATTCGAGAATATTAGTTACTCTTGAAAGGTTCCAAAGTTAGAATGTTCGTTAACTTTAATTTAGTAACAGTGCATAGTTTGAAAGAAAAATTACGCAAATATTCGAACGTTCATGGAGAATTTCCTAATTTAACGCGAATACGGACTTTACTTAATCACCACTATGCGCTTCGGAAACGATTCTTTCCACCTCCACTCGGAACTCGCAAATAACATCGCTGTATCGTCTACATGCAAATCCAGCTTCAAACGTGCCGCCTCACCCTATGTTCTCCCCCTTCATTTCTTAATCCGCATGTTCATCGGTCCGAAGACAATCTTCATTTTCTCTTTCTCTGTTAGCATCGTTAATCTTGTTAGAGCGTAATACCTCTCCATCAGTTTGCTATTTCATTTTCTAATCTATTTATAGCCGCCTCCGCGGGGAAGCTGGAAGTTGCAACGTGGAAGAGCGAGATGACGTTAGACCTAGGACGGGCTGAGGCAGTTTACTGCTTCCTCGCCCCTCGATCTAGTCGGAAGAAAGAGATGAGCGAGCTAGTCTTAGGAATGGAACTTTGAATGGTTACTTGCGACTAGTTATTTATTTTATTGATTTTGATAATTATAATTTTTAAGACTGGTCACTTCGCATTGTTAATCCATTTACCATAGGCGTGGAACAGCTTGTGGAGAATGAAGGAATAAGTAAATTTAAGTCGGCATTATTATTATTATTATAGCCATATACAAACTTGTAGGAATATTTTTCTAACCTAGAAATTGGTTGTACACTTTATTTCGTAACGTAAGTGTGGGTAGTGGATGAATCCTTAAAATCTTGAAAGCTTTAATTTGAACTTTTCTTATCTTAATCCAAACAACGCACTTTTTTTTGGTATATAACACGATCCTACACTGAGCGAAATTTCTATACATAGTTCCATACGAATTTTTGAAAAGAATATTTGGTTTTCTGAACATCTTCGATAAATTATGCGTTGAGGTTAATGCTGACGTACAAAGAAACACAAATGAAACAGAAAATAACATTAAAAAATGTATAACATTTTATACACAGAATATCTTCCAAACTTCGCCGCATTTTCTTGCTAAAATATCCAGTTTTGCGTCGGTAATTTATCACTAAACTCTATCGCAAACATTTCCAGAAGTTGTATCTAAGAATTAGAATTGATTGGCGTAGAAATAAAACATGTAGGGGTCTCATTGTTATGGGCAAACGCTGCCCAAACCATTACACTGCCGCCGCCAAAATTTCGGCTCACCGCAATTTCTGTACCGATGGTATTTGGAACCATCAGGCCCGTCCAAGTTAAATTTCTTCTCGCCAGCAGATACGACGTTGTTACACTAATGATCCCATCTCATACGATCTTGCGTAAATTTCAATCTTGCCTGTTAATGTGTCTCTTTTAGGGATGGTTTTGAAACTTCTTTAGCCACGGTAAACGTTATGTTACTGATAAATTTAAATTACATTTGTTGCGTGGTGGTTGTTTCCTCTGTCTCCGAGTCAGCTTTTGGTTATTTCCCTTAGCGCTATTTTTACTGTATGAAGTGCCCAGCATTATAAAATTGTTGATGAGGTGATGTAGTCGTCCTAGTTTCTTAACTACGGCTTAGTTTGACAATTCTACCTCTTTATAATAGTTTCTTTTATATTTTTTCCTCCTCGGATAGCAATTTGTCTCTCGACATTTTTATTAACTGATATGTACACTTCGATAACGCAGAATGTTTGTGTAACTCTGTGGAATTATTATTATGCGACGGATTGTTCCTCTACATATCTAGCAGTTGTGATGTTGACAAAATATTGTCTCTGCTGTTTCTCTACGGTCAAAAATGTAATTGTAGGCAACTTGCAGCTCATGCCGTTGCTAAATATTTATAGGAGAACCATAAAATTATATGGAACTGCGAACTAAGCGAACTGCGACGAAGTACGGCGGATTAGAAGTCTGTAAGTAACTCTGATGCACTGTGACGAAGTGTGGTGTACTGCGACAAACTGTGAGGAACTGTGCCCAACTGTGGAGAGCTGTGACGACCTTTGACGAAGTAAGGAGAGCAGAAACAAATTGAGACGAACTGTACCGCTATAAGAATCCTTTTCATCATCGGTTTAATTTTAACTTGGGAATTACAGTCTTTGAACAGTTGAAGATAGATGCTTAAACATAATGTCTCCAAGGTTTTCCGGTGTAGTTCTGAATATACATGTACACCTTCCTTCTAAACTCAAAGATCTTATTTCTAATCCTCCTACACTACGTTCAAGGGTCTTCTTCGCTAGCTCGTGATCAATAAGTCGTCCAGTGATGATGCCTGAATTGATAGAACGTGAACGCCACCTCGCTCGTTAGAATTTAAGCCGGCGCACGTAAATTTTAGGGGAAAAGAGAGACGGCTTGTCGAAGGATCCGTATTGAAACGGCTCGTGTTTACAAGGAGCCGAATTTCATTAAATTTCGTGCACTTCGAGACCGTTTGAAGCTTTTAATAATTGATGGAAAGATCCTCCTTAATAACGTTTAATCCGTATCCCCCGCCTTTTCCCCTACACATCCGTCTATCTACGGGAATGAAAAGCAAAGGTAAATTTCTATAGTAGACGTACACGTATACGCGAAAATAAATTAATTATTAAGTTGGAGATGAAAACGGAAAGTCGCGTGACGTTGAATATATTTCGTCGAGGTAGCTGACGACTCGTTATGCATGACGGGAGCTTTTGATTTAGCTAATTCGCGATTAAACATTAACGTACTGCAAACTGACTTAATACCGTCGCGTATGTGTACGGGAAAAGTATTTAATTTAAGCCAGCTGTTTGATGGATAAATTATTCACATGCTCGACGGCGAAATGGGAGTATACGTTCGTATGGAGGAATGAGTACCTCAGATTTATTGAAATTTTAAATTTTGTAGCGTAAATAAGTTGTTCGTGAAAAAGGAAAGTCCGCCAGAAGTTATAGTCATCTTGCTGAATCGTGTAGTTTCCAGCGCATTCATTTGCGCGGTTACAGACAAACTAGACATTTTTTTCAGACATGAATTCTGCGAGATAATTTTCAAGATATATCACGTGTTACGTTCTCCTGGTTTGAAGAACAGCGCCGCTGTAGCCTGCTCGTAAATTCCTGAATTACTTGACCAATACTTACTTGTAGAGTATGTTCGCTTATTTACTAAAGGAAAGGTTGTACAGTGAAACTCAATGCGCATGCGCAAAAAATATATTTAAAAATAAAATGTGTACACGGTTTCCACTCTTGCCTATGTACATGTACGATGTACGTAAGATATATATATTTGCAATAATTGCAGTTATTCGAGCTCTCTTATACATGTAATGTACATTAGCAATTGTATATGTATTTTCATTGGTAGCAACATAAAGTAATGCCTCAGCATGTACGTTGCAAAGCTATGTCTTAATTCTGTTTGAAAGGTTAAACTCTTATATGCTTCCGCTGAAGCTTTGTCAGAGGCATGTACTAATGCCTCTATCTGTTTGCATGCACCACTACCTTTTTATAGGGGAGCCAACCCTATTTATTTCTTAAATTTATAAGCGCACCTCAGTGCTATGCTTATTTATATGTCCCTTTCCGGGAGCCTAATATACTTTCCTTGTTTTAAATTTGCCTAAGGGACTTGGCCCTGTATTATTGGCATGTATTTGTACTTGAACCAAATACGTTCGTTATTTTCACATTTATAGGGAAACCCACCCTATCTCTTAGAGCTTGAACGCCTGGTCGAGGGCGACAGTAGCGATAATAGCCGATCTCAATACAAAAGTAATGTCACAGCTACCCAGGCGTTCTCGTTTTAAATATTACGCTATGTGCAATCTTTAGCTCTCTACTACTGCGCCCCAAAGAAGGGAAAAATCCAGTAACCAGCAAAAGTGCGAACTGCGCACCGACAAGTAAAACGGAGCGATGATGCCGACATTACATAAGAAAACTGGTCCGTGACACTCGTCCGCTACGACGAGCAACTAAATGAAAAATTTCTAAGTCCCGATACGACAAGGACCGAGCAAACGTACAAAAGACAACGGGCGCTGCGGCCGCAATGACCGTCAGCAAGAAGCGGAGTGATCGTACTTGTAGAGGAGGTCTATACATGCGCGCCGACAATCTCACCAAAATAATTTCCGACACAAACTTAACTGAAGACTAAAAATATGTATAGACGACAATGGACACAGTAGCCTCGACGTACGATGATAGAAAATCGAGAATTTATACTTATTAAAAAAATCTATACATGTGGTCCGACGACGTTACCAAATGACTCCCGCCAGAAATAAATGTATAGACAACGTCCTCGACGATTCCCGCCAAAACTAGAAAAACTTAGAAATCTCTAATAATCTTACGACGACGTTACTGTACACGTTACGACGAGGCACGAAAGGTGACCGAGAGTGCACGATCGCTAATACCTCGACTGTCGCGCGGGAGACGACTGCCTATGCTTGTGTACCTTAAATTTCAAGAAAACTCCCATTACATATCCGACGACGTTGCAGTGAATGATTTCTAATTAGGCAGTTTTAGCTAGCGTAATGCGAATGGCTGACTTGCATACATATACAATGCGTAATGTACATACATATTAAAATAAAATTGGATATAAGAGAGCAAAATAAATAAATATAAGAATGAAAATAAATAAATATAAAAATGAAAATAAAATAATATTCTAAATGAAAATAATAATGCAAAGAAGATAAAATACATAATAGTAAAAAAAATTTAGAAAATACAAAAAAACAATGTTAAGTCCTTAACATCACGTCCTCTAAATGAATACCCACACTGTAAAAAATTATGATAATTTTACAATCATCAACTAATAATAGTACACTAACATGTCAAATTCGGGATGCTAATTATGAAAGCACGAGTATCCTTTATTTACTAGGTGTTGAATGGCCATAATATGTTCGTGAATTAAGTGTTAAGTGATAAATAGTATCTCAGACTTTCACGGCCGTTTGTCACAATCGTAAAGGTTGTCGGGTTCCGCCGTGTCACTAGGTTTTTTGTCCCTATTGCACTACTATTTTATTAGAAATAATAAAATCCCTACAATAGATGGATACAAAGAGTAACTTTGACGCGAAATTTATTGCTCAAATTGCTTACGTAAAGAAATATACACCTGTTCCAAGTTGAATGCTTCACTTTACGTTTTCCAATTCAAACAACAAACAAAACCTGCAATTACAATCAACAGACATACATACTTCATTTCCTTTCTCACGTATGCAGGCATTGTGCCGAAGAAAGAAACGGGGAACCACCCCGTCTCGATAAGTGGTTCGAAATTACAAAAGCGCGACACGAATTCTCGCTGCATTTTAATGCGGCAACGACCTCCAGGTCCCCCCCGACGGCGTTCGTTATACGCCAGCAGGAAATTGTAGAAAGGCGAGGTGAGCTCCTTAAAGCAGAAGATCCGCAGAAGCAGTCCGTTAAGTTGTTTATCCAGCAACGGGTTTCGTTAAGGAATGCAATTACCGGAAGACAAAGGCACTTTCTGCCGATGTTGGTAATACGATGTAGTGCTGCGGAGTATATGGATAATATACTTCTTAAAATGCGTTAAATTTGTTGAAATTTGATCTGGATGTAATTTAATTTAATTTATTTAAGACAAATCTACTACGTAAATGTCTTTTTCTTGAATTTTGATGGATGGATTTGTCAGAGCTTGTACTATATTGCTTCTAGCAATTCATTTACTGCAGTAACAAGTCAAGCACCATATACTTTTCACTTCAGAATAGTTACAGTAACAGCTCCAGTTGTGCACCTACATTACTCCATCAAATGTATTTTTTTAATTAATTAAAATAGATTAGAAAACAATTGAAAGCAAATTGTAAGAATTAAAGTATATTAGAGTGATATGCGAAAAAGGTTATCTATTTAGAGATAATCTAAAGTACAGGATGGCGCAGGGAAACGGGTTATTTAGAAATAACGTTATTTCCACGAATAAATTCATAAAACTAGTAATTTATTAACGAAAGTCCATGTATGTAGCATGCCATTTATGTTTTTACAATCAAAATGTCCATGTCGCACTCTAATAGCCTGTTATGAAAACTCTAGAATGCGCGGTGTAGCAAATCTTGGGGAATGGCAGTGATTTCTTGTTGAATGTTCTCCTTCAGTTCATGGATTGTTGCAGGTCGTGTACGGTACACCTTGCCTTTAAGATACCCCTACAGGAAGAAGTCGCACACACTAAGATCAGCGGATCTCGCAGGCCATTCAATTTCACCGTTACGTGAAATAATGCGTCTTCCAAACAATTGACGAACTGCTGCCATCGAATGTCGAGTAGTGTGTGACGTGGCTCCGTCCTGCTGAAACCACATGTTTTCCATGTTAAGATTAAGCTCGTACAGTCTCGGTGTAAAGAATGTTTGAAGCATTTCAACATATCGAGCGGATGTTACTGTTGCTGCACTACCATCCTCACGTGCAAAAAATAAGGCCCGATAACACCATGACATGATACAGTACACCATATTGTGACCTTCTCGCTATATAGTGGTGGCTGGTGTAACTCACAAGGATTGTCCTGGGCCCAATAACGAAAATTCGGTTTGCTTACGAAATCGTTCAGGTGGAAATGGGCTTCGTCTGATATCCATATGTTACCAACAAAATTCGCGTTCTCGTTAATTTTAGCCAATATCTGCCTACTAAACTCCATACGTGACGCTGAGTCTCGTTCATGTAATTGTTGAATAATCTGCAACTTATAGGGATGGACATGTAATTCGTGCAGTATTTTTTGTAAGCTTCGCCGCTTAATCCCTAGCGTAGATGCATGCTGTCGAACGGAGTGGCGAGGACTTCTCTCGATTGCAGCTCTAACAGCCTCAATGTCCTCTGGGGTACGTACCGTTCGAATGCCACCTGGAGCTTTCTTTTTCAAGACAGATCATGTTTCTTCAACATTACGCACCCACGTTGTAATCGCATGCGCAGATGGGACACGTCCATCACGTCCAAGATAATACTGTCGAAATATTCTCTGCGCGGCAGTCGCACTATCACCATTTTTATAAAACGCTCTCACAGCTACTGCATGTTCCGCACCAGTCCAACGATCCATGATTTCTAAATGGCAATGCGTTCACAAAAATTGTGCGACGTTACGAACGACTGCCGGCTCTACAGTGCTGACAACTGTAACGTTCAATATTTCCCGTTCCCCTGCGCCACCCTGTATTAATACTTTCAATGTTAACTCTTATACTTTAGACAATAAAACTAAGCAATTCAGATAAATTCTTTTTCAAACACCATTAGCGTCAGTCATACTCGGCAGTACCCTTCACATGTCAAAGCGATTCTCATCATCTCCTTTTAGAATATTTGCAACTTATATGAATCGCTTTAGAACTGTAAAGGAATGATACCGTACTTACGATTAAGAAAAACTGCGGACAAAAATTTTTGCTCTTATTGGAACCAATTCTCCTAAAGAAACATATCTTTTCGCAATGTTTTTCACTGTAATATACACACAACTTTTAACCTGTAATTTACGATCTTCCTAATTTAATTTAGGTAGAATATAGAGTTATCCACAGTATCAAACGTATCTGTAAAGGTAATCGAAGTACGGTTTTGAAATTACGGCCTACTTGATTAAACAGAAAACGTATAAGAACTGTATAGTTGTAGCAATAACACTAACCAACGCTTACGAAAATAACATACAGACCTGCATAATACATACATACATATATATATATATATACTGGGTGAAAAGCTGCGAGCTGTTGATTGCATTCTGAGTGACCAGAAAATGAATCGAACACCAACTTCATCTAGCAGTGATATGGAATGAGGGCTTCATCGAATCGATTCAAATTGGAAAGATCGATGTGACGCTAGAAATTTGTAGTAATAGGTAAACAAGCATACTGGCATACAGTCGCCTTGCAGAATAGCATGCGTATTTCTCGACTTTGTTTCCGTTTCGACGAGATCGGACTCGTCATCTTCAGGTGATGGTCCATCACCAGTTAAAGCTAGAGATAGACTGGTGGATGTGCTTAAGCGAGTGACAGACCATCTCCTGAAGATGACTAGTACGATCTCGTCGATACGAGATATATATTGTTTATCCGCTGGTTCCCAAAGAAACCTTAAGTAGTTCGACGTATCGATGAAGTTTTTTTCATCTTCTTCTAGAGCGAGTCATGGGAGAAGTGTGCTGTGGCTGTGCGGCCACTTGTATTTCTTGCTTCAATACACAACATTGAAACTCCCTAAGTCAATTATTTCGAAAGTTTTTGGAAAGTTAAGGAAAATCCAGCATAATTTTGCTTTTCAATGTTTTATTTCATCTTTCCAATTCGAATATTGTAGAAGAGTAACTTCTTCAGGGTCTAACTGAACAACAGAAAGTAGAGATCTTCAAAGAAACTGTTAAAATTGGTTCTTCTGTAGTGTAAGCAAGGTATTAATTGATCTGAGCTTAGAGTAGATTCTTTTCTTTTACTACAGGTGCTATTATTAACTTTTTTGTAAAATTTTAGATTGTTTGAACTTGTTTTATTCTTCATTCAATGAATTACACCTTTCAGCTAGACCGAAGGAGCAAGTCCTGGTTGATTAGATTAGTTAACATTTTTACAATTACTTTTGTTAATACAAATTGTTCTTATTTTTCAATAACACTTCGTTAATTTTAATTATCGAAGCATATTCATTAGAACGTCCCAAAACAAATGCTATTCTTCTATACCGATCTAAATTTCCATTCTCTAACCATTCTTCTTCGACAGAAACCCCTGCCACGTTTAAAATTTATAGAAATTAATTCAGGAACGCATTTCCCTAACATAATGAGCAATAGGAATAATAAATTAGGATAGATTCTCTAATACGTAAAATGGAGCTTCTATTCCTTTCCGTCGCACTATCTTATATTCTGAAGGAGAAGAAGATCCAGCGCTATTATATTAAGTGGTTCGATTGGGTAAGTGGATCGCCCAACCCCTGTCAAAGCGCCTCTAAATCAACGGGGAAATTAGCTAGCGTTTAGCCGGGAAAGGTAGGGCAGGAGGAAGACTGGGAACGTTCTCATTTACGCCGGTGCATTTTTTGGTTTTAATTGGATATTTGATGGATGGTAACTGGTAGCGCGCTTCAAAATTCTACCTGGGCTACTAAAGTTAAACGATACCGTTTAAGGAAAGGGGGTAGATGATAGAGCAGGTGAAATTTCGGAGGAATACGAAGGTATTTCTTTTAATATTAAAGACCTGGTTTGAGCAAAGTGCTGGATAAACATTACTGACTATATTGTTCTATTACAGAAGCGCACTTTGGTGAGAATCAAATGTGTTGCAGTATCCTGTTATACTAAATTTACGAGATCGAGATATCTATAATGCAATATTACAAACAGATGTTATTACATAATGTCTTCACAGCAACGGTGCGACATGCAACAGTCAATATCTGTCCAGATTATCTAATGTATCAAAATTCTCGTCCTGCTTTAGCATCCAAGCTTTCATCGCATACAGCAGCACCGGGAACATGTAACATTTTAACACCCTCACATTCAGACGCAGGCTAAGATCTTTGTCACTTAATACCTTCCTCGTCTTATTGAGTATATTCCTAGCTTGATCAATTCTTGTTCGAATTTCTTCCGTCTATTCATTAGTTTCATTAATGGTGGTTCCTAAATATTTATATTTCTTGACTCGTTCTACTGGATGTTCTTCAATCCATAAACACATATAGTGTCAGCGAGATTTTGTTACAATCATGAATTTAGACTTTTCAACATCTACCACCTGATCCATTAGCCGAGTTACTTGACTAATATGGGCCGAGCTTTAGCGTCTATATCACACCAATAACCGATAACATCGTTTTTATTGGCAAAACGCATAGGTAAATCGGATGAACTGATTTATTCCACGTCAATTAAGAACGTGATTTATTTTAATAATTTGTAGATCACGTACGGTCGTCAATTGTTTGTTTTATAGCGATACGGTACAATATCTCTCTGTATGAACGTTAACTTTGGTGGTTGATTACATGACATACATCAAATGCGTTTGTATCGAACGTAATGTAAATAATAATTTCAATTTCGCCATTACTAAAAACACGTTACCGCTTACCCTTCCCCTCTCCCGATATTACCCGTCCACCCTTAAAGCCCGTCCACATAATAAATGGTCCTCGCACACGAACTAACTATCGCAATGTAAAGCGATATTTATTGCAACGGAAATGCAATGAAATATCGAACCGTTTCGGGCAAATATTTGCAGAAAATGGCGTTCCCGGGACCTTTGCACCTACTAACGCTATGCCTATGGCCTTTATATACATCGTCCTCGCTAAATTAAATTTGGAAATTTGGACGTGACGCCTCGAAAAGTCGCGGAACCGTTTCCAGTACCGGGCGAAATGAAAAATGTTGTGTAGGTGACGTGCGTCGGCTTCTCGTCTACCCCTCCATCTTCCCTTGACTTCATCGTCTTACGAAATGGGTTTTTGACGCGTTGATGGAATGACACCTGGCGGAAAAATGCGTAACGTTTAACCGGGGTTGGACGTTATTTGTTGGAAGAGTAAATGACGTTTAATCAACAAGAGATTTTAAAAGTCTGGCAAAAATTTCCCGTTGAAAAATTCCGGGGGTGTGAAAAATTTTATTAGAATTGAAAGTGAATTAAAATATGCCTAACAGTTAAGATTAGTCATGGAAAAGACGGGTAAGTCTCAGTGCCGTAGGGAAAAGAACGTGGAGAGGTGAAGCGCGCGGCACAGAGAATCAAGTACCCGTATCAAAACACGCTTGTCCGCCATTATTCGATTGGTAATTGTGAGTGCTTGTCAGTACACACATACTTATAAATTCTCGCGTTTAGCTACGTTTTGGAAACGGCGTATTTCGAATAAAATAAAAAACGTACCCCTTAGGTCCTTTGCGAAAAATTGAAGTCGTCCGAAATGTGTCAAAATACGTATGCAACTGTAAATTCTGATGGCTAGATTGTAAGAAAATTATCCAGTATGGTGAAATACTTAATATTCTAAAACTAGAGAAGGAATTAGCAATAGACATTTCACTTTTCGCATGCTTAGAAATGAATTCCATCCAGATTAGTTCTCTTGTCTAAACCTTTAGTATTGAAATCGTATTCTGTACGATTGGAAATATCATTCGGCGAGCCTTGAACCAAATCTAGGAGGAGCGACATTTTAACGAATTCTCAAAGGACTTTGCCGAGACTACTAACAAGGCAACACCGGCGGGTGTCCCCCTCCGATTTCGATGAAACTTGACAGATCGAAGGAGTACATTAAAATAAGAGACACGTATTTTTTTTATCGGCGTATCCGCACAATTTTGGGGTACAGCCCCCTCCAATGGATGACACCTTCCAAAGTACCTGGCTTGGATTTACCACTTTTCCAGTACTCGACAGCTCTAGTTTTGCAATCTAGGTCTATAACGCTACCTCCTTCTTCAGGAATACATGCACTATCTTCATAATTGTCTTCTGCTGTTTCTTCCACAAATTGCGCTTCGTGTGGTTCAGCTAATTCTTCAAACTATAATGCCGTTACATCTTGAAAGAAGAACATCGTCTTATTGAGCAGATACAATTATATTTTTCAGGGCATCATGCAACTCACTTTCTTGCGGTGTCAAAGGAATTGTTGCCATGTTAGTAACTTGAAACGTTGCAGGTAACATGTTCAACACATTTGCTATATTTACGACCGCCATTGTGCCAAACTATAGGTACTGATGTTCTCATTTGGAATAATCGTCTTATATACCTATTTCCTAAATGCAGACGTGACCACTTAAACGTTCGTGGTTAATTACTATGCATTCGGGGATTTATTTTTATCTATATAAAAACATGATCAATCACCAGATTCTTTATCGCGTTAAATTTATAATGCAAATTACCAATTATATCCGAAATGACTGAATAATTAATAAAACTCACGTATGCGTAGATACGTGCATATCAAATTCATGACAATAGACACGTACATATGTATATTTATTTTGAGTTATTATTACTATTATTAATTTTCTAAATTTATTATGCATCACCGTTTTCTACGTAAAAGCGATCTTTTTTTGTTGAATAATGAATAAACTTATTATTAAAGAAATGCGGGGGTATGGGGTACCCCGTCCCCCGTTATTAGCTTTTTGTGAAGATATCTACCTTGAGACCATGTATTATGCTGAAAATTATGTTAAGGATAAAAAGTTATTTTTGTTACAGTTCATTTGATTTATATCAATAGACAAATTTATTCATTTTGAAGGTTTATTATTTTTTTTTATTTTTACAATTATTAATTTTCTAAACTTTCATCGTATTCTATATAAAATCGACCTTCTTTTGATGAATAAGAAGAAGAAACAATTTAAGAAAAATGGAGGTATGGGGTACCCCGTCCCCCACTATTAACTTTTTACGATTACGGATGACGCCGGCCTTAGGACCATACAATATGCTGCAAATTATGTTAAGAAGAAATTTTAATATCTGTTATAATTTAGGAAATACTTGCAAAAATTGTCTAAACTTTGAAGGGGGCTGTACCCCACAATCGTGCGGATACGCCGATAAAAAAAAGTACGTGTCTCTTATTTTAAGGTACGCTTTCGATATGTTAAGTTTCATCGAAATTGGAGGAGGACACCCGCCGGTGTCCCCTTGTGAGTATAAGTTCCAAGAAAATATTCAAATGGTTTAGCATGGAGTGATGTTTAGGGAGCTATCAGAGGATAAATTAATCAGCTGTTTTTTCTCGGTAAAGCTAAGGTATTTATAAAGCAAACTGTCGATTAGGAATCATTATACTACACTAATAATAGATTAGCAAATAAAATAATTCGTCTAAATATTAAATCCTCATTGTATTAATCGCATTTCTCAACTAGAATTACACAAATGAAGTTCAGTGAATATAACTACCCCATCCACGCATCGTATACAACCTCATTTTACTACCATCGTCGGAAATCTTCAACTTTCTCAAATTACTCCGCCCAATCTGAACTCCTCATCTCCAGTTCGCTCGCCTAAGGGATTTCTTCCGCCAAGGTGTTGTAATTTAAAGTTTAAAGACTGAAATGCAGATGCACCTTCTCTCACACATCTCTCGGATGTAAGCTTACCGTTGGTAATATTCTCGTTTTTTTTTTCTTTCTTCGGATTTATGGAACGGTAAAATCTCGACAAACAACTTTCCAATGACTGTTAGTATTACCGTTCCTAGCCTTCTTTTTTCCGCTTTTTTTCTTATTCGAACGTATAAACTTGCAAGTCGCGAACGACGTGGATGTCTTTGATGGTAGATCCGATTTTTATTTGGGAAACTTTCTCGTCTTCCGCGAAGATCTCGCCGAACTTTTTTTTATCTTTAGCGGATAATTTTACGAGGCAGATATGAGGGAATATGGGGGCGTTTTTCGTCGACGTATATGAAAGTTTGTTTTATTGTTTTTTGGAACGTCGTTTCCGGTTTATGTTGATTGTTTTATAGGTCGAATAAACGAGGTAAGGAAGGGAAATGTGCGTATAAAAAAGTTCCCTTTAGGAATCTGTCACGGAGGGATCTAACGGGTGGCGAAAATAATCTTAGGTTAATAACGTTGTTGACGTATTTATAATTAAATTGTTCATCAAATAAATGTTATACTGTTAAATTTTAATAGAGTTTTCAATGTTAATCTACAATAATACTAATGTTATCTCTTTGTTTCATAATACTATTGTACTGTTTATGTGCAAATAATGGAGAAAAACTCATATATGTTACCCGAGACCACCAATTTCAGAGCTTGCGTAGAAAATAATTTGCATGTCTGATACAGTTGTCATATTCAGTCGGTAACACGGTTGACAATGAGAGCCCACGTGCTTTCGAAACGCTATCTTCCGAATAATTAATTAATTTGTATGGAGTGGAGTTCACTGCTATATCTGTGAATTATACAACCACACATATAAACAGCTAAATTCTAAGAACAAATTAAGAACTTTCTCTTGTCATTAGGGTAGCGGTAGATGTATCGGAAGGAATTCGTCATAGTTTAGTATCGTTACAACTATGCCTCGCTTACAAGGTTCAAGTGATATTAGCGACTTCACCCGGGGTCGCATCGTTGGCCAGAGTGAACGCGGCGCGTCGCAACGTGAAATAAGTAAATTTTTAAATATTCCGTTGTCCACAGTTAACCGTGTGATTACACAATTTAAACGTAAGGAAAAAACAACAGTGGAGCCGAGACCAGGTCGTGCCGGACCTTCTGAAAGAAGTAAAAGGGTGCTTGTGCGCGAAGTGTAAAGAGAACCGCGAAAAAGTACAGCTGAGGTTGCGGCAACTTCACAGAAAAGTCAGCTTACCGTTCTGCAATACCTCCACAGTGTGGGGATGTATAAAAGGGTAGCAAAGAAAAAACCTCCCCCTATGGCGTTTAAAAAACGGCGCCTATATATATATCCAACTTAACTTAGTAATAACAATTCAAAAAACAAACATAAAAAAATATTTAAATATTTACATAGCATATTAGCAAACCCTGAAACGTTCTAACTTCCTTGTCATTCTCCTTCATAAGATTTAAGTTGAAATTCCCGCACAAAACTATGACGTATACTGGACCACAGTTTTAAATCTACGTGTCATTGCTTCTATCTATTGTGAATAAAACTGGCACCGTGCTTCTTCTGGAGTACTTTCAACAATTTTATTTTACAATGGTCGGAGAAGTAAAATTCAATTCATAAAATTTCAAATATATCATGAGATATTGATGAAGCTATAGTGATAGCGAAATATGTCATATTAATACTGTGATAAATATATTGAAAATTTTGTAAATTGAGTTTTACTTCTCCGAGCATTGTTCAATATAATTCACAGGTATAGCAGTAAACTCCACTCACACAAATTAATTAATTATGCGGAACGCAGCGTTTCGAGAGCACGTGGGCTCCCATTGTCAACCGTGTTACCGACTGAAAGTAAAAACTGTATCACACATGCAAATTATTTTCTACGCAGGCTCTAAAATTTCTAACCATATGACTATTTACAATCTACTAGGTGGCCTCATGCCTTTTATGGGAAAGGATGGACCGAAAGCGAACCGTATCATTTAACAGGGTCTATGGTAATAAATCCATCAAACTCGAGTGTGCAATTGGGGGTGGTTCTCTGTTCAGTAAGTTTCCGTTCTTTTTCATATATACCGTTTCGTACGCGTCTAATTCTCTATACGAGTTCACGTTTTTAAGTAGTGTCAGATTTTTTAAATCAATCTTATGTCCGGATTTTACCATATGCTCTGCTACGCTTGATAGTTCAGGTTTGTCAAAACGATAGTGTCTAATATGTTCTTTGAACCTCGTTTCGATACTCCTTTTTGTTTGTCCAATATAAACTTTCTCACAATCATTGCATGCGATTTGGTATATTCCAGACTTTTTTATCATCTCCGGTTTATCTTTGGGATTCCCTAAGAGATTCTTTAAGTTGTTTTTTGACACAGAAGACACGTTCATGTTTAGTTGTCGGAAAAGTTTTACTTAACCCTTTTACTGTTGGGTGGAAAGGAAGAGTTATAAATTTCTTGTTAGCGGTGTTTGTTGATGTTGTTTGTATTGGACCTTCCTTAAAATACGGTCGACATCCATAGAAGAGAAACCATTGTACCTCGCTACATCTTTGATATACTTTAATTCTTTGTCATACCTGCTCTTGTTTAGCGGAAATCTGACCAGTCTATTGACCAGAAAACTAATCGCGGACATTTTCTGTTGTTCGCAATGGTGCGAATCAAACGTGATGTATCTGTTGGAATTAGTTTCTTTTCTGTAGATGTCTATTTCTAATTTATTATTATTGCGTATGACTAGAGTATCTAGAAACGGAAGGCGATTGTTCACTTCTTCTTCAATAGTAAACTTGATCGTGGTAAATTTTGAGTTCAGTTCTGCTAGAAAATCTTGTATGTTTCCTTTGTTGGCATAATTAATTAATTAATTAATTTATGTGAGTGGAGCTCACGTCAATTGTTCAATATAGATTTCCAACACATATCGGCCGACTCAATAGCAATTTTATTTTAAACTGAATACGTAGGCTTCCACGGAAAAAGTCAACGAACTGTTTCTAGTATTAGACCGTGTCATGATAAGATATAAAAGGAGAAAATAATATAGAATTGAAACTTCTCGGTTAGGCAGAAACATGTCTGCGAGTTAGGCGTGTTTTTTTCTCCTAACATTGTTTTTCCCGTGAATCATCCTATCAATACCATGAGTATTTAACAGCATTATGTTAGACGAACAACAGCTACCTGAAAACACCAATTATATATAACTATTTTGGAAACGTATAAGTACCCAAAGAACTTCTTTCCACGCGTAACTGCTAGAACTACTATATTCACCAGCACCAGCACACGAATATTCCCAATTTCATCCGCCAATCTGGCAACGATCTCTGCCTGTAATTAGGCGAAATTCGAATGCGAATTTACAACGGATTCGAAACGTTAAAATCATGTTAGAGTACGCCGATTATATTTAACGTTTCAATAATAAATGCCGGCCTGTCGAATCGCCAATCACCTAAACGGATCATTAGCATAATTAACGAACTGTCCCCCCTTATCGTACGGCCGAACCTAGACCCTATATCCAGCCGTTATTTGACGGATGGGCTAGGCTCGCCCGGGCCTAATTAAACGTCGGGCGGTATTGCGATCGCTAACGCTAGATTGATAAACAATAACGCGGCGTCGCCATTTGATGTACGTAAACGCATAACGCCCGATTTTGCGACCGCTTTTTATCCCCGGTAAAATCGGAAATTAGACGGTTAATTGGTAAATGCAACTGCGGCTTGTTAGCTCCGTAATTGTTGAATTATCGATGCATTTTGCGAATCAATAGTGGAGGATTGTGCGTACGTTATACGAGTGAATAGTTTCCAGATTGACTTTTTTTGTTAGAATTTTGACGTAATTGTGTAGAAATGTAACCCCTACATTGAACTGCGTTTGAAATTTTTTGATTTTCGAAATAAACTTTGGAGACAGTTCATTATTTTGATCTTAAAAGTGTAAATAAATTTTATATCTTGAAAATACGAGGGTAAGCTAAAAAAATCGGCAACTAGTAATATTTCAATGAAATGTGTCAATACATTTATTTAGTCGATATTCAAGTTTCTTTATGCCTTCACAGTCGATATTTTCGTTTTCTTTCGAAGGCGTTATTGCGGTTAATAGAATTTACAAGCTGTGCATACGTGGGTTGGGTTTTAATAGGAGAGGGTAAACGCAGTGTGAACTTAGTTAAAACAGTTGCAAAATAAACAATTTCGCTTAGCAATAGATTTGTTCATGAGGTTCCACATCAAAAACTTTTGATGATATTATTTGTTGAAACTCGACATGTGAATTTCTAGTAGAAGTGCCAAACGAATAAAAGAACACGTGTCACTAATTCCAGTATCTGAATGTGACTGTCTTTATTTCAGTTAAAACTTACAAAGCTAATATAAGCTTAGTGTGTTTAGTTGACGCTAGAGGGCAATGGATTAAACTACGAAATACCAACATCTCCAATAGTTTAAAACATCTTACAAGAATATTGGTTTGCAGATATTTCGAACTAATCTGTTTATCCACAATGTTCTGTCTTACAAAGTGATGACGTACATCTGTATGTTTCTTGCGTTTGTGATAAAGAAGGTTGGAACCTAACTTAATTGCACCCGGATTATCACTATGTATTATAACATAAACAATCCTAAAGTAATATATACTAGGGTATGCTGAAAAATTCGGTAACTAAAGCGTAGCAAATAGTAATATTTCAATGAAATGTGTTTTTATTTGACATAATCTCTCTCAAGGTCAATACATTTATTTAGTCGATATTCAAGTTTCTTTATGCCTTCACAGTCGATATTTTCGTTTTCTTTCGAAGGCGTTATTGCGGTTAATAGAATTTACAAGCTGTGCATACGTGGGTTGGGTTTTAATAGGAGAGGGTAAACGCAGTGTGAACTTAGTTAAAACAGTTGCAAAATAAACAATTTCGCTTAGCAATAGATTTGCTCATGAGGTTCCACATCAAAAACTTTTGATGATATTATTTGTTGAAACTCGACATGTGAATTTCTAGTAGAAGTGCCAAACGAATAAAAGTACACGTGTCACTAATTCCAGTATCTGAATGTGACTGTCTTTATTTCAGTTAAAACTTACAAAGCTAATATAACCTTAGTGTGTTTAGTTACCGGTAGAGGGCAATGGATTAAACTACAAAATACCAACATCTCCAATAGTTTAAAACATCTTACAAGAATATTGGTTTGCAGATATTTCAAACTAATCTGTTTATCCACAATGCTCTGTCTTACAAAGTGATGACGTACATCTGTATGTTTCTTGCGTTTGTGATAAAGAAGGTTGGAACCTAACTTAATTGCACCCGGATTATCACTATGTATTACAACATAAACAATCCTAAAGTAATATATACTAGGGTATGCTGAAAAATTCGGTAACTAAGGCGTAGCAAATAGTAATATTTCAATGAAATGTGTTTTTATTTGACATAATCTCTCTCAAGGTCAATACATTTATTTAGTCGATATTCAAGTTTCTTTATGCCTTCACAGTCGATATTTTCGTTTTCTTTCGAAGGCGTTATTGTGGTTAATAGAATTTACAAGCTGTGCATACGTGGGTTGGGTTTTAATAGGAGAGGGTAAACGCAGTGTGAACTTAATTAAAACAGTTGCAAAATAAACAATTTCGCTTAGCAATAGATTTGCTCATGAGGTTCCACATCAAAAACTTTTGATGATATTATTTGTTGAAACTCAACATGTGAATTTCTAGTAGAAGTGCCAAACGAATAAAAGTACACGTGTCACTAATTCCAGTATCTGAATGTGACTGTCTTTATTTCAGTTAAAACTTACAAAGCTAATGTAACCTTAGTGTGTTTAGTTAACGGTAGAGGGCAATGGATTAAACTACAAAATACCAACATCTCCAATAGTTTAAAACATCTTACAAGAATATTGGTTTGCAGATATTTCAAACTAATCTGTTTATCCACAATGCTCTGTGTTACAAAGTGATGACGTACATCTGTATGTTTCTTGCGTTTGTGATAAAGAAGGTTGGAACCTAACTTAATTTCACCCGGATTATCACTATGTATTATAACATAAACAATCCTAAAGTAATATATACTAGGGTATGCTGAAAAATTCGGTAACTAAAGCGTAGCAAACAGTAATACTTCAATGAAATGTGTTTTTATTTGACATAATCTCTCTCAAGATCAATACATTTATTTAGTCGATATTCAAGTTTCTTTATGCCTTCACAGTCGATATTTTCGTTTTCTTTCGAAGGCGTTATTGCGGTTAATAGAATTTACAAGTTGTGCATACGTGGGTTGGGTTTTAATAGGAGAGGGTATACGCAGTGTGAACTTAATTAAAACAGTTGCAAAATAAACAATTTCGCTTAGCAATAGATTTCCTCATGAGGTTCCACATCAAAAACTTTTGATGATATTATTTGTTGAAACTCAACATGTGAATTTCTAGTAGAAGTGCCAAACGAATAAAAGTACACGTGTCACTAATTCCAGTATCTGAATGTGACTGTCTTTATTTCAGTTAAAACTTACAAAGCTAATATAAGCTTAGTGTGTTTAGTTAACGGTAGAGGGCAATGGATTAAACTACAAAATACCAACATCTCCAATAGTTTAAAACATCTTACAAGAATATTGGTTTGCAGATATTTCAAACTAATCTGTTTATCCACAATGCTCTGTCTTACAAAGTGATGACGTACATCTGTATGTTTCTTGCGTTTGTGACAAAGAAGGTTGGAACCTAACTTAATTGCACCCGGATCATCACTATGTATTACAACATAAACAATTCTAAAGTAATATATACTAGGGTATGCTGAAAAATTTGGTAACTAAAGCGTAGCAAATAGCAATATTTCAATGAAATGTGTTTTATTTTTCCACATAACCACCCTCAAGGTCAATACATTAATTTCGTCGATGCTCAAGTTCCTTTATGCCTTCACAGTATTAATTTTCCTCGAGCTCCTCAAAATAGTGGTCCACGTCAGCTATCAACTTCCGATTCGAGGCAAATCTCGTATCGACGAGGCGCTACTTAAGCACGGGGAAGAGAATAGTCCGACGGAGATAAATCCGTTAAATGAGGGGGATGCTAAAACGCTTCGAACTTTAGTTAGGCCAATTTTGCTTCGAAAATTCCGCTCTTGTGAAATGTGCTCTTGTGGAGAATTGTCTTGATGTATAAGCACTTTTCTTTCTTCCGGATCTCTTTTTGACGATCGTTGCCTTCAATCGATCCAAAAGTTTGGAATAGGATTGTCCAGTAATCGTTTGTGCCTTTAGAAGGCAATCGATGAACGAGATTCCCTTTGAATCCCAGAAGAAAGCCATCGCCTTTCCCGCCGATAGAATGACTTTAGTCTTCTTTGGAGTCGGTTCGCCACATTTAATCCACTGTTTTGGTTGCTGTTTACTTTCCGGTGTGTAGTGGTGGATGCACGTCTCATTGCAAGTCATTGGCGCAAAACATCTGTTGGATTTTGCCGAAACCGCTCCAAAGTGGCTGTAGAACATTCCACGCGTTAGAGTTTCTGCGGTGGTGTGAGCAAACGCGGCATCCATCTTGCACACCGCTTTGACATGTCTAATTTAACATTTAAAATGTACTTCGCCTATTCCCTGGAGATGCTTGTAGCCTTACCAATATCTTTCAATGTTGATCGGCGATCAGTTTCCACAAATTTTAAAACTTTTGGCACTCTCCGCAGAAGTGGCTGTTTTTGGGTGTCACTTGTATACGTACCACCTCGAGAAGGACCATCCTCGCCTAACAAATTTACCATATCAACATAGATTTCTTTGGACGAAAAATAATTTTCCCGCGGGTATTTAATCACTGAACGAATTTTAGTGTTGTCCGTTCTTAAAATGCGTCAAAAGTGTTCCACTTTAAATGTGTCTACACAACAAACTACTTGGCAAATCGATATGAAGTGTAATAGGTATATCATTGCAACATCAAGTTGTATAATAGCGTCAAACATTGTTTTTATATATCGGCATCTCATAGTTAGTTATCGAATTTCTCAGCTTACCCTCGTAGTTTGTGGGTGTATAGTTAGTAAGGCGGAAATTCTCAGATTATTGAAACTTTTAATAAATATTTTCTCTATATTAAATAAGTGCACCATCGTGCGTTAACAAGGATTTGTTGCGTATTACTGATACGTATGGTATACGATTTTGTAAAATATCTCTTATACATGTACATCGGTAGGCAGTCATTGTACCTACATATGTTTACTGATACTAACTTTGTATGGACTGTTAAAGAGATGCCTTCCCGAATCATAATACAGTCACCACCAAAATTAGGCATAGATCTAATGTTGCGCTGGAAATAGCATTTATCCTCTCATCTGTACACTGATATACGTCTATCTGAGGTGTATAGACTAAATCTTGACTCATTCATTACCCAAATGACATGTTTCCTAGCAAATCCTAAACGGGCCACTCGGTGTTTCCCAGTAAGACGAGGAGTCGTAAAGGCTACTCTGGCTTTTATTCTACTATGACTCAATCTATTACGAACGGTCTGGGTACTTATTCGAGTGTTTTTGTCTCTAGCCAAGTCGATCTGTAATTGCGTTGTGGTTGACGTAATGCTAGTTGTCTTAAAAACTGATCAACTTGAGCTTGAACGACCTGGCACCGATCTTCGTATGTAACCTCCAATTTGTCTATATGTAGCTACTGTCCTGGAAACGCTTGCTTGATTAATATTCATCAAATTAACCACGTATGTTTGAGATCGGCCATCTTCGATTAAAGCGACTGTTCCAGCTACTTGTTCTGGTGTTAAATTACTCATTTTGCGTCTAATAGTATTAGTAAGGTACTGCGTGCTTTTGCCATAACAAAAAAGAGCTAGTTGTATGATTTTCTTTGTATAATCGGAGCACAAAGCAAAGCATATTATGGAGGTGCAAAAATATCTCAGTTTACAAGCGCTTTTTCCCAATCTATCTAACACTTCTTTGGCTGAGTGTATAAGCACCGAAATACAAGCATTAGCAGCTTAACCATTAAATATACGTATAAGTTGTGTAGAGAACGTACAAATATAGATATTTTACAAAAACAGAGCGATATTTACTTTTCCTACATACTGAACATCCCAAGTAACAATATCCAAGATTACCAACATTTAAATACTTAAAAAGAATTTTCTTAGCTTTAAATTTGGAATGGAATAAGAACGAGCAAAACAAGGAAACAAAGATAACCTATTATTCAGAAATCAAAGTGGGCGATTTGAAGGTGCGGACCTTTCGATTTCCCACGAGGAACCCTATTTGTGTTTATAGCACGTCCTTTTTTTTTCTGCTTGCGCAAGGGATACCCAAAGAACGAGGAATTTCGACAGAATATCCTTTCCTCTTTTTAAAAAAGACCGCAGGAAGCTTCGGCGTTACAAGATTTGCCTACGTAACATGACTTTGATTTCATCTCACGTTCTAACGTGTACGGTATACGTGCGTTTCAGAATAAAAAATATGTACATGGTGCAAAGTAAACGACCATTTTAATATTCTTCGTGAAGGATTTATTTCCTAAAAATGGCGTCTTCAAGACGAAAGTCTAAAATCATGCTTCCTTTCATGTAAGATCAAAGGTAAGCCCTACCGAAAACTGTCGAACAACCTCCTTCAATTTACCCTATTACCAATTAAGACTAACGTTTCCGGCGTTAAATGTGTAATTATCTCCGCTCTTCGGGTACAATTTGAATGAGAATATCGCTCCTGAGCTTATTCGCCTTTTCCTTACAGATATCTGGGATTTTACCTCTGGGAGTACGTGATAAAATTCCATCTTCGCTCGATGCCGCCGCTAGTACTAATGATAGTCATAATAATAACCGTTTCTCCGGGAAATTTTGTTATAATTATCGAACCTATTGAATTGCCTTTCAAAGATTCCAATCGTAGAACTTTGAAATTATGCGAAATACCGAACCTATAATGCAAAATAAATACGAAGGAAGGTTCGAGTTTTGCGAAAACACTCCTCCATCCATTCCGTCAATATAATTGTGGAGAAATATCGCCGCGAATTGTTATTGTTCTCCGCCGTACCATTAATGAAACTCGTAAACATCAATCGACGAAAGCATAAGCGCAAAGAAAATATTTATTTAAGCTCGCAACTTCCGTGATAGAGTTTCCGGTTATGTATTTGCGAAGGGGGTCCGTAAACTAGAGAGATATGTATACGTTCTACTACAACAAAAACATTGTCGTCGATTAGTATCGCGGCTTGCTGGTGTGTTACGAGCGCTTCAAAATCAACACGGCAAAGCGGGGAGAGGAAAGTTAAGGTTGGAGTTGAAACGCTATTGGTGGCGTATATTATCCATTTTAGTTGGATTTCCATAGATACAGATACGGAAAAAGGACTGGGCATTTCAAGTCTTACGAAATTACGTTTATGCAGTAATAAGCGTATCTCACGCGATTCTAAAAGCAAAATCTTTTCCTAAGAGAGATGTAACTGCTCTAGTCAAGCATTCCGTTACTACGACATAAGAACTTCGTTTACAAAATGTATAGGAGGGCGATCTGTAATGTTTCCGGAATCGGCAAGAGATGGCACACGAAGGTTGAACTTGCTTTATTGGTCGGTAAGGACAACTGTCAAAATATCAGACGTCTACTGTCAACAGTTGTTGTTTAAGAGTGTGTTTTGTGTAGAGAGTCAGGCGGTTTCGCAAAAATAGATAAAATCGAATTTCGTCCAGTTATTAACCACTTCTGGATGGTTGGGAAAACGGAAATTCGAAACCGGACCTGGCCATATATGGGTGTATTACGCCTGAGAAATTTCAGCCTCCTAGCCCTAACCGTTTAGGAGATATGGACGTTTGAAAGTTGGGAGGGTGCAAAACTCAACTCCTTAAAGGAGCTCCGAATGGGGTCGAGTGATATATCAAAAGACGCGTATTTTCGCGTAGATTACGATAAAAAAAAGTTTGCCTCTCTATCTCTAACCGTTAAGGAGAAAATCGCGTTTAAAGTTTCGAAATTTCCAAAAATGCTTAACTCCGAAACTTTGAAGCGCCGTAGCTCCTAAACGGTTATAGATAGGGGATCCCGGTTTGCGCCGTTCGAAAGTACGCGTCGAGATCTTTCGAATGAGCACCGAACGGTCGCGCTGCGACCACGCATAACCGAGATACGGAGATTCGGTCGAGAAATTTCGGTAAAATATCGAAGTCCGAAAATTACCGTTTTATCATCCTATCCGGTAGATTTTTGCGCGCCGAACAAGAATTTTTTAGCACGCTTCGATATCTCTAACCGTTTAAGAGATACGGGCGTTTGAAGTTTCGGGGCTTCGAAAAAACGCGAAAAAATCGACCCCGAAAACGACATCTTTCGACGTTTTCTCGTGTCGCGCGTTAACGACGCCGTTCGGACGGACGAATTAGACGGTTTCCGATAGAAAAATGTCCGCGGAATCGATTGCGACCGCTACGGACGTCCTATCTCTAACCGTTTAGCGGCTACGGCCCGTCAAAGTTGAAAGAGAGAGAAAAAATCCCAACTTTGAAGCGCTGTAGCGTCGGAACGCGTTGAGCTAGGGCGTCCTTCTTTCGCCTGTTTAGAACCCTCGTAGGGTCCTTACGACGCGCCGATAAGCGAACGTCTAACTCTTCCCGTTAACGCGCAGCAGAAACGTCGCATTTTTTCTGACCAAAACGATGAAATTTTTCGACCCGAAAAATCGAGGGTCGGAATTTCGGGGTTTTGACCCTACCGGAACGTGGCCATATATGGGTGTATTACGCCTGAGAAATTTCAGCCTCCTAGCCCTAACCGTTTAGGAGATATGGACGTTTGAAAGTTGGGAGGGTGCAAAACTCAACTCCTTAAAGGAGCTCCGAATGGGGTCGAGTGATATATCAAAAGACGCGTATTTTCGCGTAGATTACGATAAAAAAAAGTTTGCCTCTCTATCTCTAACCGTTAAGGAGAAAATCGCGTTTAAAGTTGCGAAATTTCCAAAAATGCTTAACTCCGAAACTTTGAGGCGCCGTAGCTCCTAAACGGTTATAGATAGGGGATCCCGGTTTGCGCCGTTCGAAAGTACGCGTCGAGATCTTTCGAATGAGCACCGAACGGTCGCGCTGCGACCACGCATAACCGAGATACGGAGATTCGGTCGAGAAATTTCGGTAAAATATCGAAGTCCGAAAATTACCGTTTTTATCATCCTATCCGGTAGATTTTTGCGCGCCGAACAAGAATTTTTTTAGCACGCTTCGATATCTCTAACCGTTTAAGAGATACGGACGTTTGAAGTTTCCGGGCTTCGAAAAAACGCGAAAAAATCGACCCCGAAAACGACATCTTTCGACGTTTTCTCGTGTCGCGCGTTAACGACGCCGTTCGGACGGACGAATTAGACGGTTTCCGATAGAAAAATGTCCGCGGAATCGATTGCGACCGCTACGGACGTCCTATCTCTAACCGTTTAGCGGCTACGGCCCGTCAAAGTTGAAAGAGAGAGAAAAAAAATCCCAACTTTGAAGCGCTGTAGCGTCGGAACGCGTTGAGCTAGGGCGTCCTTCTTTCGCCTGTTTAGAACCCTCGTAGGGGTCCTTACGACGCGCCGATAAGCGAACGTCTAACTCTTCCCGTTAACGCGCAGCAGAAACGTCGCATTTTTCTGACCAAAACGATGAAATTTTTTCGACCCGAAAAATCGAGGGTCGGAATTTCGGGGTTTGACCCTACCGGAACGTGGCCATATATGGGTGTATTACGCCTGAGAAATTTCAGCCTCCTAGCCCTAACCGTTTAGGAGATATGGACGTTTGAAAGTTGGGAGGGTGCAAAACTCAACTCCTTAAAGGAGCTCCGAATGGGGTCGAGTGATATATCAAAAGACGCGTATTTTCGCGTAGATTACGATAAAAAAAAGTTTGCCTCTCTATCTCTAACCGTTAAGGAGAAAATCGCGTTTAAAGTTGCGAAATTTCCAAAAATGCTTAACTCCGAAACTTTGAAGCGCCGTAGCTCCTAAACGGTTATAGATAGGGGATCCCGGTTTGCGCCGTTCGAAAGTACGCGTCGAGATCTTTCGAATGAGCACCGAACAGTCGCGCTGCGACCACGCATAACCGAGATACGGAGATTCGGTCGAGAAATTTCGGTAAAATATCGAAGTCCGAAAATTACCGTTTTTATCATCCTATCCGGTAGATTTTTGCGCGCCGAACAAGAATTTTTAGCACGCTTCGATATCTCTAACCGTTTAAGAGATACGGGCGTTTGAAGTTTCGGGGCTTCGAAAAAACGCGAAAAAATCGACCCCGAAAACGACATCTTTCGACGTTTTCTCGTGTCGCGCGTTAACGACGCCGTTCGGACGGACGAATTAGACGGTTTCCGATAGAAAAATGTCCGCGGAATCGATTGCGACCGCTACGGACGTCCTATCTCTAACCGTTTAGCGGCTACGGCCCGTCAAAGTTGAAAGAGAGAGAAAAAAAATCCCAACTTTGAAGCGCTGTAGCGTCGGAACGCGTTGAGCTAGGGCGTCCTTCTTTCGCCTGTTTAGAACCCTCGTAGGGGTCCTTACGACGCGCCGATAAGCGAACGTCTAACTCTTCCCGTTAACGCGCAGCAGAAACGTCGCATTTTTTTCTGACCAAAACGATGAAATTTTTTCGACCCGAAAAATCGAGGGTCGGAATTTCGGGGTTTTGACCCTACCGGAACGTGGCCATATATGGGTGTATTACGCCTGAGAAATTTCAGCCTCCTAGCCCTAACCGTTTAGGAGATATGGACGTTTGAAAGTTGGGAGGGTGCAAAACTCAACTCCTTAAAGGAGCTCCGAATGGGGTCGAGTGATATATCAAAAGACGCGTATTTTCGCGTAGATTACGATAAAAAAAAGTTTGCCTCTCTATCTCTAACCGTTAAGGAGAAAATCGCGTTTAAAGTTGCGAAATTTCCAAAAATGCTTAACTCCGAAACTTTGAAGCGCCGTAGCTCCTAAACGGTTATAGATAGGGGATCCCGGTTTGCGCCGTTCGAAAGTACGCGTCGAGATCTTTCGAATGAGCACCGAACGGTCGCGCTGCGACCACGCATAACCGAGATACGGAGATTCGGTCGAGAAATTTCGGTAAAATATCGAAGTCCGAAAATTACCGTTTTTATCATCCTATCCGGTAGATTTTTGCGCGCCGAACAAGACTTTTTTTGGCACGCTTCGATATCTCTAACCGTTTAAGAGATACGGGCGTTTGAAGTTTCGGGGCTTCGAAAAAACGCGAAAAAATCGATCCCGAAAACGACATCTTTCGACGTTTTCTCGTGTCGCGCGTTAACGACGCCGTTCGGACGGACGAATTAGACGGTTTCCGATAGAAAAATGTCCGCGGAATCGATTGCGACCGCTACGGACGTCCTATCTCTAACCGTTTAGCGGCTACGGTCCGTCAAAGTTGAAAGAGAGAGAAAAAAAATCCCAACTTTGAAGCGCTGTAGCGTCGGAACGCGTTGAGCTAGGGCGTCCTTCTTTCGCCTGTTTAGAACCCTCGTAGGGGTCCTTACGACGCGCCGATAAGCGAACGTCTAACTCTTCCCGTTAACGCGCAGCAGAAACGTCGCATTTTTCTGACCAAAACGATGAAATTTTTTCGACCCGAAAAATCGAGGGTCGGAATTTCGGGGTTTTGACCCTACCGGAACGTGGCCATATATGGGTGTATTACGCCTGAGAAATTTCAGCCTCCTAGCCCTAACCGTTTAGGAGATATGGACGTTTGAAAGTTGGGAGGGTGCAAAACTCAACTCCTTAAAGGAGCTCCGAATGGGGTCGAGTGATATATCAAAAGACGCGTATTTTCGCGTAGATTACGATAAAAAAAAGTTTGCCTCTCTATCTCTAACCGTTAAGGAGAAAATCGCGTTTAAAGTTGCGAAATTTCCAAAAATGCTTAACTCCGAAACTTTGAAGCGCCGTAGCTCCTAAACGGTTATAGATAGGGGATCCCGGTTTGCGCCGTTCGAAAGTACGCGTCGAGATCTTTCGAATGAGCACCGAACGGTCGCGCTGCGACCACGCATAACCGAGATACGGAGATTCGGTCGAGAAATTTCGGTAAAATATCGAAGTCCGAAAATTACCGTTTTTATCATCCTATCCGGTAGATTTTTGCGCGCCGAACAAGAATTTTTTAGCACGCTTCGATATCTCTAACCGTTTAAGAGATACGGGCGTTTGAAGTTTCGGGGCTTCGAAAAACGCGAAAAATCGACCCCGAAAACGACATCTTTCGACGTTTTCTCGTGTCGCGCGTTAACGACGCCGTTCGGACGGACGAATTAGACGGTTTCCGATAGAAAAATGTCCGCGGAATCGATTGCGACCGCTACGGACGTCCTATCTCTAACCGTTTAGCGGCTACGGCCCGTCAAAGTTGAAAGAGAGAGAAAAAAAATCCCAACTTTGAAGCGCTGTAGCGTCGGAACGCGTTGAGCTAGGGCGTCCTTCTTTCGCCTGTTTAGAACCCTCGTAGGGGTCCTTACGACGCGCCGATAAGCGAACGTCTAACTCTTCCCGTTAACGCGCAGCAGAAACGTCGCATTTTTTTCTGACCAAAACGATGAAATTTTTTCGACCCGAAAAATCGAGGGTCGGAATTTCGGGGTTTTGACCCTACCGGAACGTGGCCATATATGGGTGTATTACGCCTGAGAAATTTCAGCCTCCTAGCCCTAACCGTTTAGGAGATATGGACGTTTGAAAGTTGGGAGGGTGCAAAACTCAACTCCTTAAAGGAGCTCCGAATGGGGTCGAGTGATATATCAAAAGACGCGTATTTTCGCGTAGATTACGATAAAAAAAAGTTTGCCTCTCTATCTCTAACCGTTAAGGAGAAAATCGCGTTTAAAGTTGCGAAATTTCCAAAAATGCTTAACTCCGAAACTTTGAAGCGCCGTAGCTCCTAAACGGTTATAGATAGGGGATCCCGGTTTGCGCCGTTCGAAAGTACGCGTCGAGATCTTTCGAATGAGCACCGAACGGTCGCGCTGCGACCACGCATAACCGAGATACGGAGATTCGGTCGAGAAATTTCGGTAAAATATCGAAGTCCGAAAATTACCGTTTTTATCATCCTATCCGGTAGATTTTTGCGCGCCGAACAAGAATTTTTTAGCACGCTTCGATATCTCTAACCGTTTAAGAGATACGGGCGTTTGAAGTTTCGGGGCTTCGAAAAAACGCGAAAAAATCGACCCCGAAAACGACATCTTTCGACGTTTTCTCGTGTCGCGCGTTAACGACGCCGTTCGGACGGACGAATTAGACGGTTTCCGATAGAAAAATGTCCGCGGAATCGATTGCGACCGCTACGGACGTCCTATCTCTAACCGTTTAGCGGCTACGGCCCGTCAAAGTTGAAAGAGAGAGAAAAAAAATCCCAACTTTGAAGCGCTGTAGCGTCGGAACGCGTTGAGCTAGGGCGTCCTTCTTTCGCCTGTTTAGAACCCTCGTAGGGTCCTTACGACGCGCCGATAAGCGAACGTCTAACTCTTCCCGTTAACGCGCAGCAGAAACGTCGCATTTTTCTGACCAAAACGATGAAATTTTTTCGACCCGAAAAATCGAGGGTCGGAATTTCGGGGTTTTGACCCTACCGGAACGTGGCCATATATGGGTGTATTACGCCTGAGAAATTTCAGCCTCCTAGCCCTAACCGTTTAGGAGATATGGACGTTTGAAAGTTGGGAGGGTGCAAAACTCAACTCCTTAAAGGAGCTCCGAATGGGGTCGAGTGATATATCAAAAGACGCGTATTTTCGCGTAGATTACGATAAAAAAAAGTTTGCCTCTCTATCTCTAACCGTTAAGGAGAAAATCGCGTTTAAAGTTGCGAAATTTCCAAAAATGCTTAACTCCGAAACTTTGAAGCGCCGTAGCTCCTAAACGGTTATAGATAGGGGATCCCGGTTTGCGCCGTTCGAAAGTACGCGTCGAGATCTTTCGAATGAGCACCGAACAGTCGCGCTGCGACCACGCATAACCGAGATACGGAGATTCGGTCGAGAAATTTCGGCAAAATATCGAAGTCCGAAAATTACCGTTATTATAATCATATCCGGTATATTTTTGCGCGCCGAACAAGAATTATTTTAGCACGATACGATATATCTAACCGTTTAAGAGATACGGGCGTTTGAAATTTAGGGGCTTCGAAAAAACGCGCAACAAGCGACCCCGTAAACGACATCTTTCGACCTTTTCTCGTGTCGCGCGTTCACGACGCCGTTCGGACGGACGAATTAGACGGTTTCCGATAGAAAAATGTCCGCGGAATCGATTGCGACCGCTACGGACGTCCTATCTCTAACCGTTTAGCGGCTACGGCCCGTCAAAGTTGAAAGAGAGAGAAAAAATCCCAACTTTGAAGCGCTGTAGCGTCGGAACGCGTTGAGCTAGGGCGTCCTTCTTTCGCCTGTTTAGAACCCTCGTAGGGTCCTTACGACGCGCCGATAAGCGAACGTCTAACTCTTCCCGTTAACGCGCAGCAGAAACGTCGCATTTTTCTGACCAAAACGATGAAATTTTTCGACCCGAAAAATCGAGGGTCGGAATTTCGGGGTTTTGACCCTACCGGAACGTGGCCATATATGGGTGTATTACGCCTGAGAAATTTCAGCCTCCTAGCCCTAACCGTTTAGGAGATATGGACGTTTGAAAGTTGGGAGGGTGCAAAACTCAACTCCTTAAAGGAGCTCCGAATGGGGTCGAGTGATATATCAAAAGACGCGTATTTTCGCGTAGATTACGATAAAAAAAAGTTTGCCTCTCTATCTCTAACCGTTAAGGAGAAAATCGCGTTTAAAGTTGCGAAATTTCCAAAAATGCTTAACTCCGAAACTTTGAAGCGCCGTAGCTCCTAAACGGTTATAGATAGGGGATCCCGGTTTGCGCCGTTCGAAAGTACGCGTCGAGATCTTTCGAATGAGCACCGAACGGTCGCGCTGCGACCACGCATAACCGAGATACGGAGATTCGGTCGAGAAATTTCGGTAAAATATCGAAGTCCGAAAATTACCGTTTTTATCATCCTATCCGGTAGATTTTTGCGCGCCGAACAAGAATTTTTTAGCACGCTTCGATATCTCTAACCGTTTAAGAGATACGGGCGTTTGAAGTTTCGGGGCTTCGAAAAACGCGAAAAAATCGACCCCGAAAACGACATCTTTCGACGTTTTCTCGTGTCGCGCGTTAACGACGCCGTTCGGACGGACGAATTAGACGGTTTCCGATAGAAAAATGTCCGCGGAATCGATTGCGACCGCTACGGACGTCCTATCTCTAACCGTTTAGCGGCTACGGCCCGTCAAAGTTGAAAGAGAGAGAAAAAAAATCCCAACTTTGAAGCGCTGTAGCGTCGGAACGCGTTGAGCTAGGGCGTCCTTCTTTCGCCTGTTTAGAACCCTCGTAGGGGTCCTTACGACGCGCCGATAAGCGAACGTCTAACTCTTCCCGTTAACGCGCAGCAGAAACGTCGCATTTTTCTGACCAAAACGATGAAATTTTTTCGACCCGAAAAATCGAGGGTCGGAATTTCGGGGTTTTGACCCTACCGGAACGTGGCCATATATGGGTGTATTACGCCTGAGAAATTTCAGCCTCCTAGCCCTAACCGTTTAGGAGATATGGACGTTTGAAAGTTGGGAGGGTGCAAAACTCAACTCCTTAAAGGAGCTCCGAATGGGGTCGAGTGATATATCAAAAGACGCGTATTTTCGCGTAGATTACGATAAAAAAAAGTTTGCCTCTCTATCTCTAACCGTTAAGGAGAAAATCGCGTTTAAAGTTGCGAAATTTCCAAAAATGCTTAACTCCGAAACTTTGAAGCGCCGTAGCTCCTAAACGGTTATAGATAGGGGATCCCGGTTTGCGCCGTTCGAAAGTACGCGTCGAGATCTTTCGAATGAGCACCGAACGGTCGCGCTGCGACCACGCATAACTGAGATACGGAGATTCGGTCGAGAAATTTCGGTAAAATATCGAAGTCCGAAAATTACCGTTTTTATCATCCTATCCGGTAGATTTTTGCGCGCCGAACAAGAATTTTTTAGCACGCTTCGATATGTCTAACCGTTTAAGAGATACGGGCGTTTGAAGTTTCGGGGCTTCGAAAAAACGCGAAAAAATCGACCCCGAAAACGACATCTTTCGACGTTTTCTCGTGTCGCGCGTTAACGACGCCGTTCGGACGGACGAATTAGACGGTTTCCGATAGAAAAATGTCCGCGGAATCGATTGCGACCGCTACGGACGTCCTATCTCTAACCGTTTAGCGGCTACGGCCCGTCAAAGTTGAAAGAGAGAGAAAAAATCCCAACTTTGAAGCGCTGTAGCGTCGGAACGCGTTGAGCTAGGGCGTCCTTCTTTCGCCTGTTTAGAACCCTCGTAGGGTCCTTACGACGCGCCGATAAGCGAACGTCTAACTCTTCCCGTTAACGCGCAGCAGAAACGTCGCATTTTTTCTGACCAAAACGATGAAATTTTTTCGACCCGAAAAATCGAGGGTCGGAATTTCGGGGTTTTGACCCTACCGGAACGTGGCCATATATGGGTGTATTACGCCTGAGAAATTTCAGCCTCCTAGCCCTAACCGTTTAGGAGATATGGACGTTTGAAAGTTGGGAGGGTGCAAAACTCAACTCCTTAAAGGAGCTCCGAATGGGGTCGAGTGATATATCAAAAGACGCGTATTTTCGCGTAGATTACGATAAAAAAAAGTTTGCCTCTCTATCTCTAACCGTTAAGGAGAAAATCGCGTTTAAAGTTGCGAAATTTCCAAAAATGCTTAACTCCGAAACTTTGAGGCGCCGTAGCTCCTAAACGGTTATAGATAGGGGATCCCGGTTTGCGCCGTTCGAAAGTACGCGTCGAGATCTTTCGAATGAGCACCGAACGGTCGCGCTGCGACCACGCATAACCGAGATACGGAGATTCGGTCGAGAAATTTCGGTAAAATATCGAAGTCCGAAAATTACCGTTTTTATCATCCTATCCGGTAGATTTTTGCGCGCCGAACAAGAATTTTTAGCACGCTTCGATATCTCTAACCGTTTAAGAGATACGGGCGTTTGAAGTTTCGGGGCTTCGAAAAAACGCGAAAAAATCGACCCCGAAAACGACATCTTTCGACGTTTTCTCGTGTCCCGCGTTAACGACGCCGTTCGGACGGACGAATTAGACGGTTTCCGATAGAAAAATGTCCGCGGAATCGATTGCGACCGCTACGGACGTCCTATCTCTAACCTTTTAGCGGCTACGGCCAGTCAAAGTTGAAAGAGAGAGAAAAAAAATTCCAACTTTGAAGCGCTGTAGCGTCGGAACGCGTTGAGCAAGGGCGTCCTTCTTTCGCCTGTATAGAACCCTCGTAGGGTCCTTACGACGCGCCGATAAGCGAACGTCTAACTCTTCCCGTTAACGCGCAGCAGAAACGTCGCATTTTTTCTGACCAAAACGATGAAATTTTTTCGACCCGAAAAATCGAGGGTCGGAATTTCGGGGTTTTGACCCTACCGGAACGTGGCCATATATGGGTGTATTACGCCTGAGAAATTTCAGCCTCCTAGCCCTAACCGTTTAGGAGATATGGACGTTTGAAAGTTGGGAGGGTGCAAAACTCAACTCCTTAAAGGAGCTCCGAATGGGGTCGAGTGATATATCAAAAGACGCGTATTTTCGCGTAGATTACGATAAAAAAAAGTTTGCCTCTCTATCTCTAACCGTTAAGGAGAAAATCGCGTTTAAAGTTGCGAAATTTCCAAAAATGCTTAACTCCGAAACTTTGAAGCGCCGTAGCTCCTAAACGGTTATAGATAGGGGATCCCGGTTTGCGCCGTTCGAAAGTACGCGTCGAGATCTTTCGAATGAGCACCGAACGGTCGCGCTGCGACCACGCATAACCGAGATACGGAGATTCGGTCGAGAAATTTCGGTAAAATATCGAAGTCCGAAAATTACCGTTTTTATCATCCTATCCGGTAGATTTTTGCGCGCCGAACAAGAATTTTTTAGCACGCTTCGATATCTCTAACCGTTTAAGAGATACGGGCGTTTGAAGTTTCGGGGCTTCGAAAAAACGCGAAAAAATCGACCCCGAAAACGACATCTTTCGACGTTTTCTCGTGTCGCGCGTTAACGACGCCGTTCGGACGGACGAATTAGACGGTTTCCGATAGAAAAATGTCCGCGGAATCGATTGCGACCGCTACGGACGTCCTATCTCTAACCGTTTAGCGGCTACGGCCCGTCAAAGTTGAAAGAGAGAGAAAAAAAATCCCAACTTTGAAGCGCTGTAGCGTCGGAACGCGTTGAGCTAGGGCGTCCTTCTTTCGCCTGTTTAGAACCCTCGTAGGGGTCCTTACGACGCGCCGATAAGCGAACGTCTAACTCTTCCCGTTAACGCGCAGCAGAAACGTCGCATTTTTCTGACCAAAACGATGAAATTTTTTCGACCCGAAAAATCGAGGGTCGGAATTTCGGGGTTTTGACCCTACCGGAACGTGGCCATATATGGGTGTATTACGCCTGAGAAATTTCAGCCTCCTAGCCCTAACCGTTTAGGAGATATGGACGTTTGAAAGTTGGGAGGGTGCAAAACTCAACTCCTTAAAGGAGCTCCGAATGGGGTCGAGTGATATATCAAAAGACGCGTATTTTCGCGTAGATTACGATAAAAAAAAGTTTGCCTCTCTATCTCTAACCGTTAAGGAGAAAATCGCGTTTAAAGTTGCGAAATTTCCAAAAATGCTTAACTCCGAAACTTTGAAGCGCCGTAGCTCCTAAACGGTTATAGATAGGGGATCCCGGTTTGCGCCGTTCGAAAGTACGCGTCGAGATCTTTCGAATGAGCACCGAACGGTCGCGCTGCGACCACGCATAACCGAGATACGGAGATTCGGTCGAGAAATTTCGGTAAAATATCGAAGTCCGAAAATTACCGTTTTTATCATCCTATCCGGTAGATTTTTGCGCGCCGAACAAGAATTTTTTAGCACGCTTCGATATCTCTAACCGTTTAAGAGATACGGGCGTTTGAAGTTTCGGGGCTTCGAAAAACGCGAAAAAATCGACCCCGAAAACGACATCTTTCGACGTTTTCTCGTGTCGCGCGTTAACGACGCCGTTCGGACGGACGAATTAGACGGTTTCCGATAGAAAAATGTCCGCGGAATCGATTGCGACCGCTACGGACGTCCTATCTCTAACCGTTTAGCGGCTACGGCCCGTCAAAGTTGAAAGAGAGAAAAAAATCCCAACTTTGAAGCGCTGTAGCGTCGGAACGCGTTGAGCTAGGGCGTCCTTCTTTCGCCTGTTTAGAACCCTCGTAGGGTCCTTACGACGCGCCGATAAGCGAACGTCTAACTCTTCCCGTTAACGCGCAGCAGAAACGTCGCATTTTTTCTGACCAAAACGATGAAATTTTTTCGACCCGAAAAATCGAGGGTCGGAATTTCGGGGTTTTGACCCTACCGGAACGTGGCCATATATGGGTGTATTACGCCTGAGAAATTTCAGCCTCCTAGCCCTAACCGTTTAGGAGATCTGGACGTTTGAAAGTTGGGAGGGTGCAAAACTCAACTCCTTAAAGGAGCTCCGAATGGGGTCGAGTGATATATCAAAAGACGCGTATTTTCGCGTAGATTACGATAAAAAAGTTTGCCTCTCTATCTCTAACCGTTAAGGAGAAAATCGCGTTTAAAGTTGCGAAATTTCCAAAAATGCTTAACTCCGAAACTTTGAAGCGCCGTAGCTCCTAAACGGTTATAGATAGGGGATCCCGGTTTGCGCCGTTCGAAAGTACGCGTCGAGATCTTTCGAATGAGCACCGAACAGTCGCGCTGCGACCACGCATAACCGAGATACGGAGATTCGGTCGAGAAATTTCGGTAAAATATCGAAGTCCGAAAATTACCGTTTTTATCACCCTATCCGGTAGATTTTTGCGCGCCGAACAAGAATTTTTTAGCACGCTTCGATATCTCTAACCGTTTAAGAGATACGGGCGTTTGAAGTTTCGGGGCTTCGAAAAAACGCGAAAAAATCGACCCCGAAAACGACATCTTTCGACGTTTTCTCGTGTCGCGCGTTAACGACGCCGTTCGGACGGACGAATTAGACGGTTTCCGATAGAAAAATGTCCGCGGAATCGATTGCGACCGCTACGGACGTCCTATCTCTAACCGTTTAGCGGCTACGGCCCGTCAAAGTTGAAAGAGAGAAAAAAATCCCAACTTTGAAGCGCTGTAGCGTCGGAACGCGTTGAGCTAGGGCGTCCTTCTTTCGCCTGTTTAGAACCCTCGTAGGGTCCTTACGACGCGCCGATAAGCGAACGTCTAACTCTTCCCGTTAACGCGCAGCAGAAACGTCGCATTTTCTGACCAAAACGATGAAATTTTTTCGACCCGAAAAATCGAGGGTCGGAATTTCGGGGTTTTGACCCTACCGGAACGTGGCCATATATGGGTGTATTACGCCTGAGAAATTTCAGCCTCCTAGCCCTAACCGTTTAGGAGATATGGACGTTTGAAAGTTGGGAGGGTGCAAAACTCAACTCCTTAAAGGAGCTCCGAATGGGGTCGAGTGATATATCAAAAGACGCGTATTTTCGCGTAGATTACGATAAAAAAAAGTTTGCCTCTCTATCTCTAACCGTTAAGGAGAAAATCGCGTTTAAAGTTGCGAAATTTCCAAAAATGCTTAACTCCGAAACTTTGAAGCGCCGTAGCTCCTAAACGGTTATAGATAGGGGATCCCGGTTTGCGCCGTTCGAAAGTACGCGTCGAGATCTTTCGAATGAGCACCGAACAGTCGCGCTGCGACCACGCATAACCGAGATACGGAGATTCGGTCGAGAAATTTCGGTAAAATATCGAAGTCCGAAAATTACCGTTTTTATCATCCTATCCGGTAGATTTTTGCGCGCCGAACAAGAATTTTTTAGCACGCTTCGATATCTCTAACCGTTTAAGAGATACGGGCGTTTGAAGTTTCGGGGCTTCGAAAAACGCGAAAAAATCGACCCCGAAAACGACATCTTTCGACGTTTTCTCGTGTCGCGCGTTAACGACGCCGTTCGGACGGACGAATTAGACGGTTTCCGATAGAAAAATGTCCGCGGAATCGATTGCGACCGCTACGGACGTCCTATCTCTAACCGTTTAGCGGCTACGGCCCGTCAAAGTTGAAAGAGAGAGAAAAAAAATCCCAACTTTGAAGCGCTGTAGCGTCGGAACGCGTTGAGCTAGGGCGTCCTTCTTTCGCCTGTTTAGAACCCTCGTAGGGTCCTTACGACGCGCCGATAAGCGAACGTCTAACTCTTCCCGTTAACGCGCAGCAGAAACGTCGCATTTTTCTGACCAAAACGATGAAATTTTTTCGACCCGAAAAATCGAGGGTCGGAATTTCGGGGTTTTGACCCTACCGGAACGTGGCCATATATGGGTGTATTACGCCTGAGAAATTTCAGCCTCCTAGCCCTAACCGTTTAGGAGATATGGACGTTTGAAAGTTGGGAGGGTGCAAAACTCAACTCCTTAAAGGAGCTCCGAATGGGGTCGAGTGATATATCAAAAGACGCGTATTTTCGCGTAGATTACGATAAAAAAAAGTTTGCCTCTCTATCTCTAACCGTTAAGGAGAAAATCGCGTTTAAAGTTGCGAAATTTCCAAAAATGCTTAACTCCGAAACTTTGAAGCGCCGTAGCTCCTAAACGGTTATAGATAGGGGATCCCGGTTTGCGCCGTTCGAAAGTACGCGTCGAGATCTTTCGAATGAGCACCGAACGGTCGCGCTGCGACCACGCATAACCGAGATACGGAGATTCGGTCGAGAAATTTCGGTAAAATATCGAAGTCCGAAAATTACCATTTTTATCATCCTATCCGGTAGATTTTTGCGCGCCGAACAAGATTTTTTTTAGCACGCTTCGATATCTCTAACCGTTTAAGAGATACGGGCGTTTGAAGTTTCGGGGCTTCGAAAAAACGCGAAAAAATCGACCCCGAAAACGACATCTTTCGACGTTTTCTCGTGTCGCGCGTTAACGACGCCGTTCGGACGGACGAATTAGACGGTTTCCGATAGAAAAATGTCCGCGGAATCGATTGCGACCGCTACGGACGTCCTATCTCTAACCGTTTAGCGGCTACGGCCCGTCAAAGTTGAAAGAGAGAGAAAAAAAATCCCAACTTTGAAGCGCTGTAGCGTCGGAACGCGTTGAGCTAGGGCGTCCTTCTTTCGCCTGTTTAGAACCCTCGTAGGGTCCTTACGACGCGCCGATAAGCGAACGTCTAACTCTTCCCGTTAACGCGCAGCAGAAACGTCGCATTTTTCTGACCAAAACGATGAAATTTTTTCGACCCGAAAAATCGAGGGTCGGAATTTCGGGGTTTTGACCCTACCGGAACGTGGCCATATATGGGTGTATTACGCCTGAGAAATTTCAGCCTCCTAGCCCTAACCGTTTAGGAGATATGGACGTTTGAAAGTTGGGAGGGTGCAAAACTCAACTCCTTAAAGGAGCTCCGAATGGGGTCGAGTGATATATCAAAAGACGCGTATTTTCGCGTAGATTACGATAAAAAAAAGTTTGCCTCTCTATCTCTAACCGTTAAGGAGAAAATCGCGTTTAAAGTTGCGAAATTTCCAAAAATGCTTAACTCCGAAACTTTGAAGCGCCGTAGCTCCTAAACGGTTATAGATAGGGGATCCCGGTTTGCGCCGTTCGAAAGTACGCGTCGAGATCTTTCGAATGAGCACCGAACGGTCGCGCTGCGACCACGCATAACCGAGATACGGAGATTCGGTCGAGAAATTTCGGTAAAATATCGAAGTCCGAAAATTACCGTTTTATCATCCTATCCGGTAGATTTTTGCGCGCCGAACAAGAATTTTTTAGCACGCTTCGATATCTCTAACCGTTTAAGAGATACGGGCGTTTGAAGTTTCGGGGCTTCGAAAAAACGCGAGAAAATCGACCCCGAAAACGACATCTTTCGACGTTTTCTCGTGTCCCGCGTTAACGACGCCGTTCGGACGGACGAATTAGACGGTTTCCGATAGAAAAATGTCCGCGGAATCGATTGCGACCGCTACGGACGTCCTATCTCTAACCGTTTAGCGGCTACGGCCCGTCAAAGTTGAAAGAGAGAGAAAAAATCCCAACTTTGAAGCGCTGTAGCGTCGGAACGCGTTGAGCTAGGGCGTCCTTCTTTCGCCTGTTTAGAACCCTCGTAGGGTCCTTACGACGCGCCGATAAGCGAACGTCTAACTCTTCCCGTTAACGCGCAGCAGAAACGTCGCATTTTTTCTGATCAAAACGATGAAATTTTTTCGACCCGAAAAATCGAGGGTCGGAATTTCGGGGTTTTGACCCTACCGGAACGTGGCCATATATGGGTGTATTACGCCTGAGAAATTTCAGCCTCCTAGCCCTAACCGTTTAGGAGATATGGACGTTTGAAAGTTGGGAGGGTGCAAAACTCAACTCCTTAAAGGAGCTCCGAATGGGGTCGAGTGATATATCAAAAGACGCGTATTTTCGCGTAGATTACGATAAAAAAAAGTTTGCCTCTCTATCTCTAACCGTTAAGGAGAAAATCGCGTTTAAAGTTGCGAAATTTCCAAAAATGCTTAACTCCGAAACTTTGAGGCGCCGTAGCTCCTAAACGGTTATAGATAGGGGATCCCGGTTTGCGCCGTTCGAAAGTACGCGTCGAGATCTTTCGAATGAGCACCGAACGGTCGCGCTGCGACCACGCATAACCGAGATACGGAGATTCGGTCGAGAAATTTCGGTAAAATATCGAAGTCCGAAAATTACCGTTTTTATCATCCTATCCGGTAGATTTTTGCGCGCCGAACAAGACTTTTTTTAGCACGCTTCGATATCTCTAACCGTTTAAGAGATACGGGCGTTTGAAGTATCGGGGCTTCGAAAAAACGCGAAAAAATCGACCCCGAAAACGACATCTTTCGACGTTTTCTCGTGTCGCGCGTTAACGACGCCGTTCGGACGGACGAATTAGACGGTTTCCGATAGAAAAATGTCCGCGGAATCGATTGCGACCGCTACGGACGTCCTATCTCTAACCGTTTAGCGGCTACGGCCCGTCAAAGTTGAAAGAGAGAGAAAAAAAATCCCAACTTTGAAGCGCTGTAGCGTCGGAATGCGTTGACCTAGGGCGTCCTTCTTTCGCCTGTTTAGAACCCTCGTAGGGGTCCTTACGACGCGCCGATAAGCGAACGTCTAACTCTTCCCGTTAACGCGCAGCAGAAACGTCGCATTTTTTCTGACCAAAACGATGAAATTTTTTCGACCCGAAAAATCGAGGGTCGGAATTTCGGGTTTTGACCCTACCGGAACGTGGCCATATATGGGTGTATTACGCCTGAGAAATTTCAGCCTCCTAGCCCTAACCGTTTAGGAGATATGGACGTTTGAAAGTTGGGAGGGTGCAAAACTCAACTCCTTAAAGGAGCTCCGAATGGGGTCGAGTGATATATCAAAAGACGCGTATTTTCGCGTAGATTACGATAAAAAAAAGTTTGCCTCTCTATCTCTAACCGTTAAGGAGAAAATCGCGTTTAAAGTTGCGAAATTTCCAAAAATGCTTAACTCCGAAACTTTGAGGCGCCGTAGCTCCTAAACGGTTATAGATAGGGGATCCCGGTTTGCGCCGTTCGAAAGTACGCGTCGAGATCTTTCGAATGAGCACCGAACGGTCGCGCTGCGACCACGCATAACCGAGATACGGAGATTCGGTCGAGAAATTTCGGTAAAATATCGAAGTCCGAAAATTACCGTTTTTATCATCCTATCCGGTAGATTTTTGCGCGCCGAACAAGAATTTTTTTTAGCACGCTTCGATATCTCTAACCGTTTAAGAGATACGGGCGTTTGAAGTTTCGGGGCTTCGAAAAAACGCGAAAAAATCGACCCCGAAAACGACATCTTTCGACGTTTTCTCGTGTCGCGCGTTAACGACGCCGTTCGGACGGACGAATTAGACGGTTTCCGATAGAAAAATGTCCGCGGAATCGATTGCGACCGCTACGGACGTCCTATCTCTAACCGTTTAGCGGCTACGGCCCGTCAAAGTTGAAAGAGAGAAAAAAATCCCAACTTTGAAGCGCTGTAGCGTCGGAACGCGTTGAGCTAGGGCGTCCTTCTTTCGCCTGTTTAGAACCCTCGTAGGGTCCTTACGACGCGCCGATAAGCGAACGTCTAACTCTTCCCGTTAACGCGCAGCAGAAACGTCGCATTTTTCCGACCAAAACGATGAAATTTTTTCGACCCGAAAAATCGAGGGTCGGAATTTCGGGGTTTTGACCCTACCGGAACGTGGCCATATATGGGTGTATTACGCCTGAGAAATTTCAGCCTCCTAGCCCTAACCGTTTAGGAGATATGGACGTTTGAAAGTTGGGAGGGTGCAAAACTCAACTCCTTAAAGGAGCTCCGAATGGGGTCGAGTGATATATCAAAAGACGCGTATTTTCGCGTAGATTACGATAAAAAAAAGTTTGCCTCTCTATCTCTAACCGTTAAGGAGAAAATCGCGTTTAAAGTTGCGAAATTTCCAAAAATGCTTAACTCCGAAACTTTGAGGCGCCGTAGCTCCTAAACGGTTATAGATAGGGGATCCTGGTTTGCGCCGTTCGAAAGTACGCGTCGAGATCTTTCGAATGAGCACCGAACGGTCGCGCTGCGACCACGCATAACCGAGATACGGAGATTCGGTCGAGAAATTTCGGTAAAATATCGAAGTCCGAAAATTACCGTTTTTATCATCCTATCCGGTAGATTTTTGCGCGCCGAACAAGAATTTTTAGCACGCTTCGATATCTCTAACCGTTTAAGAGATACGGGCGTTTGAAGTTTCGGGGCTTCGAAAAAACGCGAAAAATCGACCCCGAAAACGACATCTTTCGACGTTTTCTCGTGTCGCGCGTTAACGACGCCGTTCGGACGGACGAATTAGACGGTTTCCGATAGAAAAATGTCCGCGGAATCGATTGCGACCGCTACGGACGTCCTATCTCTAACCGTTTAGCGGCTACGGCCCGTCAAAGTTGAAAGAGAGAAAAAAATCCCAACTTTGAAGCGCTGTAGCGTCGGAACGCGTTGAGCTAGGGCGTCCTTCTTTCGCCTGTTTAGAACCCTCGTAGGGTCCTTACGACGCGCCGATAAGCGAACGTCTAACTCTTCCCGTTAACGCGCAGCAGAAACGTCGCATTTTTTCTGACCAAAACGATGAAATTTTTTCGACCCGAAAAATCGAGGGTCGGAATTTCGGGGTTTTGACCCTACCGGAACGTGGCCATATATGGGTGTATTACGCCTGAGAAATTTCAGCCTCCTAGCCCTAACCGTTTAGGAGATATGGACGTTTGAAAGTTGGGAGGGTGCAAAACTCAACTCCTTAAAGGAGCTCCGAATGGGGTCGAGTGATATATCAAAAGACGCGTATTTTCGCGTAGATTACGATAAAAAAAAGTTTGCCTCTCTATCTCTAACCGTTAAGGAGAAAATCGCGTTTAAAGTTGCGAAATTTCCAAAAATGCTTAACTCCGAAACTTTGAAGCGCCGTAGCTCCTAAACGGTTATAGATAGGGGATCCCGGTTTGCGCCGTTCGAAAGTACGCGTCGAGATCTTTCGAATGAGCACCGAACGGTCGCGCTGCGACCACGCATAACCGAGATACGGAGATTCGGTCGAGAAATTTCGGTAAAATATCGAAGTCCGAAAATTACCGTTTTTATCATCCTATCCGGTAGATTTTTGCGCGCCGAACAAGAATTTTTTAGCACGCTTCGATATGTCTAACCGTTTAAGAGATACGGGCGTTTGAAGTTTCGGGGCTTCGAAAAAACGCGAAAAAATCGAACCCGAAAACGACATCTTTCGACGTTTTCTCGTGTCGCGCGTTAACGACGCCGTTCGGACGGACGAATTAGACGGTTTCCGATAGAAAAATGTCCGCGGAATCGATTGCGACCGCTACGGACGTCCTATCTCTAACCGTTTAGCGGCTACGGCCCGTCAAAGTTGAAAGAGAGAAAAAATCCCAACTTTGAAGCGCTGTAGCGTCGGAACGCGTTGAGCTAGGGCGTCCTTCTTTCGCCTGTTTAGAACCCTCGTAGGGGTCCTTACGACGCGCCGATAAGCGAACGTCTAACTCTTCCCGTTAACGCGCAGCAGAAACGTCGCATTTTTTTTCTGACCAAAACGATGAAATTTTTTCGACCCGAAAAATCGAGGGTCGGAATTTCGGGGTTTTGACCCTACCGGAACGTGGCCATATATGGGTGTATTACGCCTGAGAAATTTCAGCCTCCTAGCCCTAACCGTTTAGGAGATATGGACGTTTGAAAGTTGGGAGGGTGCAAAACTCAACTCCTTAAAGGAGCTCCGAATGGGGTCGAGTGATATATCAAAAGACGCGTATTTTCGCGTAGATTACGATAAAAAAAAGTTTGCCTCTCTATCTCTAACCGTTAAGGAGAAAATCGCGTTTAAAGTTGCGAAATTTCCAAAAATGCTTAACTCCGAAACTTTGAAGCGCCGTAGCTCCTAAACGGTTATAGATAGGGGATCCCGGTTTGCGCCGTTCGAAAGTACGCGTCGAGATCTTTCGAATGAGCACCGAACGGTCGCGCTGCGACCACGCATAACCGAGATACGGAGATTCGGTCGAGAAATTTCGGTAAAATATCGAAGTCCGAAAATTACCGTTTTATCATCCTATCCGGTAGATTTTTGCGCGCCGAACAAGAATTTTTAGCACGCTTCGATATCTCTAACCGTTTAAGAGATACGGGCGTTTGAAGTTTCGGGGCTTCGAAAAACGCGAAAAAATCGACCCCGAAAACGACATCTTTCGACGTTTTCTCGTGTCGCGCGTTAACGACGCCGTTCGGACGGACGAATTAGACGGTTTCCGATAGAAAAATGTCCGCGGAATCGATTGCGACCGCTACGGACGTCCTATCTCTAACCGTTTAGCGGCTACGGCCCGTCAAAGTTGAAAGAGAGAGAAAAAAAATCCCAACTTTGAAGCGCTGTAGCGTCGGAACGCGTTGAGCTAGGGCGTCCTTCTTTCGCCTGTTTAGAACCCTCGTAGGGGTCCTTACGACGCGCCGATAAGCGAACGTCTAACTCTTCCCGTTAACGCGCAGCAGAAACGTCGCATTTTTTTCTGACCAAAACGATGAAATTTTTTCGACCCGAAAAATCGAGGGTCGGAATTTCGGGGTTTTGACCCTACCGGAACGTGGCCATATATGGGTGTATTACGCCTGAGAAATTTCAGCCTCCTAGCCCTAACCGTTTAGGAGATATGGACGTTTGAAAGTTGGGAGGGTGCAAAACTCAACTCCTTAAAGGAGCTCCGAATGGGGTCGAGTGATATATCAAAAGACGCGTATTTTCGCGTAGATTACGATAAAAAAAAGTTTGCCTCTCTATCTCTAACCGTTAAGGAGAAAATCGCGTTTAAAGTTGCGAAATTTCCAAAAATGCTTAACTCCGAAACTTTGAAGCGCCGTAGCTCCTAAACGGTTATAGATAGGGGATCCCGGTTTGCGCCGTTCGAAAGTACGCGTCGAGATCTTTCGAATGAGCACCGAACGGTCGCGCTGCGACCACGCATAACCGAGATACGGAGATTCGGTCGAGAAATTTCGGTAAAATATCGAAGTCCGAAAATTACAGTTTTATCATCCTATCCGGTAGATTTTTGCGCGCCGAACAAGAATTTTTTAGCACGCTTCGATATCTCTAACCGTTTAAGAGATACGGGCGTTTGAAGTTTCGGGGCTTCGAAAAACGCGAAAAATCGACCCCGAAAACGACATCTTTCGACGTTTTCTCGTGTCGCGCGTTAACGACGCCGTTCGGACGGACGAATTAGACGGTTTCCGATAGAAAAATGTCCGCGGAATCGATTGCGACCGCTACGGACGTCCTATCTCTAACCGTTTAGCGGCTACGGCCCGTCAAAGTTGAAAGAGAGAAAAAAATCCCAACTTTGAAGCGCTGTAGCGTCGGAACGCGTTGAGCTAGGGCGTCCTTCTTTCGCCTGTTTAGAACCCTCGTAGGGTCCTTACGACGCGCCGATAAGCGAACGTCTAACTCTTCCCGTTAACGCGCAGCAGAAACGTCGCATTTTTTCTGACCAAAACGATGAAATTTTTTCGACCCGAAAAATCGAGGGTCGGAATTTCGGGGTTTTGACCCTACCGGAACGTGGCCATATATGGGTGTATTACGCCTGAGAAATTTCAGCCTCCTAGCCCTAACCGTTTAGGAGATATGGACGTTTGAAAGTTGGGAGGGTGCAAAACTCAACTCCTTAAAGGAGCTCCGAATGGGGTCGAGTGATATATCAAAAGACGCGTATTTTCGCGTAGATTACGATAAAAAAAAGTTTGCCTCTCTATCTCTAACCGTTAAGGAGAAAATCGCGTTTAAAGTTGCGAAATTTCCAAAAATGCTTAACTCCGAAACTTTGAGGCGCCGTAGCTCCTAAACGGTTATAGATAGGGGATCCCGGTTTGCGCCGTTCGAAAGTACGCGTCGAGATCTTTCGAATGAGCACCGAACGGTCGCGCTGCGACCACGCATAACCGAGATACGGAGATTCGGTCGAGAAATTTCGGTAAAATATCGAAGTCCGAAAATTACCGTTTTTATCATCCTATCCGGTAGATTTTTGCGCGCCGAACAAGAATTTTTTAGCACGCTTCGATATCTCTAACCGTTTAAGAGATACGGGCGTTTGAAGTTTCGGGGCTTCGAAAAAACGCGAAAAAATCGACCCCGAAAACGACATCTTTCGACGTTTTCTCGTGTCGCGCGTTAACGACGCCGTTCGGACGGACGAATTAGACGGTTTCCGATAGAAAAATGTCCGCGGAATCGATTGCGACCGCTACGGACGTCCTATCTCTAACCGTTTAGCGGCTACGGCCCGTCAAAGTTGAGAAAGAGAGAAAAAAATCCCAACTTTGAAGCGCTGTAGCGTCGGAACGCGTTGAGCTAGGGCGTCCTTCTTTCGCCTGTTTAGAACCCTCGTAGGGTCCTTACGACGCGCCGATAAGCGAACGTCTAACTCTTCCCGTTAACGCGCAGCAGAAACGTCGCATTTTTTCTGACCAAAACGATGAAATTTTTTCGACCCGAAAAATCGAGGGTCGGAATTTCGGGGTTTTGACCCTACCGGAACGTGGCCATATATGGGTGTATTACGCCTGAGAAATTTCAGCCTCCTAGCCCTAACCGTTTAGGAGATATGGACGTTTGAAAGTTGGGAGGGTGCAAAACTCAACTCCTTAAAGGAGCTCCGAATGGGGTCGAGTGATATATCAAAAGACGCGTATTTTCGCGTAGATTACGATAAAAAAGTTTGCCTCTCTATCTCTAACCGTTAAGGAGAAAATCGCGTTTAAAGTTGCGAAATTTCCAAAAATGCTTAACTCCGAAACTTTGAGGCGCCGTAGCTCCTAAACGGTTATAGATAGGGGATCCCGGTTTGCGCCGTTCGAAAGTACGCGTCGAGATCTTTCGAATGAGCACCGAACGGTCGCGCTGCGACCACGCATAACCGAGATACGGAGATTCGGTCGAGAAATTTCGGTAAAATATCGAAGTCCGAAAATTACCGTTTTTATCATCCTATCCGGTAGATTTTTGCGCGCCGAACAAGAATTTTTTAGCACGCTTCGATATCTCTAACCGTTTAAGAGATACGGGCGTTTGAAGTTTCTGGGCTTCGAAAAACGCGAAAAATCGACCCCGAAAACGACATCTTTCGACGTTTTCTCGTGTCGCGCGTTAACGACGCCGTTCGGACGGACGAATTAGACGGTTTCCGATAGAAAAATGTCCGCGGAATCGATTGCGACCGCTACGGACGTCCTATCTCTAACCGTTTAGCGGCTACGGCCCGTCAAAGTTGAAAGAGAAAAAAAATCCCAACTTTGAAGCGCTGTAGCGTCGGAACGCGTTGAGCTAGGGCGTCCTTCTTTCGCCTGTTTAGAACCCTCGTAGGGGTCCTTACGACGCGCCGATAAGCGAACGTCTAACTCTTCCCGTTAACGCGCAGCAGAAACGTCGCATTTTTTTCTGACCAAAACGATGAAAATTTTTCGACCCGAAAAATCGAGGGTCGGAATTTCGGGGTTTTGACCCTACCGGAACGTGGCCATATATGGGTGTATTACGCCTGAGAAATTTCAGCCTCCTAGCCCTAACCGTTTAGGAGATATGGACGTTTGAAAGTTGGGAGGGTGCAAAACTCAACTCCTTAAAGGAGCTCCGAATGGGGTCGAGTGATATATCAAAAGACGCGTATTTTCGCGTAGATTACGATAAAAAAAAGTTTGCCTCTCTATCTCTAACCGTTAAGGAGAAAATCGCGTTTAAAGTTGCGAAATTTCCAAAAATGCTTAACTCCGAAACTTTGAAGCGCCGTAGCTCCTAAACGGTTATAGATAGGGGATCCCGGTTTGCGCCGTTCGAAAGTACGCGTCGAGATCTTTCGAATGAGCACCGAACGGTCGCGCTGCGACCACGCATAACCGAGATACGGAGATTCGGTCGAGAAATTTCGGTAAAATATCGAAGTCCGAAAATTACCGTTTTTATCATCCTATCCGGTAGATTTTTGCGCGCCGAACAAGAATTTTTTAGCACGCTTCGATATCTCTAACCGTTTAAGAGATACGGGCGTTTGAAGTTTCGGGGCTTCGAAAAAACGCGAAAAATCGACCCCGAAAACGACATCTTTCGACGTTTTCTCGTGTCGCGCGTTAACGACGCCGTTCGGACGGACGAATTAGACGGTTTCCGATAGAAAAATGTCTGCGGAATCGATTGCGACCGCTACGGACGTCCTATCTCTAACCGTTTAGCGGCCACGGCCCGTCAAAGTTGAAAGAGAGAGAAAAAATCCCAACTTTGAAGCGCTGTAGCGTCGGAACGCGTTGAGCTAGGGCGTCCTTCTTTCGCCTGTTTAGAACCCTCGTAGGGTCCTTACGACGCGCCGATAAGCGAACGTCTAACTCTTCCCGTTAACGCGCAGCAGAAACGTCGCATTTTTCTGACCAAAACGATGAAATTTTTTCGACCCGAAAAATCGAGGGTCGGAATTTCGGGGTTTTGACCCTACCGGAACGTGGCCATATATGGGTGTATTACGCCTGAGAAATTTCAGCCTCCTAGCCCTAACCGTTTAGGAGATATGGACGTTTGAAAGTTGGGAGGGTGCAAAACTCAACTCCTTAAAGGAGCTCCGAATGGGGTCGAGTGATATATCAAAAGACGCGTATTTTCGCGTAGATTACGATAAAAAAAAGTTTGCCTCTCTATCTCTAACCGTTAAGGAGAAAATCGCGTTTAAAGTTGCGAAATTTCCAAAAATGCTTAACTCCGAAACTTTGAAGCGCCGTAGCTCCTAAACGGTTATAGATAGGGGATCCCGGTTTGCGCCGTTCGAAAGTACGCGTCGAGATCTTTCGAATGAGCACCGAACGGTCGCGCTGCGACCACGCATAACCGAGATACGGAGATTCGGTCGAGAAATTTCGGTAAAATATCGAAGTCCGAAAATTACCGTTTTTATCATCCTATCCGGTAGATTTTTGCGCGCCGAACAAGAATTTTTTAGCACGCTTCGATATCTCTAACCGTTTAAGAGATACGGGCGTTTGAAGTTTCGGGGCTTCGAAAAAACGCGAAAAAATCGACCCCGAAAACGACATCTTTCGACGTTTTCTCGTGTCGCGCGTTAACGACGCCGTTCGGACGGACGAATTAGACGGTTTCCGATAGAAAAATGTCCGCGGAATCGATTGCGACCGCTACGGACGTCCTATCTCTAACCGTTTAGCGGCTACGGCCCGTCAAAGTTGAAAGAGAGAAAAAAATCCCAACTTTGAAGCGCTGTAGCGTCGGAACGCGTTGAGCTAGGGCGTCCTTCTTTCGCCTGTTTAGAACCCTCGTAGGGTCCTTACGACGCGCCGATAAGCGAACGTCTAACTCTTCCCGTTAACGCGCAGCAGAAACGTCGCATTTTTTTCTGACCAAAACGATGAAAATTTTTCGACCCGAAAAATCGAGGGTCGGAATTTCGGGGTTTTGACCCTACCGGAACGTGGCCATATATGGGTGTATTACGCCTGAGAAATTTCAGCCTCCTAGCCCTAACCGTTTAGGAGATATGGACGTTTGAAAGTTGGGAGGGTGCAAAACTCAACTCCTTAAAGGAGCTCCGAATGGGGTCGAGTGATATATCAAAAGACGCGTATTTTCGCGTAGATTACGATAAAAAAAAGTTTGCCTCTCTATCTCTAACCGTTAAGGAGAAAATCGCGTTTAAAGTTGCGAAATTTCCAAAAATGCTTAACTCCGAAACTTTGAAGCGCCGTAGCTCCTAAACGGTTATAGATAGGGGATCCCGGTTTGCGCCGTTCGAAAGTACGCGTCGAGATCTTTCGAATGAGCACCGAACGGTCGCGCTGCGACCACGCATAACCGAGATACGGAGATTCGGTCGAGAAATTTCGGTAAAATATCGAAGTCCGAAAATTACCGTTTTTATCATCCTATCCGGTAGATTTTTGCGCGCCGAACAAGAATTTTCTTAGCACGCTTCGATATCTCTAACCGTTTAAGAGATACGGGCGTTTGAAGTTTCGGGGCTTCGAAAAAACGCGAAAAATCGACCCCGAAAACGACATCTTTCGACGTTTTCTCGTGTCGCGCGTTAACGACGCCGTTCGGACGGACGAATTAGACGGTTTCCGATAGAAAAATGTCCGCGGAATCGATTGCGACCGCTACGGACGTCCTATCTCTAACCGTTTAGCGGCTACGGCCCGTCAAAGTTGAAAGAGAGAGAAAAAAAATCCCAACTTTGAAGCGCTGTAGCGTCGGAACGCGTTGAGCTAGGGCGTCCTTCTTTCGCCTGTTTAGAACCCTCGTAGGGGTCCTTACGACGCGCCGATAAGCGAACGTCTAACTCTTCCCGTTAACGCGCAGCAGAAACGTCGCATTTTTTTCTGACCAAAACGATGAAATTTTTTCGACCCGAAAAATCGAGGGTCGGAATTTCGGGGTTTTGACCCTACCGGAACGTGGCCATATATGGGTGTATTACGCCTGAGAAATTTCAGCCTCCTAGCCCTAACCGTTTAGGAGATATGGACGTTTGAAAGTTGGGAGGGTGCAAAACTCAACTCCTTAAAGGAGCTCCGAATGGGGTCGAGTGATATATCAAAAGACGCGTATTTTCGCGTAGATTACGATAAAAAAAAGTTTGCCTCTCTATCTCTAACCGTTAAGGAGAAAATCGCGTTTAAAGTTGCGAAATTTCCAAAAATGCTTAACTCCGAAACTTTGAAGCGCCGTAGCTCCTAAACGGTTATAGATAGGGGATCCCGGTTTGCGCGGTTCGAAAGTACGCGTCGAGATCTTTCGAATGAACACCGAACAGTCGCGCTGCGACCACGCATAACCGAGATACGGAGATTCGGTCGAGAAATTTCGGTAAAATATCGAAGTCCGAAAATTACCGTTTTTATCATCCTATCCGGTAGATTTTTGCGCGCCGAACAAGAATTTTTTAGCACGCTTCGATATCTCTAACCGTTTAAGAGATACGGGCGTTTGAAGTTTCGGGGCTTCGAAAAAACGCGAAAAATCGACCCCGAAAACGACATCTTTCGACGTTTTCTCGTGTCGCGCGTTAACGACGCCGTTCGGACGGACGAATTAGACGGTTTCCGATAGAAAAATGTCCGCGGAATCGATTGCGACCGCTACGGACGTCCTATCTCTAACCGTTTAGCGGCTACGGCCCGTCAAAGTTGAAAGAGAGAGAAAAAAAATCCCAACTTTGAAGCGCTGTAGCGTCGGAACGCGTTGAGCTAGGGCGTCCTTCTTTCGCCTGTTTAGAACCCTCGTAGGGTCCTTACGACGCGCCGATAAGCGAACGTCTAACTCTTCCCGTTAACGCGCAGCAGAAACGTCGCATTTTTTCTGACCAAAACGATGAAATTTTTTCGACCCGAAAAATCGAGGGTCGGAATTTCGGGGTTTTGACCCTACCGGAACGTGGCCATATATGGGTGTATTACGCCTGAGAAATTTCAGCCTCCTAGCCCTAACCGTTTAGGAGATATGGACGTTTGAAAGTTGGGAGGGTGCAAAACTCAACTCCTTAAAGGAGCTCCGAATGGGGTCGAGTGATATATCAAAAGACGCGTATTTTCGCGTAGATTACGATAAAAAAAAGTTTGCCTCTCTATCTCTAACCGTTAAGGAGAAAATCGCGTTTAAAGTTGCGAAATTTCCAAAAATGCTTAACTCCGAAACTTTGAAGCGCCGTAGCTCCTAAACGGTTATAGATAGGGGATCCCGGTTTGCGCCGTTCGAAAGTACGCGTCGAGATCTTTCGAATGAGCACCGAACGGTCGCGCTGCGACCACGCATAACCGAGATACGGAGATTCGGTCGAGAAATTTCGGTAAAATATCGAAGTCCGAAAATTACCGTTTTTATCATCCTATCCGGTAGATTTTTGCGCGCCGAACAAGAATTTTTTTAGCACGCTTCGATATCTCTAACCGTTTAAGAGATACGGGCGTTTGAAGTTTCGGGGCTTCGAAAAACGCGAAAAATCGACCCCGAAAACGACATCTTTCGACGTTTTCTCGTGTCGCGCGTTAACGACGCCGTTCGGACGGACGAATTAGACGGTTTCCGATAGAAAAATGTCCGCGGAATCGATTGCGACCGCTACGGACGTCCTATCTCTAACCGTTTAGCGGCTACGGCCCGTCAAAGTTGAAAGAGAGAAAAAAATCCCAACTTTGAAGCGCTGTAGCGTCGGAACGCGTTGAGCTAGGGCGTCCTTCTTTCGCCTGTTTAGAACCCTCGTAGGGTCCTTACGACGCGCCGATAAGCGAACGTCTAACTCTTCCCGTTAACGCGCAGCAGAAACGTCGCATTTTTCTGACCAAAACGATGAAATTTTTTCGACCCGAAAAATCGAGGGTCGGAATTTCGGGGTTTTGACCCTACCGGAACGTGGCCATATATGGGTGTATTACGCCTGAGAAATTTCAGCCTCCTAGCCCTAACCGTTTAGGAGATATGGACGTTTGAAAGTTGGGAGGGTGCAAAACTCAACTCCTTAAAGGAGCTCCGAATGGGGTCGAGTGATATATCAAAAGACGCGTATTTTCGCGTAGATTACGATAAAAAAAAGTTTGCCTCTCTATCTCTAACCGTTAAGGAGAAAATCGCGTTTAAAGTTGCGAAATTTCCAAAAATGCTTAACTCCGAAACTTTGAAGCGCCGTAGCTCCTAAACGGTTATAGATAGGGGATCCCGGTTTGCGCCGTTCGAAAGTACGCGTCGAGATCTTTCGAATGAGCACCGAACGGTCGCGCTGCGACCACGCATAACCGAGATACGGAGATTCGGTCGAGAAATTTCGGTGAAATATCGAAGTCCGAAAATGACCGTTTTTATCATCCTATCCGGTAGATTTTTACGCGCCGAACAAGAATTTCCCGTGCCGCGCGTTAACGACGCCGTTCTGACGGACGAATTAGACGGTGTCCGATAGAAAAATCACATGCGTCAAAGTTGAAAAACGCGTTGAGCTAGAGCGTCCTTCTTTCGCTTGTTTAGAACCCTCGTAGGGGTCCTTACGTCCTAGCCCTAACCGTTTAGGAGATATGGACGTTTGAAAGTTGAGGGAGGCAAAACTCAACTCCTTAAAGGAGCTCCGGCGCCTAACAATTTTTGTCCTAATAGTAGTTTTATCTAAAGTGTTTAACTTATTCACGCTATATATTTTGATTTAGTAACATTAATACTTAATTTATTTTCACACACCCGTTGATATAATATAGATAGTTGATTATTTATGGTCATTGTCATATCGCCAATACCATTACAACTTATGTACAACATCGTATCATCTGCAAATATACAGACGTTCATGTAGAACTATTCAGTCACTTCACCTCTTCAGGAATGCTGTTTACAATTACAAGATTATCAGCAATAAGGGGATATGTTTTGTTTGTAATCAACTTGTACCCTGTATCTTTTAGTGCATGTGGTATATAATAGTTTATGGTTTTAACTCAAGTTATATTAATGCTAAATTCATATTTATTGCTTTATTCCTTAAGAAGCATCAAAGGTTAAGCATTAATTACAAAGGCTCGTCAATTTTTACGTCGATGTGACGATGCTACTGTATCTTTTCGGTACCTGCCATTTATAAATGTACAATATTCAACACCATACTGTACTTGAACCTGAGCTTTGTTTCCATACGTCTGTATGCTTAATAAACGTTCTTGCATACTTTTATTTTTTCCTTGAATATAGCTGTATCTATATATATATACTCTTACTTCCGTTTCTTCCATTTCAATCTACGAACAAGGCAACAGAAAATAACAAATGAAAGATGGGGTAATCGAGAACGAATTTGTAGTCAATCTTGTTCTCTATACGACGCGGAAACGCGGGCAATAACTAACGAAAACAGCCGTTAATTGTTGCGATTATTACATCCCGCGAAGACGTTCAACTTCGACTTCCATTCACGCATATAGCCGTGTATTAAAACTCGCACTCGAACGAACTCGAAACGCTCGACTTGATAGCGGTTACAGAAAATAAATGTTACCGCGACTCGCGCAAAAGATTAATTACGAAAGTTCCTAGTTCTTCCCGGTTACGCCGACCGAGGGGACGCTATATGACGCGTCTAACCTATCTCCTCGGTATTATTTGCTTACGAAGTCGTTATATTATATTCGTAAAGATGAAATGTCACGTCACGCGCGCCCTCTATCCGTCAGACTTAAGGAAGCAACCGGATAGGATCGCGTGATGTTTCCAGTAATGCACTTACGTTGTTCAAAATGTACAGTTGAGGTACGTGAGAAGTTTCCGGTGTATCCGGCTGAGATCTAGTTATGTCAAAGGTAAGTATTCGTCGATCGTCAAATGTTTACTGAGTGCGTTTATATATTTATATATATATATATATATATAGTTTCGGCAAAGAGGTGCAAATTTCAGTACCGTGCGGAGAAAAATGTGGAGGGGTGAAGCGTGCGGCACGGAGAAACGAGTATCCGCATCAAAGCACGCTTGTTGAGTATTACTCGATTGGTCGTTGAGTGCTTGTCAGTATACACATACTCTTGACGTGATACTGTTGACGGCGGATTCCCATATGTTTGAAACTGGGTTACCATGAAGGCGACAGTAGATAGACTGCCGAAACGTCGGACTATGCAAGTTCAACGAATGATGGAAATAGCCCAAACAACAACTCTAGTTATTAGTACGCACATACTTAGAAAATGCGGTACGTTTCGGAAATGGCGTATTTGGAATAAACTAGAAAACGTAATAGGGAGTACGCCAGATTTAGAATAGGAAGGCGATAGAATTAAACGTTTGTGATATGCACCAGCAAGTGGAAGTGTGAACGCCACCTAAGAAGTATAAAACACTGTTCTGCAATTCATGGCAAACAATACAGCGAACAATTAAAACCTCATAAACCTCTTTAAAAAATCTACGGGAAATGATACAAACAAAAGACCTAGACTTGAAAGTGATAAAATTTAATAATTGCCATCACGATGAAGTGGTTTTGATCTCGCTAGAATTGAGATAGCTACTGCAAGTTTCCTTTTGTTTTCATTATTGTCACTTAACGTACTATGCGCATAAAGAACGATTATTAATTCCGACAGTCCTCAATAAATTTCCCTTACTATAAAGAGAAACCTTTTTCTCTGCTATTTCTGAACATTATCCGCAACAACGCTAAGACATTTGAAGGTGTAACGCGAAGAATTCATAGCGGAAACTACAATAAGGCTATGATATGATGGTATTTGTCCACAGACATTAATAGATGTTGAAGAGTGAATCGCGTTTCCACATTTAATGCAGCTGTAGTATCGTAGATATGATAGCAAGCTTGATCATATTTCCTACAATCTAAAACGATATGATCAAGATCGCCTACAGCGTTAAATTATTTCTATTCTATTTGAGTAAACTGGGTAGCATCCATGTCCAAACTTAAATGGACTAATAATCGAAAGCATTTTTTAGAACCCCATACGATGATGTATTTTTATATTTGCAGAATAGATAAAGATGCAGCACTATTTTTCTCTTTCATTATATCCACCCTTTACTCTAGGACACCCCCTAGATCTATGAATTAATTTGTGTATCTCTGCCATCCACGTAGTTTCTTTCTCATCTCTAGGTCAAAATCACTGGAGAACCAGGTCCGGACTGCTAAATGAATGATTTAAATCTTCGAATTTTGGCGTACCGATGCATCGTTATGCAAAAGCAGCACGTTTTTAACAAGTTTCCTCTTCTCTTTTCCTCGATGCTGTCTTCTTCCTAACGCAACACAGTATTTCCTCTGTGTCCCAAAAAAATATTCGCCATAAAGTTCCCAGCAAACTGTGTCAAACTTTAAACTCTCTTAGCGTTAGTGCATCATTTTCATGCAACTGTAGAGAGTCTGTTTGAATCCGGTTTCACGAAGATGAAGCTACCTTTCATCCTCAGTCACAACCCGTCGAATATTCTGTCTTCGCGGTCACTACAGAGCTCCAACGATGTACATGAACATATCACACGTTCTTGTTTTTATGATGGCGTAAGTATTTTTTGGGACCCGTCTCGAATACTCCAATTATTCCTGCAAGTTTAAACATCTTCGAGAAGATCTGGCGTTGTTACCCTTATGGGTAGTCTTCAAACAATTCTTCTGCCTTCCTTAGGAAACGTATGCCATTTATAGGTCTCAGTTTTTCCAGTGCAACGGACTCTAGCATCTTTTATCATGTACTTTGTGACGGCACTGTATTGAATTTTAATCATATTCGACATATCTTGTGTAGTTGACAGTAATTTGTACTCTACGATACGGATCGGTATCTACGGTAATGCTAAATGACGCCACAGAACCAGATTATATATAAATACATCCTCATACGAACATATGAGTATATACGATTCAATTATATTAACTACAGTAATTACGTATGTCTAAACCAGATATTAAATTAATATGCTAGGTGTATGCATAAGTTTCTTCCGATCTTTTTGCTGAAAAGAAACATGGGAAATTTTTTTTTTGTTCAAAATATAGACCATCTTCTATACATTTCATCCGTCACAATTCTATACAAAAATATTTCCTTCCGTGGCGTTAAAGCAGCATTTCATAGGTGACTTTACAATTTTCTATTTGATGTTGATTCATGTCATGTGAGACCCATTTACCGAGTTTATTGATCCTCCCCATTTCTGGTAAATGTCTGCTAATTGTCTCTTGTGACACATGTAATGCTTCTGCTAATTGCCGTTGACTTTCAGTTGGGTCACCATCCAATAACTCCCGCAATCGCCCGTTTTCATATTGAAATCGCCACTCGTTTACCATTTATATATATATACATACCTGTGTATATACTGTGTTTACCATATATATAACATATATACCACCAATGTATTCCCCACCAATTTAAAGTGCATTGCTGGAGTACGCGGTTATTTGATCGCAAGTATACTAACAAGATTGTAAATTTAGATGGTTCACCGTTTAATAATAGAGTATTGTCTATGTGAATCAGTTCAGTGTACTCTTTAGATAGAAATAAAGACTCTTCAAGTAAATTTTCTCTCTGCCAAAATGAACTACATTGGGAACTTGTCGCGATTTTCGCCCTTAAATCATAGCGAAACGGTAATTTTCAAGTTATCGCGACTGTACACTTCTAAGCGCTTTATTATTTCGAACAGCACGCGGCAATACTCGCAACATAACAACAGTTAAGAGCGCTCGGTACGGCATGAGTTTCTCTAAAATAAATCACGCAAAATTACGAACGTGAAGTTGAACAACGAAAATTAGTTTCAGAAATTTGATTATAATTTAATATAATCCAAGATGGCAGCTTTAATATATCTACGACTCGGCCTTGTTTAATAAATTTCCACTCACCAGGCGTGAAGCACCCTACTACTAGCAATGCTGCTACCCGTTTCCACCACCACCACCACCACTACGCCACTTGGTTGCAGCTCCACCAGGCTTTGCTTTTGCTTCTCTTTGGGAATACGATCTACAACACACCACTTAGATTTGTGCCGGTATAACGTCGACGACTTTGATGATAAAGTTACCTACTCACTTCTGGAGTCGTATTATAGGAGGCGGGTTCGATATTGCGAAAAGGAGTAGGGTAGTGGGAGTGCTCCGACGAAAGGACGAAAAGGAATGAAGGGGAGAGAGGAAGGAGGGCGCGAGAGAAGGGAATCGGATTGAATTTTTCTAACTTAACTCGAATAATAACGAGTTGTTTTGATGCAGGAAGGAAATCGGAGCATTTCTAGAGAATCTGATGTGATAATAATGGATTTGTGAAGAATCTAAAACCTCAGATATTGATAAAGTAATTAGAATAAGTCTCCCTTCGCGAATTTTATGCATTATTTACATTATGGCCTCTATTTGGGGGTTAGTGTGAATTGACAATTAGAATAAGTGAGTGTTTCTAGAGTTGATGAAAAAGATATGAGAATCAAAAGCAATTTTTGCAAGTTCATGGATTTATTGTATATAACTCTCATGTCGAACATCATAGGGCAATTCTGGGATAATATTTAGATTCCATGGCGTTGATTCCAACGGCAAATCCATTGCTGAGTGAGTCTAACGATATTGGTAAGATTTGCAAAAGTCCGATGCTAGTATTTATAGTAAACGGATTGTTTCCCCACAAACTCCGTTTAATTTTTTCGAGTTTTTAAGTTTTTTAATTAGTTTCCTGTAAAAGTCGTCCACGTAGAAACTAAATTTGACATCAGAAATGAGCTACAATATTCAGTCTGCGATACAGATGAAACATCGATCGGTTTTTTGCCCCTTCTATTGAATATAACTTCGTCCTCGAGCATCATACAGCAATTCTGGAGTCATATTCAGATTCTGCGATATACGACAAAACCTCCGGTAGTTGCACCGCGAAAACAATTATACCAAATAAATTCTGCAAGTAATTCCTGACAAGGATGCATTGTTTTATTGAAAATCGCCTTTTGTTTTGTGTATATTTATTGCTGCTTGATGTGGAAGAAAGCAACGCTAGATAAGGGAATTAATTCTTTTAGTTTTCAATATGTTTCCTTCCAATTTTAGCATAAGAAAAAATTAGTATATCCTGCGGTTTGCCACAAGGAGACCACTTTCGTTTTCCATCTATACCAGTAACCTTATCAACGTTCTAAAGTATTACAAATATCATTTATATAGGAACGACAGCCCCTCCAAGCTCACTGAAGCTCTGAAATGCATAAATCGAGATCTGCATAATCTAACAGTCTACTGTGGCCATCATCAGTTTGTACTGAACCCTGACAAAACACAACTTATTGCTTTTGGTCCAAGAAATTCTAGAGCTAGAGTTTTACCCAATCAAATAGCATTTATATTGGGGCCAAGAAGATTACCCCCTTGTGCGTGTGAAGAGCTTAGGCTTGTATACCGATTCGTCTTTCCGCTTCCATCAAAATACCTCACACATAATTAGGAAGGTCGCCATAGCATTAAAATCAATTTCTATACATAGAAGATTCTCTAATAAGGCGACAAGATCCATGCTTTGTAAGACCATTTATTTTATCTAACTTTAATAATAACAATAATAATGCATGCCTTCGCATGCCCCAACAGCTTTTGCCAGTTACAAGAGGCATCTTCCTGCCGTGAGATATTAAGCCTGCGCCTGTGGAGCGTCGTCTTAAGATTATATTCGTTCGCAGCGTTCGCTATGGAGTGAAGAAAACCACAGAGAAACCTCAATCCTGAGAAACAATCCCCTGGGTTCAAACCCGGGACCTCCGGACTGATAATCGAAGGCGCTAGGCAGTGACCCACCAGCCCGTTCAACTGTATTTCTACAGTAAAGTAAGATTCAGATATCAAACACATTCACTTTTTGTCTGTCCCCAGGCACAGATGTGAGGTGTACAACCGCAATTTCAGCTATAATATGTCCAAGATTTTACCTTTTATTCCACTAGATACCTCGATTATGAAAATAAGGAACCACCTACAACACTACTTACTAACAATTCAACATCAATAATTTTGTATTCCTCTCCGTAATGCGCCTATACAAGCAGGCGTAATAGTTACCATTGTGTTAGCATTATTTTTGTTGTTTTAAATTTATCTTCATTTGTTTATTTATTTTTTATATTTGGTTTATTTAAGCCTAAAGGTAGAATGCCGTATACCACCATATATGGAGATAGGCGATTTACTGAGACTAAATTCTATTCTATTCTATTACGGTCAGCAATGCTGGAATGTGCTTTGTCCCATTTCTGTGTTTCATCCGACTCAAGCTCCTTTCCAACAAGAAAGAGCTTAATTTCCGGCTATAAGTGGAAATTACCTAAGAATTTTTCACAAACGAAACACTGATTGTTTAAAAATTTTCTTCAATTTATTGTTTGTCCATCTAAGAAGAGACAATCTACGAAAAGCAAATCACACCCATTACCTTAATCGTACAAGTGACCAACAGTGCCCAACTTGCTAACGCAACATTTTTCCGAAAGAGGGGGCTAGTAGACGCATATTATCTGCCTTTAGATTGTCCTCATACATATATTCGTAAGAAGAAAGACGCAAATCCACTCAACGAGGCAACCTAAACGTACTCATCACATAATCATTAAATAATCCTCTTCCTTTCCAGCAAACTCTCCTCCCTCGCATCTCCATAACGACGCCGACCTAAGTGTAAAGTTTTTTCCCCGTCACGTATAAACATATTACCGCATTAGCTGAAACGCTAAGATTCCATACATGTATACGTATATACCAAGAACACCGATATTATCCGTTACCGCAGTACCCTACGAACTCCCTCCCAGCATCGCGTGAAAGATCGGCGTGGATACAGGTAGTACGCGACATATATAGGTAACGTTCTTTGTGGGAGGGAGGGCTAAAAGCAAGCGATTCGCGTTGAAGGCGGTAACATTACCAGCTACCGGGTTTCCATAAACACGACTTAATCATCGTTAAGAAGTTTGCCGTCTTATACGAGGATATATCGGGCATAAGCGGTGATATCGGAGGAAGGGGGGAAGTGGAAAGACGGTTTGCGAAGTGTAGCGGTTAGTTTCTAACAGCAACGTCGTCTTCGCGAAGATGCAATGCGGTTTTGCAATATCCTCTCCGAGTTTGCCGGTCGTATTCTTCGACGTGGTATCGATCTGTCCGTCTTGGAGAGCTAGCGCGATAAGCGGCGTGTGTAGAGAGTGCCGGGAAGCTGGAGCGTCTTTAGCTTCTTCAACGGGAGCATGAATTTATAATGAATCCTTCGTATTGTTTGTAGTGCGCTCGGTGTAAGCAACCTACTTCGAAGCAGTGCATATTCAATTCGAGCGGTGAATGTAGGAAGTTTTGTTTAGGCGTCGTTTTAAAAATTTATCGGATGAGGTCAACGAACCAACAGATTTTTTTTTATTTTGCTTTTAATAGAAGGTCCTTTAACGTCTAATCGATTTCTAAATGCAAATTAAGAACTGGTCTTTAGCACTTCACTAACAAAGAAAAGATTCCTGGATGTCAAATTCAGATCTTCATGAGACTTGATAGGTAAATAGAGTATGTTGCAACTTGATTTACTTAATTTAATTCCTGAAGGGAAATAGATAGAACAAAAATTTAAATACAAATTTTGTATCTTATCGGAACGTCTTTCGGGACACGTGAATACTGTATATACAGAATGTTGCATTTAAGCGCCAATTTCTTATAGCTAGAGATGATTATAATAATATAGAAAAAATTGTTCATGTTTAACATCCTCTATTGATTTTAAATCATTTTCAGTTATACAGGATGTTCCAAAGGTGTAGAACAAGGCATACTTTAAGAAACCATTTGTTAAATAAATCAGTGTTTAATTTACCTGAGGATGAGGTTTGAATAACAACGTTTCCCGGTCGAAATAGGGTTTGTTTTACTTGGGGCCTAAACTTACCACCAGGTTCTTTTAATACTGTCAGTAGTGGAGACATAAATTTAGCAGATACAGATTTTATTATATAGGACTATCCTAGATGCGGTCAAGTCTCAGCATACTCTACTTACCTAACAAGTTTCATTAGGACCTGAATTTGACACCCGAGAACTTTTCCTTGTAGGTCACAGTTCTTTCTAATCAAAACGATGAAATTTGGTTGGCATTTTAGCAATTTGGGTGTGCCGAATTATTGACTCGTCTTGTCTTTTATCATTGTCGATAGCTTTAACTATTTTCGAGATATCGAGAAGTTTTGAACGTTTCCAAAAACGGCAAGAAGAAGCAACGGCTTAATGTGGCACTATAATCTTTTTGCTGTCGATGTAGACGATTTCAGTTGAAAAACTGTTCGCGGAAACGATTGCAATCAGTTCCACAGCATCATCTCTGTTATTATGGTAGGTATTGCATCTTGACACCAAAAATAATGAAATTTCTCTTTAATTTTCTTAAGATTCTCTAGCGTCCGAACAATTTAAACTAGAGAGTTGCACGTTCCAGAATTTAAGGCTCTGTCTACACATAAGAAATTTTAACAAGCTGCAAGCATTAGGAAGTATTCGACAACATTGAAAAATACTAAAATTAAAAAATGTAGGGTGCTCCGAATAGGGTAGTATTATTTTTCAAAAGACGTAGATTAAGGCAGAATATGCTTTGATTGGTCCAATCTTTAAGAAGACGTGAGCGTTTAAAATTCAGAAATGTCTAAAACGGTTTAAATGACGATGTCCGATGTGGTGGCCTCAACTGGTCGTCCTGAGCGGGGGTCGTCTTCAATCGACTCCCGACCATGTTTAAAAAGACCATGCCACTTATAAATCATTGATTTACTAGGGCACTGTTCCCCATAAACGGTTTCCATTTCATTCAATATGGTTTGAGCGTTCTTTCCTTGCTTTGTGAGGAACTTTATCACAGCACGGTGTTCAATTTCCTCCATAGTTTCAGTTTTCTTCCGGATTGACTTGTTTAGTAGGCAACTATTCGTAAACGACTGACGCTATAGGGCTACAACTTAACTTATATACTAATGATGAGTCGCCAATCAGAATGACACCTAGCGAGCGCCCCTATCCCCGCTACATCCCCTCCATTCCACGAACTTCTGGACCTCCCCTCGTACAATTTTGAAGATTTATTTTGTAAAATTCTAAATCGATAGTAGTCTTCTAATAACCCTAGATTTTCGGTATGCTGTAGAATTTAAAAGCAGACACTCCTCAAGCTGCAGAATATAACTTCCAAATGTTCTTTCCGATGTTTAGAGCTACAGTTTCACTTCGGAAAATGTCTTAACTCAAATTTGGAGGAAAACTTTGTCATACAGTTTTTTCTGGTTGTCTCCAAGGCGTTACCACAAACATATTGCATCAGAAGGCAAACAAGAAATGCCGTAAGAAAGAAAACGTGACATGATACGGAGAAATGGGTTTTATATTTGTCATTAGCGTATGTATTTTAAGTAAAAGTAAGTGTTAGATCTAAGTCAGCAGAAAAAAAACTTTATTTGTTGGCCAGTGATAATAAATAATCATTTGCATCTCTTTTCTATAGAGGGGTAAAACGATAGCGTTCTTCAAACAATTATTTTCCAAAGATTTACTGATAATATGACGAACCCATTTTAAGCACCATACCGTATATAGTTTTAAACAGTTGGAAAGCATGTCATCAACCCGTGCGATATATATGGTAATTGCAAATATGATCCTACTAAATTTGAAAGGAAAGAGAGTGAAGGAAGTGAATTAACTTATTACTACCTCCCTGAAAACTGAAAACCGCTTGGTGAAAATCCTTTAACATGAAACCAGTACACTGGAAATTCAACTTTAAGTTGCAGTTATCGAATTTAGATCACCACTCGAGACAAACCAAATAGTTTCCCGATATCTATCCGAATTAGACATCCTCCATCGTGTCCGCTGTATTATCGCGCATTACATCGTCGCGAGTAACAGTCGTATACGCCGTTAGGTTAACTCGAACTCTATATTTAATTTCGCAAATGTAGCGGAGACGGCGGAAACAACGCCAAGAAACCGTAATCTTCGGCTTGGATATGGTCCAATATAAGGCCTCTTAATCTTAAACGGAATTAATGGCAACTGCTTTCCGGGATAACGTCAACTGGTTGTATTGTCTCCTAAGTGTATTTGTTACATATGTATGTCGTGCACTGCAAAAGGTCCTTGTGTCTTTAAGTGTGTCGCGACCTCGTTGTGAAGATGACAAGACTATCGTACTCATGACGTAATTTATTATACTGTACGTTCTATTGAGGAGTAATGTTAGTGCTATGGCTAGAAAAGTCTGAATGTATGTAACTGTGCAGACAGAAGCAGGTCACTTTTAGACACTCAGCGAAATTTCGATAGTTCCATATGGAGTTTTGAATAATTGATCTTAATATCTTCGGTAACAACACTTTATTTGGAAGAAGGTAAAAGAGAAGTACGTAGGAATTCAGGTATAATCTTCAACAAAGTGAACAAATGAGTGCATGCAGAACTGAAGATTATGTCGCCGAAGAATAGAGAGAGAAATTAAAGAATCTTGCATAGTCAGTGAAATTTCTATGGTTCCGTATGAACTGTTGAACAGAATATTCGGTGTTCTTAATATCTTCTGTAAATTATCCATCGAAGTTAATGCTGGACTACAAAGAAACACAAATGCAAGAATAAATAACATTAAAAAATTTATTACATTTTATACAGAGAATATTCACAACAATAGTAAGTCAAAACAGAGAAATTTTTATAGGTCCATTAACACAAAATTAATAAATATTTAAGTTATTACATAAAAAATTATAATTCCTCCTAAATTTAGTAGTGAGTGTTAGATTTTCTATTCGAGATAACTTCAAACATCCGGGTCTTCATACTGTCTATCAATTTGGTCAATGTTGAAGTAGGAATATCATTCCAATACCTCGTCATCACAGATTTTTAGTTCTTTGATGCTATCGTATTGTTTATTATTGGCATACACCTCTCCTGCCAATATTCCCCATAGAATTTCGATCGGGTCTAGATCAGGCAAGCTCCTTTGCTTGTCAGGAATTATGGACAGCTCCATTGCTTTGCTAAAATATCCAATCTCCCGTCGGCAATTGTTCACCAAAGTCTATCAGAATCATTTCCAGATGTTACAGATAAGAATTAGAACTCATTCTCGTAGAAATAAGGAGTTTTATTGTTAAGGGTAAAAGCCGCCCAAACCATTACACTACCGCCACCAAAATTTCGACTCATCGTAACTTCATTACTTTTGCGTAAATAGCGCCAATAATATTTCAAACTATGAGTCCCGTCCAAGTTAAATTTCTTCTCGTCAGGACGTTGCTCTACACATGATCCCATCTCATGTGATCTTGCCTCTTTATGTTTGCCTTCCAAGGGTGGTTTTGAAATGTTTTTTAATCACCGAAAATCTTTACTTCCGGATAAAATTTGTTCTACGCGTGAAACATTCTGTCAATGGTGGTAATCAAATTTTCACCATTTTGATAATAACGTTTAATAATCAAGACACGTTGTTCTATCGTGTAATACTCCATGTTTGCTAACTCCCATCCGATTCGATCTGCCAGGTCATAATCACGTGTCAATATGACTGTCAAACAAGGCGGACAATTCAAATCTTGCACCCTGTATAACATACCAAAGATCGAAAATAAAAGCCTGTTATACATGTGACAATCATCTGTATTCGAATATCAACGCTCACTAAGTAAAAAAATCGCATTCTAGATCATCTACAATACGCAATATACATACAATTCACTACCCGATAAAACTATCGTAGTTACGAATTAAGAACCGGCCTGACAAAGCGTCGATACCAGACGAGAGGCGGCTTCTTTGTTAGTGGTCGGGATACAACTCGCAGCGCTTGCTGCTTCGCTGTTTGAACGCATTTGTGCACTTTTCACGAACAGATGACTACCGTGTCATTCGCAGATGCCTCGTCGTGTTGTTAATGCGGTCCAGCGGGCCGCTAAATCATTTAAAGGCGTCTTTAACAAGCGTCGGTCGCCAGACTAACCGAGGCTAATTACGTACAACGCTCGTAAGTGTATATTCGAGCTAAAAAAACGCTGCATGCGCGCTTTGATTAATACGAACGACTTTAATTTTACGTACGACAAATGTATCTGGTTGTTTCACGGTGGATTTGAGCGAGTTACAGACACACAATTTGTTTAAAATTCTTTTTAGTTGGTTGTGTTAACAAGAAAGTAATACGAAAATTATTATTTTTGAATGCTCGAGGAAATACAAGTGATATCTTAATATTTTGGCTGCACAATTTCACTGTACGAATTTAGAACTAGGTTATTGATTACACACAGCGTATTGCGATAAGATATGTATAGCTTTGTCTAATTGGATGTATAAAATAAGGATAAAGCATGGATGTGCGTCTTCTTGGTATGATACAAATTAAATAGCGCGTTCGAAGTGATTTGGCAGGCGGTTATCTACTAAAAAAGGATAAAAGATTGTTCAATGTCATTCAGTTTAAGCAAGGAGAAAGAACTAGAGCGTAAGCTTTTCGATGTCTGGGTTTATATTGGTTTTTGTCATACAATCGCACTTCTAACAAAAGTATTTCACAAAATCTGTTTTCTAACTACCGCACGCTGTTATGTAATCTGCTCCCGTAAAATTAATATGATCAGTATATATATAATTTGGAGTTCGCTGACGATCAGGTTATATTTTAGCCGAGAACGGAGATGACATCGATTACGTATTCAGGAAAATTACGGAAAAAAACGCGAGATGGGGTTTAGAGATCAATATGTATAATATGCTAGAAGATGAAGTAATAAAAATGACAAGTGCGTATAAATATTTAAGGATTACGTTAACTTCAAATGATAGAGACGAAATCGACATACAGAATAAAATAATAACGTGAGAAACTACTACAGCAACTACACCATCTGGTGTGGAATATTTCGAAGAAAATAAAACCCTGGATGTTTCATTCTTTTGTTGAAAGCAGTCTTACTTAAGGAAGTAAAGTGTGGGCGCTGAAAGGAAGATGAAAAACAAAACAATGTCAACGGAGATGATGTACCAGAGACGCTGCTGTAAGAAGACTTTATTAGAGCATGAGGAGAATTGAAAGAATAAGAGAAATAATCCAAGTTGACGCATGAAATAGAACGAAAACTATTATGGTATTGCCACATGAGGAGAATGGACCAGGAAAGAATATCGCAAAAGGTTTAGAAATAAAAGCCTATTAAATAGAAGAAAAAAAATGAAGCCCAAGAAGAAATTGAGGAAGCCATCCAGAAGAGAAGAGTGGAGGAAGATGGTTTCAGGGGTAGAACCTGTTGGAGATTGGGATGTGGGAGATGGCAAAATCAGCTGTTTACAAACCATAAAAATAATAACGCTCTTATGCAAATAGAGATCATGATAGCATGACACGTTCTTAATCACAACCGTTTATAATAAATCTACAATATTTTGAAAAAGAAAGACAGGTTAATTGAGAATTAATATCCGTGAATGCTATAAAGGAATTGTAATTAAATAAATTATTAGTAATCAGTGAATTGTTCATTTTTAACGAGAGACAAATGCATTACAAATCAGTGTTACATTTGTTTCAGATATTATAGCTCCATGGGAGCAAATACTTATTCGGTCTCAAGTCCTGGGCAATATGTCAAAAATGGATGTATTCTTGCGTGCTTCGACATGTTGGACACAACAAAGAAATTCGTACTCAATAAATATTAATTAATTTTGCTTTTACAGAGAAAGATGCGACAGTTAGTTACCAACACGATTCTTCACTTACTATTTTCTTTGCTTTCTTATCTTTTTCATTTACGACAAACCGCTAAATATTTCCGATTACGAATATATATAGAAGTTCGCATTGAAACGAGTCAAATTACACACAGAGAAAAAACTGTTATGTTGACATTATTTATTTTTAAATATGAGCTATATTAAATACGTAGAAAGATGTTGAGCTATTTTAGTTGACTAGATGATAATAAATATTCAGTCAATGTTTTGCATATAGTTCGTTGATTAAGGGATATTCACCGAGAGACGTCTATAATGCCGATGAGACAAGCCTGTTATTTTAGGGCTCTACCCGACAAAACGCTCACATTAAAGAAGGAAAAATGTGTTGGGGGTAAGTATCCCAAAGAGAGGTTTACAATTTGCAATGTGCAAATATGGCGGGTGAAAAAGTCATTGGTAGGGCAGCTAAACCCAGATATTTTGAAAACATTAATATAAATGACCAGCCTGTAACTTGGAAATACAATAAGAAAGCTTGGATGACAGGACAAATTATGACAGAGTGGTTGCAAGACCTAGATTGGAAAATAGCTAAAGAAAAAAGACACATTTTGTTATTTTTAGACAATGCGGGATCTCATCCGAAAGACGTTCGACTAAACAATATAAAAATATTATTTTTACCCCCTAATTGTACATCAGCTTGTCAACCACTTGACCAGGGGATTATAAAGAATTTTAAACCTTATTACCGAAGTCTAATACTCAAACATCTGCTAGTAAACATTGAAACTGCTGGTACAGCTTTTGAGTTAATAAAGCAAATTACACCACTGGATGCAGTTTATTTGGCAAAAACCGCTTGGGACCAAGTAACCAAAGAGATAGTTCAAAATTACTTCCGCAAAGCAGAATTTAATATAATGTTAATATGTGCAAAGTGAAGACCAGTTAATTGAGGCTGATACATCTGACCTAGAAGATGATTTGCCTCTTAGTGTACTTTCAGATATCCTCAAAAATAAGAATTTATTAAAATTGACGGATAATGAAAACCTTAATGATTTTTTGAACGTAGACGAAGATTTGTATGTTGAAGATCCAGATTCGGAACAAGAAATTGCAAATCCAGTTGAAATACAAGAACTTTCGGAAGATTCTGATGTCGATGAGGTTCCAGTGCCAACAGAAGCTATCCCAAATTATGGTAAATCTATTATCCTGCCCAAGCAGCTCAAAAGTTTTGTCGAAAATCACGGAGATACAGAGTCTTTGGAGCTTCTTTCTAAATTAGAAATAGGATTTCAAGACGCTATTTTAAAGAAAAAGAGAAGACAAACAACAATATATGAATTTTTGCGTCCTTAAAGTGACTATTCATTTCATTGTTTTGTATTACATACTACATCTATGTATCTACGTACATATATTATACCTTGTATGTACTTATCTAAAGGAAAACTTTCTTTTCTTAAGTTTAAAGTTTTTTATTTATTTTAAAAACATTTATATACATATACGATTTAAATGTCCCAGTTTCTTTAATATATTCATTTTTCGTTAAAACACGATTTTTGTTGTATCTACTACATATTTCTTTTATGCGGACACCCCTCCTGAACGGACATCTTTAGTTGGTCCCGTTGGTGTCCGTTCAAGGGAGATTTCACTGTATTCTAAAGGATACTGCATAATGCTCTTTTTTGTGAAATACGAGCAGCAAAACACGGGCATACTATTGCAACATATCACTGCAACATTGGAATATATCACTGTGCTAATCCACCTTTATTAAAATGCCGCAAGAAATTATTTACTTTTTATAGTCTGGGAAAAGACACTTGAAAGCAATAAACTATAAAGACGCAAGGGTGTTTATGTGTGAACGTTATTTTAACGAGAACTTATTGGAATGTGTTTGTATTGCAATATCTACAAAGCGTTTATATTTGAGAAATTCATCACAAATTTCTATTCCAATATTTTTTTACAGCTTAACTGTAACACTTTCTATAAACGAATGAATATAACGACACAAAACTCCACATTATAATAGAAATCGTATATCTTCGAACATAATTATAATTTTCAATTACCTGTAAGACGTTGCTCGATCATTTATATGAGGTTTATCGTTTCCATGCATTATTTTATCCGTTCTATCTAAATTAAACGATTCCGAGTATTCATTTTTCATGTATGTGCAGGCTATTAGTCCTAATTACGTCATCACTAAATGCATATTGTAAATTACAAAAAATGGGCGCTTTAACGCGTACAATTAGTTCGAATTAATTAAGAAAAGCAAGAGACTAAACGAGTGTTTACGTAATTGCTCATCATATTCCTTAAAATACGAAATATAAATGTTACTAACCTTTAACCGGGGCAGATGTTGCATTCCCTCGTTGCTACGTAATTGAAAGCGGGCTGAAAATGCAGGCACATTCACGAGCACTAAAACCGGCGCAATAAAATGTGTATTAATTAGATACCGCAAAACTAGAACTGGTTAGATGAGATTAACGATATAAACGATTATAATAACGAAGAAAAATCACGGTAAAACAAGCGACGCGATTTTGCACAGCGAAACTACTCGGTCGGTAAAATAGAGTTCGGCAACTAACAAACGCTGACATGCTAAATTCGACAGATTTGTTTCTCTGAAGCGTTGGAACAGTGGCGGTTCGTGGTTCTAAAACGTGGGGATTGCAAATTCTGTGAATACTAATACCTTTTACCGTAGGTGAGTATATATGCTTTATTAAAAATTACTTTTACGAACGTACTTATAAATTAACAAGCAAAAGCTATAATATGCGGATTCTATTGAAATCGAAAGTCTTTCTTGTGCCATGTTCTGCTTCAGATGATGTCATCGGCAGTGTAAATAGAATTTTTAAATGTTTCGAAGTTTCACTAAAAGTCACATATACGAGGGTTATCTGAAATGTTTCCGGAATCGACAAGAAAACGACGGTATTAGTGTGGTTTTTTATTTTTATTTTTCCATGTAATTTCCTCGAAGATCAATACACTTTCTCAAACGAAATATCGATGTACATTGTAAACCCGTAAATGGGGCGAGTCATAGAACAGGACGGATTGAGGAGAATTTTTGATTATATTTTGTTCTGGAATCTGAATGGAACAATTAGATACTTTTAAAAACCTTCTTTCTACAAAATTTGTTAAATTTTTTAGTAAATTTCTTTTCCATTTTTGTTTTCCAAATTATCTACGAGGGCCACATGAAATGTTTCCGGAATCGACAAGAAGAACACGGTATTGGTGCGGTTTTTTATTTTAATTTTGCGATGTAGTCGTAGTTCGGTGCTTCAGTCTCTTCAAGCCGTCGGAAAAGTAGGATCTTTCGAGGTCTGCAAAATACCCATCTCTAGCAGCGATGACCTCATTTTATAAATCAAATATTTTTTCTGTTATTATTTTTGGGGGTTGCGTAAGCCATAAAAGAAACCAGCACTGCGTTGGAGGATACGGTTATTTTTTTGGCGTAGGTAGATTTTCCCTACGCTTTTATCACTGATTAATCTACACACAATTATCTATGTACGTCCATATATGCATATACGTGTCTCGCTTTTACCGGCTAACTGCAACGTAGATGCAGTTCGAACGCACACCGCGAGTTGCATTAGGCACGGTCGTTTATAAATCAAACGTTCCCGTCAATATGTTTACATTAGCGGTAAAATGGATCGTAGGCAAATGCGAGTACCGTTTCGTGCTACTCCCTGATTTATGGATAATGTAAATTACCGTGTAAAAGTGCAACTAATCTAACGTGCATCGTGTCCTCTCTTTCCACATATCTCCCGGTCTCTCTCCATTCCCTTAAAACTGCACTAGACGAGCGCAATAACGTCGACATCTATACGCTAATCCGTACGGCTTTGATGTGGATGCGGGATGAAAGGGCCGACGTTACTGATATTTTTTTGCGTTTCTCGTTCGGATTCGATTATATGCGGCAATCGTAAAGCTGTAAACTCAAAGCTTTAGCGGTTTTCGGATGTAATACGACCGATACATGATGGCAATGAAATAAAAGGTGTATGTGTAGAGGCGGTGCAATGAGTAGGATTAGGCTTTGTACGGTGGAATTGTATATTATTGGAAACAGGTGGGAAAAAAGAGTGAAAATTATATTTGGTTGAGTATACAGTACGTCTCATTAATAAGTAGATCGTAATTAACTCTCTTCCGAGCAATTTGGAGTAAAGGATCTTGAAAATATTATATTGAAATATACAGAATGTTTAGTTTCTGCTATAGTTGGTAATATTAAGTTTTTTTATTGTAATTATGCTCCGTTTTTTAATTCGGAGGAATAAAATAAAAAGACGCGTTTACACGGTGGAATTTTTAAGTTACTTTTTGGCGAGAATTTTAAAACTAGCTAGGATTCTATATAAAAGGTATTTACGTCAATAATGACATATTCATTACAAAAACAATGAATTAAATATAGAAAACACTACAGAATAATATTTATTGATCAAATATACATTGCACTAGATTTTAACTTTATACGTTGCATCTTTCTTAATGAAAGTTTCTGAATGCTGCTTTATATAGGAGGGGAGGTCCAGAAGTTCTATTTTTCCTTTTCAATATAATCACCCTTAAGCACAATACATTTATTAGATCTATGAATTAATTTTTCTAAACCATCATAAAAATATTTTTATCTTTCGCCTCAAAACGGGCCAAAATTGCCTCCTTTATCTCATTGTCGTCGGAAAACTTTTTCAAATTTTGGTGCCTGTTCTGTACAATAATATTTGCTCTTCTCTATAATTGTATCTCAGTTTTAATCCAAATTCTATCCAAGAATTTTGTTTGGCTTCTTTTCTTACCATTTTATACCTGTTATAATCCTCCTCTTTTTGCTATGTATATATATATATATATATATTAATCCTATGTCCTTTGTACCTTGCGGTGTCGGACTATCTATTTTCTTATTTTTATCTTCCACAAGTTCCTGTTCTGAGCCAGTTGTTTGGCTTCAATCCATCCCATACTTCTCTTTTCCAATGTTCTATACACCTGCTCCTTCCAGGTGTTTCGGAGTCTACCTATTCTGTTTTTGCCCTCTGATTTGGCTTCAAATATCCTCTTTGTGATTCGATCTTCTTCCATTCTGTGTCCAAGCCATCCCAGCTGTCTCTCTTCTAAGATTATTTTTATTGGCTTGGCATTTAGACTATTAGTGATTGTCGTGTTTCTGATTCTGTCTCTTCTAGGTACTCCTTCTATTCTTCTTAGGAATCTCATTTCCATGGCCGTAACTCTGCTTTTGATTCTATTCGTGGTTATCCATGACTCGCTACCATATGTTCATGTTGGTCTGACCACGCTTTTATACACCTCTGTCTTTATTTTTTTTTTGGTATTTCTTTTTTATCCAGAAACGAATTTCTCAATATGTTATATATTTTTGCGGATTTCCCTATCCTTTCATTCACCTCTTTCTCTATTCTCCCATTGTCTTCAATGATTGTTCCTAAGTAGTTGTAACTTTTAACTTGTTCCAATGCCTTTTCCCCGATTTTGATGCTATGTTTTCTTTCTTCTGCTGCTATTATCATTGTGTTTGTTTTCCTCGTGTTTATCTCCATGTTTATCTTTGTTAGTTCTTCTTGGTATATCTTCAAGCTTTGCTGTAATGTCTCTTCCGAGTGTGCTATCAGTACCATATCATCTACAAACATTAATTCTTGTACGTTAATTGCATTCATTTTCCAGTTTCCTACTTTCATATTTTTTCCTTTTTGTTTAGCTTTTTTAACAGCGTCGTCTATTAATATAGAGAATAACAATGGGCTCAATACGCATCCCTGTTTTAATCCAATTTGCGATTCGAATTCAGCTGATTCTGCATTGGAAGTTTTCACCTTATTCTTAATGCTTTTATACTCTTATGCCTTAATCATCTCTATCATTCCTTTCTCTAAACCTCTCCTTTCCAAGCTCTGACATATATCTTCTCTTCTCACCCTATCAAAAGATGTATAAAACATATATGTATTTCCTTTCCTTTCCGTATTAGTTTTTCTCCTAATTGTCTGATTACAAATATTAAGTCCTGGGTGCTTCTTCCCTTTCTAAATCCATGTTGAGTATCTTCTAGTGTTGTTTCCAGTTTCTCTCGGAGTCTTTTTTCTAGTATTCTTGTCAATACTTTTCCTGGCTGCTATGTATATATCTGTCCCATTTATTTCTCTTTACGAATGTACAATATAATCCTCTCTGTTATAATTTTATAATTTCTAACAAATATATATACATGTCTTATCAATAAAATGAATTGTTTTCTTTCTGATTAAATCTTAAAACAAATATTAAACAATTCATTTTATAATTCGTTTCTAAGTCGTATACGCCTAATGCGAGGACTGGTGGTAATGGGAATATTTTATATTACATCATTTCATGTCCGCAAAGCTTTGGTTCATCTAATGTTGAAGCTATACACCAGATTGGCAAGCGAGATTTACGTGTTTTTGGACACTGGTATGAAAGCAATGCATACGATTTTCCACCAACATTTTGGGTGTACATGGCACTCGTTGGATATCGCGCAATTTGATAAGACTTCAAAAGCTCATATAAACTGGCAAAGCGATTTGGAGGTTACCATTGCATTATCACCAATTCCAAGCATTTACATTGCTTTCTTCAAAACTCCGTGCAATTACTTCCTCAATTAGGTTATTATACGTAGTAAAATAGCAAGAATAAACAACAAAAAAGCATTACACCATATCAGTATAACTCCTTTCGCACAAATTAATGTGACAATGCGCTATCATATCTCGTCCTCATTTCTCAAAAAGACGCGCAGAGACATCTAGACGTTTTATTAGCATTACAAGCTTTATCTGATGCACTAATTACTGTCACGTCATAACTGGAAGAACGAACAACTCATTTACAGCTTCCTTATCTCACGGTCTCGCCCGTTCGCCTCCCACTTTTCGGACTCCTCGCCCCCTCCCTCAAACCGCCGCCCTCGACTCTAGCCTTCATTTATCTTAATTTGCAGCGAGCTGTAACAGAACGTGACACGCCTGCTAGATGTAAATATAATACGAAGAAATAAAAAATGCGACGCCGCTCACCCGCGCTAGCGGAAACGAGAAAATGAAGACGTGGTAGGAGACGGACGGCAGAAAATAACATTAAAATTACAAATATTTAACGTAACAATTAAGAAGTGAACTAAACGGCCGGCGTAGTACCACCTAGTTAGGTGCTACACCGGCGAAAAGGAGGAAATAGACAGCATTTCTCGAGACAAACATTTCCGCTAACAAGAGAACTCGCAACCTCCGAGAATTATTATCGCAACGGGACCCGGGGAAACTTACAAAACCCGCCCGTAATGCGTCTACTCGGTCGGCATCACGATGCCGAGCCAAGAATGGGAACTGGGCGATGGGGAGGGGGGAGGGCGTACCGAAGAAGGTTGTAGAAGAGAAGGAGATGGAGAACGGGAAATTTATTTACATCAAGCGTCATAACCCGGACTAGCTTGACGTATTATGTACCTTACTTCTACCCGTAGAGCTCTTTAAATTAACCCGGAAATCGTGACAAGTCTAAGGAAAGCCGAGCGTCGTGGAAAACTACTCGAAGAGAGGAAATTCGTGAAATTCATCTAACGCTTGTGTTTGCGGTTATAAGGACGAATATTAAATACGCTACAGATTTTCGTTGATGCGATAGCGAATGGACTTCTTTAATAATCAATGAAAGGTCGGCTTAAGAAACTAACAGCAGATTTACGACCCTAGGCAGTACTTACTAAAGCTTTTTAAGCGATGGGATAGAATTAATCCAAATGACATCGTCAAAATAATGTTGATAACACTAAAATACCTGAGACTGTTCAGAAAGGATTTTGGCTTTAATATGGATATTCCTCGATATCTGTTAAACAAAAGTTACATGCTGAATCAGAATGATGCTTTCTAACCTGCATCTCAAAACCGCAGCTTAGTCAATGACTTAAGATGATCACCGGTAGAAGGTTAGTCTAAATACACTCTTAGTATCCATAACCATACTCCAGCTAGCACATCATACCAGCGAAAATGTCTTAGATACCCTTTCTTTACCATTTTGGCCGAACATGAAACTATTACCACTGGATCAATAAAGGGTTTGAAACACTTGGTCCGATATCAAGTCTTCAATGTTGTCAATTCAGGCACAGGTTAAACTGTCTTTGGCCTTCGATACCTCGATCAAAGCAATTTTATTATTTAATTTTTGAATAGCACATAATATACAGCGATAGCAGTGTGCATATGATGTATTAAGTTGGGGATATGTTTCTTCCTTGCGGTAAACCGTATTCTGCATACAACGGATCGCTTTCTTCTTTGTTTATTTTTGTGAACTGTTATTATTATCTTTTAAATAGACTTTCATTGGGTTGAATTCGGTTCCTTTTATACCTAAAGCTTCTAGTTTTCCTATTAGTATTGGTTTTTGTATTGAGCCAAATGCCTTTCCCGTATTTGTGAAGTATTTGTGAATGAGGTTGGCACTATATTGAAATCATGTCCTAGAGATGTTATTCCTGAATTCTCCTGGAATGTCTATTATTATTTGTGTATTACATTGTTTTATGTTACAAACGTTAAATTCACATATTAGATGTGTATATTATATTATTACAGGGTAGTATCCCTCTTATAAGATCCTTAATATTCACAAACATTTCCGCGTATAAATCATCTTTTATCTTAACGAATGAAATTATTACAATCATTCAACAATACGTACTTAACAGTTACAATTCGAAAAGGTAAACGTCTAAAGTACTACAAGAAAGAGGTAAACCTTCTACGTTAGAAATTATCCTTCGTTGCTTGTTTAATTGTTAATCTAGTCTAACAAACCCGACCGTAGATAGAGATTACGGCAGTTGATTTAAGGCCAGGTGAAGTGGAGCAACATTTATCATTCGTGTTTCTCGGTGAATTACGAGCACGCACCGACTTCGAGTGCGTTTCCGTAAGAAGATCCAGAGGAGCGCTGGCATGCCGACCGTGCTCGGATATGCACGGTAGGAAGAGAGAAAGCAAGCAAAAAATCCAATAGACATATTTTACGGTGGAGCAACTACGTCGGACTAAATATATATAAATGTATAATACATCAAGCCCGAGACTGACGAGTTCTACTTCGCGTACGATAAGGCGAAAGGAGATATAAAAGGGTGCATCGCACACGTACGAGCGCGTACTCATACTCGGATGAAGGAACGAGACGGAGCTTGAGATCGGACAGAATCCTATCGTCTTCGTAAAGGGAAAATATGAACCGGTTGGTAAATAGATTCTGTAGATTTAATAGGGTAATTAATTACTCTAGAAGGGCACCCGGATGAGAAAGATGTGTAAGCAGATTATCAACTTTTATGTTACGTTGTACGAGCGGCTCCGCGTTCTAGATACTGCTGCTGATGTCGGAGGCAGGAATTTATTACGTTTATTTTTCGCTTTATTGTAGTTTTATTCTAGCGCGTTCGAGATTAGAGACGCTCATTTGATGTAATATTAAAATTGAGGCGGGATAGGGTAGGAAAACCGACTTTGTACGAAGCTGTAATCTTCGTAGAGACAGCTTCGTTCTTCGCTAATTTTATATTTTATGGTCCAAAGAGGTGAAATTGCCCGAGGCAATCTGGTCATGCTTTTAATATAGCAGATCTGATTTTCTGTTTCCTTTTTGTGTATATTAGATCCGTAAAATATTGCGGGTGTTACTAATGCGCTTTCCTGGAAAAATGGTGTTCAACTACGTCAACTACAGTGACCCTCAACAAATTTTTGCTGAATATTTTAGTAATGTTTTCACCGATCTATCTTCCTTTCTTCAGAATCTTTTCTTTAACTCTAAAACCCTCGCTGTTCCCATTGTCAAATAGATGCGGGAAGATTGTGATGGAATTGGACTAACAGAGAACGAAAGAAAACTATCAAATCTACGCAATCCATGCTAAAATTCTCTAAATCGTTGTTCAACACAAACCGGAACATTACGGCAGACAACTGGTTTTCGTCAATTGAATTATGTCAACTCCTGAAAATGAATGGCTTTACGTATGTGGGTACGATGAAAAAGAACAAAGGAGAAATTCCCAAAGAGTTTCTGCAGAACAGTAGAAGAGAAGCTGGCTATCTATGGTTTTGCAAGGCATCTTAAATTAGTTTTCTACGCAGAAAGGCGAGGCCATACTGCTAATTTCTTCTTACAAAATGAAAAACCGCAAAAACCTGCCATCGTGGCTCACTATAATACGACGAAAGGTGGGGAACTTGTGGACGTTCAGCACAACGGTGGCCTGTAGCAATATTTTTTAAGATTGTAGACATTTCATGGCTATGAGAATAATTCAGATATAAACCATAGGTCCACATTTACAAAGCAATGATTGAGCCACAACCGAGAAGAAGGGCGGCAAATACGTTTTTGCTTGGAGAATTGAAATTAAGCATCGTAAGAATTTTTGAAATCCAGGGAGAAAGCAATGTCGCCCAAGAAGAACCTTGAAAAAGCGCAAAATTTGTTTTGTATGCCCAAGCTTGAAAAAATGAATGACAAAGTTTCTTTAAAGTGTTAGCAAGAAACCTATTTGTCTTCAATATGCAAAAAAGGACACAGAATTTTGTTGTTACTTTAGTAATTGTTTTTTTACTTTTACAGCGTTTCAGTTCTTCATAGTTAAGTAATATTAATTATTCAGTATATATTAATTTGTTTTTTTTAGTGGTATGTAATAAATCAGAATATATATTTCTTCGTTTTATCTACGGATTCAGTTTCATTCCTAAAAAACGCTAGTGTTTTATACATTTTTTGTCTAGAAGGTTGAATAAGAAAGAAGAGAACTCCTTAGAAATCATGTGAATATGCATATAAAATGATTTAAAAAATAAAAACACATGTTTTTTGGAAGTAGTCCTATAGACCTACGGTAACAGTGTCCCAAAAATTGTGCGTCAGTGGATAAAGATTAGCTCTTGACGTGATATTATTGAGGATGGAACTTGAATGGTCCGACGTTTCGAACATTGAAGCATAATTGCTCTGGCACGCAACAGCTCTTTTCAGGGTGTCCCTGAAGACCGCAGTAGACAGACTGCCGAAACGGCGGACTATACAAGCTCAACTCTAGTTAGGATAAGGACTAAATTACTCATTAGTTTGCGAAATAAAGCCTTGCTTAAATTGAAACACACTTTTTGATTGTTTATATTCTGCAGATTATATGTTTATAAAAGCAGTGGATTCTGTGTCGCGTTGGGTTCCGCTTGTTCTCGATCGGTAGGGATTGCCCTGTAATATGATATAATATATTTATGTTAGCTGCTTTGTGGTTAGATTAGTTTTATCTAGATGCGGGTTATATTAATAACAAATGGTCACATTTTATGGGCCTAATCTGACGTTCCCCTTTTGGACACTCCACTAAATATTTAAGATATACACAGATTTTTTTCTCTCTTGGTTGTTGTTAGTGATATTGTCTAATAATTACTATTATTATTACGATTATTATTAAATGAGGAAATAGAAGAAGACAATACGAACGAACAGCAAACAGAAGATAATAGGGAAGAAAAAGAAGTCAGCATGGAAGAATTGGACGAAGCAATAAATAAATTGAAAAATGGAAAGGTACCAGGAAGTGATAAAGTAACAACAGAAATAATCAAAGATATGTATGGGTAGGAGTGGAAGAGGATGTGATGTTAGAAATATTTAGAAAGGTATGGAAGGACGAAGAGGTACCAGACGACTGGAAGAAGGTACTGATTGTGCCAATAAGAGAGATTCCAATAGTTACAGAGATATATCCCTTTTAACTTCAGCCATGGAAATACTAGAAACAAATAATAGACAAAAGAATAAGATCATTATTAGAAAACACATGTGACGAATCTCAAAACGAATTGATAAAGGGAAAAAAATTCTTGGGATACAATCCCAAGAGGAAGGTTATGGAATATCCTATTCAGACAAGGAGGAAGACTAAGCCCAGTATTGTTCATTACGTACATGGAGGAAATTATCAAGAAACAAAGAAGTAAGGTGCAAACCATTTAAATGAAGTATCTGAGAAGAGTTAGAGGGATGATAGAATAAAAATGGAGCAGAGACTGCTGGAATGGTGGGGTCGTTTGCAAAGAATGGATAATGACAGAAAACCTAGAAGAATATGGAAAGCAAATATTGCGAAAAATAGGGCAGACATGGGACAATGTAATAGCGAAAATTTTGGCAAAAAGGGGTAAAAGTTGACAAAGGTTAGGAAACAGTGGAGAAAGCTTGTAAAGCTCTAGAACAACTCCCGACGCCATTTATATGGTACATGGGTTATTGGATCATATATATATATATATATATATATATATATAAATGACTAAGTAGACAATAATTACTTTAACTGTGTGTTTCGTTAAAAAAGAATTGTCCTTTGCAGAGTATAACGTAGCCTTTGCTATGTCGGCATAATCTTTCTCAAGAAACAATCTCCTTCCAGACTCATAATCCTCTTGAGAACAAATCCTTTAGCAATAAAGATCTAACTAGGGAGACGAAGAAAAGCACCGCAGGACGAGATACAATCGACGTCGCCCAAATAAATGAATTCGAATAAAAATTTAGCCGCTTACACGTTCAATTCCACTCGAAGCGTCTTACTACGATTCGCGAATTCCAACCGGAAGCGTGTTTTACGTACTTCGTGCCGCGGAACGACACTTTTTCGAACGCCTCCCTTTTTTTTTTTTCTCTCCTTCGAGCAGGAGAAGACGAAATACGCGAACGAAACGAATCGGATGAAGGCAATAAAGAAGTGTCGCCGATGAAACTTCGACGCAATAAAAGCAAATCGAGCGACGGGAAAAGGGAACTTGTTCTATTTAACGTCGAGTATCACCCGGTAGATGTCGCGCGAGCGACTAGGTCTTATCGTACCGTTACCGGAAGCAGTCGTGTGTTTAATCCGGTAATAGAGCGTCGCGCGAACGACGAGGGCAATCGATCAGTTTTCGATTTAATAGACGTTCGCTAAGGAATATCGGGAACTAGCCGAAGACCGTGGAAATAGTACCAGTAAAGTACGACGTTTGTAGAATACAGCGTGGGTTAGGTAATGCTAAATTTAAAAATGGCTTCTCTTTTACTTTTGTCGCGTATGCAAGCTTTCATGGCCGATCAACATAGCATCCGCGATATCAATTAAGTCCTTCCAAAACCTCTGAAAGAATTGATTACAAAACATTGGCAGACAAGTTCAAGCAGCTTAGAGTAAGTATCAGATTCCTTCACGTTTTTCAGCGACCATGCCTAACGCGAACGTTGCTGGTAATCATTTCAGTGACGGTACTTTGGTTTTGGATTCATTTTACCTTAGATAATTTAGTGAGAGAGATGTTTTACAAGCTCTGTGTCCATTGAAGGGAAAAGTGACAGCTGTTCGTAATTTTATTGTTAGGAATTATAGATTTTTTCTTTGTGAACCGCTCCTTCACATGTACAATCTAATACTGACTCAGAGAGTTTTCCCAAGTTATTGGAAAGTGTGTCGTATTAATTCTGGTTTTATATCTGGGTGTAGGAATAACATGCGAGATTATCGCCAAATATCTATATTATCAAAATTTTCGAGAGTTTTTGATATTATATTATATAAATACAAGGATGGATCCTTATGCCTCACCCTTCCCCAACTTCTAATTGGTTGTTTGATTAATGTTTATGACATTTAGTTAACTGACATTTGTCGATCATATCTACATTATATCAAGTTCGTATCTCAAAGTGTTGTTGTGATGTGGCTAATTCTTGAATTATGTGTCGTTATTGTTAATAAAAAAATGGATACTGTAGAACAAAGAACCCTAATAAAATACCTCCAGAAAAAAGACATGACACCAACTGAAATTCATGAGGACGTTATGGCAACTATTGTTAAGTCTGCAGTTTCTTATGATACAGTCAAACGCTGGTGTTGAGATTTTAAATGCGGAAGAACATCCTGTGAAAACCAACCTCCCGATGGTCTTCCCATAACGGTAACAACAGAAAAAAGGGCATTAAGAAGGTACACGATATCGTACTGGAAAACCGACGGGTACGTATTAGGGACATTTAGGAGGATACTGGCATATCACATCATGTGGTGCACAACACACTGATTAAAAAATTAGATATGAAAAAGATGAGTGCAAAATGAGTGTCTCAAATGTTAACCATTGATGAAAAGGAAATCGGATGTTGATTTGTAAGCGTCTTTTGGAAAGACACCAAGTAAACAAAGAGACGTTTCTCAGTCGATACGTGACCATTGATAAGTCATGGGTGCACGACTATGATTGACCCAATGATCATGACACAAGACCAAAGTGTAAAACAGGTGGTGCCGTCTGCTGGAAAGGTTTCTCTATCTGTGTCATGGGATGCTTAAGGAATTAGCATTACAGAGAAACGCCGAGGAAAGTTAAGACACGGTGTGCTATTCCATCAGGATAATGCTTCCAGCCATACATCTGGTATATACCAAGCAGACTTTGAATTAGTGGAGCTACCACCATATCCGCCGGATCTGGCCTGTAGTAATTACAGGCTGTTCCCCAAATTAAAAGAAATCTTACGTGAGGTAAAATTTTCCAGTAGATATGAAGTGATGTAAACTGTAGAGAAGTGGCTTGCAGAGGTCGCACAAAAATTTTTCTAGGTGGGTGTTGAGATGCTGGAGCACCGATGGACCAAGTGCATTAGTGCAGAAGGTGACTATGTCGATGCATTTGACTAAGGCTTTTGGCAATGTTTGTTGGAATAAATTACTTCAAAAAATAGAATTATTGCCGAATCAGTTTGTATTTGGTAAATACTTATTTAACCAATCATCAACAAACAGCACAGAGTATTGATGTAAAGACAGAGCAGCATATATACTCTGACTGGTAAACAATAATGCGAGGAGTTTCCCAAGGCTCTCTGTTAGGCCCGCTCAGGTTGTTCAAGTGAACAACCATGTACCGCACGAACTGAAATCAGCAAGTTCAAGTCACAACCGCGTGCGCGTCTTCAGAAAATGACGCTCTTTTCAGATGCAATTTTTTTTTCAAAATCAGCTTTAATTTTACATGTTGACAACAATATTAAACAATGTCGTGAATAATTGTTAGTTTGTCTAAATGTTTATACAATGTGTAGTTGTTTGTAGTTATTGGATTTACATGTATTTGTATTGACTTAATCAATGCTTTATTGGCATTACTGAAGAAAACATATATTATTACGTCCAATCATAGGGCAGGAAACGTGAAGACACAACTTAGCGCCTAACAGAATCTTTTTAAAGAACATAAAATAAAGTAATTTTTTTGGATACGTGGAAAAATTCAATGAGCCCGATAAAATCGAAATAGATGGAATTTCTTTCGTTTGTCTGTACCTGATTCAGAAACCTTATAGCACATGTAAAAATGACGTTATTTCTTCGTAATAGCGCTGTAGCTTTTAAGTTAGTAAAAGCTCAGAGTGAAAATTTATTTTTCTATAGTCTACACGTCAAAATCTTCATTTTTATATAGATTTTAACTCATTTTAGGTAACCTCAATTTTTTGCAAATATCGAAATTTTGTCAAAATATGATTACAGTTGGATACGGTTCAAAATCGTGATATCAATGCTTTGGGATACGTAAGGCACGATTTTAAAGTCAAAATAGATAGAATTTGTTTTGTTTGTCTGCTTTATTCAGAAATCTTATGGCACATGCCAAAAATAGCGTAATAGCTCTGTAACTTTTAAACTAGTAAAAGGTCAGAGTACAAAATTATCTTTCTATAATCAACACGTTAAAATTTTCTTTGTTGCACAAATGATGCGAGATCTTGTGTCAACATTCCTTCTTCAGATATCCTTTTAAGAAACATTCGCCGTTTATTATCAAAAACTTCATCGATCCGGTTTCTATATTGGACAGTCTGCGCCGTCTTCTTCTTCAGGTCCGCCGAAAGAATTTATTCAGACTGGATTTTCATATCTACTACACAGTATAGGAGTATTTTCCAGCGGAAGGTAACAAAATCCCAAGGCACTTCTGGAAACATTAAAAAAAAAGTTTCGGTAACACGCTATAGCGCCAGCAATATTGCTTCATATTAACGCTTCGCATGTCTCATCCACTGTATGGAAAATGCAGGCGAAACAAAAGTTCGAACGCTCAACACCTTTTTCAATATCGTACACGTCCAATTGACGTACGTTCAAATTACGTACGTACGGAGCAATCGCAAACGCTATCCGATATTTTGCGACTACATATCTGTCGGCAACACACGATTGCTCATCGCAAATTTGCAGATTCCATGCAGGTTTGATCGGGCGAGCGTACGAAAGCTGTAACCGGCGCTTTGTTCAAAGAACATGCATGTTTCGCGTACGGTTCTTGCATCCATATATCTATCATATCGACGGTCGACGTGATCTTTTTATTGTGCATGCACGTTACGTGTAGAAAATATCAATTGCGGATCGGTCTGAAAGCGGTAAATATATAGTAGGTGCTCTGAATTTTGAAGGGATAGGTGAGAATTGGCCGTGATCTTATAATAATATTAATAAATTGTTAGTAAAATAATTACAAGAGTGGGTACTAGAGAAGTCTAGGAAATGCTATTCCACTAAACCAAACCTCACAAAATAATACAGAACAAAAGATTGTAAAAAGAAAGTAGAGAAACAGCAATCATTAATACAAGCAAAACTTAGAGCAATCGTTTAAGGAAACTAACAAATATGTGGGTCCATTTACGTGACAACAAGAAAGAAAATTACAATGAAAATAAAAAATACCACGAGTCACTGTAAAGAAAGCAGATAAGTTTTAACAGTCATATTAAACTTTCTTGAATTAAATAGAATATCAAACTTTCACGACCGTTTGTCATAGTCGTATCCGACAACCGTGGGTTCCGCCGTGTCACTAGATTTTTAGAACCGCAGTTGTACGCGAAACGTGAGGGACAAAAAAAACCTAGTGACACGGCGGAACCCGACAACCGTTACGACTATAACTTCTTGAATTAGTAGTTTCCTTGTACGTATTAGGCAATGAGTTGTAAATTACAGCAGCATTATAACTAAAGGATATTTAGACAGAGATATAGAATGTTGAGGTATCGTCAGTTGATATCGATGTCTAGCATTCAAGACATGGAGAAAGTGACGTGGGATTAGAAAACCTTTAATAGGCGCAGGCAAGGAAGCCTGCGGAATCAAACTCTGAACAAAACCAACTAAATGCACCATACGGCGGTTTTCCATGTTTAGCCATTTCAAGTTCCTAATGCTTTCGGCCACATGATCATATCTACGAAATTTACAAACCAACCTGCAGCAAGAGTTTTGAGAGCTTTCGTATTCTGCGCATATCACGAAATAGCAAACATGGCCCATATATAAAATAGCAATAGTTAAATATTGATAAAACTAATGACTCACAAAGTCATAACTTTAGGCTAGAATTCAAAATTTGTCTGTTGGTATACATCAGCTTCAAAGAAGTGTAAGACTTTTTAAGAAGACGTGTGACATGTTCGGTAAATCCTAACTGAGTGCCAACGTATAATCCTAGATTTTTAGGGATATCAGTAAAAAATAGAGAATTACCAGAAATTTGTAAATTAAAATGAAGTTTTGAAAATTGTGTATTGTGTTTAGTACCAAATAATAAGACATTAGTTTTACTAAAATTAAATTGTATCTAAATCAACCACTGCTTGTCGGTAATCACCAATAGGAAACGAGAAAAACAACTGAGTGTCGTCTGCAAAGGATCGAGTACTACAGATTAGCACATCGTTTAAAATGTCATTTGTATAAATTATAAAAAGGACCGGTCCTAGAATTGAACCTTGAGGTACACCTGGAAAAACATATGAACGAATAGCATAATCATATGCAAATGGTGCATATGGTGCGAATTTTACTGCTGTACACTCAAGACCCATGGATTTACAATTAGGCCCGTACCTATTATCTAACACACTTGCCACACCTTTGATGAATTTAAGAGTTCGTTTCTACGAAAATATTGGGGAGAAGTTGGATAAAGTAAGTAGTAAAGTTACAACAATCTTTACAGTGGGAAGATTTGATCCTACCAAGGTATCTAGCAGGAAGTCCTACATATCCTCGAAGTTTTCGAATGCAGAACATCTCTCGCTACCCTCATCACAATATTAAACAAATTATTAAATTTTTGCCTAGACATTTTGATTTTAATATACCTAAGGCAGTTATAACTCGCCATGTGAAGGCAATCTAATGAATTCTGTGAGTTGTTGATAGAATGTAATGAAAAATTTGGAATAAATAAGTGATATTGAGTTGTTCTTGCCATTTACCATGGGTTTTATCATTTCAAATATTCCACAATGGTTAAATAGAAATCATTAAGAAATGATGACTTCTGTGAGAAAGGAACATTTTTTAAAATGGTTTAAATCGCAATTAATACCCAATTTATCAACAAATTCAATTACCGGCATGGGAAACACACCTTACCACAGTGTTTACAAATTAATAAAGCATCTAACTCTTCATCTAAAGAGGGAGATATTACATCCTAGCTTATCGTGCAGAAGTGTTAAAGTGTGAGTTACTAGAGACAGTGATACGAGACTAACCACAACTTGACTATGGAATTAATTATGCAGCAGTTACGGGTCATAGAGTATTGAGACTATCACCATCATCCATTATGATCTTAACCCGGTCGAATTGGTTTGGAGCATAGTGAAAAGTAAGGTCGTCTCACGAAACGTGGACTCAAGTTGCAATATGGAGGCACTGATTGGACAGGCGTTTGCGAAAATTACTTCGAAATAACGGAGTGCAAACATGTTAGAAAAGTTGAAAAGAGGTACAAGGACTAACTAACAAAATACCAAGAATTTACTATATCTTTGGATGATTCAGATTCTGAAATGGATTGGTTAGAATCTAAAGAACAGTTGGAATTTTAAAAAATACATATACGTAATGTAACGTATTTTACTACATTATTTTACGTTTTTAATTATTACAACTTTGCGCCATATATTAACTAACAACTTGTCAATCAGGTACAAAGTACAATCTTTATAGTTTATAAGTGTACATAACATGACTGGCAGTTGCTCTGGCAGATTTACTTAGTCGAACTATAACTCGTATTATTAAAAATTTTTACCACTCCGGTAAGATTCGAACCTACGACTTCCGCTCGCTAGAGAAGTTCATTAACTATTTACACCATGGAGTCACCCGTAAACATATCTTAATACCTAAGCAAACTAATTCTTATATGCCTTTTTTCTTCGAGTGCAGGATCGAATTAAGGTGTTTCACCACCTTAGGTAACTAAAATATATGCCACTGTCCTTAACTAAAAATTTAAGAGGATTATTTTCTCAATACTTCTCAGCTTCCGAAACGTTAGTGGACTCTTGGCCAGATCACCTAGTGGTTGGGATTTTACAATAAACCTGGCTCCCATTAGCACATGCAAAGATATCAAACTAGTTTCAAGGTTTCAAGGAATTCCATTTGCTAATATTAAAGTAAAATCGGGGTTAAACCAGAGCGAAATTTTATAGAGGTTTAGGAAGTAGTGTAGGCAGACCAAATAAAGGGGGTATCGTAACAGGCAAAGTGCCTAAAATCTGATGCGAAGAAGAAGATCAAAGTAAATACCTCAACGCCTGCAAGGACTCTTTGGTTGTATACTGGAATAGCTGTAAAAGTTAACACCTATTCATTTGAATGTTCTATACAGAAACATTTTGAATTATACACATGGGATGGGTGTGTGAACTGATTTACTCTTGCATACAATAAAAAAATAAAACCGTGCGTTAAACATTTCAAGAGAATTTATTCCTGTACTTGTCAGATAATATATTTCAACCTACTTTGTTCATGTGCCTATCTTAACATTTCCGGTCTTTATTATTTTCTTTTATTCTTTTCTTATCGCAGGTAAATTATGACGATGAGAAAGTATACGAAACCATAATTTACTCTAGCGCCATCTTGTGTACGAAACGTATATATATATACAACGGAAGATACGTCAGACGTCGCCGCATATGCATATTTAATGATTGACAAAGTACGCTGTAGTTTCGTCGTGCATGAAGTTACAAGCTACATTTCCAAGATAACTCGTATATTGGAGAAATAAAACGTTGGCGTGGCAGGCGAAAAGGCATCTAGGATGCGGCGGTAGCGTGCCGATGACATATGAAACAATGTCGCCGACTGTCTAATGTTCAAAAGCCAGTCGCTACCGTAACGAATTCCAGCGTACGGGCGCATTGTCACGACGTGTTCGGGTTTGGTTGTTTTTCTTTGTACAATCGCGTACGGAAATATCTCGACAGTTTGCGTTATGTTGTTTTTAGGGTTAATTTGATGTCGCTAAGTATATCATAATTATTTTCATGTGTTCAATTTCCAATAAAACAATACAACGAAAGGGACTGATAAAGGCAAAGTAAGAAACACGTGTTTGAAGTTCTCCTTTAACCAGCTATGGCATTGATACTTTTTCTGATATTTTGTAATATGACAGTTTCGCAATGTTCTTTTGTTTTATATTAGGATAAAATATCTTTAAAATAAAGTGAACTCCATCATCGTGCAGATTAGGAATTCTTTATGTGGTGGTGACTAACATAAAGGGAAATTTGTACAGTATATTCTTTGTGTTATATATGGCAAATGTTACCTATAGTTATCAGCAGTATCTTCCTATGTTTTTGTATATTTTTTTGCATACCACTCTTTCTTCTATTGCTTTAGGCAGAAATATTGAAGTTCCTTATAGTTGTTTTGCTTATCTATATAATTTTGTTTAGTATATTGCATTATGAAGTTGTCCTACTTTTTGTTTACCTTTTTGCTTCACTTATTAACTTTTCCGTTGCCTCTTTCTTTTCTCCTGCGTTCTATCGCTTGGAAGATTAGCAGAATTAAACGCGTGTTTAAGAAAGGTAATCGTTCAGACTTCAAAATGATAGACCAATAAATATTTTATCCAACTTTGCAAAAATTTTTGAATATCTTCTGCCTCACAGAATTTACGTTAGTGTCAATCCTTATCTTCGCGACATCATGGTTTCATTCCAGGAAGGTCTACTACAACCAACCTTGCAGAGTTAGCATAGCATATTGCGGAATCCATGGAACGACGTCAACAAGTATGCAGATGTATAATACACCGATTTTAGTAAAGCATTTAACACTATCAATCATTCCCTTATGGTACCTAAGCTGAGTAGTTTTGGTTTTCCTCCAAGTGTAACACAATTAATCCGTTTGTATTTAACTGATTGTTCATGCTATGTTCACTACAATGGATATACATCCTCAACATTTTCTGCTTCCTCTGGTGTGTGCCAGGGATCCAATTTGGGTCCCCTTTTGTGTAATATTTATTTGGATGATCTCCTACAGGGGCTGGACTGCAACATACTGGCATACGCGGACGATCTTAAGATCTACAATACCATAACCTCCCCGGCAGATTGTCTGTTTCTCCAGAACAGTCTGGATACTATTGTTAGATGGTGTACACAGAACGGAATTCATTTGAATCTGGATAAGTGTGCTGTTGTAAGCTACTCTAGATGTCATAGACTCTACAATTTTCATTATGCCGTGAGTCAGGCTATTGTTCCTAGGCACTCGTCTGTGATGGACCTGGGCGTGCTGTTTGATGCAAATTTGTCGTTTGCAGACCACACATTATCCGTACGAAATTCTGCGATGAAATCCTTAGGATTTCTCATACGATCCTGCAGATCATTCAATAATCCTGCCTCATTAAAAGCATTATACTATTCGCTTGTCCGTACTCGGTTGGAGTATGCCTCCATAATTTGGTATCCTCACTATCTCCATCTGCAAGTACTACTTGAAAGAGTGCAAAAACGATTTTTGAAATACCTGTCCTTCAAAATTGATGGCACTTTCCCTGGACGCGATATTGATTATGCTGTCTGCTGACGAGACACGGCTTTGTATTGTTATCGGATCGAAGGAAGGAATTTAGCAGCAAATTTCTACTTAAACTGATTAATGCTATTGACGCTCCATCCCTTCTCTCCAAAATGAATTTTGTGGTACCTCAGTACGATACCAGGTCCTTCCCTAATTTTAAGGTCCCGTCATACAAAACTAATATTCTGCTTAAGGCATCTATTACGCATATGATTAGAAATGCCAATGAATTACTTGACGATCCTTTTTGTTGAAGTGTCTACATGGATTTACATTGTCGTCCTATTTTGTTCTTGCATTCAGTTGTATAATTTTCGATTAATTTTAATTTATTACTGCGCTGTATATTATTACTATATATGCTAGGTTACCTTATTGTCGCATTGTCCTGTAAATGGAATTATTTTCCGTTGGGCAATAAAAGATATTATTACTTTTATATTTTCACCTCGCTGTAGGAGTATTACTGAGTCAGCACTGGAAGACATACTGATCACACAATGCTACAGCGAGTTTTTGTGTCACTCTACATCAACAGCATCATAAACCTAAAGTAGTATGTAATTACATTAATTATTTTTAATATTGATAGTAACCAAACCATACCCTACTGCGAAAGCACTTGTTTCTAAAGTTTTAATAAGGACCCCATCCGCATCTTTACTGTAACTAAAATATCACCATAAAATTTCCAGAGAAAATTAGTTGTAGTACATTGAATAAATCAACACAAAAGAAACTTTTTATTATTAAAGTTTGTTACGGTTAATATACATTTTTTTTTCACCTCAAAGTTATACACTAATCTAAACAAACTATACGGACTATCCTCTGCTTATATTGCAACCGTATATCCCTGCGTAAGAGAACGAAACGTTAAAATTGATAAATTAACGGCCAGCAGCAACAGAAACGACCAACAAGTTCGTGTATTATTCTTACTTATAAACTACTAACAAAGTTTCAGCCACCGCCGATTCATTCCATCGTGGGAAAAGGAAGATTATAACAGAGTCCGCGAAAATATATGAACTTCTAACGATCGTTAAATTTCCATTAGCGACGTCTACTAATTGCAATCGCGGAGTTGGTAATATAAAAGTAATCGCGGTCGTTTGTTATAGTCGTCCGATATCATCGGGATGGAATGTAAAATATATCTCGTGTGTTACGGTTTGGGGTTACTTTTTCGGAAATTATTTAAGATCTGACAATGTTTTCAACGAAGGCGTTAGTACTTATAGCTGCAATATTTTTTGGTGTTTTATCAATTATGTGAACAACTTTTTCTCAATATTCTGAAATTTCCTTAGAATTTCTGTAAGACTTTCGCTAGGTTTAAAATAATCTTTATGAGTCAAAAATTTCCACGACCAAGTTACGAAAAAATTACAGCTGGATCTCAAAGTAGAACTTTAATGGCAGATTAAAATTTCATCAAGTACATGAACGAAGCTGAGAAAGAAGCCTGGACGTCATTCACTATGGTCGCGAACAGCTTCCTTGGAAACAAAAAAGGCTCCAATTACAAAGATCTAATGATATCATTGCTTGAAAAATTTCACCGCCTTGGTTGTAACACTAGCATAAAGCTTCATTTCCTTCATAGTCAACTTGATAGGTTTTCCAAAAATTTAGGTTTATAACACCTAAATGAACAACGTGACAGTTTTAAAAATCATGGAAGCTCGATGTCAAAAAAGATGGAATTCTTATCATAATGGCCTAGTATTGTTGGAGTCTTCAAAGGGACAGCCACACCAAACTACGCAGCAGATAGTGCAGCAATCGAAAACTTGTTTCCTGATTGATGTTTATGCAGAGTTAACTTTTGACGTGATACGCAAAAACTAATATGATTTCTGGATTCCGCACACCCAAATTAGTAAAAGAGCAAGTCTCATATAGAGGTCAGCAAAAACTTCGTCGGGCAGTGTATCTGTCTAAAGGCCAAGATGCTTCGTGCTGCCTCGTATAGGAATTATGCTGTTCTTAATTAAAGTACCAATCAAAAATGGCAATGGAGTTGATATCGGAAATCATTTCCATTCTTCCTAGTATATCAAAAACTTCCATATAATTTAGAATCAGTGTCTCGGTCGTGCATATCAAATAAATTACAATTAAATCTGGCTAAATATAAAGTGCTTTGCTTCTCTAGAAAAAGAATGTTCAAATCTGTTTGACTACTCCGTCGATACTGAGGTATTGTTACTTTGCACTAGAAATAGAGACCTTGGAGTTGTATCTGATGAACATCTTACCTTTACCGATCATATAATACAAATGTTTATTTTGCGAAACACAAAAATGTTTACTAATATTTCTTCGCTTAAAGTATTATTATGTTCTTTTGTGCTTGCTAAGTTTGAATATGCAGCAACAAGATGGTGTCCGTACTATAATGTACACAAATTAGCTATGGAAAATATACAAAGGCGTTTTCTTGAATACCTATGGTATAAAATAGATAACATCTACCCATACCGAGGTTTCCCTTATAGTACATCATTAAATACCTTCAGTTTGGGCACCTTGGAATCGAAACGTAGCACTGCTTATCTTTCATTTCTGTACAAGTTACTGCATAACGAGACTGATTCCATCTATCTACTGAACAAGTCATCATTCTTGATCCCCCGTGTGGCCGCACGAAACGTCTCAATTTTCTATACACCATTGGCACACACAAATTTAGGGTTTAGATCCCCCGTCACACGTATGAGCGAAGATTACAGGATTTTCTCAAACTGTGATGTGCTTCACTGTACGCTTGGGCAATTGTTGGGTGGAAGTACCGATCCAGTTTAGTTTTGTTTAATTTATGCACTTATATCTTTATGTTTTTCCGTTTAATTTGTTTTTGTATTCATTATTTTTATTTTGTTATATTTTTATATTGTCCTCAATATGGTTTATGTGACTCATGGGCAATAAACGATATGACTATTGAATACCGCTAGTTAGAGGTATTCTACGGCGGGAAACATATATCATTACCGATTTTTCTGGAGATACATCTAGGCCGTTAGTTGTTAACCTTTTAATCGTGAGTCCAATAGCTTCCTTAATAATCGTTTAAACCGTTGGTGTGTTCTGCAAAGATAGAAAATTCATCTGCATATTGAATAGTAGCAACTTTCTTCTCAAAAATTCCATGAAATCCAATGTATAGAGGTTAAAGAAGATCGGACTGACAGAAGATTCTCGTAGTAAACCATATCCTCCCCAATGAGGGCCAACTGGCTCGTTTTTAGGGTTTATCACATGTTTTTGGATCTCTAAATAAGTTAATTATATTTTCAGCCATAAGCACAGGCATTCCAATTTTGAAGAGTTTATCCTCTAGAATGTCGAGATTTATAGAATCATATGCCATCCCAGTATCTAAAAGGACGCATTCGGCCTATCATTTGAGGGGAAGTTATTTTGATGTTGAGATTATTTCAGGAGATAGATTGAAGATTGTTTCTAAGGGTTGTAGTTATCTAGTTTTTGTGAAAATTAGAAGAGCGAAGACCAACTCCTTTTCATATCAAAACATTAAACATAAATATTTATACCTAATTTAACGCTAACAATCTAACAACGTCAGAATAAAATTATCCAGCATTCTCTCAGAATAAATTAAAGCTTTCCCGCCTCTACTTTTCCTTCAACCTCCCGCTTCCCATCACCAACAGAATATCCTCCTCCTCATACATTCATAACACCAATTAGATTTTTACGAGGGCTTAATTTAAACCTTCGAATTTAGTCGGCAACCGACGGAGAAAAACGAAAATGGAAAAAAATAGGTACGGGGTTTGTTACCCATACCTACCGAAGAAGAAAGAACGGAATAAAAAATACATTCGAAAAACGGCAAGGCAGATGCCTCGCAGACATCCATCTCATGATAGATGAGCCATTACAAATTCTCACCTGCCTAAATTTTAATAAGTTATTAAGGGATGTTTCCCTTCGCGGCAGCGGTCCGAGGATCCGATAAAAATCTCGTTTTCGGCGGTGCGGGGGACGGAACAGGCGCAAGATTGATGTCTTCTGTATTCAAATACGATGCGAGATCTTTCAGGCTACCGCGCGTAGTTGTTTGTGCGCATGGAAGGTGAATTTGAATATAAGATTTGTGTAATCGGGATTTTATGGCCGTACTGTTCTCCTTTATTTCTTTCTCTAAGGGGAGATTGGTTGTAGGACTGTTTACTTGGCCAGGGTTTGTGCATGGCTAAGACATTATTCCTACAACTCACGTCTAAGATGAAAAACTTGTACTGGAGTGTTAATATGAAGCGTTGCCCTATTCTAATACGTGGGATAATATTGCAACAATTTGTTCTACAACTTAAGTTCCAGGTATCAAAATTAATTGGAGAAGACGTTAAGGAGGGTTTAATTTTTTCTTAAGACTTTTTCTTCTACTCTTCTTAATATTCTTTGTCCATTTCGCCCATCTGCCATTTTGTCGACGTGGTACCTCCAAAATCATTGCCTCGCCCTCGTAAACCGTATCATGTCTTGAATTTTCCCTTATCACTTTGCTTCTTATCAGGTCCTCCAGCTTTACTCTCTTAATAGTCCGGAGGGCCTTCATCCCCGCTGCCCTCATAATGCTCTTTGCTTTCGTTGTATCTGCTCGAGTTTCCGTTGCATATGTGAGTACAAGTCTCACGGCTGTTTTTTGGGACCAATATAGAAGTTGTCGCAGGTCGTCCTCGTTATCTGCCAGCAAGATTACATCATCAGCATTTCATAATATAAAGATATCATTTTGTAATTTTCTGGGTCGTTCTTGTTTCCCTTTTATAGACCGGTATTGTGATGCTATTTTAATTTCATACATCTCAAATCAAACACTGACTGTAAAAAAACAAATTCGTATTTACTGCCGTTATTTCAAGAGTTCTTTTTCAACAAGTACACCATAAAAAGTAACTCAAACAATCCCGCCAGTCACATAAACCACAAACAGCATTCTTTTTAGCATCCCCTATCCTTCGATCGGCCAACTTTAAACCACTTACACGAGGAATCGGTCCGATATCGATCGCATCGTTGCCTTTTCGGATATAATACGTACCGACGTCGAGTATACTTTGTTCTAGCGTCACAGATATAGGCTACAATTCCGTCGATAGCGGAAGCGGTGCCGTAGCTCGATCTCTTCGAGTTAGCGCAGGATGAATTATGTAGGACTTTACTTGTACTTTGCCAGCGCGGGAAAACTTAGCGACTCGCATTCTCCCCAATAGAGAAGGCTCTAACCGGCCGGCTATCGTCGGTCTCGTTGTTTTTGAGTTCGGTTTGTTTCGCGGTCAACGGCGAACTCTAATCAACTTATGTAACTTGTTGGTTAACAACGCGAGTTGTTCGATATCCTCGATGTCGACGGCTGGGTACGGCTCCGATGACCGATGCAGACATGATCGTTAAAAACGTCGACATATTGCGAGAAATTGAACCGATGTTTTGGGTACGATTCATTGAGAGAGAGGGAGGATTAGATGGTAACAGATAGATATATGGGATTGATAACAGTTTTTAACAAGTTATTAGAGCCGTTTCTAATGAAACAAACTTTAATAACGGCTTCATTGGAAGATAGATGCCAATATTTCTGCACCAACCGGATTGTGCCTAAAAGAAGCACTACAGCTATACAGCTTATACGCCATAGACCTAGGGAAGAATTCTGCAATGAGTACATTGTGTTTATAATAAAACACAGTCTCGTGGTGTGGGACTGCATATCGACATTAATTAATTCTAAAACTTTTCGAGGATGGTCACTCTAATATTTATTTCCAATGCAACATTACTTTAGGCGGCCTAAAAGCTGTTTGCCAGCACAATGGTCGTGTCTGTCCCTTATAAAGCACCCGCGGTACATTGTAAAACAAATTAAAGGAATCAAAGGAAAACTAATTGCGCGTTTAAAAGTGATGCTTTTGTTTTCTGGGTAGTATGCCTTGAACTTGTTTTATTTCAAATTTTTTCCTTCTGTTCGTTTGTTTTAAAATAGAGGGGTGCCATTGGTTAATAAGAAGTTGGTAGATTACTATATAAGAAAATCGCAAGGTCCAAGAACCCTTTCATTTTCGTTCAGTTTCTAAAACAGAGTTCTCACTGTTGTTAAATCTATTAAATTTTGTGACAAGCTACATAACACATGGGCTGAAAAGTTCCGGGCCTAACACATAGATGACGCTAGTTTTATTGCAGTTACCTTTCTCTCAGTTAGTACTAACCTTCAAAAGACAGCTGTTCAAACGTGGTCGTAGAGACACCGATGATGCAGAACGCAGTGGACGTCCAAATGAGGCGATAACACCAGAAAACATCAAAAAAATCCACAAAATCGTTTTGAATGATCGAAAAGTGAAGTTGCGTGAGTTAGCTGACATCGTAAAGATATCAAAAGAACGTATTGGCTTTGTATTGCATGAGCATTTGACTATGAGAAAGTTCTGTTCAAAGCGGGTGCCGCGTTTGCTCACTATTGACCAAAAACAAGAACGTGTTGATGATTCTGAGCAGTGATTGGCCATGTTTAAACGTAACAAACCGGAATTTTTGCGTCGATATGTGACAATGGATGAAACATGGATCCATCACTCCACTCCGGAATCAAAACGATCGTCATCTGAGTGGACAGCAACTGGTGAACCTCGTCCAAAGCGCCCGAAAGCACAACAATCGGCTGGAAACGTTATGGCCTCGGTATTTTGGGATGTGCGTGGTGTAATATTCATCGACTATCTTGAGAAGGGAAATACCATCAACAGTGAATATTATATAGCGTTATTGGAGCATTTGAAGGCCGAAATTGCAAAGAAACGACCGCATATGGCAAAGAAAAAAATTTTGTTTCATCAAGTCACAAGTCAATCAAAACAATGGCAAAACTACATGAATTGAACTTCGAATTGCTCCTACATCCACCGTATTCGCCAGATTTGACTCCCAGCGACTACTGGCTGTTCGCAGACTTCAAAAAAATGCTCCCCGGTAAGAAATTTCGCAGGAATGAAGAGGTTATCGCTGAAACTGAGGCCTATTTTGAGGCAAAAGATAAATCGTTCTACAAAAGTGGTATTGAAATGTTAGAGCGGCGCTGGAATGATTGCGTTGCTCTTGATGGAGATTACGTTGATGAATAAAGCTAATTTTGAACCGAAAAAACCGTGTTTTCTTTGTTAGGCCCGGAACTTTCCAGCCCATGTGTTATGTCCTTATAAGGTCCCCAGTATATTTGATGTGAACTAAATTCAACTGAATCTTTGTGACATCAACAAAAGAAACGTGTTTTCTTTGTTTGGCCCAGCACTTTTCAGCCCATATGTTAAATTAGTGCTCATTGCAACAGATGGTGGCAAAAATGGTGTTGTTGTATTGTGTCGAGCTAATGGCAATTTCCTTCTTTTTTCTCATTTCATCGCATTACCAATTAACAAGTTTCGTGTTCAGAAGTTCTAAACATTCTCCCGTAATAAATACCTGTACCCGCTAGCCCCCTAGCTTGTAACGACAACTCTTCAAATTGCAGTTGGAAGATAGTGAATCTGCTCAGCACACTGGTTTAACTTTTTAACGCCGACGGAAGATGGTTGGTTCGCGGAAAATTCCTAGAAAGGTTTCAAGAATTATTGCTCGAAATAATTGCCTTTCCACACGAAAGAGGTGGTAACACTCAGAAGCTTAAAGTGGAAAATGGCTGACTGATTTAGCATTTTTAACGGACGTCACAATACGTTTAATTACCTTTACTATTAATTTGAAGCTGCTAGGTAAAGAGAAATCTGTTACCGAGATGATTAGCGCAAGAAACGCATTCAAAAGTAAATTCCAACTAATAATAGATCAACTGAAAAGAAAGCATTTCAAACATTTTCCGTCTTGAAAAGAAAGGATTGCTCAATTGAGTTTTGATATTTATGAGAGAGAATTAACAAATATTTTGAGTGAATTTGAAAGACGTTTTTATGATTTTAATAAATTGACAAATATTTCAACTTTTCTGAGTTATGATTTTTCATGTAAAAGCATTGAGAAATCTTCATATTATCTCAGATATACATCTCACAGCCACAGCATCTGACACAAAATTCTGGTCCTTTGTTACTGAAGATAAATATGCGAATCTAAGGCAGGTTGCTCTTCAGTTGGCAGCAATGTTAGCGTCAACTAATTTGTGCGACTCTGCATTTTTTGAAATGAAAGTGACTGAGTCAAAACATTGCAATCATGGTTTCGATTAGCACTTAGTGTTTACGAAATGTACGCTGAGGACATGCACTGCCATGCACAGACTTCCAAAGGTTTGTACTTTTTTAGTTACCTACCTACACTACAATCTACGCCATGATACGTCCTACCTACCTACACTACAATCCTGTTTCACACAGACTTGCGGCATCTACAGAGTCGATCAATTATAGTCTAAGAATTTTGAGATAGATCTCCAGCAGTTCATGTCTGAGCATCCCTACTTTAATCTAATAATCCATCCATCCTTTTCGCAAGGGTTTCCTGTTCCCATATTTCCATCTCATCCTCGCAATAACACACACAATTACCGCTCGGTCGTGTAGCTTGCCCGCATGCGTTCAAGTGCAACGTTATTGTTAATAATCCGCGACCACGTAGACAACCGGAGCTAATTCGAAAACAGCGCGGTTCATATATCTCTAAACCGGATTATTTAGCGAGCCGCACGTTGCAAACCAACGGTCGAGCTGTAGCCCGAACGCTGCACTTAATCAGCTCACTATACACGGCCTCAATTAATTGATTATTATGATGGAGAAATTGCCGTTAGTTATTATTATACAAATTTAGATTTAGTGCCGTTGCGGTAGCCCGCGAGTGAAAGAGAGAGAGGGAGAAATTTCGCGCGATAATTCTAGCTAGTAGATATGCATTATGACGCATAATACGGTTATGGCGAACAAACCTTTGACATGTTAGTGCCCCTTCTCCCCTTCCAACGTGTACATACACTAAGCTCCGGTTAGAGCTAGCGCTAATGTTAACAAATTTAGCGTGTTAATAAATATTCATTATGATTTGAAGGCTCTTTCGCCGTGTATTACGGGATATTATATTAAACAGTATCATTGTAGTTAGGCTAATCAAGTTACGACCTAATGAAAATATACGGCACGTCGTCTATTTGTATATACGCCCGTACCTAATAACAGTTGTTCGCAATAATAATGCTACAATATGGAGAGGCTAACGTAACCACTCGTTAATTTGCAAAAAGTTGTTTGTAATTTTGACGTATCTCTACATGATGATGTAATCCTGATATGCCATGAATTAAAAGTAATATGGAGAAAATGCAATAATTATGTTGTAGTGTTAGGCTCATAATCAGTTTAATTTCCCTCATATGATAGCAATAAACACGGTTAGCTTCTAACCATGTTACCCAATGAGCAAAATAGTAACAAAACAAATGCAGAAAAGGTAATTTAGTTTTATTGGGTTGGCAATAAGGTAACTGCCGACTTTCTTATACAAATGAAATATAAATTTTTACACCTTTTCTTCTTTTAGAAAGGTAATTATCAATGAGTTAGTCATATACTCATATCAAACGATCGAGAACCCTAAGTCTCTAGCAAGACCAGCTACCAGTGCTGCCACAGATCTCTCTTAACGCAAATAAAATAACTATTCTGCAGGTTTGATGAAGACATTATTTTATGTTAACGATTAATTAAGACAAACAAAACAACATAACAAAAGTGGAATCTAATTGTAAGTTTTCGAAGTGTCCTCCTTGTCTTGCAAGGCAATAAGCAAGGAAATATCGAAAGCAACGTTAGGTATTTCGATTAAATTCTGGGTTTGTTTGCATGTTATAGATTTTACTCTTCATGCAACCCCAAAGAAAGAAATCGCTTGGAGATACATCGGCTTGATCTTGGGGGGTCATGATATGGGGCTAAATCTGCCAATTCATCGTCTTTAAAATACGTCATTCCAAAAATTTCTGGCACATTCTACAAACGAATGTAGTATAGCCCCATCCGCTTGGAGCCAAAGTTCACCGATATTCAGAATTCATGGAATGATTTGGTCTCAGATTCAAATATTTTGCTGCGGTGGGGTTACCGCCAGTAAGCAAATGGGCCAATAAATCTATCGCTTATTATTCCAATCCAGATATTGACTTTTTGAGGGTACTCTGTTCACACCAGGTTTTGGGCATGAGGATTTGCACGGGACGAATATCTAACAGATTAATGGAAATGAAATTTTGCATTTATAATGGATAAATATAGGATACTAACCGGAAATTCTGAGAGTTGACTTCACCATTTACATTAAATGAAGCTTGATAAAAAAAAACAGTTTTTCATTTTCATTTAACATATTAAATATGATTTCGCAAAAATCACATTATTTCATCTTTTTCGAAAAGTTCTTGAAGTCTTATCGTCTTCTACGGCTTATATTTAAATTCTTTCAGCGTTTTGTAACTGTACGATACTCCAAAATACCTGCCTACATCTAAAAGGGATTCTACAGACTGTTTCTCTACGTAATACAGGATATTAAATTTCATGGCCTCTGTTAAAACGTGACTGGTTTTATTCCCTTTTTTATGGGAAGTTAGAAGACAACCATCTTCTTTAAATTTGTTAAAAATATTTAGAATTGTTTTTGTACAAAGTATAGGCCTGTCAGGATAATTAACTGCAAACATGTCTGGAACTGGCCTTAACCTATTCATTTTTGTTGAACTAATTCATTATTTAAATTAGTCATCAATCTTTGAATAAAATCTATTTAACTTTCTCTCCAGGACAATCTAATTTAATCATTAAGCTATAGATAAATCCTTCACGGTGTATAACAGGTTGCCTGTCTTAAAGTTACACATGGAGAAATGTATGTGTAATGATAAAAAAAAATCGGGTATAAGCTGACACGCAATGGGCACTTTTTTTCTTCAAAACTTGCTGTTCCTAAACCTATTTTTTAAGTAGAAGATATGAGATACAAAGTCACATTTATGCATGATTAACTAACCATAAAGGAAAAATTTGAAAACTGTAGTGATTTCAATGCACCAATGCAAATAGAAATTTACACTAATATTTCTACGGGATCAATTGTAATTATTTTAATTATTTTGTGAAGCTATTAATGTATAAAACCAACTCGTTTTATTGTTTCGAGTAATGCAATCGCACCTCGTAATATATACATTGCTACACACTCATTAAATTTAATTTCTGTTCGAATACAGAATATCCGATATGGTACGTATTGGCGAAACATGAAACGATAATTCCGTTTGATTAAATTAAAATAATCCATTAATTTTCCAAACACTCTTACTGGAATCGCTAGTGTTAACAGAAGTTACAAAAAGGGTCGATTACATCATTAATTAGACTATCTAATTCAAACATTTTTTATCCCTTTTTAATGGCACGTTCAACACATGCCTCCAACTGGTAGAGATAGTATTTTGAATTGCCTTTAATCTCTCTTTTTAGCGGCTATTTCATTTCTTACCTAAGCCCATATTAGCTTAACGTAAGCTCACAATGGTACGGCAGCAATCACGATACTGTCTTACCATTATCATTGTCAACTTCATCAGTTAAATGGTAGCTATATATACCTTATATAATACTTATAGTAAGTATTGCAAACCTTAAGACATAATAATAATGAGCTTTATTATCTAACAGGTCGAGCTCCAATGACACGAGAATTACTAATTAATAGTATATATTTATAATATAAACATGTAAGCATATGTGTACGTGTACATGCATTTCAGTTTGACTATTCGTAATTTATAAAATCAGACAAAAACTTGTATATACGAGGGCGACCTGAAATGTTTCCGGATTCGGTAAGAGATGGCGCGCGAAAGTTGAAATGGATTCATTGGTTTGACAACGGGTATCTCAGATGAACGCGTTGGTCATATCCTACATGAAATTTTGGATATGAGAAAGCTTTCGGCGAGATGGGTACCGCGTTTGCTCACACCGCAGCAAAAACGAAATCGGGTGACCGCTTCGGGGGAGTATCTGGCCACGATCCAACGCAATCCAAGGGATTTCTTCATCTCCGAAGAAAACGAAGACCGTTCCATCGGCTTGAATGGTCAAAGGTGTGATCTTCATCGACTATCTGCAGATTTACTGAGCCGATTCGATGCAGTATTGAAGGAGAAACGGCCTCGTTTGCAGCGGGAAAATGTGCTCTCCCTCCTCGACAATGCGCTGGCACATTCATCTCGCATCCTCGTGTTCAAACTGAATGAGTTGCGCTAAGGATTAGTTTCTCATAGATCATATTCACCGAATCTAGCCTCCAGCGACATTTTCCTATTCCCAAGCCTGAAAAATTCACTGGGAGGAAGGAGATTTGCCTCAAATGAGGAGGTCATCGCCGCTACCGATGGCTATTTTGCAGACTGGGGCACCGTTTGAAAAAGTGTATTGATCTTCGAAGAAACTACATCGAAAAATAAAAGTAAAAGGCCTTACCAATACCATATTGTTCTTATCGATTCCGGAGATATTCCAGGTCACCCTCGTAGAACATAACCGCGATCATCAAGCTTATACAGTAGGATTCTTTTGTATAATAAATATGTTAGATACATTTTTTGCAGATAATTGCAGAACGATCAATTGGCAACCACGCACATTATTTTTGCAACATACACAAATTCTTCTCGATTTTCTATCTTTTGGGGGGTGGACTGGAACTGTACCTCTTCTTCTTCCGTGGAGGCTCTGTACTAGTAGATCCTTCGGCTTTTTCTCCTTTCTAGAGATACTTCTGCAAGTTCCTTTCCTAACGAAATTAGAAAGTTTCTTTTTTCTTTTGCTTTTTCAGCGCCTCAAATACAGCAGGCCCCGATAATTTTCATAATACGATGGGAGGTCCAGAAGTTCGTGGAATGAAAGGGTTTTAAATAAAATAAAACAATAAATCTATTTTTCTTTTTCAATATAATCAACCTTAAGCACAATACATTTAGATCTATGAATTAATTTTCCTAAACCATCACACTCCAACCTCAAAATGGGCCTCCCTTACCTCATTGTCGTCGGAAAACTTTCTTCCACGTCAGTCTTTTTTTAAATTGGGGAACAAATAAAAATCACTAGGCGCCAGGTCTGGACTGTAGGGTAGATGGGCTATTGATTGAAAGCCATGCTTGTGCAGAGTAGCTATTGCAACTTTGCTCTTGTGAACCGGCGCACTGTCTTGCAAGAGCAACACAACCTTGGTCAATTGTCCTCGACGTTTTTCCTTGATGGCCTCCTTTAATTTTTCTAATATCGCTGCGTAATATTCTCCGGCTATGCTCCTACCTTTTTCTTTGTAATCAATCAATAATATCCTCTCACAATCCCAAAAAACAGTAGCCATCAACTTTCCAGCCGATTCCGACACTTTGAATTTCTCTGGCGGTGGTGTCCCCTTTTTATGCCATTGCATGGACTCCTGTTTGGACTCAGGCTCAAGGTGATGAACCCATGTTTCATTCCCGGTAACAATCCGCTCCAAAATCTGTGCAGGTTTGTCTCCACACACCTCCAAAAATTGTTTGAACGCACAGACGCGCTGCTGTTTCTGCAACGGCGTGAGCATTGTCGGTACCCATCTTGCACTGACTTTTGTCATACCCAGGTGGTCATGTACGCAAAATGGTGGTATCTGATACTCCAACTAATGCAGATAATTGTTCTTTCTTCAAACGGGCATCTTGCACTAGAAATTTTTGCACTTTTTCGACGATGTCTGATGTGGTGGCCTCAACTGATCGTCCTGAGCGGGGGTCGCCTTCAATCGACTCCCGACCATGTTTAAAAAGACCATGCCACTTATAAATCATTGATTGACTAGGGCACTGTTCCTCATAAACGATTTCCATTTTATTCAATATGGTTTGAGTGTTCTTTCCTTGCTTTGTGAGGAACTTTATCACAGCATCGTGTTCAATTTCCTCCATAGTTTCAGTTTTCTTCCGGATTGACTTGTTTAGCAGGCAACTATTCGTAAACGACTGACGCTATAGGGCTGCAACTTAACTTATATAATAATAATGATGAGTCGCCAATCAGAATGACACCTAGCGAGCGCCCCTATCCCCACTCCATCCCCTCCATTCCACGAACTTCTGGACCTCCCCTCGTATGTATGCATTCATGGTGCTGGTATCTAGCATATTCTAAAAAATTAAAAGAGGCCATGTTCGTGGTATCGTTTCCACAGTGTCATTTTGGCCATAATACCCTCACCTCCTTTTGTTTTATTGTTATTGAGAATTACATCAACCTTTTTCACATTATGCAAACTGGTAAGTAATATTATAAGTTTAGATTTTTTGAGCAATAAGAAATAATCTTCGTGTTGTAAAAGATTTTCTCTGCTATCTAAAAATATCATCGTGTTTGATAAACAAATTTTTCCTGTTAAATTTGACTTACCTTGAATAATAATTATTACACACATATTTCGATAGAGTGGTTAATTTGTTTTGGAGTACTTTGTAAGAAATCTTTTCGAGATAGAAGATGCAATCCTTTTGCTCAAATTAAATTTGTAATGTGAAGCAAGCACATAACTTTTATAGTACTAAAGTCGTCGCAATATTGGTTGAAGCCATATGGCTCAGTGCATCCTAGCGACTGCCTACATATAGCACGCCCTTCTAGTATCAGGATAGACAGATATTCTCTTGCACGTGTTGATCCCTAACGAGTTTTGGATTTCGTTCCGTGCATTACGCAATAAAGTTCAGTTTATTAGGAGAAATTTAATATTATTTTAAGGTAACGTCGACGTTCTCCGACTACAGAAAACTCGAAATAATAATACCGCACGGAATGGAGTTCTACGGAATAGACGATATCGCACTAAGATACCGTGCTAGGGAACGGTACACCCGTTAACCGGTTCTAGGGAAATAATCTCCGCTTTCATAAAGGAAGGTAGTATATATCTGGAAGCTTATACGGGACTACAGGTAAATGTGCATTAACACCACATGCACGGAGCTACATAATCCGACCGCACAAAGCCTTTCACGTACCCGTTTATAATGAATTAAGCGAGTTTAGCGCTTGCAAATACGTATTTATGTATTAATAAGCTGGGCGCTAACAAAGGCCTCGACGTCCGCGTTCCGAAACGGTTGGTGATTAGTTCTCGCTAAGTGGTAATGATTAGAAACGTAAGCACTGCGGTGACTGTTTGTTACCGGTTCTCGGTGTTTTCTCGTATTACTACGAGTTTTCTCGGCAAAAGTGAAATGGGATTTTTTTTGTTAGTTGTTACCTTTAGGCGATTGTCGATTCTTAAAATACGAAATGGTCTGGGGATGCCAGGACACTATAGAAGTTAGAGCTGGCAACACTGCATTTATAAATATCACCATCCTTAACTAGTAAGCACAGACTATCAGTTGCGTCGCTGCTGTCATAGAGCAAACGTTGCGCATACTATTTGTCATGGAAACATGGACTTATCAAGGGAACATGTGCGCGCAATGGTCTACTACGATTCTAAGGTCGGGTTAAGTGAACAACTAAGTCCTGAACGATTGCAACTTGCATTTGGTGAAGTCCTTCACGCGCAATTGTGCTTCGCTGGTATAGCGAACTTAAAAGAGTACGGATATCGCTTGATGATGAGATACGTGTTGGTAGGCCCTGACCTTCAGTTACCGCTGGAAGTATTAAAAAAGTGAGATGTACATATGATGGATGAAGGTCCAAGATGTACCCATCAAGCGATTGAGGAAACTCTTGATGTTGGATCTGCAATAGTAAATTCAATTTTACATGAGCGTCTTCGGATGAAGAAAAATGTTACTTGTTGGGTGCCACGCACGCTTAAAGGTTTCCAACAGACAGAGCGAGTAAAATTGCTCGGGAACCGTTGAAAATGTTAAATAGTGCTGGACATCATATTCTATCTAAAATAATAACAGGTAATGAAACTTACATCCCATTTTACGATATTCCTACCCGCTAGGAGAGGCGTGTGTGGATCCACGAAGATGCACCAACACCAGCAATGGCCAAGAAACATAATCCGTCAAGAAAGAAAGTTATGTAGTACAGGATTGGTGAAAGCAAAGAAGCTGGAGAATCAACACACATTAACAGCAAACTGGTATACCATAAAATAAATATAAATATATAATAATGTTGCATCACGACAATGGATTGTCATACTTTGCACAGGAGACAGTTAAACTTTTATGTGGAAATAATGCAAAAGTCGTTGAACATCCACAGTATTCACCTGATTAGGCCATGCGTAATTTCCGGTTGTTCTTTTAACTTAAAGAAACACATGCGTGGTCGATGTTTCACGATGAAGGATGAAATAGATGAAGCAATTCATCAATTCTCTGAGAGAATTCCAAAAAATGACGGACTTCAAGCTTTTATGTTGTAGAAACTTCGGTTATAAAATCCATTGATGCAGGTGGTGATTATTTTGAACATAGATAAAATCATTTTCGTAAAAAGACTCTTTCACGAAATTAATCCACTCTGGAAATTTTGTGTTAAAATGTTCAGCATTTCTCTGATTTAATGTTAATCTCCATTTCTTCTTCGTCTTCGTCTACTTCTTAGGGTGCCCATCCGTTGCGAATGTTGGTGACCATCATAGCGATCCGGAGCTTGTCTGCAACAATACGGAAAAGGTATGAGGATGTTTTGTTAAACCAGGTCTTGAAATTCTTCAGCCACGATGTTTTGCGTCGTCCTGTTCCTCTTCGTCCATACGTTTTTTCCTTGTAAGATTATAAGCAAGCCGTGCAAACTGCAGCAAACCGTATTTTCCCTCGTTTCGCACGATGTGAGGTATTCCAGTTTGCGGGTTTTAATTGTGTTCATCAGTTCCAGGTCTTGGTTCATTACTTTCAAATCTTTGAGGGTTGTCGTTTCTTCCGTCCAAAGGATTTTCAGGATTCTCGTGAATAGTCACATCTTGAAAGCGTTGAGTTTTTTGGTTGTGGCCTCGTTGAGTGTCCAAGATTCTGCACCATAAAGAGGAATGGAAAAGACGTAGCATTGCAGGAGTCTTACTTTAGTGTCAAGGATGACGTTACGATTTTTGAAGAAAGTGCTCATGCGGTTAGAGGTTCATCTGGCTTTTCCTATGCGTGTTCTTATTTCCTGTGCGTAATTCCAGTCCTCATTAATTTTACTTCCTATATATTTGTAGTGATCGACTCTTTCGATAGTAGCCTTCTTTGTCCGTCAAATTTTTGCTATTTCATTTTTCATCTTTCCAAAGAGGAAAACTCTCAAGCAACCAAATTGGTTGAGTATGATCGATGAGGAGCTACGACCACGTTGTTGTGACGAATTAGTCAGACATACCGCGATTCGTGTGAGATATTTTGAACTAACCGTGGAAACAAACTCCTTCAAACTGTAAATTTCGCGTTCTCATATAACATCGCGCCCTATGGATTACCATTTTAACATTGCCTGCATACGTGTATGGCAACTGTCAGTTGATTATCATGAAGCTGGACTGTGCTGACACCTAGTGACGGATAGCGAAATAACTTACTGCGATTTTCAGCTTTCCCATAGCAGTTTGTGACTTATTTAATGACATTCCCTCGTACCTCGCTATACGTTTGGTGAATTTTAGTTCTTTGTCATACCTGCTCTTACATAATGGAAATCTAACGAGTACATTAACAAGGAAATTAGTCGCTGACATTTTTTATTGTTCGTAATGATATGCATTAGTCGCAATTCTATTAGTCAGCTGGTTTTACGAAGAAACAAACACGCGGCGTGACGATGATATGGTTACCGTATTCAAAAATTATTTTATCAACGTAAATGCTCGATCCTAAATTAACTCGAACCATTCTATTTACGGACTAAATGAAAATAAATTAAACGCAAATAAAATATCAACACGCAAAAATAGTTCCCCATATCACGCATTGAAAGGGTAACGCGAAACGGCACCAGTTCAGTTTCACCAATTGTATATAAACGAAATTATTTCGAATTAAATACAATTTTAGCGTAGGCATTCGAAAAAACAAAACCGTCCTCGAAAAACAACAGAAAATAGAAACGCCTGGTAATTCATTTTATTCGTTGCGAATTTCGATTAACCGGTTATTAATTGGCAGCGGCGATTCCATTTCCGCGAAAGAAGAGGATGAAAATAAAACGGTTCCATTTGCATTTAGATAATATGTAAAATAGTTTCGGGTGCGAAGTGCTGAACATCCGGTTCCTATCCGAGGAAATAACGCAGGCGTGTTGTTCTAAATTCGTCGCTGTGAATTCGTTCTCTCGGCAAATATTTTCTTGTTGATATTAACGCTGTTCCTTATCTTCGTGTTAAATTGATCAGAACGTTCTTAAACGAGAAAAATACGTTGGTAATCGAGATAGGCATTTTTTTGCTTCAATTTACCTCGTTTTTTTTTTGTATCAAAGTAAAACGGTGAACGTGGACGCTCAATCCCCTATATTATAAAGCGGAGGTATTTACATCAAGGATTTGTTTATGTTAACGAAATTTAATGTTTAATATGATACGTTGGAAAAATGTTTTTTCTTGGTATGAATATTTTGCTTAATAAATTAAAGTTTACGTTTAATACGGGAATGTAAACAGCGATATTTTAGTTTGTTTACTGACATTTCGGAAAAGAACGCAAGAAACAGGAAAAGATTGTTCCTGCCCAGGATTTGGTTGATGCAAATAATAATAATAATACGAGGTAAGTCCCAAAATTAATGAGAATGAATTACTCATTCTCAATGCAGTAGACTACGTGTGAGTGGACCACAACTCGGTATATACTCTATAGCACATGTGGGCAACAACCGGCCCGCTGTAAGATTTGATGCGGCCCGTGTGACATTTTAAAAACCCCAATTGAACAAAAATATATTACACTACTTACTCGTACACACTCCAAATGAGGAAGATCGAGTGATACGGGGTTTGCCGCCTCACTGGCAATTGTTCTCAATTGTTCTAACACATGGGCTGAAAAGTCCCGGGCCTAACACATAGATGACGCTAGTTTTATTGCAGTCACCTTTCTCTCAGTTAGTACTAACCTTCAAAAGACAGCTGTTAAATTTCATGATATTCTATTCATTAGTTTGTGAGTTATTGTGCTAAGAGTCACGCTACTTTTGTTATTTTCAAAACGATGGATCTAAAACAATTTCGTGTTTTAATTTTACACTGCTTCTTGATGGGAAAAAATACCGTTCAAGCGAAGCAATGGCTTGAAAAGTGTTATGGGGACTCCGCTCCATCAGAAACAACAATAAAGCGTTGGTTTGCTGACTTCAAACGCGGTCGTAGAGACACCGATGATGCAGAACGCAGTGGACGTCCAAATGAGGCGGTAACACTAGAAAACATCAAAAAAATCCACAAAATCGTTTTGAATGATCGACAAATGAAGTTGCGTGAGTTAGCTGACATCGTAAAGATATTAAAAGAACGTATTGGCTTTATATTGCATGAGCATTTGACTATGAGAAAGCTCTGTTCAAAGTGGGTGCCGCGTTTGCTCACTGTTGACCAAAAACAAGAACGTGTTGGTGACTCTGAGCAGTGTTTGGCCATGTTTAAACGTAACAAACCGGAATTTTTGCGTTGATATGTGACAATGGATGAAACATGGATCCATCACTTCACTCCGGAATCAAAACGATCGTCATCTGAGTGGACAGCAACTGGTGAACCTCGTCCAAAGCGCCCGAAAGCACAACAATCGGCTGGAAAGGTTATGGACTCGGTATTTTGGGATGTGCGTGGTGTAATATTCATCGACTATCTTGAGAAAGGAAATACCATCAACAGTGAATATTATATAGCGTTATTGGAGCGTTTGAAGGCCGAAATTGCAAAGAAACGACCGCATATGGCAAAGAAAAGAATGTTGTTTCATCAAGACAACGCACCGTGTCACAAGTCCATCAAAACAATGGCAAAAGTACATGAATTGAACTTCGAATTGCTCCCACATCCACCGTTTTCTCCAGATTTGGCTCCCAGCGACTACTGGCTGTTCGCAGACCTCAAAAAAACGCTCGCCGATAAGAAATTTCGCACGAATGAAGAGGTTATCGCTGAAACTGAGGCCTATTTTGAGGCAAAAGATAAATCGTCCTACAAAAGTGGTATTGAAATATTAGAGCGGCGCTGGAATGATTGCGTTGCTCTTGATGGAGATTACGTTGATGAATAAAGCTGATTTTGAACCAAGAAAGCCGTGTTTTCTTTGTTAGGCCCGGGACTTTTCAGCCCGTGTGTTACATTAGAAGATTCCAAATCATTCCATGATATACTTGCTCTATACAGTACGACGGCGACATAAAATGTTTCCGGAATCGACAAGAAGAACACGGTATTGGTCTGGTGTTTTTCAGGCGCTTCTGAAAAAAAATAAAGAATCACACAAATACCGTGTTTTCCTTGTCGATTCCGGATACATTTCAGGTCGCCCTCGTATAGCAATATATGCATGTATAGTTTGTGGCAGTGTCTGCCCTTCTCTTCGACTATCGATATCTTATCTTAGTAACAGATTTAGTTATGTATGTTATAATGGATTCTCTTATGAGCATTTTCCTATAACCCCCGGAGTACCACAGGGATCGAACTTTGGTCATTTATTATTCAACATTTTTCTAAATTACCTATATCTAAAATTGAAAATTCAATTATTTTGTTCTTGGTTCTGTTTGTTTACCAGTATTTCTTTGTAGTGGGCAAATGCAGTCAATCTAGACAGCGTCAAGAACGTCAGACAGAATTAAGGTTTCTTTTCTTTTATTTAACTTTAAGATATTGTATTTGTTGTTTTATTAAGTTATCCTGTAATTGACTGTACATAAGTAAATAAATAGATAAATGCATCCTTTTTTTAAATTTAAAGACAGATTTTCACAAAACCGTATTCACATCTGTGCTTCTCCCTTAAGCGGAGTTTTATTTAAGAGCCCAATAATCTAGCTTTCTAAAATCTCAATAATAAAATTCTATTCTAGAATTTTTTGGTTTCTTTCTGTAACCTAGAGCGCTTCGATAATGGTCGAAATCTTTTGTTTCCATTGGTTATCAGAGCTAAATGCGGCCCAGAGAGTTCTTAATAGACATCATATACGGCATATACTGTTGAAACGAAACAATAGACCTTCCAAAACCCATTCATAGCATAAAATCGGATGCGTTGGCGCGTTACCTAACTGTAATCGATACATTCTAATCAATTTTGCATAAATAAATTATCCGATCTATGCACTTGTACGTGTAACATCTAGTGCGCTACCATAAAACACTACGCGAGTTAATTTAAAATTCGCATACGATTACCATATATCACCATATGTATGTATAACGCACGTTCGTGTGCATATTGTACGGTCCACATATCGATGGCATCGCAGCACTAGACCTATTACGTCATTTAGGTGTCGGAGTAAATAGACGGTTCTTATTGGTATTAGAATCGTAATGGATAACAGTAATGATACGATAACTGAATCTTAGAGATCATCAACCATGAATCGAGTATAATGTTTGGGTAGCTCGTGAAAATTGAGAAAACTGGGTGAATCTTCACATTTTCGAATGGAATTTTATTCCTTCATTTGCATAAATTTGCTTTCACTTACGTCTGCGCAAGCTACATGAAAATTCTTTTCGTGTTTGCTTCCCACAACTTATTTACTCACCGTCACGATCGATATGACTAAAGTATCCTAGTGACGATTGCAAGGACTGTGTGGATATACAATTCACAGGTATAGCAGTAAACTCCACTCACACAAATTAATTAATTATGCGGAACGGAGCGTTTCGAGAGCACATGGGCTCCCATTGTCAACCGTGTTACCGACTGAAAGTAAAAACTGTATCACACATGCAAATTATTTTCTACGCAGGCTCTAAATTTCTAAACCATATGACTATTTACAATCTACTAGGTGGCCTCATGCCTTTTACGGGGAAGGATGGACCGAAAGCGAACTGTATCTTTAACAGGGCCTCCGCATAATTAATTAATTTGTGTGAGTGGAGTTTACTGCTATACCTGTGGAAAGTATCCTAGGACTGAAGAGCCATAAGAAAAAGAAACGTAATTACGGGGAAACAGTGTTAGTCACAACCCCCAGTTGATAAAGGAAGCGACCAAAGTCGTTAAAAAAAATCACACGTTACCGTTTCTTCAAATCGTAAACATTTTAAGCACCAAATAAAATTCAACCTCTAACCCGGTTCACGTAGTCGAAATGTAGGTTTGACGAAGTACCTTCTGGGGAATGATAAATTCCTGTTTCGAATAAGGCGAGGCCGCGAAATCATACGTATGTATGGGAGACTCTAGACGTGGCGGCCCGGATGAAATATGAAATTGAAATTTCGAGCACACACACGCGCGGCAGCACCCACATATTCTCCGTCGAACGGAAGACAATAAATTCTTTCCGTAGCGCCCTCGAAATTACCGTTCCGCTTACAACTCCGTGATTTTTGCAACCGCGGAGGAATTTATTTCCATAAGTTTTATAATTCCGGACGCCCCGCGTCGTACGTACGCCGTCGTTTCGCAACAGTTCTGGTTAGCTGGTTACCGGTAGGAGGATCGAAGAAGAAGGAAAAACGGTAACAATATTCTATACATATACAGATCGTTAGTGTTGAGGTTAGCCAAAAGAAAAGTTACATCAACATAGAGGAGAATGTTGCTGCATCTTCTATGAAAAATTATTTATCGTCAGAAATAATTTTAGCTTTTCGCGGGTATAGTATAAGTGTCGGGGCCTAAGGTCTTGCCCAGGCCACTCAAGAAGCGCGACCGCTATTAACGTTTGGCTGCGAATCGTGAGTACTGAACCAAACACAAGAAAGTGTGGTAGAAGTCATGAAAATGAAGTTATCCGAGAAGAGTTAGAGGGGTCAAAAAATGCAATACAATAAAAAACACGGAGATAAGGGAAGATTTAGAAATTCATTCAGTACTGGAATTTATTGAGCAGAGACAATTGGAATGGTGGGGTATCTGCGAAGAATGGATAATGAGAGACAACCTAGAAGGATAGAGAAAGCAAATATTTCAAGAAATTAGAGAAGAGGTAGGCAAGGTTAGACTTGGTACAATGTCACAGCGAACAGTCTCGAAAGAAGGGGGAAGACATGGATTGAAGCAGTGCAGTTGGCAAAGGATAGGAGGAAGTTTATAAAGATCTAAAAGAAACGTAACCATTTATATGGTACATGATCCAGTGGCAGGACATTGCAAAGATTTTAAGAGGCTATTGCAAGAATACCAGAGAGGAATATAAAATTAATGTCGCAGTCAGTTGTTACATATTACAATAATACCAACTAAATACGTAGTATTTGTTGTTGGTATCGAAAGATAACAGGTAATGCTTTTCCTACATGAAAGCCGGGGTACCAGAGGTGATTGACTAGAGAGTGAATACAATCAATAGCATTATGCATACCAGTTTATAAATATTTAATACTGTCCCTCATGTTCTTCACTGAAAACAGGTCAAATTTTTGGAGTGACGTGTTAGCCGCTGCGTGGATACGTATTTCAATCTTTGAAATGCAAGTATTTCATAAATTTGCATTGAACTCGCTCTGATGCACTTCTATGTCTTATTTTTAGAGGATACCAAATGGATGAAGTATGGGTAAAAAATATATACATCATAGATAGATAACAGGAATAACCAATCAACGTCACCAAGTACAAAGTAAAGTCTGGAAGACGTGCTTATTTACAGTTGTACAGCTTATTGAAATGGTGACACTTTAGATAATGAATATTTATTTTATCTGACGATATGCTAGAACGAAACTGTTATGATTGGAGAAACAGTCGTACGATATGCTGATAAAGTTTCCTTCTTTAGCAGCTGTCCAATTCTTCAAACATTCAATCTCTGACTTTGAAACTTTCCCTTTCTTGAAGTAGTATTCTTTGATTTAGTTTTTGATCCTATTTGTAAACCGTGCTGAATAGTAACGACCAACGTATTTAATTTTGGGTGTTGAACGACCGATGATAGGATTCAGCATATTCATTGAAGAAGAATCTGAAAAGTAACTCTGAACAATCTTCATTAAATTGTGATTAACACCAACCCTCAGCCACATGAAAACTGCTCTCTGATGCTAAGCGGAATCTACTAATGCCCAGAAAGATACTCTGAATTGTTTCCCTTCTTCCGATCGCATTCTGAATAGCTACGTTGACCCTAAGCAGTTGAAAATGATGGTTGCAATACCCTTGAACTAAAGGGTTGCATATTCCAATCGATTTAAGTTTATCAAGAATCAATTTATGAAAATGTTTTACTCAACAAAATCAGTATAAGTTTGTTGGAATATAAATTTGTTGTATTTGGTAAAGAGACGTTGACAGAACAAGTTAAACAATAGACTAAAGGCTAAAGTCTCTTCGCACTAATCTCAACATCATCTTCTGCAATAGGTCCAACATTGAGGGAGGAATAATAAGTGAAAGGCACTAATTCGTACTATGAGTGAAAGCTTCCTCTTCATTTCTTACTAACAAACTGAAGTTAGCCTTGTATGCAGGGATTGCTTTTAGGAACATCCCAGAGTTTCCAGTTCGACAAATTTCGCTGGTTGCCTACTCCCGAGAGCATCTAACTGATATCCAACGAAAAATAAATCTTAATTAGTCAATTTCCTTTTAGAATCTAAATATAAACCTGTACCACCAACTTAGTACGTTCGAAATATATCTCAAGCGCTTGCCTCGGAGAGTAGTTAATTGCGACAAATATTTACAAGACAAGATCGCGCCCAAGCTTCCAGACATGACACAAGAATGCTTTGATGCCGGTGACTGAGTACCATATTCGTTTAAATACCTCGCTTCTCAAAGCGGGCGAAGAACAAGAACGAAACGACGTGCGGCGTTTACACTTTTACCGACCGCATCACGGTTCATCAAGAAGGCGATGGCTGCGTCGCTGCGGATAACGCCGCAGCGCGAAAAAGACGCGAAAAATCCTCTTCGAAAATAAGGCGCATTGCCGGTAACGTCTTCGTTTTTGAGCGTTACGCTTCTGTTCGTGGAATCTACTAGCAACATCAAAGCGTAATAAATCCAGGTGATTACAGAGAGCCCGAGCATAAATATTTTTAGGTAAAATTAGCTCGTAATACTTCATTAGCGTTCTGTTTGCGTTCGTACGCCCGGTACCCTATTAAGATGTTGGTTCTGAACGAGTTTTCGTTGAATATTGTGATTAAAAAAAAGGCTTCTATCACATCAGATATTCTCTTAAGGAAAGTTAATATATCCGGGAAAATTTTATGTTGATTACTTTTCGAATAATGTATAGTGATAAGACCAAAGCTATGTCTTCTATTTTATCAGTATATATAGGAGGTGCCGATAGAAGCGCAAGATTTGAATTTCCTAACATGTTTGAGAGTCATGGTGACCAATGATTATGATGTGAAAGAGCAAAGGTTATGCACGATAGAACAACTTGTCCTGATTGTGAAACCTTATTATCAAAATGGTGAAAGTTTGATTGCCATCATTCGTAAAGTCCATCCCATATTCGGTCGACAGAATCTTCCCAATTCATCTACAGTGAAAAAAATAACCGAAAAATTCGAAAAGTGTTTTATTGTACCTTAAAATCTTGCGCTCTTATTAAAACACTCTTTAGTGGTGAAAATCTACTAGGCAACCGTTTTCTAGTAACCAAGACTATATACGTGGATTGTATTTTAAGTTTTCATATAGAGCTGGAATAGAACAGTAGACAGTAAAATATGATAAGCATGGACTTGATTCAGGATTTGGTCATGCGATGGGTGCGAAGGTCATCTTCAATGGTTTAGCGACTATATAGATATCAAATACAATATATGTATATACAGTCAAACTTGAGTAAGTGAGAACTGGGTAAGCGAGAAAACTCTATTAATGAGAGTATTTACCAGGTCCCGTCATTTTGCCCTCCTAAAACCTCTATAAGTGAGAAACATAAAACCTGTATAAGTGACAGTCATTTTTCACGCCTGAACCTCTTCAAGTAAGATTGATACCTGCCTATACCTCTATAAGCGACAGTTAAACGCGTTTATGACTACTATGCCATTTATGACTCATTCTTAAATTTCCAGGGACTTTTATTTAATTCAAACCAAATGCGCGTCCGTTTATTGTTTTGTTATCATAGTTCGAGGAACTCATTCTATACAAAAAGCCAAATGTGCTTGTTACAGTCAGTTCATAAACAGCAGCTGCGAAGAAAGTTACGTACTTACTCAGAATGTCTAAACGAAAACTCAATGTGTTGTCTTTACGTGAAAAACTAAAAATTGTGAATGCTTTTGAATCCGGGAAATTACGAAAACAAGTACAGAGTGACTTTGGCTTAGCAGAATCCACCTATTATAAAATTATAAAATCAAAAAGAATGAATTAAGTCTCAGTGCTCTGAGAAACACGGAAATATCAAGAGAAGCCGGCTTTCTGAGTTTCCCGACGTTGAAAAGTGCCTGTTACAATGGATTAAACAAACCCTCGATAAGAACATTCCCATAGATGGACGACAGCGGAAAAAAAATCTAAAGACTTCACCACAAAATTAAGAATCCAGAACTTTTCAGCTAGTAACGGCTGGTTAGAGGGTTTTAAAAAACGCCATGATATAACTTTCAAGAAAGCAGCCGGAGAAAGTAAATCTGTGGATCAGGGAGTATGTGACCAATGGACGGAAGATTTGCCGAATCTTTTACGAGGATATGATCCAAACAATATTTATAACGCCAATGAAACTGCTTTGTTCTTTAAATATCTGCCAGACAAAACATTCATTTTCAAAGGCGAAAAATGCCACGGAGATAATCAAAGCAAAGAACGCCTTACTGTTCATCAATGTGTTAACATGTCCGGTACAGACTCCCTCTTCTAATCATTGGCAAATCTAAGCGACCTAGATGCTTTAAAGGTGTCAAGACTCTACCCGTTGATTATGCGAGTAATACAAAAACTTGGATGACTAAGGAATTGTTTAAAGATTGGTTAAAAAAAGTTGACAAGCAAATGAAAAACAAGCGAAAAGATATTTTGCTTTTTATTGACAACTGTACTGCTCTCATACGGACTTACCAACACTTGCAAATGTCAAAGTTATATTTTTCCCTGCCAATACCACCAGTAAACTTCAACCTTTACATCAAGGTATCATTCATACATTCAAACGGGTTTATCGCAGCGAAGTTATAAAGCATACGCTTACCTGCTTGTAAGAGAACATTAGCCCTGAGATAAATATACTCCTGGCTATGAAATTTGCAAGAAGAGCATGGTATGCAGTGAGTGACGTAACTGTCAAAAACTACTTCAAGAAAGCTGGGTTCAGTATCTGTCCAGCTAACCAAGACTTTCTGATCGAGCGAAATGAGGTTGAACTTGACAATGAGCTTGAAGTTGCACCTAGCAGTGAAGAATGGGCCAAGCTCGTGTCCCACAATACCACTGGCAATGTGTCGAGGCCAACCTTTGAAGATTTCGTACAGATTGACGACGACGCGGCTACCGCCGGAGAATACACCGAAGACGATATCGTTCAAAACTGTGTGAGCTCGTGTACTAACGAAAATGACAGTGAAAATGAAGCCAGCCAATCACACATTTTGGATAGAGAGATGGAGGAAATTCCAACAAAACGAGAAGCTTTAAAGGCATTGGAGACGCTTCACAAATTTTATGAATATGCGGCGGTTGATCAAACCATATTTGATAAAATTTATGAACTTGAAAAACAAACACAAAATCCACAGAATCGCAAAAGAAATTAACAGATTTTTTCAAGTAAATGTTGTTATAATATTATTTAGATTATACATACACGTATTTTGTTTCTAATTACGTCATATTTGCCGTATTTTTATAGACCTCTATAAGTGAGACAGACCCCATTCTATAACTCTGTAAGCTAGAAACTCGGGTTAGTGAGAAACCTCTATAAGAGAAAAAGAGATCGCGGTCCCTTGAGTTCTCAGTTATCCAGGTTTGACTGTATATATATATATATATATATATATATATATATATATATATATATACATCTCTTATAGAAACTAGATCTTTTTCTGGCCAGGATCCAATACAATCCAAGGGATTTCTTCATGCGTTTCGTAACCGTGGATGAGACGTGGATCCACCACTACATGCCGGACACCAACGAACAATCGAAACAGTGGGCCTTTCCGGGTGAATCGGCTCCGAAGATAGCAAAGACCATTTCATCGGTCCGGAAGGTCATGGCAACCATTTCTTAGGGTTCCGAATGTGTTATCCACATCGTGCTGATTTTCGAATAAAAATAATGAATTCACGATTATATTATAGTTGTTAAACACACATTTTAAAGAACTAAATAATAATATCCCTAAACTGGAATTTTTCTTACTGAATTTTTGAAACCCAGCGCAATTCTCTTATAGATTAGATTTAGAGACGCGGAAGTTACCCATTTCACTGCTAAAATACGCGAATGGCATTCTGTATTGTATTACGGCGGCGATATATTTTTTATCGATCGTAAAAATAATGCTTTGTTTTTCAGATAGCGCAAAACAACCGCCGGGATGTAAATATAATTTTTTACGGCTTACGTCGGTGGGGTTAATCTAAAACAACCAACACGTACTTATCGCAAGAATAAAACGGCGCTGTGGTGGTTATTTCGACCGTTTCAGATACTGCTTTACATAAATTATTAGCCTACGTATCTCGAAAACGTATTTTTATGTATAACTTTTATTAAGTTCGTGGTAGATATACGCAAAAATATAATCCTGGGCGTATGTCGGGATAATTTTCTTGTTACTGATGGTAGATTGCGGCACAAAAGGCGCCAATAGTAGGAGTTTGAAATATAAAACACGTGCTCAAGTCAACGTTACTAACGTGTCAGTGGTGTATTCTTTTGCACCACCGTTTCAGCGATATGTTCGAGCATGTTTTGAAAATTCCCGTTGAACTAGCGTATTGTTTCCGGTGATGGTGGCAGCAAGAAGAAGAATTCCCCAGTTCGATTACTAATTTTATAATCATTTTTCCGAAAAAAAGGTGAATCTACTGGGAATTTTTTCAACTGTTTTCATTCTTAGTAAAGGCTAAAGAGAAACTAAATAGATGAAGAATATTAGAATTATAAGAAATTTATATTGCGCTGAACGATTTGCGATTTGTAACAAACATTTGGCAACGTTGTATTTATTTTTATTGTATAGTACCATATACAAAGCATGTCTTAGAATTAAGGAGATTGATTAGCATTAAAGTTTCTAATTGAACGTAATTACAATTTAATAGTATTCACTTCAAAGTATGCTTCTGTGGAATGCACACAAGGTTTCCAGCAAGACTGTTTAGAAACTGCATTGTGTAGGAGTACTTGAATGCCTTCTTCTTCTTCTTGCTACTCCTCATCCTCCTCCTCCTCCTCCTCTTCCTCCTCTTCCTCCTCTTCCTCCTCTTCCTCCTCTTCCTCCTCTTCCTCCTCTTCCTCCTCTTCCTCCTCTTCCTCCTCTTCCTCCTCTTCCTCCTCTTCCTCCTCTTCCTCCTCCTCCTCCTCTTACTCCTCCTCCTCCTTCTCCTCTTCCTCCTCCTCTTCCTCCTCCTCCTCGTCCTCCTCCTCTTCCTCCTCCTCATCTTCCTCCTCCTCCTCTTCCTCCTCCTCCTCTTCCTCCTCCTCCTCTTCCTCCTCCTCCTCTTCCTCCTCCTCCTCTTCCTCCTCCTCCTCTTCCTCCTCCTCCTCTTCCTCCTCCTCCTCTTCCTCCTCCTCCTCTTCCTCCTCCTCCTCTTCCTCCTCCTCCTCTTCCTCCTCCTCCTCTTCCTCCTCCTCCTCTTCCTCCTCCTCCTCTTCCTCCTCCTCCTCTTATTCGTCTTCTTCTCCTTCTTCTTCTTATTCTTCTTCTTCTTCTTCTTCTGCTTCTACTTCTTCTTCTGCTTCTACTTCTTCTTTTCCTTTTTCTAAGATTTGATCTTGTTTCGTCTACTCTTCTTAATGGTGTCCAGCCTATTGGGAAGTAGATGCGCACCATCTTTTGGGAGGTCTCCTGGAATTCGGTTTTTCAACAAATTCTAGCTTTTTCACTCTTTGCCCATTTCACTCATCGACTTTCTGTGATTCTGTCGACGTGGTCCTTCCAAAATCATCGTCTCGCCATCCTAAACCGTACAATTTCTTGAATTCCGAGATCCCTTCTCAGTTTGCATCGTATCTGGTCCCTCAGACTCACTTCCTTAATAGGCATCAAGGTTTTCATCTGGACTTGATTCGGAATTTGTCGGTTGGCGAACGTTTGGCAAAGAAAAACATTCCAGTACTTCTACATCCGCCCAGCAGTGCAGAGATTATTGATATATGTGATTATTTATTCTCTCCAATGCTTAATCGGAAACTGAACTCTTACGAAAAAGTAAACACGATCCAAAAATGTTATGGAGCAGGTTCTAAGCAGCCCAACGAAACAATACTACCAGAATTATTACCTGGAATGTAAAACTTACCGGTGACGCTGTGTGTATCCAAAAGGAGCATACTCAGAAGGAAACAATATTAAGATACAGATACATTCAATAATTTAATTAACTACTTTGGGTTTGGGTATTGTTTTATAGGCAACCCTTTTCGACGTGTTTTTGAATATGTCTTTAATTATTCTTTTATTGAAGAATGCAATCTTATCTCCTTCGTGCAGAATGGATACGTCAAAAGGAGACGTACAATTAGAGCAATATACCAAACTATGTGCCACATAATAACAGGCATAAACCTGTGCGAAACGACCGTAGGAATTTTCATGGATTTGACCAACACTTGACAATATTTGTTGGAACAAATTACCTCAAAATTTTGGACTATTAGGAATCAGTCTGCGTTTAGGAAATTCTTACTTAACTAATCGACAGCAGAGAGTGAAGAGTGTTGATGAAAAAACTAAGCAGCGTATATACTCTGACTGGTTAACAACAACGCGAGGAGTTCCTCAAGGTTCTATATTAGGCCCGCTGTTAGTTTCACTGTATGCAAACGATCCTTCGTAGATATCACAATATCAAACGATTTTATGTGTTGATAATACATTATTATTAAAACGAGAAATGGCAATCTAGGAAGCGAAGTAGCTTCCACACCAAGTAGATTTGCCGAGTGCTTTAATACACACGATGTGGCAGTGAACATCGATAAGACAAAATTGTGAAGTTTTAGTTATTTCAAGGAAGATCGTCATAAATTTTGCATTCAAAGACTTACCACCTACGGGAACACTAGATTCCTTGGATTGATCGATGATAGCCAATTAATTTGAAGAAGCGCCCTGTTGACGGACTGTTGCGTACCTGGTAACTTTCGTACGTCGTATTTTACTCCCAAGCGACAGTGTTCGGAAATTTATGTTGAACTTAGTTTTAACATGCAAATCATGATAGGTCTGTTAAATCAACATGTAAGGGATACATACTTCTAAAATATGTTGGTACGTAACATAGAATATACATCTTAACATAACAGCATATGTTAAGGATACATGCTTGGCCGGATTGACTTGTTGACCGCTTCAGGAGGCATTATTGAACAAAACGTATATTATTATATACTATATCTATATATATATTTCTTATTAATAAATTGCCACCTCTAAACTCTGAAGGAATTCCAATCACCAATAATGCAATTAATCCAGGACTACGTTCCTCTACCACTGCAGAACATTTCAACAGCTTTGTTTCCTCGACCTGTATATACCATCGATCTTTTAGAAAATACAAAATTTCACAGTACCGTAGTTGAACGCGCTCGCATCTACCATGAGATCTTTCCGCTTTTTCGTCGAATAAAACTAATTAAAACATTGCACTTCCCTGCAAATTACGTACGATTTGTTCCAAAACTACAGCGCCATTCGACGTGAACGTATCGCCGTCGAAAGTAATAGCTCGCCCTACAGTCGAGCATTTGAAAAATTCCTTCCCATTCGAAAAACAATCAATTAAACAAATTAAACCGGTGTCGGGACGCCTGTTTAAAATTCCGAACGGATGTTTTGAAACTTTCGGACGAACTAGAGGCTAAAATATCTCACCCCCTCTCCTCCCTTTAGCCGAAAAAAACGTGTATCGATCCGATTGCTGGTCGGGAGCTTTTTAGGAAGAGGTAGTTTAGATGTAAGCGTGTCTGTATATACGAGTGGTTGATGTGTGATACGTGTCATTGAAGGTACGAATTGTTATTGCCTTTTTTTCTTTAGTTAGGTGATGGTGGTAGATATGGTGATGAGGTTCGTTTAGTGAAATGTTAGTTTACTTTTTACGATATCATTGTGTCTTGCTCGTATTTTTGTTTGTTTTTAAATGTTTTTGGCCTCTTATATAAATGAAATATACTCTCAGCAAATATAAATAATTTCTATTCTCATATAAGAGGACGACCTGAAATATTTCTGGAATCGGCAAGAGACCGCGCACGAGGGTTGAGGTGTATTCATTGGTGGACAAGGGCAACGTCTTTATGGCAACTGTCAAAACCTCCGACGTCTACTGCCAGTAGTTGTTATGTAAGAGTACGTTTTGCATAGTAAGTCAGGCGGTTTCGCAAAAATGGATAAAATCGAATTAAGTGCAGTGGTAAAACACTTCTGGATGGCTGGGGAAACGGCCACGGAAATTCGAAATATTTTGCTAGAGATTCATGGCGGATGTACTCTGTCACTTTCGACGATCAGCTTCCGGGTGAGCGAGTTCAAACGTGGTCGCACAAGCACAAGTGACAAACCACAATGGAAGCCGCTACCAACGATGAAATGGTCGACAAAATTCATGATGTCGTGTTAACCGATTGCCAACTGAAGCTGAAAGAGATAGCAGAGACAACAGGTACCTCTGAAGAACGCGTTGACCATATTCTACACGAAATTTTGGATATGAGAAATCTTTCGGCGCGATGGGTACCGCGTTTGCTCTCAGCGGAGCAAAAATGAAATTGGGCGACCGTTTCGGTGGAGTGTCTGGCCAAGATCCAACGCAATCCAAGGGATTGCTTCATGCGTATAAATCCAGAAAGATTCGAGTCAATTACGACGCAAACGGAAAGAAGGGAGGGGGGGGGGTGAAACAACATGACAATATCAACGATATTCTTTCTGCGTCAACACAATTGACCGTCCGCTCCAGGTTGCTCCATTATGTACATCTGCATTATTAATTCTACAAGTCATTTCCTCAAGTATCTGATTAGAAAATTAAAATTAATTTTGAAACGTTATGAAGGATTCAAGCCATATATGCATCACCCTGTATATACTTAAGCACATTGCACCCAAGGTTATGACCATCTTTAGCTTTCCTAAATCGCACCCAAATAGCCGACAACGTTAACCAATCTTCCTCACCATACACCTATCAATCCTCCAGGTATCATCATTATCCATGCAGCTTTTTGCATGATTATACGATCTTTCGTGCCACCACCTCCGTCGCAAAATGTCATATATTTCTTCGTTTCACGTGCGTAAGGGTCGTTTCCTACGTCTTCGCCCTGGAAATCGTCTATTTATTTTAGTTTCGTCGACCGTCAAGGAGACGAACGCGTCGGATAAAAATCTAACCCGCCGTGATCGAATAAATCAAATCACCTGACGATCAAAGACGGCCGGCGAAATTTCGTCTTGTAGATATCGGAAATTCGACGTCCTTTTCCTGCCAGCAAAAGTTAAGCGTTCGATGTACGAGGGGTCACGACGGAGTTCTCGATTACCTTTTGTCTGCCACATTTATTAATATTTCGGCAGTGATTCCATCCTCCCCAGCAGCTTTTTCTAGTTAGTGTTTGCTAAATGCAGCAATACTTGAACTTTAGAGCATTCTTAACCTGCAGAGAAACTTTGGTGGTTTGTGTTAACCATGGGTTTGTTTATAATTGCGCACTATAAATTAAAACGGACAGTAGATATTTCAACTGAACTACATTCTATGGTTAGTGGAAATACGATAATTAGTACTGACAGAGTGATGTGTTTGATGGATCCGGTGGCTTTAGTACAATATTTGAATTGTTATAACGGATCCAACGATACGACGAACTCATTTTTAAAATTCCCTGTATATACAACCATCTGCATCTAGTGGCATCATGCGTCAAATGGAATTGGTAGTCTATTGAAGCAAAATGTGAATGCACAAAATATGAGATACGAGGGCGACCTGAAATGTTTCCGGAATCGACAAGAAAAATACAGTGTTGATATGGCTTTTTATTTTTATTTTTCAATATAGTCTCCTCGAAGACCAATGCACTTTTTCAAACGGTGCTCCAACCTTTTCAAGCCGTCGGAAAAGTAGGATGTTTCGAGGTCTGCAAAATAGTCATCTCTAGCGGCGATGAACTCCTCATTTGAGGCAAATTTCTTTTCTCCCAGTGATTTTTGCAGGTTTGGATATAGGAACATGTCGATGAGGGATAGGTTCGGTGAATATGGAGGATGATCTCTTCCTTTTACACCCAAAAAGTTAAATCAACGCGCCTCGTATATTGAGGGCCGTACATGCAGCCAACGACAAGCAAGTGGCGGGCAGTTTTTTCGGTCGGAAGAAGTGATTGATTTCTCCGGGGAGAGGCCGAAACTACAACGATGACGAACGCCGAAGACCCTTCCGTCCACCCTGGTCGAATTCTGATTAAATGAGGCACCCCCCGACTACTCGCCTTGCCAACCGTATTCATCATCATTTCACGTGCCAAGGGACTAGATTATCTACTAATATCTGGACTAATGCACCCTTTCTAGATTTTTCCAATATGGTAATGGGAATGTCTCACTAACTTTACACGCTGAATGATTTTCTGATGTTATGAAGGGTGTTTCAATAAGGACGCAAGCAAATCAATTGTGTTACACTTGCAGGAAAACCAAAATTACTTAATTTAGATATCAGAAGTGAATGATCAATAGTGTCGAATGCTTTACTAAAATCGGAATTTCACACATTCATTTGTTGACGTCCATACAGGGATTCGGCAATATACTGGGATATCTCTGCAAGGTTGGTTGTAGTAGATCTTCCAGGTATGAAACCATGTTGTAGCTTAGACAAATAAGGTTTGACACTGTGAAACGGAAGATGCTCACAAAATTTTTACAAAGTTTCAGAAAATATTTGTTGACCTATAATTTTAAAAGTCTTAACGATTGCCTTTCTTAAACACGAGCGTAATTCTACTAATCTCCCAAGTGTCAGGAAAGGTAAAAGAACTTACGGCTAAGCTAAATATTCTAGCTGGAGGTTCACATAGTATTTCACAACAATCACGTACAAGAAATGCCGGGAAGCTGTCATGACTAACAGTAAAATTAGATTTTAACTTCTAAGAAGCTTTTAAGACATCGTGCGCAGTAAACGATCCAATAAAGAACTACCACTAATGAGATTTCTATCAGACTAGGGCTTCAGTAATGCTTGTGAACCAAGCACAAACACTCTAGAGAATTCATCTGCGAAAGTCTGAACAATGTTGCTGGGATCATCAACAGTGGAGCTGTTTAAACTGAGACATCCAGGTATTCTTGATGTACTGCGATGTGCATTTATGTACTGCCAGATTAGCTTTGGATTTTGTGCTATATTTTCTGCAGCCGCCCCCTAGTATTCTGCATATGCAATTTAATTTTGTCTTTAACTAGTTTTTTCAAACGTTTAAATTCAATGTGGCAAATCTCCTGTCCACTTTTGGCCTACGAAGGTAATAATCTTTTGAAAACCTGGAAAATATGTGCATATATATTGATTTTGGAGAAAATATCCATAAACTTGGGGTATATATGCAAAAAAATTGCGACAACATGCAAAATTTTTATATAAAATAAATAGGAGCAGAAATTTAAACATTAGCTCTATTGCACAATTTTTTTTTACAACATATTTCTAAACCAATTTATAATTAAATGTTTTTCAAAATTGTGTCAAAGAAAGTTTTGTATTCTATCAGAATACATATATTTCGAAATAGAAAAGCTTCCTTCAACATCCACAGATGTAATTGATGCATTTTTAACTTTGCAATACATTCTAAACTAAAATTAAGGTCGAAATCGTTTACTCTTTCACCTTCCAAAATTTTCTTAACTTTATTCAATTTCAAATACCCTGCATTTTTATTTATCACTTTCTTAAATTTATTGTATATAGAATTACCTATTGTATATATAATTTGACTTAATATACAAAAGCTTTTGTAGCAATTCTGTTGATGTTACTATCTTTTTACAGTTTTCTAGTGCAATGCTGTCAGTAGTGATTTCAAGAATTACATTTTTTATTCCTTCAAAATTATCGGCGTAAAAAATTGCAGCGTCTAACCATGTACCCCATCACGTAATAATTGGTCCAGGAGCCAACTTAATACCGGGAAGTCGCTCCTTATGAAATTGGATTCGTAAAGGTGCTTGTAAAAATACTTTTTTGACATTGCTAATTAAATCATTAATCAAAGGAAATTGATTCCTAATGTCTTCGGCTACACGATTGAACCCATGAACTAAACAAGTGGTATGAATAATGTTACTATAAAAAAATTTTAAAATTTTGCGCGGCTTTTATCATGTGTGGTGCAGCATCGGACAACATTAGTAAATCTTCTTCACAAGGTATGCTTCCAGGTAAAAAGAAATTTGATAAACCTTCTTGAACGAACTAGGCAATTGGCCCATTATTTGTTTTTTGAAGTTCTTTACAATAAATTAAATACGATTTACATACAATATCTTCATGAAGAATCCCTATTCAATAATAGGAATATAACGGTCACACTTATCCGTACTTTCATCTACTATGATATAAATAAAATTATTCCCTACCAATTGTCGAAGTTCTGCCATTGTTTGCTGGTAACAAGATGTGACATATTTTTTTCGTAAGGTGCTTTCCTCAGATATATTATGTTTGCAATATTTGTGCGGAAATGATTTCAAATGAACATGGGTTTTATTCTAAATGTACTAAAACACTTTTATTCCTTAAAGAGGGTAAGCTGATTCTGTCCATATGAAACAAATATAAAAGCTAATGTATTACTTTCAAGAGGAGAATTCAGTCCACGTTAATTTTACGCCTTGTCGATAGCTGTACGCAACTTAGTCGAACAACTTCTCCTATCGAAAAGCTTTCTTGTATCGCAAGCTTTCGCTCCTCCGCGCTTCACAATCGAAGTAGGTCAAGAAGAAATCGATTAATTCTTCTTTCGCCTAATAAAGCTACTCGGAGAATGATTAATTCGTTACAGGTAATTTAATGAAGGGGAAACCGTAGCTTTGCTCGCTTATTTCGCGAATTTGTATCGAATTACAGTCGACCAGGCGAATGTTCGTTTATAATTAATTTGTTTTCGCGTTCTTATCCTTTTCACCTTTCCGCCGATGAAAAGAGACCGGTTTATCGAGGACAACGGAATCAGAATTAACGCGATTTATCGAGCATTTCCCGTTCCGTACTTCACATACTCTCGAAGGAATAACCGAAAATCTATTTCGTCCGCTCCACCCTCCCCTCCCTCTCCTCCTACCGCCGTCCTAAAATAATCCCGCTTGATTTGTAGACGGCGTATTCCCGTTCGTGCCCGTATCAAGATTTTCCGGCGAAAAAGGAGAAGTTCTTCTTTCGCTTCTCCGCTAATGGTAATTCCGTTGCTCTCGACTTGCACGACGGCGAACTCGAGCGGATTTTCGCCATTACTTGGAACTATACACTGAAAAGATTTGTCAGAATTTGCTTCTTCGACGGCAAAGAATCGCTAGCTGAGATTCTTTTTGCGGCGGGAGGTGGGGCGTGTTGTTATTATATTTCTGGGGTGGAGATGAAAACAAAAGATTGTAGCGGTAACAAAAATTTGTTTCTTGGCGTTGTCATTGAAGGGATATTATGCCACGTCATCTCCATATACTCTATTGGACATGATGTTAAAGTTTGTGCCATATAAAGGGTCGGAAAGATTTTAAGGTTCAATAAAACATGACTTTCTGTAGTAAAGTATTGAAATATTTATTGATTTATAAATGCATACATTTGGGTATTATGTATGAAACAAAAACTTTTGTAAATGATCGCTATAGCTTTGCTGGCACATGGGTACTCTTTTGACAAAATTTGCAATATCACTATAGTATACATCTAACTTCGGCCTTTAATGCTTCGCTGGTCACGGGCTTGTTGGCATAAGCCGCCGACTTCAGATAACCCCACAACCAAAAGTCCAAAGGTATTAAATCGTAAGAGCGTGGCGGCCAATTCTAGTCACCAAACCGGGAATTGACACGACCAGGGGCAAACTCATGCAAGACAGTCAATGTAACACGGGCGGTATGACATGTGGCCTCCTCCTGCTGAAGCCACATATCGCCAATTGAGACAAAAACTCCATTAGGGTAGCACGATAACGTTCGCCATTCAGCGTTACCGCATACAGTCACAGGTTCTGGATGCATTGCTTTCTGATGAATCATTTGTAGTGAAAATGGGCGTCGTCGCTGAAATTGATTTTGTCCGCAAGTGAATATTGTATTTGATCGCCGGTTGTAAGAAGTTTAACAAGAAAGTAGCTGCGATGACACCGAAAGGTCACCAAGGTCCCACCCAGGACAAATAACGCATACTACACCCGCGAGAATCTGAAATGTGTGTAACACTGCTCTTATACATAGAGACTATTACATCTTCAGTTACATCTAGAACATCAACTGATGTCAATCTCCCAACGTCTTTGGGATCAAATCAAAACGCATCTGTTTTGAGAAGAATGTACCCATATATACATACTTTGTATTATTTTTTATTATTATAACAGGTGTGCTCTAAAATTAAAGCTTTACTGTTGTCCTTTGTACTGTGATGAATAGAAATCTGTTATCGTAGTTCTTATCCTTTTAAATGTCCCAAATTTGTGTCACTAGAATTAAGAAATACATAACGCTTTCCATTAATAAGTAGAGTTGTTGTCCAATTACTTACTGAATAGATTAATCACTGTCTGTTTAGGATCAAAAGAGTTGTTTTCCTTTTGACGTATTAGTGATTCCAGCTTTTTCCGATGTTTTTGATTTGTCTTTCACTTGCTGCTATATACTGCTATATTCGTATGGCCGTCTTCAGTTATCATTTCTCCCATTCTCGTATTCTTGTGTTATTTGAATTTTGGCGAATCTGTGGTAGTTGATCCTTTCCCTAACCAATGCTTCGCGAAGTCTACTAACAATTATTTTGGCTCGATTCCTTGAAACGTGGAGTGCGATTTTTATGTCCTGCTTTATACAGGAATGTAAGATGGCTAGATTTCATTGAAACGAAACCTTCTCCCTTATGATCACAGAATTACAGTATGAGTAATAATCTAAGCATTAAAGGACTAAATGTCATATACATAACACCAAATAAAACACACATTTGGGTCTCTTATTTATGATGTTGAATTATCATTGAAGCCTGTTGTGGTCTGCAAAAAAAAAACACCTAACACACGAAATCAAGAAATGGGACGCGTGTCCAAAAACATCACACTGGAGAAGCACCACGGTAGAAAAACGTACCTCTGAAATATTTATATAAATTTCGAAAAGCTGAAGGCTAACTGTTTCCTTCGACTTTCTTTTCTTTCTCTTTAATTTTCGCCTGCCCTTTAATTAAATCCTAAAATTTATTACAGAATAAATCACACAAAATCAAACAAAACTTACTTATGCAGAGCACGTTACCCCCGGCGAATCCGTGTCGTACAAACATTATAATGATTTCGTAAAGACAAAGTACCTACCGCCGCCTAAAACGTGCTACTAACAAGTCCCATCAAAGCCCTTAATGTACACCCTTACAGTGCTCGCTCGTCTGTTCCCTAAACGAAGAAATACGTACTTACATATGCGTGCGGAATGGGAGCATTGTCGTGAATACGTGTCACGCGACTACGATGCGACGATGACAAGATATTATTAGCTAACGCTAGGGGATGCGAGATGCCATTGTGAGTTGAGCGAGGGTGGCGAGTTTCCCTTTCGCGGGCCCTCCAGTTCGAGTCAATCAGGGCGTGAAAACTGACACATTTACATACCGTCCCATTGAATCACTACAAGCCGTTTAGGGGGCTCACCGCGGCGGTACTGGAGGAGAGGCGGAGGAAGAAGGTAAGCGTCGATGAACGCTAATTCTACAAAGTGAAGGAGCGGTTGCGAGGAAGAAAAACGAAAGCGAAAGGGAAAGAAACGCGTTACGCAATGTGGAAAGTTTTAAAAATTTTCCCGGAGGGCTACCACGAGCGAAAGGGCTGGTATTAGGAGATTGAAGGGGAGGAACTGAGAGCCAGGGAGGTTTTTTATGTGTGCGTGTGTAGTTTGAAAATGCGTCGATTATGAAAAGCAAAAGGAAGCAAATACTTTAACGGTTTAATGGCTCACTTTTATATTAACTGAAGATTACGTCATCATGTTTTATAGCTACCTGAAGAGAGGCATTCATTCCTCTATGTTTATTGTAGTGATAATAGTAATTTATTTGACCAACGGATTACCAATTATAAGACAGACTTCTGTAATACATGAATATACAAAGTAATAGAACATAATTAGTAACTCGATCTATAGAATTAAGGTCGCAATGGAGAGTTGAAGGGAGACACGTCATCACAAATGGGGAAGAGTGAAGAAGATTGGTTATAGATAAACAGTAGTATTGGAGAATTGCTACTCTCTTCATCAGAGCCTATGTGACTATAACAGTTCAGACGGGAGTCAAACAGAGCGTCAAATCTTTAACAGTGTCATTTCTCCTTGGGACTTCATCGTTTGTGACGTAAGCGATATCTATGTGTTTAACCTCGAGTGAATAGAATATAAAATAGCATTTTCCAACATTCACTTCTAAACTGGAAATATTTCAATTCTCTTCAAAATGAATAAGATCATTCAAGATTGTCATAGAAGACTATATTTTTACGTCAATGTGTACGCAAGCTCCAGACATGTTGAGGATGCAAGTAGATTATTTAGGTATATAATAAATAGTAATAGTCCCAAATTGTAGTGTTTTGGATGTAATTCAAAACTTTAACAACTTATAACCATTATAAGCTACGTGATTGTTCGTGTTTGTGAAATAGGAGTACAAAGATTGAACTAAGGGCGGACTATATGGCAAATTTCTTGATTTTTATCCCACAGTTAATGTTATCAGACGTTCGACTGTGATCTCTGTAGAGCAAATGTCTCCAGCCCTGCCATGCTACAATTTAGCAACAAACGAAGAAGTTATACAAGGCTGCTGTGCGTCGCTAACATTATTTAACATATGCATTGATGCTATTATTAAGGAATGGAAAAAGTAATGCCTTAAAGGAATACAAAGACATAAGAAAAACTGAGTAAATTCACACATATCTGTGGAGCAATCAAGAGAACGTTAAAAAGCAAAAAAGAGAGGATACACAAACAAAATCTTACAAGACGATAGCAGATCTAACCCTCTTATGCGGTAGTGAAACATGAACAACAACGAAAAAAGAAGAAAGGAGGATACAGACACGAAAGATGAGATTTTTAAGAAGAGTGGAAGATTACACAGGATCTAATAGAATAAAGAATGTAGATATAAGAACAGAACTAAACATCTTCGACATACATGATAGAGTAAAGGAAAACAAAAGTAATGTTTCGGAGCAATCGCAGGCAGACCAAATAGAAGATGAATATCGTAATGGCAAAGTGTCTCAAACCATTGTCATTCTGTCTCTGGTATCATGGTTGTGGACCTTCGGTGGCGCATCATTAATATCATTAATTTCCATGCTTAATGTACTTATGGTTGTTGGTGTTTCCAACAGTCTTGTCTTTGTGGCGTTATCTTCTCTTCACCTCTGTACATAAGAAAAAAATTAACCTCTTGCGCAGCGTCTTCCGTGCAGAAAATTCTAGCTTGAGTACAAGCACAGAAAGAATAGTTTTTGTTCCCAAAATTACTCTAGTAATCTAGTAAGTTATTGAGATAGATAATCAGACGAATCGTCGATTTAATGTAAAGTCTGGTAAGAAATAACCCCTCTCAGAGCTATCATGATGACGGGAACAGATACACAATTGAAACATCTACACATCTTCACAGTTTCAACTTTTTCCAATCAAGAAAATGAAAGTAATAAGTTCCAATTACTTCCATTACATTTAAATATACCGCATTATTTTACCCTAGCGTTCAGGGTTAAGGAGGAATTAAGAGGAGTCCTTAAATAAAATCTAGCGACAATTATCAGCAATACAATGCAGTAAGACATAAACCACCTCATAAGAAATACGTGATTCCATATAGAAATTTTCCCTTTACTAGAACCTTGCTTTTGTATATTCGTATACGCGCACATCTAAGTCCAAATATATACTAGCATCTCCTTTCGTAACTTACAATTCGAGACAAAATATGAGGACGTTACCTTCATTTTAAATGCGATTCTCACGTACCACTTATCAAATATCCCCGCGCTACCTCTACAACTAATACTAATATGGCTTCGCTTCATATGTAGATGTGTTATGTATGTATAAAGCCTGTGCAGGCAGGGGTATATATCTCTACATATATTCCGTGAGCATATCGATAATAAAATTTCCCTCACATCGGGTTTCGTGGTTGGTTTTTTTCTTGCTTCTACGGAATATACACGGCTAATATATTCTTGCGGATATACAGTCGAAATGCGGATGGATACATCCATTCGGCACGTTATCTCGAAGAGATTTCATTCGCGTGTTTACAGGCGTACGGATTTTCAGGTTCGTATGAATCGGATTTTATATAGTTAATAAGGGATGTGGATATGAAGCAGGGCATAGTCACGATATCAAATATTCAAATACTAACACGATGAAGATTGTTAGAATAAATCGGATTTATACTGTGTTTCCGAAAGGCGACCTCAAACTTTAAATGCTGATAGCAGATAGAAAGATGAACCAGTCGTAGTACATCAGCGCTAACCACACCACGTAATATTCGTATACAATAACAGAAAGTACTTATTTTTTTACAAACTAAATCTGTTTAATGATTTCACTTGGGGCACTTATCCAAAGCAAGGCCCAAAATACGTGCTGAATGTTGTACATCATAGTCATGGTTATTGAGAGACAGAAGCTCAATATAATTCACTTCTTTCACATCTAAAAGAGCGTAAAGTTGGTTTCACTGTGATTAAGAATTAAGCCATTAGAAGTTAACCATTGCTCAAGTTACGTCAAGTATCTATCAAATATCGATGACTGTCCAAAATGAAGATCCCACACCTACCAAAGAAGTGTCATCGGCGTAGTTCATCAACATGAGTCTATACTCCAGCAAAGAATATAGGAAAGTAATAACAAGAAGTCACACATACGTCAAGATAGAGAGAACTTAATGTACAAGCAAGGGAGCCAAGATAATCAGCAAACTGCGTGACACCATCCCAACAATCGTGACCTTGTTCACCAACCAAAACGCTTTTAACGGCAGTGTTGAAAATCCAGCTTTGAGAGACTTCAAGCTAGATGGATTTGTAATAAGACGAAAGGAACATTTATAAAGGGTAGTTATTATAACAGGATATGTTTAATATACTTCAAGGCTTAATAATGATATAAATATCCGTTCTAAATAGAAGTTTAGCCACGAAGTAAGGCCTGGGTGCCAGCGCCTTCAACACAGTGACCTAAAGTGAGATAGTGCAACGCTACATATTAAACCAGGAGGATTCACACAGCTTTATGGGAGATGTGGTGTCTGCGAGGAATACCGTATTTAGTTGCATTAATAATATCCCGATTTGGAAACACAATTTTGCGGTTACAGAGTAGCTTTAAGTATCATACAATTTAGAAACTCTCGAAAGCTCAAATCGACATCAATAAAAGGCGCATGATTGTGTATACGTTTCTTATATGTAAAAGTAGTATTAGTAAGGATCAACTAACTTTTGTAAGCCCTCACTAATAGAAGGGACAGACCCAGCACTCGTTCGAATCAATTTTTGTACCACTACCTAAGAACCACAGCGCAAGAGAATGTAGTGACCACAGATTTACTAATCTGATAAGTCACGTTCTCAAAATTATACTGAAGATCATGCGTAAGAGAATAAATAACAGATGTAAATGTGTCATCAGCTCAGAACAATTCGGATTTCGACACAGGTTGGCTACAAGAGAAGTCTTACTTGAATGACGATTGCAAGGACTGTGTGGATGTACAATTACCGACAGTCGGTAACACGGTTGACAATGGGAGCCCAAGTGCTCTCGAAACGCTGCGTTCCGCATAATTAATTAATTTGTGTGAGTGGAGTTTACTGCTATACCTGTGAAGTCTTACTTAGTTTACGAGTTCTATCACAAAAATGCTATGACTAACGGTGGGATCTTCAGGTTTTTGTTTTTGTCAATTTTGATAGAGCGTTTGGTCGGGTAAATAATGATAAACTTTTTATGTTGGAGGGAAATTTGTACTGACATCAATTTGTGTTTCTCGGGAGTGGAAGTGTTAGAATATTCCGAATAGTGTAAAACGACTGGAAATCGTACGAGAGACACAATTTTCGTATTCTGGAACTTCGATTATATCTCCTTCATAGTAAAACATGCAAAATCAGGTCATTTCGCTCGAAAAATGCGTGTTTCTCGGGAGTGTGAAGGGTTAGAATATTCCGAATAGTCTAAAACGACTAGAAATCGTACGAGAGACACAATTTTAGTATTCTGGAACTTCGATTATATCTCTATGCAGATAATACTGTATTATTTGGCGATAGTGATGTAAGATTGCAAAATATAATAAACAAATCAAATATAACATGCAAAAAATATCGTTTCAAGTATCTGGGATATTGGGTTGACTCCATGCTGGATCAAGACGTTGAAATAAAATCTAGGATTAAGCAGCCGAAACAAAATTTCTTTGAGCTCAAGAATATATTAACTAACCAACAACTAAATGTCTATCTATGTCTAAGAAATACAAAATGTTACATCCAGTAAACACTACTGTACGAAGTTGAAACGCGTACTCTAGAAACTGTTCGTATGAACCGTAACGAAACATTTGAAATGTGGACATGAGAGAAGAATTCTGAAGATCTCCTGCAAAACGCACACCACAAATGAGGAAGTCTTAAGGGGAATGCATAAAGATAGGAAACTGTTGCAAACAATTAAAGTAAAAAAGGCGCTTAACTTGAACGCCTTTTGAGAAATATCCCCTCCTTTCAGCTTGTTATCCAAGAAAAAGTACATAGATGCTATCATGGATGCGGAATATTAAAAACTGGACGTGGCTAAACTTTGAAGGTCGAGTGAGCTTTAACGTGGTGATTACCAACCTTCGATAACGGAAATGGCACAAATAGAAGAAGAGGGCATTACTCATATTAAAAGGAAATTAAATTAACTAAGATATACAAATTGAAGGTAATAAAGGATCTAGATTAGAACCTTGGGGAACATCAGAACTCAAGCAAGCTATTTCCGATCTCATACCACACTACACCACTTGCTATTCTCTATGAACTACGTAATTGTTTAAAATGCATGAATGTACAATGCGTATAGTAAAATATCATTGTTTATGCAAATTCGATCCGGATAAATTCAAATTATTAAGATAAAATTGATAGCAAACAAATTTTCTGTTATCGTACAGAAATTAATATTAAATACGCTACAGCTTCCGTAATGCATATTATAACATATAAAATATGTAGAACGGTATATATTTAACGAAATATTTTATGCTGAAATTTCGCACATTTCGCAGACCGATTCGTTTGTTTATTTGAATAAATATTCCGCATTTATTTATTCATGTAATTCGCAATTATTTTTGCATATTGTTAACGCGCGTAGTGAAATATACACGTGTGTACATATATTTCTAATTTATAGTATTTTCAATGGGTAAATATTTAACACAACGGTTATTAAACAAACACAGAAGATATACAAACGAAGTATAATACGAGAACGACAGTAATTAACACGAGTTTACAGTTTCAAATTTCATGGGAATAGTTTTGGCCGAAAAACAGTTTTAGCATTCGGAGATCGTCAACGGTTGCTTGATTGGAAAATGTAATAGTGATAGCTAAAATGTAATGTATAAATGTCATGCGATTAAATTGTTATGGATTTTGTGAAGTGTATTCTTTTTACCTCGCATAAAATTCGCGTGTTTTTATGGACTGTATGATTACCTTTTAACGTACACATGAGAAATTAAATCAAAATAGTAAAAATCCATAATCGACGTAATGTAAAAAATTAACTATTTTCCGTTTAAATGCTAAAATAACGAAGTCTATTATAGGATTCCCTCATGCCGATGATGAATTATGTTTCACACCCGAAAGGTATATTAGTCGAATTAAACCTAAAACTAGCAATCAATGACAAAACTATGACACAATTTCCCAATGATTGGTATTTTATTGAGTTGTACTACAATGCTAACACTTTCAGCAAATGGGTCCCTATTGTCTCCCTTTTTCCTTTTATATTAAAAAGAGACGACGCATATTGGTTTTGAATCTGACGGAAGAGGCCAAACGAGGTGCAAATTTAACCAGCGTTCACAATATTAATTTAAGATTTAGAGGTCTACTATAGCAATGTTTTTAAAATATATAAGAAACTTTAAACGTAAGAAAAAAAGTTTATTTCCTTTAGATATATACATACAAAGTATAATATATGTACATAGATACATAGATGTAGCATGTAATACAAAACAATGAAATGAATAGTCACTTTAAGGATGCAAAAATTCATATATTGGTATTTGTCTTCTCTTTTTCTTTAAAATGGAGTCTTGAAATCGTATTTCTAATTTAGAAAGAAGCTCCCAAAGACTCCGTATCTCCGTGATTTTCGACAAAACTTTTGAGCTGCTTGGTCAGGGTAATAGCTTAACCATAATTTGGGATAGCTTTTGTTTGCACTGGAAATTCATCGACATCAGAATCTTCCGAAAATTCTTGTATTTCTATGGGATTTGTAATTTCTTGTTCTGAATCTGGATCTTCAACATATAAATCTTCATCTACGTTCAAAATAAGGTTTTCATTATCCGTCAATTTCAATAAATTCTTATTTTTTGAGAATATCTGAAAGTACACTAAGAGGCAAATCATCTTCTAGGTCAGATGTATCAGCGTCAGTTAACTGGTCTTCGCTTTGCATATTTACATGATTAAATCCTGCTTTCTTATTGTATTTCCAAGTTACAGGCAGGTTATTTATATTAATGTTTTTAAAAGCTCTGGGTTTAGCTGTCCTACCAATGACTAGGAGTTTTTCTTTTTCACAATGCAAAATTGTAAACCTCTCTTTGGGATACTTACCCCCAACACATTTTTCCTTCTATAGTGTGAGCGTTTTGTCGGGTAGAGCCCTAAAATACAGACCTGTCTCATCGGCATTATAGATGTCTCTCGGTGAATATCCCTTAATCAAAGAAGGACATTTTTTTAAAACCGATGAAACATCTTCAGCGTTAACCGAAGCTCCTTCTCCAAGACAGCAAAAGAAGTTCTTATGACCTCACCCATACCATCCTTACTGTTTCGGATAAAATTATAACTGAGACTTCAAAATGGAAAGTTTCAAATGGCCAGAAAGCCTTTCCAAACCCGGATTTGATTAATTTTTATTACCGAACCATTTACGAATATCTAGATTCACCGTCAAATCTCCAACCTAATCAAAACTTTCACTATTCTAAAACCTACAAAAATTCCCTTACATCGAGAGGATTTATAGTTTAAATCTGCACCTCCAGCATCGTTCGAACCGCCACGACATCGAACAGCAACTTCGCCGGAATCGAGCTCTAAACTTCGAATCCGAAAAGGGAACACGCTTAATGTACTGTAAATTATTTGCACCGAAAGCGATCCCTCCCGCCGCTCTCTCCCTTACGCCATAAAAAAACGAGGCACGCGAACGGATCCGACGAGAGAGACGTCTACGGTGCCCGCAGCGCGGCGGTAAAGACGGAAGATCCGCAGACGTACGTACTACAACGGCGAACGAATTGTTTTACGTAGATTTCAATATTTCAGAGGTTAATGGAGATTTTATGATCGGGATCGTGAAGTCGGCGATTCGCTAAAGGCAAAAGTTGAAAGGGAGATGAAATATTTCGCGAGGAAGATGTGGATATTCATGCGGACTTGGGATGTGGGTCATTTTTTACGTTCGCGTGACCGATGGGGCGATTTTGTTCGCTTGCTTTCGGCGAAATGTCGAATATTGTTTGAGTTATTCGCAGATAGAAGAAACGTAACGTTGAATACCGCACGAATGGTACTAAGTTTTTTAATAAAACAAATACGTAAGCTTTCTAATTTGAAATAAAAACGACAAAGATTTTTGTCAGTAGAAGTCATTTTTTACCATTTTTAAACATATAATTGCTATTTTTAATCGAAATTTGCTAAAGGTATTATTATTATATTATAATTATTAAGATGAAGTCTTATTATTTTGAGAAACAGAAAAGAACAGGCTTCATAGCCTTTTTTTAAATCCTATGTCCTTTGTACCTTATAGTGTCAGACCACCATTCTCTTACTTTTGTCTTCGACAGTTTCCTTGTTCTTTTGTTTCTTTCCAGGTGTTTCGGAGTCTACCTGTTTTGGATTCAAATATCCTCTTTGTAATTCGATCTTCTTCCATTCTGTGTATATATCCAAACCATCCTAGTTGTCTTTTCTCTATGATTATTTCTATTGGCTTGATACTTAGACTATTAGTGATTGTCATGTTTCTGATTTTGTCTGTCTTAGTTACTCCTTTTATTATCCTTAGGAATTTCACTTCCATGGCCGTAACCCTGCTTTTAATTCTGTTCGTGGTTGTTCATGACATACTGGCATATGTTAGTGTTGGTCTGACCATTCTTTTATACACCTCTGTCTTTATTTGTTTTGGTATTTTTATTGTATCTAGAAATGTATTTCCTAATGTATTATATATATTTTGCGGATATCCCAATTCTCTCATTCTATTTATTTCCTAGTTTTAGTTTGCTACCTGCTTCTCTGACTTCTTCGCTACTTATTGGTGTTACACGCTCTTCGTTGTTTTTTGTTATTTGCTCCCTTTCTCTTATATATCTATCTTGTTTTATTTTTGTGAGTTCTTCTAAGTACTGTTTCCATCTTCCCATTATTTCTTTTTCCCCAGTTAGTGTATTCCCTTCGTCATAGTTTCGCGAGATCATTTTTCCCGAATTCCATCCTTAGTTAAGGTTGAAATTCGTTTTGCTTTCAAGAAATATCAAACAACTATCCAAGAAAATATAAACACCAACCCCAAGTTTTTCTGGCAATATACTGCAACTAGGCGTAATACCTCTTGCATTCCTAGTTATATGTATCTTAATAATATTACTCGAACCAATCCCGATAGTATTGTTCATCATGTCCAATGCACACGACAGTCACCGTGCTAACATTCACTTGGGTTTCCAATTTTTTAAGTAATAGCCTTAATTCTATTCGGAATTTATGAAATTTTGTGAATATTCTACTGAAACCTATCTACTAGTTGCTGTTTTGAACCTGACTTGTTTCTGTTTTCAGGCCAGGACAAAGGTATAGTGCCTTCTTCTTTAGTTACAATCCTCTACCTGATAAATTGGGTACTAATGAGATTAATAATTACAGAATAACAATTATATTTACAATTTTTTACACGTTAACAATCCTTTTACAAATACAGCTACGAGCAAATGTTCTAGGCACCCTAATCGAACGTGTGTTTCGCGCAGCAGGTAGCGTTTCTTAGAACAAGGGTATTGCGAACCTATACCTGGTCGTTATCTAAAGTAGAAATTCCTAGACAATATAAATTACGAAACTATATAAGACAGAAATTAAAATTTTTAGGTTGAGTAATATATTGTGCGTAGAGAAAGAGAGAGTCGTTTGTCGGTTTCAAAAGTTCATTTAGACCTTCTTTTGTAAGTTTGTGTATACACAATATGCCAAAAAAGATCCAAATATCTGAGGCTTTACGATGCCAGATAATTTTATTATACAAACAAGGATTGTCACAAATAAAAATTACTAAGACAATAAAATGTTGGCGTTGTGCAGTACAAAACACAATTAGCCGCTACCAAAGGACTGGAGAGTATCATAATCTACCCAAGAGCGGTAGAAAACGTGTAACGACTGTGCAAGAACAACGATTGATAAAGCGTATCGCGCTCCGGGATAGGCACAGATCCGCGATAGCGATTTCTGCAGAGCTCCGCGCTCAACGAGACGCACCAATTTCCGTGCATACGGTAAGAAGAAGGTTAACTGCGGCGAATTTATGTGCCCGGAAACCGCGACACAAGCCTTTGCTGACCGAGCAACACCGCAAGCAACGCTTTACGTGGGTAGAGAAGTACCGACATTGGACTGTAGATGACTGGGCCAAAGTACTTTGGTCCGATGAATCTAATATAGACGTAAGTGCTTAAAAATATTCCATAATCCTTGCAGTACACATAATTGAACTCAGCGCTCCTACTTTTCTCACCAAAATAGAAATATTCAAAAAGTTAACGTCCTTCGTTTAATCTGTGCAGGTGCACAGCGTTTCCGGAGCAAGTTATGTTGGGAGGAGGTCCAGCGAAGCATTTTCCCCAGACTGTATTTTACCTACTGTTAAACACGGCGGTGCAAGCATTATGATTTGGGGGTGTGTCTGCACAAGGTGTAGGGGAAGCCCATGAGTGCGAGGGCCGCATGAATGGGGCACGCTACATCGGGATATTGGAAGAGGTTCTCGAGCCATCAATTGTCAGATTTTATAATATGGATTCAGAGGAGTATTACTTTCAGCAAGACAATGCCCCTTGCCACAAGGCTCGACCTGTAATGAAATGGTTTACTGATAACCAAGTGAAGATTTTGGAGTGGCCCCCACAATCGCCTGACCGGGTTCGTACATACAACCATGCCTCTAAAGAAGCCCTAAAGCAAACGGTGTTTTTGGAATGGGCGTCTATTTCCCCAGAAACATGTTACAAACTGGTAACTACTATGCCTAAAAGAATTAAAGCTGTAATAAAGGCTAGAGGAGGCAGCATTAAATACTAATTTATTTAATAAAAGAACCTTATAAACTGAATTATGTGTTTTTTTTTTAGTTTTGAGATTCTCGCCTTATCGTAACGCTAAAAAAGTTACCCTGCTTATAAGATTTGTCCGAAGCTGTATTTCGAATGCCTTTTTAAAAAAAAAAAGAAGTATTTATGCAAATAAATCCGTTTCTTTTAGTATTCCCATTCATTTGACCTACAATGCGCATTAATCAATACGGAAGAGGAGAGAAACAAACAAATGATTACCCAATTAAACAAATGGGTGCCACGTAAAAAATATTACCTGCAAAATTTGCCGAAACAACGCACCATCTAGATAGGCATCTATATAAGAACGAAACAAACGCAATTAATCAAATTAAAATCCCTTTTTTCAATTAGTAATGGGATTAAATATGTCGAGTATTAGTTGCGATCTTTTCCAGATTACAAAAACGCTGATATTATCGAAACGGTACACTCTGCTGCAAAATGAAGCAGAACCTATTTATTTTTGTATATATAGTGGAATGATATGAAAGATTATGAACTTATTTATAGACGTAAATAATTGGGTAAAGTTGAAACGTATTCATTATTTTCTTCTTAATATAATTATACTTATTCACTCAGCGAAATTTGTATACTTCCACATGAACTTTTGAATAGAATATTTACTTTTCTTAATACCTTCGGCAAACACAAATGCAAGAGAAATTAACATTAAAAAAAATTATTACATTTTATACAGAGAATATTTATGTATATTATGCTAAATCAAAACAGAGACATTTTTGTAGAGTATTTCTATAAGAGTGTTGGGTATATGTTAACGTTATGTAAACAGATTATAATAACTATGATGATAATAATAATAGCAGTAATAATTTTTATTAGCCATAAGTCGAACATAGACATCATTAGAAACTAAATATAATAATAGATAATAATAAAGATATCCATATTATTCAAAAATTCCTTTCAATTACGATATGGTCTACTTAAAAGATACTCTCTCAAACATCTTTTAAAAGAGTAAAACGATTATTCCCAGATTCTTGATCGATGTTGCTTGGTCTATTGCACTATCTATCTTCGATTATAAGCGGAAGATTTGGCAAAGTATGCGATGCACTTAATGTGAATGCTACATTTGTAAACCAAACATTCACATCCTCTAACATTAAGTTGGTTTTATCTTCGATATTTTTCTTACCAGTACCAGCAATCATGGGGGTGTAGTCAGCGTAGATAGTGATATCATGTGGCGCACTGACTAAAGAATTAGAAAAAGAAGGGTGCCTCAAATATTAACCATTGATAAAAAAAGAAGTTGGGTATTGATTTGTAAGCGTCTTTTGGAAAGTTACCAAGCAAACAAAGAGAACTTTCTTAGTGGTATGTGGCCATGCATCAGTCATGGTTGCACCGCTATGATCCCGAGACCAAAGTGCAAAGTCTAGAGTAGAAACTTCACGGTTTTCCACAACCACGCAAATTTAAGGTCGTGCCATCTGCTGGGAAGGTTTTGCTATCTGTGTTCTAGGATGCTCAAAAGGGATAGAACATTATAGGGGCCAAATTGCGAGACGCTATTAAAGAGAAATGCCACGGTCTGCTGTTCCATCTGAACAATGCTCCCAGCCATACAAGTATTGCTATGGCTGGTATACACCGAGCAAGATTTAAATTAATAAACCACCCACCATTCGCCGAATCTAGCCCTTAATGATTATACTTTGTTCCCCAAATTAAAAGAACTCTTACGTCGTGCAAAATTTTCCTGTAATTATGAAGTGTTGCAAGCTGCAGAGATGTGGTCTGCAGAGGTCGGAGGAAATTTTTTCCAGAAGGCTGTTGAGATGTTGGAACACCGATGCACCAAGTGAAAAATAAAAAATGTAATGCCATTGTAGTTTTACTGTAAGGGAGTCAGGGGTACAGCATGGAGATCCACCTCCGTAGACTTCCAAATCTTTTGTCAAAATACGAATAAGTAACATCAATGTTGTAGCTAAAATAAAATGGTTTCACTTTTCTGGAATAGGATACAACACTGCACATATGAAGTTCGTTGTGTAAGTGCATTATTGAATTATTTTATTAATCTGGTTTGAAAGCTGGGAGATATAGTTTGAAACGAATAAAATGAAATTTAAATTGAAAGCAATTAATCCGAAAGAAAAAAGATTTTTTTTCAATGCCTCTTGTTAATTTTGAAGTTTTAAATTCCGGCGAGTTTTCCTTTTAGTACCTTTTTCCACTCTCATTCTTCGCTTATTTTAAACTCTTACTTTGACTTTATCGTAACGGTTGTCGAGTTCCGCCGTGTCACTAGGTTTCTTGTCCCCGACGTTTCGCGAACAACTGCGGTTCGCATTTCCAGAGGCACTGAGTACCTTTGACAACCGTTACGACTATGACAAACGGCCGTGAAAGTCTGAGATACTATCTTACTTTGACTTAGCTATTTGAATACTCCAACATGGTTTTGATACAATAATAGGTCTGAAGGTGTTCCAGTATTGACATGCATAGACAGTGTACGATTTGATTTGTTTGCCGAGCGAAATTGAAACCGTACAGCATCAAATAGGTCACTGAAATATTTCTCACGATCAATTCCCTCTCCTCCCGATCCAATCTCGCAATTACGCCCATCTAAACGCGATTGTTTCCTTTGCGTCCGGTCTTTTTTAGGTTGTTTTTCGTCCGCGTTTGCAGCCGGTAATAAACGAAAATAACCGCGACAATGCAATCAATCCCGCAGCGCCGTCGTCACGCTAAAACAAACCGCCCGGCGGATTCCAATTTACATTTTCAAACCGCAACCCTTTCGTACGCAGAGAAAAAAAGCGAACACCATTAGCCTAATAAAGGTCACCTAATTTCCAGGGATATATAACCGATCGGCCAGGTACACGTACGCATATACAGCTAGCACGTTGAACATAAATTCCCGTCACGTAGCATATTAAGCCGGCGGTCAGTCGTTGAAATAAAAAGCACACGTTTTCATCATCGCTCCATCCCGCTCCGCAACCGCGTCGTTCTTGTCGATCGCTCGGTATTCCGACGCCGTAGCTCCGTTCCGCCTCGGTGGAGGAGTTTCGCCGGTATCGATAGCCGATACCGCATTGGATTCGAATTGACCGGGGAGTTTTATTTTTTTTTTTTCGATTCGCTATTCAGAGGCTGTTACTGGGTATGCATTGAATACGCGTCATGACCGGTGCTCAGTCGTCAAATATAGCGGCAAACGCTTCAATGTTCCCCCGCCATCGTTGAGCCCATTTATCTAGCCGGATCCATGCGACCCGAGAGATTTACTTGAGCGCACGGCAAAAAAATTTCCGTCGTTTTGGTAGTTTTTTTTTTTTTATCCGGACGCTAGTAGCTAGACGATATACTCGCTGGAAACAACCTTTTTCTGCCGATTTCCCTTAGAGTTTCGTATTTTTCGAGTGGGAAATACGATATAGGCTGAAGTGGAATCTAGATTTAATATCGCTTGGTGTATTTCCTCTTCTCCTTTTTGAAAATTCCACGAAAGTCAAGAACTTCAGAAATTACTATCGTCGTTGTAACTAGATTTAGTCCATTAAAGAAAAAGGTACCCCTTTGAAAATGTTTTTTGCGAGAAATTGGAGTCATCTAAAATATGTCAAGATGCGAATGCAACTGAAGATTTTCATGATTAGATTGTAGGAAAATTATCCATCATGTCGAAATACTCGAAGAACGAGAGAAAATAAGAGAAAAAGAAAGAGAACAAAGGGGAGGAGATCCCACCTTTCTCTTTAGTTCTCTTTCTTTTTCTCTTTTTTTTTTCTTTTCTTTCCCCCTCCCCTCCTCTTTTCTGTATCTCTTTCCCTCTATTACTCTTATCACCTTTCTTTCTATTTCACGCCCCCTCCCCTTTTCATTCTTCTTTCTTTTTATCTCTTTTTCCTTATTTTTCTTTCTCCTCTTACTCCTGTTTCTTTTCTATATACATATATCTCGTCATGACACGGTTCAATTCCGGAAGTAGACATCTTTAGAAACGAATACCGTCTATATTAGTCCTCTTGTGCCAATTTTGGTTTTAGAATCGTATTCTGTATGATTGACGGTAGGATTCGGTAAAACTTGAAAAAAGATTCCTTTAAGCATACATTTCAAAACGAACAATTTTAAATGACGATTGCAAGGACTGTGTGGATGTACAATTCACAGGTATAGCAGTAAACTTCACTCACACAAATTAATTAATTATGCGGAACGCAGCGTTTCGAGAGAACGTGGGCTCTCATTGTCAACCGTGTTACCGACTGAAAGTAAAAACTGTATCACACATGCAAATTATTTTCTACGCAGGCTCTAACATTTCTAAAACATGTGAGTATTTACAATCTACTCGGTGGTCTAATGCCTTTTTCGGGAAAGGATGGACCGAAAGCGAACCGTATCTTTAACAGGGCCTATGGTAATAAAACCATCAAACTCGAGTGTGCAATTGGGGGTGGTTCTCTGTTCAATAAGTTTCCGTTCTTTTTCATATATACCGTTTCGTACGCGTCTAATTCTCTATACGAGTTCACGTTTTTAAGTAGTGTCAGATTTTTTAAATCACTCTTATGTCCGGATTTTACCATATGCTCTGCTACGCTTGATAGTTCAAGTTTGTCGAAACGATAGTGTCTAATATGTTCTTTGAACCTCGTTTCGATACTCCTTTTTGTTTGTCCAATATAAACTTGCTCACAATCATTGCATGCGATTTGGTATATTCCAGACCTTTTTATCATCTCCGGTTTATCTTTGGGATTCCCTAAGAGATTCTTTAAGTTGTTTTTTTGACACAAAAGACACGTTCATGTTTAGTTGTCGGAAAATTTTACTTAACCCTTTTACTGTTGGGTGAAAAGGAAGAGTTATAAATTTCTTATGTGTTTGTTGATGTCAAGGTCGTGGAATTTCTGATGTGTTGTTTGTATTGGACCTTCCTTAAAATACGGTCGACATCCATAGAAGAGAAACCATTGTACCTCGCTACATCTTTGATATACTTTAATTCTTTGTCGTACCTGCTCTTGTTTAGCGGAAATCTGACGAGTCTATTGATCAGAAAACTAATCGCGGACATTTTTTGTTGTTCGCAATGGTGCGAATCAAACGTGATGAATCTGTTGGAATTAGTTTCTTTTCTGTAGATGTCTATTTCTAATTTACTGTTATTGCGTATGACTAGAGTATCTAGAAACGGAAGGCGATTGTTCACTTCTTCTTCAATAGTAAACTTGATCATGATAAATTTTGAGTTCAGTTCTGCTAGAAAATCTTGTATGTTTCCTTTGTTGGTATCAAACACCGTGAAAATATCATCTACGTACCTAAGCCAAATTCTCGGGAAATATTTGGTTTCTTTTTTCAGGTTCGTTTCAAATTTGCTCATGAAAAGGTTCGCAATAAAAGGAGATAAAGGATTACCCATCGCCGTGCCTTCCACCTGTTCGAACCATTTTCCGCCTATTTGAAAACAATTTTGTGACATGCATAATTTTGTTAACCTTTTATATTCCGCGGTTTTCACGTCATCTACGTTATTTAATTTCAAAAATTCAACCAAATACTCCAGAGTTTCTGGAATTGGTACGCTTGGGAAAAGTGAACAAACGTCGAATGATACAAAGGATTTCCCCATCTTTTCAATTTTATTTACAAAATGTACGGATTTTTCTACACATAGGTTATCTACTTTATGGGGCAAGTTCTTATATTCATTCACTAGCCATTTGGACAATTTGTATGTTGGAGAATCAATGCCGGATACTATAGGTCTCATGGAATTACCTGGTTTGTGAATTTTTGGAAGACAATACATTTTTGGAATGGTAGGGTTTGAACTTGTTATTTTGAATTTCAGGTTATTATTGATTAAGTTGGGACAGTCCTTAATAGTATCTTTAGTGATTCTAATCATTGACGGTAGGGGAGTTTTTTTTAATTCTCTGTACGGTCCTGACGCTAACATAGTGTTGACGCGATTATAATAATCCGGTTTGTCCAGAATGACTATTTTATTTCCTTTATCTGCTTTAAGGTAAAAACAATTTTTATTTCTCAGACTTTTAATAATTTCTAAATTCCTCTTATCTCGGCCGCAATTTTTATCATTTTCTAAATTCCTAGAAATCTGAATTTTGCACGCGTTTCTAACGAAGTCTTTTGTAGCTACATCTAAGTTTCTAATGTTTGTTTCTATTGAGGCGATTGAATTCTCAACAGGCGATTTCGGTCCGCGAATACTATATTTTAAACCTTTATTTAGGAGGTTAATTTCGTCTTTATTAAAGGTCTCAGAAGATTGGTTGTACACGAGTGGTGTTCTCTCCATGACGTTCACATTCTCCTTGCTTGACTTTTTTGGACAGAGTAGCCTAAATTTTTTATTGACAGTTACCATTTTTAATTTAAATTTTCTGTTAACGCGTTCGACGTTACGTCTTTGGAAATCACACCATTTCTAATTTACTACGTTTGGCGAACTGGTAAATTTCAATTTCATTTCGTGTAAATTAAGACATCTTTAACTGAAGTTTTTGACAGCAAAATTTCCCTTTCTCTCTAGATTGAATTGGTAAAATCAATCTGACAATCTGGTTACATCTAATTTTATTATAAGACGCGTACTCATCGAGGCGAAGAAAGAACAAGCGACGCCAGACGCTTATCAACGAGAAACAGGTAAACACTTATATCATCAACGTCTTCTCCGTATAAATTCATAAAGGATTAATCAACTCGCCTGTGTCTGACGAGCTGTTGGACTATCTCCGATTGCAAAAGCGATTCTGGGATTCGTAAACATCGTTGAAGCCTCCTTCAGATATCCTTCTCCCCATTGGTGAACGTATCTAAGCACGCAGAACGTGCTAGACACGTTCTTTGTTTTGGTTCCCAACGTAGGAGCTGCAGCACGTGAAACCCTGATGGATCGCCTTTTTCGCCGTAACGGACAGCTCCGCTTTTATATGCCTTAGCCTAATATGTTACGGCAAACAACTTCAAGCTTGTGTAACGTCTAACGTTGCAGTTTACATCCTTTCAAGTAGCTGCGTTTTCGTTTTAGTTTAGACTCTTTTCATTCCTCGTATACTCCTTACATAAAATCTATTAAACCCGTGCACTATTGCGCTAGAGGCTGGAGCGTAGAACTAGTTTCGCTCGTTTTTTTTAGAGACCTCTACGATGATGAAGTGCCCGCTCCTTTGTCTACAAGTTCAGCGGGTAGATTACGATCTTTCAGGCGGAATCCGAGCTGCAATATCGTAACCGTTTTGTTTGTACTGTCGCGTACAAGAACGCCTTTATTAGCAAACAGGGCAAAAACTCCGTTTCGTAACAATACGCATCGTATATTCATGTAGAAAGTGTTTGCTTGGCGGAGGGGTTTTTGTCGGTTGAAACTTTCGAAAATACAAAGAAGTTGTTTGCAGTAAACAAAGTTTCGCAAACGTAATAAAAGGTATTTAAGAAAATTTAATAAAAGTTAGCTCGCGTTGCTGCGGGATAAAGTCAATAGAACGGGCTTATATGCGAATACCAGCCCTGTGTACAGTTCTTTGTTAGAAGTATCCCCGGGGTGTTGTAAATTTACTAACTTTAGAATTGGTCTGGTGACTTTATATTAAAGATATTCAATAAATTTGAGAATTTTATTGTGTATCGGGTGTATATAAGCAAACAATATAAATTCTTGTGAGAATTGTACTTTTTCGTGCAATTTCCGACGTTTCAAAACTACTGAAAAAATATCAGGGTCGGCAGGATTTGAACCCCTTCCTTATCGGGGGAACGTAATACCATTAGACCACGGGACCATGTAAGTTGATATTAACATACAACATACAATACTGTATTTAAATAAATAAATAATTAAAATTTTATACTTCGTTTGTATCTTATATGATCTTAAGTAACAACTTAGCCGCATTAGCGTTTCTTCAAAGAGTATATTATCGTATAGAGTTAAATTTTGATGAGATACGACAAAAGTAATATGATTTTCGAATTCAGTACACCAAAATTAGTAAAAAGCAAATCTCACGTAGAAGTCAACAAATATTGTGTTAGGCAATCTTATTCAAAGGCTAGTAGAATTATAAATTTTATTGTTACAAAAAGAAGATGTGATATCGATCGTATTAAGAATCTAACATAGATAAATACACTAAAAATGAAATAGAAATCACGATAGTAACATTCTATTCAACAACAAAATTCAAGTAAAAACCTCGCCATCCTACTAAACTAAATAAAACCGCTTTATTTACGAAAGCGCAGGAATTCTCCCACGAACTTCATATTCGCTTTCATATCTACGCTTACTTAACAATTTCCTATCCAAAACGAAGTTCATTTTATCCGTATTTACATCCGCATCATGTGTAACCCGTCCTTGAAGCTATTTAGGAACGTGGGACTGGAAACAGATGGTTTCGAAATGAGATTCCCTTTATGAATTTATGTATGCGTCCATTAAGTGCTGCGCTCGCTAAATAGAGATGTACCATTGACATAGATATATATTTCATTCGGACGACCTAGATACTAAATACTATTAACATATTTGATATTTGATCTTGTATTATGCTTAGAAAAAGTAACTTAGTTCCTTTGGCGAGGCAGTTTTATGCGATTTGCAGGTTGCTGGTATGAGATACCAGGACCATATTGAGTTTAATTGATCAACATCGAATCTTAACGCTGAAATAGAGATTATATATGTATTTAAGTCTAATTTATTTTAAATATAAAAGTTCTGTAATTTAAATATATTGTTATCCTAATTATTGTTTCTCAATAATTAGGATAAGAATGCATTCTTAATATTTACGTAAGTCTGAGTTGTATTTGTATTTCCATGGTCTTTAATTACATCGAAGCGAAATTCCTTGCCCCAATGTAATTAACATATAATTTATTACTTTTTACGAGCATATAAAGGGGCCATCGAATTCTAGACAACCAGTCATAGTTATAGCTACATTTATTTTTTTTCATTTATTCACTACAATCATTTCGACTCGTTACCTTATTAATTAAAAACTAGTCGTAAAAATAGCATGCATGCAGGTAGAGGAGAGATCAAAAGCATATGTGAAGATGAAATGTAAGTAAGAATTATCAACCGAGTCCCTTTGGCCGTGTCTGGGATTTTTATTGCTGCATACTGCAGTTACCCAGATTTCGTTTTCGTCCCTAACCATGAGGAGGCGGGTACTCAAGTTGTTGTTTGAGAAGGGCCCAGATTGGTAACCTCTAAATTTAGATTTTTGAAAAAAGTATGCATCCGGCCTTCATGCAGTACTCTTCACATGCAGAACAATTATTTTTATTTTTAATTTTAATATTAAATATAAAGGATGGGTTACTATTTGTTAGTAAGTGAAATAAAGCCTTAATCAACTAAGTAGTTAAAACTAATGTTAGTAGAGTTAGTATAGGGGATTTGTGCGTAGCCCATGGGCTGGAAGCCCTCTGGAGGTCGGTACATCAGCAAGAGAGCCGCTGGAATCCTGTCCTTCCAGGCAACGTCAGTGTCAAGGGTCACGCAAAGAGTCTTTTAGGGGAAGTAATTTGTAAAAAAGGGGGTAATAAAAACAAAGTCTGATAAGTGGTACGCAACGTCACGTCCGATTTAGTCCTTCCAAGTGGTTGACAACTTTCGTTGCCAACCTGTTCAGCGTACAGAAGTGGTCACGCCGCCGCAGAGTCCATCCTATTTCCTGACCCCGCATGGCCTGTCTCTCCTCGTCCGCTACACCGCGGATCAATGGGCACTACAAGAGTACGTGGTCGGCCGTTCCAACACCCTCACAGTCGCACATGTTCGTCTGCCTGAGGCCTCTCTCGTGCAGATAGACTGGAAATGGACCATGCCCTGCAAGGAAGTGTGTAAGCCCTCGCGACGGGTCCATGTGCTCCATTCCTAACCTTTCCCTGATATCAGGCAAGAAGCGATACACAGTCCTCCCCTTTGTTGAGGACTCCCATCTCCGCTGCCAGAGATCGTACATTAGCTCTCTTATATGTCGTTTGCTTGTTGGTCTTGCCGACAGAAGTTCCTCCAATTCCTCGGTCATAGCTACAGTCAGAGTCATAGTTACAGTTATAGTTAGAGCTGAATTTTACGCGTAACTTAAGTCGCTTCGTGTAGTCTTCGCCGATACATTCTTGACAAATATATGAAATAAGAGTTTGTGTAATTTAGTGCTTAAGAAATACAAAGTGGTAAAACGACACAATTGAGTTATTTGTGTATTTCTCTTGTACTTCGAAATCTAAGCATTAAAAAAAAAACTAGTATTGAAACAACCACTTCGATACAGCCCACGCATCGTTAATTTTAGCCACACGCACACAGAACACTATATTTATACTATAAAAGGCAATACAATCAAATAAATGATAAATAGAATATAATACATAAACAGGAAGTAGGCTTTTACAAAATAAATATCTACGTAAAGCATAGTTTGTAATATAGAAGGACAGTTATGGACTGTTCTGTTCAAGGATATGTCTGAATTTTTTTACTTTATTTGATACTTACCGTGTCAACTTTGTTTAGTGTCTTATTTGCTGTTTTCTTTTAGAAAGGAATGAAGCACTGTTGCACTCCCTCTGACTTTTGTTAGCGTTTCACTAAGAGGACTTCTTTATTTACTGTCGATTATACTTCTTCAATGTTACACTTAACATTTTGTATTGCTAATACACTCAGCGAAATTTCAGCGCAAGAACACGAAAGTTGCGATTAGTCGAAATTTTGATGGCGGTAGTTTGGTTCGAGCGCCTTTGGAACACCCTGTATAACTGAAAATGCTTTAAAATCAATAAAGGATCTTAAAACTGAACAATCTGCTCTAGTGTAAGAAATTGGCGCTCTAAATATAACATCCTGTATGTACCACATTCGTGTGCCCTAAAAGACCTTTCGATAAGGTGCAATATTTGTATTTAAATTCTTGTTATATCTATTTCCGTTCACGAATTAAATCAAGAAAACTGAAATCCGTGAATTTTCGAAGGGGTGGTTCACCCCCTCAAAGTGAAGTTCAGCATAAACAAAAAAAAATATTTTCAAATCTCAACATACTGTACTTACCTATCAAGTTTCGTTAATATCTGAATATGACACCAGGGAACCTTTTCTTGCACTTCTCTCATGTAATCTCTTTATTCTTCATCAGGAAACTATTGAAACGTGCTGCAAATATTCAATCCATCTTTTCCACTCTAAGCATTTGTATACAGTAAACGCTACTAACCCTTTTACACATTTCCTATGCGTACGCTACTGACCGAACGTCCACAGCGCCAACTCCGCTTATAACCGCGAATTACAAAGACCAACCCTTGCGAGATTGCATCGACTCTATTGTACATTAATTTATAACAGCAAACAATTACAACGTAGCAACCTATCTATCCTTTTCCACCCTATACAATTACCTGAATGAAAAGCAACCGTGAACCGAGCAACGGCATTTAATCTATTGCATTATTTGTATTTAGCTCTGTGTGCCGTTCCATTGTCGGAGTATGTAGCAGCCAGAATAGTGGCAGCGGTAGTTTCGCTAATAGGAGAGGAACGTCGCCGCTACATTTCAACGTATCTGCGCTCCATTGAAAGTTTACGTTTGCTTGAGCTACTCGTTAATTTAACTTGTTGATAAACGAACAAACGGTGGTTTTATACGTGCGGTAAATAGGATGCGAGTTTAGGAAAATATAGTCATTCTCAATTTCCCAGGATCGTCGGTAGAATACGCTTATTAAACATTGGTGGGTGGAGTGTTGAGCTTTGTCGATGTTCTAGCGTATTCATTAACGTTAAAAGTGTTGGCCACCGACTTGCTTTGTAGAATACCTCTACAGTTTTGCCGGGAAGTGTTTATTAATTCCTTTCTTTGCACGTAACTGTTAAATTTAATTAGTTTAGTATAATACATTATTTGTTTCATTTATATCACACAGTTTGTGAAAGGATGTGAAGTTTGCGCTTTATTAAACTAAGAATGGTGTTAGTTTTAATATAATTGTACCAAAAACGTTGAGGTTCCTTTTTAAAGCAAGCAATTCGTCTTTAAAATGAAATATCTACATCAGTAAATATATTTTATATAATTTTATTTCTTTTGATACGCCGTATTTTAGATATGGTTTATAGCTTTGATGATATATGAGCATTTCTATTGCTGGGGCATTGAGATCATTTAGGTAGGCCCCCAAACAAAGTAATTGAATAGGTGACATAAATGCTTTACGTTAGTTTACATACAATTTATTTGGTTATAACAAGTGCTTGTTAGACACGGAGAATTTAAAATTGAAATGAACACAGAAGTTTATTTAAAAGATAATTTCAATGAGCTGTGGGAATTTGAAATTTCTTACCTTCTTGGTAAGCAAACGAAGATCTGCCATACAACAGCATGAGGTCACTTGCAAAATTTACAGGATCTAAAGAATGTATTATCTGAATGGTGACGATGTCACCTCGTTCAATAACTTGCTTTCTGCGATATTAAAACGTACTTGGGAGTAGTTTGAAGAGGTTTCGGCAAAAGTTTTAAATAATTTTGGCATAAGTTTCACAAACGAATTCTTGTTGGTTAAAAAGGGATGTGCAGCTATTTCATTTATTTAAATTCCATAGATTCAAATGAGCTTGAAGAAACTAGATATGCTCTGTTATTATCGGTCACAAAGATATTACAATCTTGAAAAGCTGTTGGTAGCTGAAGGAAAGAGATATAGTCTTTAAATACGTAACCTGAGTCAAAACTTTATCATCAAACAATTGCTTGGTGTCGCAATGTTTCCAGCAATCCCTAAATCAGATATAGGAAATTAAAATGGATATCTATATTATGTTTCAACAAGGAAAAATAACGACTTCAACTGTCTAATAGAAAATATGCTATGAGCATGTTTCGAAAAAAAACACCACGCTACAGTATACGAGTTAAGTTCAACAAGCTGTGAAAACACGTTCACTCAGATTAATATTTTGGTGAGCAAATGAAGGCCTGACATACAGCAGCACGAGGTCACTTACGGCATTTACAAGATCTAAAGAATATGTATAGTATGTTAAAAGTTTAAATATTTTTTGCAGAAAGATTCTAGTTGGTTATAAAGAGATCTACAGTCAATAGAATTCCAGATTATTCAGCAAGGAAAACTAACGACTTCATCTTTCTGACTTCTACTGACATCTATCTGACTTCAGCATAGAAGGTATGCTATAATTATGTTGGGAAAACACGCCGTGCTAAAGAATTCAAGTTCAACGTGCTCGCTGATATTCACTTTTTTGATGAAGAAATAAAGGCCTGCTAGACAGCAACACGAGGTTACTTGCAACATTTACATTATTTAAAGAATGTACTATGTAAAGAATGGTGACAATGTCTCTTCGTTCAAAAACTGGCTTTCTTCAATATCGAAACGTATGTATGTCGTTAGTTTCAAAAGCCAAAATAAATATGTTCTAATAACATCGCAAAGAAAGAAATCACATATCATCACGCAATCTTGGAAGGCTGTTAATAGAAAAAGTACATATACTCTTCAAATACATAATCTGAAGCAAAAAGCTCCGTATTACTCATTCAGTTTTTCCCTGCAAACAAATTAACTCAGAAGCAATGAGAATAAGTACCTTTTAAATTAAATAAATTTATTTTTAAATTACGTACAATAAGCAAATACAATAATACTATATTTACATCAAAAGTGCTTTGGAATCCATTTCAAAATATAGTCTTATATTATTAAATAATATACTATCCATATGTACAATATTTACACGAAAAAACAAAATACGCTACCGCGTTTTCGTCAATAAGAATACGTCGTTTTCTTGCGTCAGTTTATTTATTTGCGTACTTAATTTTAACGTTTCATAAAAGACATATACGTATAAGTTAATTACATAGGAATCGTAAAAGCTTCTTAGAGAAAGAATATACATGAGATACAACAACATCAATATGACGACGAGTTTATAATTTATGGTAATCGTACAGAAGAATCCTCTATGCATCTTCTTTCTTTCCTAAGAACGTTTTCTCTCTTTCTTTTCTCGCAGAATTGGACTCTGCTATATATATTTCTTTAATTTAATACATTATAAAGGATTAATCTTTGAATTCCGTTAATACGTATTAGTTAATAATTACATGGAAAATTGGAGAGATTTCTATGTCTAAATCTGTCTCACATATCAACTTTCTTGGATCACAACCATTGTAGTGTTTAAACTTATTTAGTAACAACTAGGACATACAGTAACGTGTAATATTGGTTAGTCTTTATATAGGTTTAAATTTTTCTCTGGAATTTTAAGATACAGTAGAAATATTCCTTTTTACATATATCATCGGTTGGGGTATTAGAGCTTTAAAAGCTAATCTCTAATATTATTCCTGCTGTTCTATTCAGAGAATTATTACTGAAATTGTGTCTGTTATATCATGACCCCAATTAAATTTTCATTTAGATTTTCATTTAAATTTGGGAATAATGTGGAACAGTAGCGTTTTTCGAAAGTCAATGTTGACAACTCTCATGGTAAAGTTAATTTATTGAAAACTCATGTTAGAAAAACAAAAAGTTTTTCTTGTTGAAAGCTATTTTAGAAAATATGTATTGAAGAGGTTCGATATCGAATGTAAAAATTTACCAATAAAATTTTTTGCGAAACTGTGACAGAAAGTTCAGTTATCAATTTGAATATGCCACACTATTCTTTAAAACGATTTAAAATTGTATCTACATAAAATTCAAGGTGTTCAGGAACTCAATCCAGTTGATTATAACGGAAGAACAGAGTATTGCCAATGGTTCTTGAATAACTCAAGTAATAATAATGTTCTTAATAAATGTTTCTTTACTGACGTTTCTTGGTCATCAGAAATTCCTCATTAATTTGTGGAAAAACCATTACATTCGCAAGAAATTAGCGGTCCCAACGCAACGAATCATTGGACCCCATGTTTAGTAATAAATGCTGACAGAAGACCACAAACGGCAACGGATTGATTCTTCTCGCGAATTTCTTCGCCGCTGTGGAGACGAAAAGGGCAACTTCTTGGACTCGATTGTCACGGGTGACGAAACCTGGGCATTCCACTTTACACCTGAGACAAAACAACAGTCACGCGAGTGGTGGCATCCCTCTTCGCCCAAGCCACGAACATTCAAGCAAACACAATCTGCCGGTAAAGTCATGGCAACGGTGTTTTGGGACAGGAAGGGAGTGTTGGTCGACTTTCTGCCTACTGGAACGACAGTCAACGCTGACAGGTACTGTGAAACACTGAAGAAACTCAGAAGGGCAATTCAGAACCGGAGAAGAGGGATGTTGAGCAAGGGTGTAAGCATTCTCCACGACAACGCTCGTCAAACCGTCGATCTCCTGCAAAATTTTGGTTGGAACGTTATCACAAACCCACCCTACAGTCCGGACTTGGCACCCAGCGATTCCCACCTGTTCCCTAAGTTGAAGGAACATTAGTCTGGACGGCGGTTCCGCTCCGATGATGAGGTGAAAGATGAAGTTCAACGCTTCCTGAAGGCCATGGCGGCAAGCTGATATGACATGGGCATTGTAAAACTGCCACAGCCGTCTACAAAAATGCATCGACCGAAATGGCGATTATGTTGAAAAATAAAGCATTCTTCAATCTTTAAAGTGATGTAGCAATTATAGAAAATAAACGATTCTTTGTATATCTAAATATATAGGAGACCTTTTTTTTTGGATTGCCCTCGTATATGTATATGATACATGTGAATGGAATAGCAGGATAAATAATCTAAGTAATTCAAAATTTATTCCTTTCAGGACATGGATAATACCCCTCCCGCTCATTTCTCAAAGTGAATTAATTTAATTTCAATATTCAATCAATATATGCACATAACTATTTACATGTTTATTTACAGGTAATACAAAACCTCCATTGAAGTACTTAAGCTCGTAAGCGTTTACTACACAAGTCAAACGGTAATTTAAAATTCAGAAAACATCGACAATAATCCTATCATCTTCAATACCAAATATATATCTTAGCAATTTTAATCAATATCTTCTTATAGCAATGGTAAATAATTTATTTTATTTAGAAGAAAAAATGCGTTAATTCGCCACAATTTATTAATTAGTTCGTCATTCGTTTAACTCACTGTTCTCTTTTACGTTTTTAAATTATCTATACGATTAGACGCCGTTCACAAAATATCACAAAAAACTTTCACTTTCCTGCAGAAATTTGCATCTTCCAGGGGCTTCCCCTGGCTGACCGAGTTGATGCCTTGTTCGGGTGTTGTTCAGGTATGCAAGTGAAGACGATGTGGAACACTGTAATAAGAAGATCTGTATTAATTAAAAGTGTTTATAAGTGTCAGATGATTAAATATTCGCTTCATTTTACGCACAATCGAGACAAGTTTTTAGAAATATACTCTCTATTACAGATTTAGTTACTTTCTTCATTTAACCACGTATATCCACTGACCAGTTTTTCTATTTAAAATTTTATGAATTTTCACCTAAAGATTCATTATAATTAATAATTAAAAACGGAGCTAAATTGCAGTGGTTCTCTGAACCGTATCCCATAAATAAATTAATTAGGTAATTATGTTAAAGTAGTATTGCTGCATTAAAATATGTACATACAAATCACATTATGAAAGACATTTGTAAGGTATAGAAACTTATTGTTAAATTTAATTGCTAATTGGTATAACAAATCAAATTAATCTCATTTATTACATTTTACTGTTATTATGTATTATTATATATAGTTATTACTTTTATTTGAAAATGAAAATTTAACTCATTTATAGTTGTACCGTCAAAAAATACATCAAAAACACATAGAAAACAATACCTAGCATGATAATGCTGCTAAATACAGCTGCCCATGGTGTTGGTGGAATCATCCACAGCAAGGACAATATGAGGAGACAAAAAACACTAACACGCAGACATGTTTCTGCCTGCGCGACGTCATCAGTGCGGTTTCCAGCGATATTTCACTCAACGCATTGCAATTCCCTCTTGATTACCATCGCCATATCTAAACTTACGCTCAAGTGAATATCTTATCGCTATCTAGTACACAGAATAACACAGACGTCTGCCACCTTAAACACAGCGAAACAAGCGGGTACAGTCGCCTAACACCTCTCCCGAGCAGTAGATGAACTGCTAAACTAGAGAGGGTGCGCACTCACTGTACCCGCTTGCTTCGCTGTGTCTGAACCGGTAGACGAGTGTGTTATTCTAGTGGTACTAGATAGATTCAAAACTCATCATCTCTTCGATAATCACTGTGAAAAACACGTAGGAGTGTTCACGGCAGCAATAACATTGCGATTGTCCGCAGTGGAACCACCTTCTTCAAATTCCATAATTTTTTAATTGTCTTGACTATTGACACACGATTTCGTCTAAACTTTTCACGTAATTTTCATTGTACTGTTGTATGGGAATTATCATGTTCCTAACAAGTTTCCATAATTGTTACTCGATCCTGTATTATTTAATATTTCATAGTTGCTTAGTTGGATCTCTACAATTAGTATGTCTAACTTCAAACGTTAATGTCGATTTTGTATGTACACAATGGCGGACAATCCTGACCATTCCTTTCTATTGTACCACTCTCTATATTACATGCTTAACAATTAACTCTCAATTTCTAAGATGCCACAAATACATATAACACGTGGGCTGAAAAGTCCCGGACCTAACACATAGATGACGCTAGTTTTATTGCAGTCACCTTTCTCTCAGTTAGTACTAACCTTCAAAAGACGGCTGTTAAAATTTCATGATATTCTATTCATTAGTTTGTGAGTTATTGTGCTAAGAGTCACGCTACTTTTGTTATTTTCAAAACAATGGATCAAAAACAATTTCGTGTTTTAATTTTACACTGCTTCTTGATGGGAAAAAATACCGTTCAAGCGAAGCAATGGCTTGAAAAGTGTTATGGGGACTCCGCTCCATCAGAAACAACAATAAAACTTTGGTTGGCTGAGGCGGTAACACCAGAAAACATCAAAAAAATCCACAAACTCGTTTTGAATGATCGAAAAGTGAAGTTGCGTGAGTTAGCGGACATCGTAAAGATATCAAAAGAACGTATTGGCTTTATATTGCATGAGCATTTGACTATGAGAAAGCTCTGTTCAAAGTGGGTGCCGCGTTTGCTCACTGTTGACCAAAAACAAGAACGTGTTGATGATTCTGAGCAGTGTTTGGTCATGTTTAAACGTAACAAACCGGAATTTTTGCGTCGATATGTGAAAATGGATGAAACATGGATCCATCACTTCACTCCGGAATCAAAACGATCGTCATCTGAGTGGACAGCAACTGGTGAACCTCGTTCAAAGCGCCCGAAAGCACAACAATCGGCTGGAAAGGTTATGGCCTCGGTATTTTGGGATGTCCGTGGTGTAATATTCATCGACTATCTTGAGAAAGAAAATACCATCAACAGTGAATATTATGTAGCGTTATTGGAGCGTTTGAAGGCCGAAATTGCAAAGAAACGACCGCATACGGCAAAGAAAAAAAAATTGTTTCATCAAGACAACGCACCGTGTCACAAATCAATCAAAACAATGGCAAAACTACATGAATTGAACTCCGAATTGCTCCCACATCCACCGTATTCGCCAGATTTGGCTCCCACGCGACAACTGGCTGTTCGCGGACCTCAGAAAAATGCTCGCCGGTAAGAAATTTCGCACGAGTGAAGAGGTTATCGCTGAAAGTGAGGCCTATTTTGAGGCAAAAGATAAATCGTTCTACAAAAGTGGTATTGAAATGTTAGAGCGGCGCTGGAATGATTGCGTTGCTCTTGATCGAGATTACTTTGATGAATAAAGCTAATTTTGAACCAAAGAAACTGTGTTTTCTTTGTTAGGCCCGGGACTTTTCAGCCCGTGTGTTAAGATGATCGAATCAAAATAGATCGAACATCGACGTATACATGTGTGGAATTCAAATGAATGATGTCTTCGACTGTCTTTCGACTTCAGAACATAAATTCGTTAATATTTCTCGTACAATTTCTCTGGTAGCTCCGAATAAACCAATTTAAAAATTTACGGACCGTGTCATATATGTACCATTGGAGGACAGATCTTTCAGTCTAAGCCGGTACCGTTGTCCAGATGTCGTTCAAATAAATCGTTCGACGCTATCATTCGCAATCAGTACCCCCTTTTGTTTGAGTAAATGATACATGACGGGTAGGGTCGGGCCCGCGTTTAGCAGGGTTTAGATCCATTCCTCCTCCCTTTTACAGAGACAATAATGACGGGCTGTTCGATGTGGTCTGAAGTATTGTTCCTGCAATTCATAGATCGTCACGATTCGATGAATTCGGATAGGAAAATGTTTACTTTCACGCTGGTGTAGTGTTCGCCGAACGTAGACGTGCGTATGTACGGCGAGCAAAGAGATATTGGGTTTTGCCGGATGGATATTATAATAGTGTAATGTTGACCGTACGCTAGACGAGTTCGCAACAATCGTAGCACCTCGCTGTCAGCTTCATTGTTGAAATGAAATATATTATTCCGATCGTTAGAGGTATTGAAGGGTGTATTAGTTAGATGTAGGTCGTAAATATCGTTGTATTCGGTTCGTTTGGTTGGAATATTTTGCGGGAGTGCTATCGAATTGCATAATATGTTGCTGCCAATTTTTGTGACTTTGTATCGCGTAGTTCGTGTATAAATAACATAATAACAATAATATTATCTGTATTATCTAACACTGGTTGCATTTAACTACTTAAAAAGGATTATTGGCGTTTGATAGTTGATAGCACGAATGTGGAGTACTACAGTTCCTGTCCAATTTATTAGGGCCACTTGATGAAATAGTGATTTTGTTAAAATATATAATGAAAAACGTATTGTACAGGGATTAGTTTATTCAGAACTGTTTATAGATATCGTCAAAATTACACAACTAATATTTTATAATGCCTCATTTTATAATTGCTCTTATTCTTTTTAGCACACTTAGCGTTAATGGTATGTCTGGTTGTAGCGTCCTTTTGCCACACATCCTCAATATTTGTTACTAATTGCTTTTTTGTAATGTTTCTTCTCGAATGCAAGCGTGATTTTAGAACAATCTACACGCTCTCAATCCAACTGAGGTAACACTCGCAGAGCGAGCGTTTCCAAAAAGCCTTAGATGGATTTAGTCATGTAGTATGGTGTCTTGAATGTGTAAGGGCCTTCATTCGTATCTAAATCATTGAGATATGGCATCAAGATATCCTCCACTACACAGTGGTCTAGAAGCTTCTATTGATATACAGGACCATACTATAACCGACGGAGGGTGTTTCACCGTTTTTAGTACACTAGCTCTTTCGGTCATGGCTTCTAGCTTTGACACATCGCTGAATACGATCTTCAACGAAAAGATATTGTTCCAACAAAAAAATTTTGCTTCATTTAAGTTATTTTATCCTCAATTGTGTAATGTTGGTGACGTTTTGCCCATTCATAACGTGCTCGCTTCATCATCGGTGTTAATCTTGGCTGTTTTAGGAGGCGTCTCCATTTTAAGCCGCCTCCGATACAGTCGTCTACGTACGGCACGCGTGGATATTTGCACTCCTTGTTGAGATATTACATTTTCTGTTTCCTTCTCGGTTTTCAGTTGCTAGTTAAAGAATATGTCGATCATTGTGATTAGTAATGATTCTTCTCTTGCCACAAAACGCTCTTCCGGTTCCTGTAGTTGGTATCGGTTTTTTTCATTAAAATGGCGATTCGCTGCACTGTTTGTCGGGATACTTCTTCGTTCTTTGCAATTGTGCCTTGACAATACGCTCCTGTACCCAACAATACCTCAATATGAAGTTTTTTCTCATTTGGTATGTCCTCTTTTTACCCACAAAAAAAAATATAAAGCGCATACAAGCACTAACTTGAAGTGCAACACAGCACGTAAAGCGTTATCACATAAACAAATAAATATTCTTTCTACAATAGTAACCGATCCAAGTAATATTCTACGAATTACTGTGTCTTTCAATCTTATGTCTACCCATCTTCTACACAGTACAGAATGATTCATGAGGGAGGTAATAATAGGCAAGAAGTTATTAATCGACACTTTCTCAATTTCTTAGAAAGATATTTAGGGAACGTATTTAGATAGGTATTGTCAACCCTATTCATGAATTTCGTGCTTGTATTTATAAATTATCGCACCCAAACGCTTAAATGAAGAAAAAAGGTGGCCTTAATAATATGAACAGAGACTTACATGTGGCATGAAGAGAATTAGATAGCATTTTAGCAGATTTTGAGTTGTTTTAGAAAATAAATTTAAGATAATTCTTCGGCCATAATACCATGTTGCAGAATTTTTTAATGCCACTCAGCACTAGAAATAACACCATTTAAATGTAATATTTAATGTAAAATGAACACTGTCATAAATAAGGGCTATTTTCGCGCTAGTATCACATTCTAATGTAATTTATAACATCAACAGAAAGCTTCTCGTCTTTAGCGTAGTTAACACGTCAAGTTACCGTGACATTCCAAAGTAGTTTCGCCTATAGCGTGGTTTAGACGTCGAGTTACCGTGCTACTTTAGTTCCCTTGTTTCGCTCCTGAAGAAGCCTCCTACAACGGCGACGAAACGTCGAGGTCTCGCCTTTCTCTTTTATATTTTTTCTTTTTCCGTCCCAGAAAAAGAAAAAATATAAAATATCTTTCTTTTTCTTTTTTTTCACCTTTTTCACTTGTTCTTTACTTTTTAATGTCATTGTTTTTCCTCTTACCCTTACTTTATTTTCTCTTATATCTTATCATAACACGGTCCAATTTCGGAAACAGTTCGTTTATTACTGACTCTGGCCGTGGAAGCCTACGTATTTATTTTTGCACTTGTCTTTGTGAGCTATCGGAGATTTAGAAGAGCCATCGTAAATACACTAAAACCCAAACTATTTCGTTCCAGTACAAATTTACCAAATATATATTTAAGGGTTAGAACAAATTTTACCAGGAGATTTCAAGGACATTTTGAAAATTCATAATAATAATTGATTACATTTATTTTGTGTTACAAATAGTTCAAATACATCTTCTTTTAAACCCAAGTACGTTCATCTTTAATTGTCTTATTCTACTTAAATTTTTAAATGAAACACCTTGTATCTCGATTGAAAGGAATATTTCGTCTAAGAGTTTTAGGCGAAATCGTCATATTTCGAGCCAAATATCCTCCACATGGACAATTATTAATGCAACACCCAGTATATATACAGATATACACGTTTAAACCCCAGAAGTAAAGAAGTACAAAGAAAAAATAACCATTAACACGTACGGAATGCAATATTCTCTTCCATGTCATATTAAAATCAATATCGACAATTTTCCACGACCGTCTTCTCCCATAACCGCCACTAACCAACCAGTAGGGCATGTGCTTCCGATTGTAGCGCGAAATTATTACCGAAAAGGGTTAAAATCATGTCCGGTCCGATTACCAACTTTCGCGTAACGCTGTTACGTGCCCCCATAAACGTGAAAGTCGAAACGTGCGGACTGCACCCTCCGCACATGACCAGCTGGACGAGAACAAGTCGGTTTTAGACAATCGTCCGTTAATGAGAGGGGTTCGAATATGTACTGGGGACTATATTGGTCTGTGTGCGCCCCCTTAACGTCGATATTTACACCAGAAACGACAACACAGTATCCCTTCGACTAGGAATGTTTACGATACGACTCTTCGGGAATGAAACGGTTTATATAGGCCGTTTTAACGAGATTATTTTTTTGCCAGATTAGAGTAGGAGTAGCAAAAAAACCATGGTCAGGGAGCGGGTGCTAAATACCGCACTGTAGGGTCCATATTTTAACGATTTGCGTTTATTTTGCCGGGACTTGGATGAGGTAAACAACTGAATGCTGTAATGGTTTGCGTACGCCGGGGGTGGATTGCGGATTATGGCGTCGGGTATGTGGGTGTATCGGGCTCACACAATGTTTATAATAAACAAGTATTATTCGTTTTGGTCACGCTATTTTTTAAAAAGGATCCATGATGACTCTAAAATAAACTTAATTGTGGGATATACCAGGATTGGTTGTCAATAGTTTCCATAAATCTATTTGTCTGATGAAAAGTGTTAGGTTAAAATTTATTTCTCTATTTCATCGGATTATTACTTATGGTTTTTAGCATAAAAAAGAAACTACTTTATACAAATGCTTATAACTGTGGCGCAATTTGCAGCAAAATAACAAATGAACAAAGCATTCCAGACGAACTGAGATGCACATCTTCAATCAATTAGTCAACGTAATTAACATGAAGAAGATATGTTAATGAAAACATAGTACAGAACGCAAATTGTTTTGAACATGTTGAATTGTTTTCGGCCAACATATAACAAGACGGTATTGTTTCTTCAAGGTCAGATCAAAATTTCTTTTAATTCAGTACTGAGCATTGCCTTAAACACAGCACAAAGCCAGGTTTTATAAACGATTTTCTGTTAAGCGAGAAGATATATATAGAGTAAAATTTCGATTCTTTTTAGTTCGGTTTTATTGTTGCTAATGTAAATAGAAGAAGATGACTGAAAGACGAAATCGATGTATCGCTGAGAGTAAAAAAACTGTATTCGTTGTCAGAAAACTAGCCGAAGGCTCGGAGATAGGAAAGATACAAATTGCCGCGATAATTAATAATAATAATGAATTACAAAAGCTTTATAAAGAAGGTGGAAGTAAAAAACTGAAGAGAATATTTCTGAAAACAGAAAGCAAAAATAGTCTTTAGTTAGTTTTGTGAGGCTCCAAACAAAACCAATATCTGAACCGATACTTAAGCAAAAGGCATTAGAAGCTGCTCAGAATTTGCAATTAATCGACTATAACCAGCTTCTAATGTATAGTTGGGAAAGCTCTGTACTAACGTAAATATTACAAATACCAAAAACTGGATTACATAGTTACCGTCTATCTTAAGAGATTATCCACCGAGAGATATATATAATCCGAATGAAAGGAGCCTTTTTACAACGTAATATCAACAAAATATCTCATACCCTTATTGTTACGGTTATGAAGCAAAGAGTTGAAAGAATATTTCGCTTCTATTCAAATTTCATTCTTCATATATAGAGATAAAAAGAAAATACTTTAGACAGAAGAAACATATATTGAAGAAAAAGGCTTAAGTAGTTTCTTTTTTAATAATTACAACAGACTGATCCCAACATATCCAGGCGCAAGATAAAACCTACAGAAATTAAAGACGACCTTTGCGTAGAAAAAATCATCTTCATGGGAACTAAATTAGAATTACTACAGTTTTTCATTCCTACCTAGACGATGCATGGTCACTCAAAAACGTCAACGAAGCAAAATCCGTGAACTGGGAATAACACACTTCCAAACCTTAATAAATGCTGCCTTCTCCTCATAGTTAGCTAACCACGCCGAAGTTTTCAGCGTTGATGTAGCGTTTTCAATTTTTATACTGGCTAAACTATCCAGATTTCAATATAAAGTAATTAGAGCTGGTACAAAGAAAATGGGGCAAAAATTTTCCCAGCTACGAAAAAATCCAAAAGTCAAAGAAAGACTGTTACCCTAGCGTTATGGAAGTTACTGAGATTTTAACAGAAGTTCTCCAACAAGATTTGGTTGACGGTACTGCAAAAAGAATTGGAGATATCGAAAGAGCGTGAACTAATTTAGCACACAAAATGGGGTTTTGAAGTAAAACGGAAAGTGATTTGTATTTATTTATTATTTCGATTGCGCCTTCGGAAATAACTCCAAATGAAGATGAAGACATTTGAGTTAATCTTCGAGCTTGTTCAACTTGATATTGTAGAGTTTTCACGTTCCAATTTATAAAAGAAACTGCTGACCTAATAAAAGCGGTGAAAGAACGTTTGGAAAGTGAAATAATAAATTTGTACCCAACGATTATACAGCAAGAAAATAACTCCGTCACAGTGAGGCATGTTCTATATTTTACAATGTTAGATGGAAAATTGGCATAGCATATTACCGACACAACTGCAGCAAGCTACTGCTTCATGTGTGTAGCTCGTCCAGCTGAGATGAAGTATGTACTACTATTATTATAGATTTAACATTATATATTATAAATGTAAGAATAAGTCATACTTTATCGTATTAGTCTCTAAAATAATACTGTTTTATTGTAAACTATGAACGTGTAGAGTATACCCATACTATCTTTTTAATTTAGTACCATTTTAGTAGTTCGATAGGACTATAAACTCTACATATTGATGTTTTTCCACTTTTCGAGCATTTGACCCCAATGTTTGGCGTCGAGTTTCATCATACGTGTTACACGACTATTGTCTTCTATAACAGCCATTCCTCATTGTTATTTTCTTCGGAAAATTTACTTCTAGTAACTAAAAAATTTAGTAATCTATAGTCGATTGTAGAGTAAAATATAAAAGAAGAAGTTTTTACGTTTGATTAAATATTACAATAAATTTCATAATAGGAAATTATGCATTTTAAAGGTTTTTAGGAATTGGTAATACCTTATGTGAAATTATTTGAGTTTAATTTTTTCTTGTCCCGAGGTAGCCCTTATTATTATCATCATTGAACCATTGGGAAACGTTATATGAAACGTTATAGCGCCAGGAATATTCACTTGTATCGTAGGGTTAGATATGGCGATAGAAGCAGCGAAGCAAGTACATGGGTTGAGCATAAAACCGCTCGAAACCACGCTGATGACGCCGGGTAGGCAGAAACACATCCGTATGTTAGGGTTTTATGTCTTGACATGTCTTTCTGGTGATTTGATTTCACTAATACCATTTTCTTATCTTGCTGTATGTATTCAATAATAGTCAAATGAGGATTAAATTCAACATTAGTATAACCTAAGAACTCATCATGAAATGCAGGTGCCTCCACCAAAAGTATGTATATGGATACTTTCCCAAATCAAATGTTTAAATCAATTACTCAGCCTCATTCTTAAAAGTTCCTTCCTTTAGAAATTAAGTTTCGTAACGTATTACCTCAGCTCACATATTTTTACTCCCTTTTTTTCTTAAAAACGGTAAAAGAAGCATTGTACCTCTAAAAGCTTTAGTGTGGCATTGTGTCGGAGAATTTCTTTGTGTAACAAGAGCGAGTTCAACAACGCTTTTGCGTCAGTTGCCTTTCCATTGTAACGGACTATACCCTTGTTGATTACTATCGAGACCGGCGTGCATCCATCAAGCGAAAATCGATACCATTAAAAAAGATAGATTTTGAAACGACCGCCGCGTCTCCATCCTCATCGCTGTCATCATCATCATCGCCTACCAGAATACGTTAGCATGTATCGTGTTACCGATGTACGCCCATACTGCTGACGGAACGTATTCGAACTGGTGCGGATAACGTTTCCTCGTTAACCGAGTATGCATCAGCGATATCCTGTGTCAACATGTAATTAATTAGTGTATCTCATTATAGGTCATAATGAAATGACATATGGTGTAAATACGACGTGTATAATTTGAGCATTACGCATTAGCAGCGTTTGGCCGTTCAGTTTGTTACCTAGCCCCTTCTCCCCTCCCTCCCGCGGCCTCGAGTTATCTAACGAAAGGGTAATTACGATAATGCGATGGTTTGTTGTTCAATATGGAGCCGAAAAGGCTTACATGTGTCGATGCAATTAGATAATTAACTGGTGTCCTATCGAGATTGGCGCTTGGAAACCAGACGAAAAGTAAAAAATTAAAATGCAATGTCTTTTGAAGGTTAGTACTAACTGAGAGAATGGTGACTGCAATAAAACTAGCGTCATCTATGTGTTAGGCCCGGGACTTTTCAGCCCATGTGTTAAATGCACTGAAACACATCAATTCACTAAGCAAGAGAATATGGGCTTAATTGGAAATGTATTCAAATATTAGAAGAAATAAGAGAAATAGTTGCAACACAAAAAGTTGAAGAACACAAATAGAGAAACAAACAAAAATTGCACAATATTTTTAGAACTAATTTTTTGCTTTTCCAAATTAAAGAATCTGCAATTATAAACCAGTATGGTGAACAATTATTGGTGCAACAATACCTATTATTTCAAGGATAAATCAGTCTTTTGAGTGTTCACACTATTGGGCATATACTGTACTTCGATAAATTGCCAAATAATATGTATATCTTAAGGTTTAAACAGAATGTCTGCGATGTAGCAAATAAGGGTGTTATTGTTTTCAGTCTTTGAACGCAAGGACGTACTATACATCGGCTAATAATGTTTTCGGACCAACCTCCTGTAAGCACTACCCATATTGCGCAAATGGACAGCGCAGCTAAATTTCATAAACAGTAACCTTCTAATTTAAGCAGACCCTAACCTAAATGGTACTTTCTTCTAATTTATACCGCAAATATGTGCCATAAACAAGCAATTCGCTTTGACGTTTCTCCTATATCGAATATCTCTTTCATTACTTTTATATTGACTTGGATCCTACAGGAAATACAGTCTTAGAAGGACGAAGTAAAAAAAATCAAACATCGTTTGATGATCCTTGAGCTCTTTGTAATAACGGCGTTCGTCTGGAAGTCGTCCTTAATACGGCGTCGACTTTGCCAGAAGAAAGAAGGAGAATGCCTTTTATGTGGCCGAACTCGCTATCGTTTTTCGTTCAGTTTAAAGCCTTTGATGATGTCCAGACTCAATTTAGTCGTAAGCTTTAATAATCCGCATATAAATATTTATAATTCCAGGGCTCTTTCCCGAAGTAAAGGCGAATTGGTCTGATAAATAGGGTTATTTACTTTTATAGATATGTATAATAGTTCACAAGTGACGTTTTAGCTGTATGCATTTTAGATTGGAATTATTATTAAATTCTATGGTTTGTATGCGAATTACTAAGGGTGGTGCAATGGATATTGACGGTTTTCGAAACGCCACTGTTCGAATATGAATAAAGTGAGGATACTATAAACGACCTAAATGAATCTGTATGTAATGCAGTTTAGTAACCATCGAAACTAGAATTTTTATTAATTTACTTAACTCAAATATTTAAAATAATTTAATAATGTGTGACAAGACGCACAATTTTCAGTAGTACGCTGCCAAATAACCTCAACAAGTTCATGAACAACTCCTGCATTCCGAAAAATTATCGTGTGGTGCGGTGTGGCTGCTTCGAAACTCTAGGCCCGTACTTTTTTTCTTATAAGATGACCACACAGCATGTGTAACTTCTCAACAATATTTGGAAATGCACCAACACTTTCTACCTGCTGAATTACAACGATTTAGGGCAGAGCATAACAACTTATGGTTCCAGTGAAATGGGGTAACAAGCCATACTGTGCGAAATTGCATGGCATGTTTTCTGGACGATTTATATCCCGACATGGTGACTTAAATTGGTTACCAAAATCACTGGATTTGAGCTGCCTTGATCTTTCTTCTATGACGTTATTAGAAGGCTACGGTTTTCCAAAATATTCGCCGAACATGAGAATCTTTAAAAATGCTCCAACGAGATACAGCGAGTTATTAGTCGGGGCCTCATGAATCCTTAAAAAAACGTAGTTGCCACTTATCAGATGTTATTTTCAAAGAATAACTTTTGTTGTTAAACTGCGCTATATGTGCTAATAAAGACGTATCTTTGTTTGACATGGGCCATTTCGTTTTTATTGCGCCATCCTATACTTGTATATTGATAAATACGATGTACAAAGAAATCAAACAAAAATCGAACAGAGAAATTTTAAACAAGAAAAACAACGGCAAGTGCCTTGCCCGCAGTTAACTTTTAACATCGAGCTTCTTTTTAAAAGAACGAAACACGCCCTGGAAACGCGGGGAATTCTCATTTAGAAACGAACAACTAACTACCGGACTTAACGAATCGTTACTAACTAGATACCACACATATATTTTAAAATATTTCTTGCGAGAGACAAGTCGGAGTTATTTATGTGTTTTGACCGAGTTTCGCTAACCCCCTCGAACGAAAAACAGATAACTAAGCCGCCCTACATGCTACGGCGTGCGTTGCCTAACCCCTATATGTATCGTATATACATACATATATACACATAAAAACTCTTCTAATTTATTAGGACGAATAATATATTAGCTAGTTCATTTATTTGTTTCGTTCTTTTTTTTCGTTTGTGAACGTTCTCGCGTCTGTAGACTGGGGGAGTTTATCTCCGAAAATAATCTAACTTAGTAGTCAGTCGACATGCTGGTATGGAACTTTATCTTTTACGGTCGGATCGGGGCGAATTCGACCCCTATCTTGCGGTGCATTTCGGACTGGAACTTAGGAGTAATCAATATCAGACTCTGATTGAAATTCGCAGGCACGTACTGAAGGATAATTTATATTGTCGGAAATGGTTTTAAATTAAAATCGCATCTATTCTTCGTCTCTTGCGGTTTCTTTTCTTAGTTTCAATCTTGATAGAAATTACAAAGAAAAATCGAAATTTTCCTTTTAAATTTTATATAAAGGGTGTCAGGAGTATTGAGATTTTCCACTATTAACATATTCCTGAATTGAAATGTTAAACGAAATAATTTCATAGTCTATTATTTAGATTAATTTCAACGTTTCGACCAGTAATATCTAGCCAGCTTCAGGGCAAAGTTATCACATATTAAACTCATAATATACTTGTTTGTTATGTGTGCTTCCGAGATACTGCGTGTTTCATTTAAAGATACAAAATAATTTTCCTCTACTGTTATAATATCTTCTAATATTTCTAGTACTAGAGACTTAGTAAACAGTCTATGCATGTTAGGGTATCTTAAATTACGGTATAATAATTTGAAGTCGAAATGGTTGTGAAGAAAGAATTGTTTGAAGGAGGTGAGGTTTTAATAAACATACACATACAACAGAGATCAAGTTTGCTATTAAAGAACTTCAGTTATCTCGTTCAACAGTCACATGGTCTGCTGAAGTCGTGGGTCAGGACATGGCAGATAAACTAAAAGATGACATCATGGAATGTATGCTCATACTATTCTTTGCAGTTCGACGAATCAACTAATTTGACAGATACTACTGACATGTACGGATAACTTTTAACTATGATACCTCTGAAATGAAAATCCCATGCCAGAGATGCTTTCTTAATTTTTGTGACAAGCTACAAGCTACTGAGCTATAAACTAGTGTACATTACAACAGATGGAGCAACTAGCTATGACTGGAGACAAAACTGGTTTTGTTGTATTGTGTTGAGCTAATGACGATTTCCCTTCGTTTTTCTCATTCCATGGCATTATCCATCAACAAGTTCGGTGTTCAAAAGTCCTTAACATGGGGGAGCAATAAAAATTGTGAATTCCACTCGTACTCAAAGTTTGCAACGAGGGCTCTTCACACTGGTTTAGTTTTCCGCACAGACATAAGATGATTGGGTCGCGGAAAATTCCTAGAAAGGTTTCAAGAATTATTGCTCTAAATAATTGCTTCTCTACACGAAAGAAATGATAACACTCCGATGCTTAAAAGCGAAACATGTCTGACTGATTCAAGAGTAAATTGTAACTAATTATAGATCAACTGAAAAGAAAGGATCTGAAAGATTTTCCGTCTTTGAAAGCAAGGATTCCTCATTTGAAGCAAGTCAGTTTAATATAGACCTATCTTCTATTGAAAATGAGGTAATGCAGATCATCTTGGATATACCTCTCAAAGCTACAGCATCTAGTAGAAAATTCTGGTCTTTTATATCTCAAGATAAATATCCGAATCTAAGGCAAATTTCCTTTCAGTCGACAGCAATCAACTAACTGACGAATATATGCCATCATTCTTGCGACTAGCACTTAGTAATTACATACCATCTTACGAAAAGTACGCTGAAGGCATGCAGTGGCATGTACCAACATCCTAAGATTTGTATTACTTTAGTTTAGTAACCAAATCATCGTTTTATAAAAACCAACGTATTTTTGGATATCGGTTTTTTTCATTAACTTGCTGCTTACGTCATGAAATACCCTACCTACATACACTACAATCCTGTATCACACTAACTTGCCGCACCTACAAGTTCGATCGCTTGTAATCTAAAAATTCTGAAGTAGATCGCCATCAGTTCAATTCTGAGCACCCTTGGTCTAGAGTTTTTTGACACCTACTGACCCCAGTTGCTTTCTGTTCCAAGTGCCGAATCCAACGAGAAATTAATTTTTTGAAGGAAAATTTTTCATGCAATTTTTTTTTGAATTGAGCTCCTTGGAATCCCCAACGATGCCTTAATCTCAGGATATGCTACATGCCGACCTTCGTTGATGGTCTTTAGCACAACATCGACCTTCTCCTAAGTGGCTGCCGTTTTCTCAGCAGCAATCATTGGATCCTCGCTAAGAGTAATCCGTCTTCATTTGAATTCTCCGTGCCAACGAGAAATATATATAGAAATAAGCATGCTTCTTTGCTTACTTTTTTGTTTACTAAAAAGTCGCGATGTTCCTTGTTTGTGTTTTAAATAATCCTCCGCAATTCCAAAAGAAGTTGCAGCTTTCGTAATTTCTTAATAGAAAATTTATTCGCCATTCTAAAGAGATCTTCGGCGGCATCCACCTGGTAAAATCAATTTTCTAACAAACAATAAAATTGAAGGAAACGTAGAATGACGCTAGATCTACTAAAAAGGATTTATTCGCAATTTCCTACGTCCTCCTTCCTCGAACAGGACGACGTAGCTTAGCTATCGTACGAGGACGAGGAATAGAACTCGGAACCGCCGGGGAAATAAATTAATATTTGCGCACGCCGTGGAAAATTATTCCTCATAAAGGTCCCCCGGAGCGTTCTCGAAAGGTCGCCGTTCTGCAGTCGCCGATCGAGAGAATTAAACGCATTTTAATTAAAATAAACTGTTATTATTTACTGCTTTTAAGGCGCGCTACCGTCCTCGTCGTTCCTTTCGCTAGGGCGCCCTCTCGCGCGCCTACCGACTAAGAGAGAGACTCGAATAGACGTCGCGTAATTAAAGGCAAGAATGTAATGTTGAATAATTGTTAGAATAAATTATGCCGGGGCAGAAGCGGGAGCTTCGGCGACCCGGGCTTTTATGTTGTTAATTAATTTCTTTTGAGATAATTTAGCGCCATCTACAGTCGGGTAAATGCGGAGTGTTGTTGTTGTATCCACGCTTAAATTCACTTGTGGAGGGAAATTCTCTCCTGAATAAGTAAACTCGTTCGGTTGAGATTTTGCGATATTCAAATTTATGCTATTGATTTTTTTTTGTAGGTTGAAGGTTTTCTTGCTTTATGAAGTCGATAAAAATATTTCATTATACAACGTATTGAATATGATGAAAGAACTAAACCATCCGAAAGTTTTTTTTGTTATATATGTAAGTCAACGCACCTTTAAACAATAGAAAAACATTTTAATACAAAGCAAGTACAAGGGTGGATCCCCATGCCCAACCCCTCACCTACTTCTAATTGGTTGTTTGATTAATGTTGTTGACATTTAGTTAACTGAAATTTGTACATCATATCTACATAATATCAAGTTTGTATCTCAAAGTGTTGTTGTGCTGTGAATTCTTGAATTGTATGTCGTGCACGAAGATGAATTGCAATCTAGTTCCTCCCAGTAAGATGGGCAAAGGCACATACAACACAAAAAATATTACTTTTCTTTGTGAATTTTTTGACGATCAGATTATAGGCATACATACGGAATGTCATTGAACAACTACACAACATCTTTCCTCGGGAAATGACTAAGCTCGTCGAGCACGTGCTCACCACAACGCATTTTCAATAGAATGACGACTTGATGGAGTAGCCATGGGTAGCCTCCTGGCGCCGGTCATAGCGAACTTTTACATGGAGTTGCTTGAGAGCAGGCCACTTGACACCGCCGCTCAAAAACCGCTGTGTTAGTATCGGTACGTCGATGATACCTTCGTTGTGTGACCCCACGGGGCGGGTACGCTAGGTGATTCATCCATGAATCCAGTTCACTATGGAATTGGAAAAAGATGGACAGCTTCCTTTTCTCGACGTCCTGGTAAACAGAAACAGAGACTGCACACTGGTTGTGGTTTATCGAAAACCAACACACACCGATCGCTATCTTCACTATAACTCCAACCACCACCCAAAACAGAAACGTGCAGTTATCAAAACGTTGGTAGACCGGGCCGGGCGGAGCTGTAAACCCCAACAAATCGAACAGGAATTGCGACATCTGAACCAAGCGCTGCAAGCCAACGGCTAGGGAAATCCGCAGATAGAGAGGGCAATGCGGCCAAGCAACTCGAAACGGACCGACAACGAACACCAACTGTCCAGAGATTGGCAAGGGACAGCGTGCCTACCCTATATCAAGAGCGTTACGGACCGAATCGGCAGGCACTAGGGCGATACAATATAAAAACGATATACAAACCCACGCAGCAATTACGCCACCAGCTACGTTTGGTGAAAGACCCCACGAATCCCCTAAAATCGACCGGATTATACAGGATTCCCTGTTCCTGTGGGTCAGTGTACATCGGCACTACGAAACGCAGCATCAACACCAGGCTAAAAGAGCACCAGCGCAACTGTCGTCTAGGCCAAATAGACAAATTCGCGATAGCCGAACACGTTCTTCAGGAGGGAGATCATAATATTAATATTGCCAATACCGAGGTTTTGTCAACTGTTTCGTACTACCACACCCGGTTACAAAGAGAGGCAATAGAAATTTACAAACACCCCGGCAAATTTAACAGAAAATAAGAGAATCTTGCAATCAATAAGATTTTTTACCCGGTTCTGCGAAACGCGCTAGCCACACGTACCGCTAACAGAACTGACCAGCGCAGGACATATAACGGCTGCACGCCAGACTACAAATCATTCGATGCTGAGCCACAGAAGCGAACACTTCGACCTCGCCGCTGAAGATGTTCACCGCAGCTGTAAACGAAACGTCCGGAAGAAATTCCAACAGACCACGGCTAAATAGCCCGGAAGTACCTTTTTCATACATACGGAAGTTGAATTACCATCACTATCACCTTGTTTGACAATTATGGAATCTTTTGTTTCCTCGCTTAAAGAGTAGAATGTTTTAAAACTCCTGTTGCTAATTTGCAAGATCTTCAGCAAAGAATTAATGAAAAATGTCCATTAATAACGTCCGCAATCCTGTAAAATACCTTTAACTGCATGAAAAGGCGTATAAATTTGGCAACAATTTGTTTTTGGTAATCAAACTCTAGGAAATCAGGAGAATTTGTAACTTGGAACGAAATTTAGAAAGCAATACTGTAATGGTGACAGATCGCTATTTAAGAATTATCTCATATTTTTCCATGTAAATACTTTCTAACGTATCTAAATTTTGCCTACTCGACGGTTTAGTTACTTTAATGCCGTTGCTATTAATTTCATTGCCACAGTTGACGTAATGAAGGTCTACAGCTGATCATTCAGTAATATGGTTTTTTAATTTTTTGTTTTAATTTTCATAGTGGCATTGCTTTTGGGTTGGCCAATGCAATGTTTTCGACACTAGCTGCAGTCTACGAATTTACTTAGTTTAATGAGCTCTATCGTACCAGCAATTGAGTAATTGCTGTCAAATTCCAAACGGATATATCCTATAGTTAACCCTCTAGCTGCATAGTATGTAGAGGAATTGATATTGAGGACAATGGGGTAGTAACAAGTGCCAGGTTTATGTATTTTAGGTGGACAGTACAGATACTGGATAGTTTTTGATTTTTAAGAAGGGATATTTGGTAACAGTTGGACTTATTGAGGTTGGACAGGATTTTAACATATTTTAAACCGTTTTATTGTAAGTGATTAGGGAGTTCTTATTAATTCTAGTGTGAGGATCTAATATGGGTATGTGTCCAACATCTTTTACATATTCACCTTTACCTAGGAATTAAGTTTATCTGATTTTGTGTAAACGTTTGTTTTTTATTTTTAAGAGTTGGACTCTGAAGTTGAGTTTGTTGTAACCACGATTATTCTCTGCATTTTCCGTTATCCTTTGTAATACCTTCTTTGGTTCATTCAGAAATACTGGAATTTATTCCTTTGGAATTTGGTATACTGCCGACTGGGGGTCACACATAAGGCCTTCAGTTTGGCGTCTCCTTGCCTTCGAAGCATATTTTAGTTCGGCTTTCAACAATTTTGTTTCCTCTTTGGAGAATAATAAAGCTGATCTGTTGATAAAACAAAATTATTCTTCCCGCTGGTGATTGTTGGGGTTTTCTTTTTCTTTTTAGGGTTACTAAATGACTCATATTCGAAGTGATCTAATTGTTTGCTAATTTACAGGTTCAAAGTATCAAGGTTTGAAGTTTCCAGTAATGTTGGCCAATTTCAAACTGTCACCACTTCCAGTTTATATCCAATAGTATGAGGTGGAAAGAATATATTCTTTTTTTGGTCCAAAAAATTCTTTTTACCGGTATATGCATGTAGCAACGATGTGTTTCCATTTAGCGGTTATTTCGTTCTACCCTGAATCACAGTTTCGCTAAATCTAACCCTCAATAAGTAAAAAATTGTTATAACACCATCAAAAGAGTACGCATTCCAATTATCAGGATACAAAGCAAGCTTTCAATGCCTCCATTTATCGTCAGTGAAAATGCACATAATATCCACCATTCACGCATATTTGATACGTTAAAATATTAATCCGTTGCGTTTCCAATGCCCGACAAAGTAAATACGTACACACATGCACCTACTCTATATCCATCCGTCTTTTTTTTTTTCAACGATGCAGTAGCAAATTTTTCATTTAGCAAACTCTTTTAGTGCAGCGTATGGTTCGTTAAAATCTCATTGAAAGAGTAAACAACAAGGAACAACAAAAAAATATAACCCCGCGTATTTGCTGATTAATGGTAGTAGCTGTCTCCTTTCTCTCTACAAACTCCATCGTTTGCGTGCGTGCACAGTTCTAGTTCGCAGTACACCCATTCTGCTCGCTTTATATTCGTAATTTTCGTTTGCGAAAACAAAAAGCTTTAGATTCGAGCGAGCATAGTGAAATATGAACGCGAAATGTTATCTGAATAGGCAACAGCTCTATTACGATGACAGCGGTTATATCTAAGTTTTCCTATTACATACGAGGGCGACCTGAAATGTTTCCGGAATCGGCAAGAGATGGCGCACGAAGGTTGAACTTGATTCATTGGTCGGCAAAGGCAACCTTTTTTATGGCAACTGTCAGAATTTCAGACGTCTACTGTCAATGGTTGTTGCTTAAGAGTGTGTTTTGTGTAGCGAGTCAGTTCGCAAAAATGGATAAAATCGAATTTCGTGTAGTAGTAAAATAAAAAACCACACCACTATAGTGTTATCCTTGTTGATTTCGGAAACATTTCAAGTCGTCCTCGTACATGGTGTATTCGAAACGAACTAAAAAATTAGACTTCTGTTCATATTTCTGTACGTTATTTCGAATATACCATGTATACCGTTTATAAGACGTAATTTTTTACCGCTTAACGAGGTGGTAACAGGTAGAAAATTTGCCGAACCACCTTTTTTCGGTGCCGAACCCCTAGCAATTTGACGTGGTGAAACATCTGCTCTGCGAAATGGATTAATGTGATGACCTGCGTGTACCTGCTCCGAATCTTGATAACAACGAAACAAAAGGAAATATATTTTAGTTTTCGGCACCTAAATTGCCGATGGATCTGCAGCAGATTAGCGACGATATATATATATATATATATACATACACGTGTGTATAGGGACAGCGCTTAACCATAGGTGGTAATCAAGAAATGGACAGGCTAGTGGAGATATGGGAACAGCTGCTTAGTAGGACGAGAAGTATTTTTTCGGTTTTAATTTACGATGGCGTCTTTTCTTTTGGTGTTCTAATGGTTTTATAATGTTATATATCTATATTCCGGATGTTGAAGTTTGATGCCAAATGTTCGTATAAGAATTTTGCCGCTTCCTACATGAAATTAATACAATTCCGACATTAACTTGTTTACTTTGCTATTTTGAATGATAGATAATAGCCAATAAAAATTTAGAGTTGAAAATAAGCATCAATGATGTGGATGTTGAAGGTAAAGGGTAATCAACACCTTAATGAATTAATTGAAAATTCTTTTCAAAATTTCCAGCCGTATATTGCGCAAGGCATCAGTTTTTGATTGTCTCTCTTCAAGTATTAGGGCTGCATTTAAACTTGAAAAATTTCAGGTTCAAACTTTCAAGGCAATATTTCAAATTGATAGGGTTATTGGTATAGTTATTTCGTAAAACAATATTTAATTTATCAAATTCCTCAATTGGTCATTATCATCGCTCATTGCTCGGGCAAGCAACAGCCCTTCTTAGGGCTATCCTGAAGACGGCAGTAGACCGACTGCCGAAACGTCGGACTATACAAGTTCAACGAACGATAGAAATAACGCCATCCTCAACAGTATCACGCCAAGAGCTGGTCATTATCTGTTATAGTTATTGGACATTAGACAACAAATTTATACAACTAACGCCAAGTTCTTCGAAAATCAAATTTTAACTCGCCGTTCAAATTTTAACGAACAACATCGTAAACGAGAAATCCTGAAATCTTCGTACTATTCCATCACCACCCGAGCACTCCCTCGTAATATAAATTCGACACACGCTCCAATTTCGCTAGCAGCTGCTTCCCATTTAATTGGGTCTTGTTTCTGGGCATCGTCGGGTGCCGTACACTAATCTGTAGCGACCGAAGGAACTTCTCGACACACACACACAATTCAGTTCACGGTGACTTATGTTCGGGTATATCATCGCTATCGTCGACAACGGCGGGGTCCCTCTACAATTGTCGCCGAAGTTAGAGTATTCGCGGCGGCCTGGCTGGCAGTTGTTGTAGCTTCGCCGTTCCGCAGGGTCCGAATTTATGAGAAATTTAATAAGTCCTCCCGTGCGCCGTGTGTATAATTGAAGTCGCAAACCCGTAAGCGAAACTAATTGCAGTCATTGTGCCCCTCGCCTTTGTATACTCGAGTTATGTCGCGAGATATAGTACTCTGTTCGTTTGTACGAGTTTGTTTACTCGAGCTATATTCAAAAAGAGGGTCGCGTTGCGATGTTTGATTAGCCGATGTTTGCGAATGTGAATTGATTATGTTTAAGGTAACGCTGTAAAGAACCTTTAAATACGTTTCTAAGTAAACGAGAAACATTTCCATTGGGAGTTCTTTTTTTTTTTCTGTTATTAGAGTACAGCAACGATCTTTAAAGTCTGCTATGGTGACGCATTGTTTTAATTCTGTGAATAGCCTCAAAAATTCATACTTAAACTACGTCTTTAATACACACAGTAAAAGATTCCGAGAAAAATTCCTGTATCATTTTATAGTATCATTACTGTAACTCATTATTTACGGTATTATTACTGTAATTCTACACACGCCTGTATATACACGAACGTCACGGTAATATACCAACTACATTGCCGTATCTTTATATTTTCTAAATAAACAGAAAACTGTTAATTTCAAAGTAAGTGTACTGTAACGACACGATGAGGACAAAGTAGGTATGAATCGTGATAGAACACGAGATTTGCTGAAGTGCATAAGCATTGCGTCAGTTTCTGTTAGACGTGGTTAACATTTATAATTACATATATTTATTTCTTAAGGTTAGTAACAGTTAGTCTGACAATAGTAATTACTAAGGTTGCTTTTGATTTGTGCACTTATACGAACATCAGTTGAAATTTCATAAGGATATTCCTAGAGTATTATTTAAATGTATATATATCGCCTAGATGTTTACGCATGAGCATCATCAACATACTAGACAAATTTTAACTAAATATTTGCTTTATCACGATTTAATTCAGACAAGAAATCGGTTTACTTGCCTCATATTTTCGAAAACCTCAGGCTCTTAATTCGCAAATGGCTTCTTTTCTGTAAATTTTTTGTTTGTTTGTTTTAAATTCAAATATAAATAATATTAAATAATTGAAGCGGCCAAATGTAAGATTCTAAATGTATATATTGACAAACCAATACGTGCATATATCGTTTTTTAACGAAATTTCTTTTCCTAGCAGATATCTAAATTATTATTAAATACAAAAATATGTTTACGAAAAATGATGTATACGTCTTCACTGCACATGTGGTTTAAAGGACTTTTTTTTTCTTTAAACTTTAAAATAGTAAATTATACGTCAGTAATGAACAACTAAAGTAGATGTCTGTAAAATTTACTACATAGAATGAAAACTGTACGGAATAAATATTATAAATAAATTAAAAAGGAAGTCCTAAAAGTACAGGGAGGCGCAGGGGAACGGGAAATTTTGAAATAACGCCATTTCCACGAATAAATTCATAAAATTAGTAATTTATTAACGAAAGTGCATGTATGCAGCGTGCCGTTTATGTTTTTACAATCAAAACGTCCAAAAGTGTCTCTTTACTTTTTAAAGATGACATCGGAAAGATGTCCTCCCATTCGGCGTTCACACTCTAACAGCCTGTTATGAAAACTGGAATGCACGGTGTAGCAAATCCTGGGGAATGGCAGTGATTTCTTGTTGAATGTTCTCCTTCAGTTCATGGATTGTTGCAGGTCGTGTACGGTACACCCGCATCTCGCAGGCCATTCAATGTCACCGTTACGTGAAATAATGCGTCTTCCAAACAATTGACGAACTGCTGCCATCGAATGTCGAGCAGTGTGTGACGTGGCTCCGTCCTGCTGAAACCACATGTTTTCCATGTTAAGATTAAGCTCGTACAGTCTCGGTGTAAAGAATGTTTGAAGCATTTCAACATATCGAGCGGATGTTACTGTCGCTGCACTACCATCCTCACGTACAAAAGAATAAGGGCCGATAATATCATGACATGATACAGCACACCATATTGTGACCTTGTCGCTGTGTAGTGGTGGCTGATGTAACTCACAAGGATTGTCCTGTTCCCAATAACGAAAATTCTGTTTGTTTACGAAACCGTTCAGGTGGAAATGGGCTTCGTCTGATATCCATATATTACCGACGAAATTCGCGTCCTCGTTAATTTTAGCCAATATCTGCCTACTAAACTCCATACGTGACGCTGGGTGTCGTTCATGTAATTGTTGCACAATCTTTCTAAATTTTATAAAAAATTAAATAATTGTTCCTAACTATTGTAGTAGCTCAAGAAATTAAATTTTATGTTTCACGTGTAATAGAAAGGAGTACCTCGAAACGTGTATTTTGCAAGAAATTCTTTATGATCTCCATGATTCAAGTATTTTGGTTAAATTAGCAATTGTTTTGATCATTTCAAATTAAATCAATTGTCTAGAAAATTTTACCAAGGAATAGTATACAGTCAAATTAATAAAATGATATTAAAAATGTCCTTCATTTCTTCGAATTAAATATTTTATTTAACCGAATTAAAAATGTTATTAACCTAATTTCATTTCTCAGGGCAAGTCTGTCGTTTGATATTCACTATTTGGCTGTTCCTTCATTTGAAAACTATGGTACTAAATCTACGTTATGAATCAATGCAATAAGTCTAACTGGTTTCGTTCAAACTGAAATTGTATGCGTTTTTGCTGCAAAATAAGTAAATGCATCTCCTTGATGATAAAAAACATTGTGACGTCCAGGTATTAAAAGCGATTCGAACTCACATTCAGTCTCGTGGTACAATGCACAACGCACTGGTAATGCGGAGGTCGTGTGTTCAAATGCCACCGTTACTGATATTTTTTCAAGAATTTAAAAGGTTTGGTTAAATGCAAGGAAAACGTAATTTTATCATTACTAATACCACCAGTAGTATTATATTGATACCAATATTAATATTAACTTGGGTCTCCTTGACACTCAATTGTTTTTATAGTATTAAATGGGTACGTCCCTTTGACATCACGTTATGTTGAGCTAGATGTAGATAGAAATAAATAATTATGCACCGTTATCATTACATTATTATTATTATAATTAATTATAATAATAAAAGAAATCCCTTATAATTCCCTCAATACAGAATACTTAAAGCAATTCCACGTCGAAAGTATTTAAAGTCCTATAGAACGTAAGCCCATTAATTTTTGTTTTAAACCCCTCCGATAACATTGCCAAGCTAAGTACAACAAATTACATATTCTCCGCTTTTCGTTTGTTTCGTACACATCGCTTAGATATCGCATATATATACGCACACAACGCGGGACAAGCCAAGCTTTCAGACATACATTCAACTTCGAACCTATAAATAAACCTATCGATTTTCCAAGTCGGGAATATTGCGGTATATATATAGACGGCAACACGTCGCGTTGAATATATGCCCGCGGCGTTGTGTGTATTGTTGTTATCCTGGAAGTAGTAGAGTAGAAAAGACGGCTGACAGATAAACGAGTGTAACGGGACCGGTTATTATAAAGCTCGTCATACGTAATTATGTTTGTATATACGAGAATTCTCAATATAAACGTTGAGCTAACCTGGCAGGTTTTATTATTCGATTTGTTCTGAACGCTGTCGTGGTTATTCTGTTCCTTTTGAATTGCTTAAGCCTCTTAAATTGTTCTTATATCATCCGTTATTAAATTTGCGGAGAATATACGGAACACTGTTATAATTCTATTTTTAAAGCAATGAATATTTCTATAAAAGTGTGTAGGTAGGATTAAGATCTAGTGAACTTATTTTCTTCTTTTGTTGCAACCATTGCCATCAACTTTACCATCAATATTTTGCGGTAATAACTACCTAGATCATCACAGTCTTTCGCCAGAACTACAAATTATGGCAATTGTTTTTTCTTGGTGATATTATGAAGGACTATCTAAATTGAATTTGACGTATAAAAAAAAATGCATTCTCTATCTCATCATGAAAATTTTAGCAAACTGTAGTATAGTAACTTCACAACCTTTGTTTATCATTTTTGTCTACTTGTCTGGTTGCTGTTAAAATCAGTTGGGCACGGCCTTTTTCTGTTATCAAAAGAATCAAGCACATTTCTAGTTTGTCCGAATATCAATTTTCGACAACCGTTGGGATTACCTTTCTTTAGATAATCACAATCTAATCTTCTTTGCTATTGCTGGAATAAATAACCCGACAAGATTCAAACATATTCAATCTTTGTGATGCTTCACAGTTTCGCTGGCATTTTGAGAATTTACCATGTAAGCTTTGGGACTGTTTATTAGAATTTATTTAGAGTTAATGTTAATGACATCCAATCTTAGCTTGTAACCTCTTTAAGAAGCAAAAAGAATTTGGCGAAAGCTTAGAAATAAACAAAATCAATAAATAGCAATGCAATTTTTATTGCAGCACTCTAACTGATACTCAAATTTGGGATCTAACTGAGATACCATGACGCCCTGTTAGATATATTTGGAAACGCAATGAATCTATTGTTTTGAAATGTACTCTATTAAATCAACGAAGGATATGATTACATTCTGGAAAGTGATAGTCTAAATGAATGGCTCTTATCTGTTGTTAATAAAAAACTAAGTTAATAAGTCGAACTATTAGTTTATCTTGATCAAGTCCAATGGAATTCGAAATTCAAGAAAAATAAATGCAGTTCGATCCCCATATTCACTAATAAAAGAAAATAGGGAAGACAAATACGTCAGACAAAATCATCGAACGAATGATGAACCTGGCAAGTAGCAGCCCTTCTCAGGCATACCCTGAAGACGACAGTGTATGACTAATTTACTTTTTTAGCTCTTTAGCAAGTATGAGCGCGCAGTTTCCTTCTCATCTTTGTAACTGAATTCTGTGGAAACACATTTTCATTTTTTTCCAAAAACCTTCCCTTATTTATGCTATCCGGTTATTTTTTTTAAATTTCTTGCTTCATTTTCGGATATCTTAGGTCTCAGTATTTGTTTTAACACAGATATCTTTGTTCTTAATGTTCTATTCATCAACAGTTCAGTTAGTGCAAGGTTTATCCCCATAATAGCAGAACTCTTATATTCTAGAACAGCAGCAGTTCTTCACAATTTATTTTGCACTTCTTGCATTGATACTTTGCACTAGCTATACTTTTAAGCTAGGTAGACGACACCCACGGTTAGTGATTCCTCTTTTATTGACTGTTCTTGGTTCTTGGCTAATTCTGCCACCTTGTACTCGTTTACGACTCTGTTTCGATTTCGCCATCTGTTAGTAGCTTTTATTTTGAAGTATGATCCAAAATTCGTATACTCTGAAGTCCACTCTTGTACACAAGTAGCTTTCATATACTACAGTCAGGAATTAGCTGTAGATCAAAAGGCAGTATTATATCACCAAACTAACAAATTTCGCAACTTACGTATCAAAAGAAACAATTTGAAATCTTCTTTACCAATGTCATTTAATCAACAGTGATACCTTGACACTACTTGGGTTTCCTTGTTGGTACTAAATACATACGTTATAAACTGGTGTTTGTATTTGCTAATCCAGTATCCCATTAGAAAAACTTAAGTCTTCTGTCATTTGCTTCTCCATCTTTGTTAGATTAGTCTATCTTGGATTATCATATTTCTATGGATTCACTTCTCACACCATATATGAAGACTATAAAGTCACTATGTTTCCTAATCAAGTCCTTATAGCTACTAGTGTCGTCTTTCTAACTAACAATAGATAATTTTGAGGTCTTTAACCTTTCACTCAAAACAAAGCTCGAATAACACTTTTTAACGTTACGTAACAACGACGCGAGACGAACAAAGAACATTTTCCTTCCAAAATAAACACGCGAAACATTCCCATTTCATTAGCGTTTCCTTTTTCTCCCGTTCGTTTTACGCATGTGACACCTCGAGAAGAATCACACTTCCTAGGTATGAAACGCGCGTCTCTCGGGCATTTATTTAATATTTATCAAACATTCCGAGGCGAACTTGACGCAGCCAACGCGTGGGGGCGCTGGGGGTAAGAGGCGGAGGACGAAAAAAAAAATTAAAAAGTTATAAAATACAGTAAAACTCCGGAATACATCGTTTCGGAATAATCTCCTCGAACGGGCAAAACGATAAAAGAAAACTCTGATTAAATTTTCACGATTACAGGGGTCGGAGAGGGTCGTGGGGGAGCGGAGGGGATGCGTAACGCCGTGTTCGTACGAGGAAGATGGGGAGAAGGCGGGCGTTGTATAGATGGAGGACGAAGATTCGGTTTTCTCTTTATTTATAGGCGAATTTGTATCCGAAAAGAAGGGCCATAAAAGCTGCTTCATTTGAATAATAATTTTTAACTGGATTACTACAACGCCATCTCCGGATTTCCGTCTTTTTCTAACATATTTTCGTGTATTATGTGGATTCCAAGGAAGGTTCTTAAATCCATGCGTTCAGGACAAATTGGTCCCCATTTCCATGCTTAGACAGTCTTGAATACTTCCTTTTCCAATGTCCTTGTCTTGCTAATTCTTCACACCTTCTCCTTGAAGATCTTCTATTATCTTATTCATCCACATTAATTAGGTTAGACAGACCCAAGCTGTATTTTCCTCGATAGGGTTGCCACGGTAACATAACCTTCTTTCCCCATGCTTGTGCAAGTCATCGACGGTCAAAATCCTATTAGTATTATCTTTGGTTTTCAGGAGTTGGAAGGCAATGCGGTTTAATTTTTTTCGATTTTACGAGATGTTTGAACAAACTCTGTAGTGGATCTGTGGGAATAGCCAAAACTACATTCAATTTCAATCTCCTTTAACCGCATCATTCCTTTCTGATACTTTTACATTAGGGAGTTATAATCCTCATTGGTTTAGAAGTTCTTCTTATTCTTCTTACTGCACGTATGAAGCTCTGAACCTGTTACAATCTTTAGTTTTAGTGTGACCATCTCTTTCGTAGACGTTCGATTGATCTTCTTCCTCTCGATTTGTAATTCCACACCCTTTTGGGTATCCTGTAGTCTTCCAACCATTCACGTGTTCTTTACAATTGCCTCTGTGTTCTCTTACAATTTCGTTGGCACTTCTAACTAAGTTCTCTTATGTCTGTTTCCCTACCTATTCATTCTTGTATGCCCTGGTGCTTTTCCCAGATATCTTATTTCCGGTATTTGAATCATTTGCATGATTCAAATATTTCAAATTGTGGTGGAAAATCTCAGGCTTGTTAAAATTTTTAACTGGATTCTTTGAATTAAAATTTTACTTAGTTATTTTGAATGAAGTGAAAATGTTTTCTAAATTAAAATACCAAATGTAAGTTGAAAAAAAACAAATATATTCACAAATAAAGAATAAATCTATATATATACCGCTTTTTTACAAAAGAAAATGTCTTTACAGAAAAACTAAGGCAATCCCTGACTAGCTAAACTTGAAATATTCTAATTAGTTTACAAAGCTAAGTATGAGATCGAAAGATAGAATTAATTTTGAAGAATTCCTCGTTTTTCCAGTCTGTCCCATAGTATTTCTCTTACTAATCAAAAGCTTTTTTATAATCTATAAACAATATGTGTTTCTCTGCTATGTTCTCGGTGTTTCTCTATTATCTGCTTAATTGTGAATGTATTGTCAGTCCAACTGTCAGGAATTGTTTTCATTCTCCAGCATTTATTTCCCGATTGCAGAAACCTTAGTTTTACGATTGCAGAGGCGGCTTAGAGAAGTTCCGCATTTAGGCCTGGTTTAGAAGTTGTGGTCGAAAAAACATAAGCTTGGGGAAGTGTTTTAGACTACACCAAGGCCTCCAAACCTCTCCCATTTTGGTATTTTGTATTTCAAATACCTCTCACATAATTTGAAGGGTGCCTATTCATACAACTTGCGTTTCAGTTAGTAGGATTTATTCCTACAGTTTATATCCTTTTGTATTCTCTCGGGAATCAATACCAAACATTTATGTTTGAAAAATTATACAGCGCGATACATTAGGAGGTGAAACAATCAACAAGACGATTAGAAAATGTTAGCATAGCTTTAGACGATAATACAAAATGTTAAAAACACATTTAGATAATTCATATATAACAAAAATGGAAAAGAAACCTGCCAAAAATTTTAACAAATTTTGCAGAAAGAAGGTTTTTAAAACTATTTAATTGTCCCATCGAAATTCCAGAATAAGACATTCAAATATAACCAAAGATTCTCCTCATTCCGCCCTGTTTTATGACCCCATCCCATTTACGGACTTACAATGTACATCGATATTCCGATTTTGGGGTCCAAGAAAGGCGAGGTGTAGGCGGAATAACCTCTCCATCTACCGGAATCTCTTCCCTACTATAAACGCGGCTGAGTCGATCTGGGAAAGCGTTGGGGTAAAAAAGGACCGAAAGTAAAATTAAGTTACCGCAAACAACTCCAACCCCGTCGCATTACAACGGTACGCTAGCGCGGCAGTACGTATTTCGCTTTTTGTGGCAATTAGCGCGGAATTAGGTCAGGATATTTGAGTCAATCTTAAGCTGCGAAGGAGATAAATTAAGAGGTCTAGACTGGAATATAAAGGGCGATGTAGGGTGAACGAGTGGTTGTATAAGTTAATATGGGTTAGGTTTAAGTATGTTTGCGAAATCTTTGTGGGCAGAAGCCGCAGAGTTCTTGAATCAAAATGAGAGCTTGTTGTGCAAAGTGCGAAGAAGGACAAATTTAGGCAACAAACCAGAGGTACACCCAAAGTCATTTATGGTTAGGTTCAATAGAAATGAGGAACAAATTTGAAGTCGTAGATTTTCCAATTTTGCAATATTCTTTAAATTGATGAAATTGAGATCGCACTTGGAACTCAGGCTTGCGGAGATTCTATAGAACAAGAAACTTTTACGATGTTCTTTTCATCTGAGGTCGTTGGTTCGGCTGGGTTCATATTCACTTTTCACATCTTAAAAAATTTATGTTAATTCTTCTAAATTTCTTTTCAGTAATTTGTGAGGATACTGTTTGTTATAGACTCTGTATATTTTGCGAATTACCTTTCGACCTTCGGTGATTTTATAGAAGAAGATTGTGAATATTTTACAAAAGATATAATACTAAGTTTATCTGACCATGGAGATCGCGGGTATACCTTTGTAGTTGATTTAGAAATTTAGATTACCCATTACTACCAGAACACTATTCTCCATGAATTGATGAACTATCTAATTATCATATATCATATTAATCAAGGAATAATATTAAAGAATATTAAAAAAATAATATCATTTAAACAAAAGAAATGGTTAAAACCATATATAGAACTAAATACAAAATTAAGACAAAAAGCAAATAATGATTTTGAAAAAGATTTTTACAAGTTCATAAATAACTTAGTGTATGGGAAACACATCAAAAATATATGCTTTTAGAGATGATGAAATAGTATCTAAAGAGAAAAAAGTATGTAAGGGAATAAAAAAATGTAATATCGAAAAATTAAAATTTCAAATGTATAGATAGATTGCTTATTTAATAATGAAGTAACAACAACAATTTATAATATTGTATCCAAAGATTTAAAACTGTATATCCAAAAAACAACTAAGACTGCACTATCACCATATGACGATAACAGATATTTAATAGATAATATTAATACTGTTCCATATGGCTATAATTTCATCGAAGTAAATGATTGATACCAATTTTGAAAATAATCAGAATTATTTGAATTACTATATAATCATAAAAATATTACAATTGGAGAAGGAATATCTGATTACATATTTCCATTCTTTTTTTTTTAATCGTATGTCCTTTATACCTTGCGGTGTCGGACTATTTATTTCTTATTTTTATCTTCCACAGGTTCCTGTTCTGAGCTAATTGTTTAGCTTCACTCCATCCCATACTTCTCTTTTCCAATGTTCTATACACCTGCTCCTTCCAGGTGTTTCGGGGTCTACCTATTCTGTTTTTGCCCTCTGTTTTGGCTTCAAATATCCTCTTTGTGATTCGATCTTCTTCCATTTTGTGTAGATGTCCAAGCCATCCCAGTTGTCTCTCTTCTATGACCACTTCTAGTGATTTGATACCCAGACTATTAGTGATTGTCGTGTTTCTGATTATGTCTCTTCTAGTTACTCCTTCTATTCTTCTTAGGAATCTCATTTCGATGGCCGTAACTCTGCTTTTGATTCTATTCGTCGTTATCCATGACTCACTACCATATGTTAATGTTGGTCTGACTACTCTTTTATACACCTCTGTCTTTATTTTTTTTGGTATTTCTTTATTATCCAGAAACGAATTTCTCAATATGTTACATATTTTTGCGGATTTCCCTATCCTCTCATTTTCCTCTTTCTCTATTCTCCCATTGTCTTCAATGATTGTTCCTAAGTAGTTGTAACTTTTAACTTGTTCCAATGCTTTTTCCCCGATTTTGATGCTATGTTTTCTTTCTTCTGCTGCTATTATCATTGTGTTTGTTTTCCTCGTGTTTATCTCCATGTTTATCTTTGTTAGTTCTTCTTGGTATATCTTCAAGTTTTGCTGTAATGTCTCTTCCGGATGTGCTGTCAGTACCATATCATCTTCTATATTTTTCTCTAATTCATGTTTTCGTAAACCTTTATATGGTATTTTGAGAATGCAATATCTTCGTAATTCTGCAAACTTCATTTGTTATACAAAAAATTTGTGGTACAAACTATCTTTGTATCTTTAACAAATTTATAATTACTTGAAGTTATAAATTTTAGAAATATTTATACTTATTCAAAATTAATAAGTTCTCTCTCTCTCTTTTACATCTTTATTAATATTCTATTTTCAAAATTATTTGTTAAAAAAAATGTATGTAGGTTCAAATTAATATTTTTATTGTATTTGTGCAAATCTATAATTTTTATCAACAATGACTTTTATTGGAAAAATCTTTTCTTTTTTCATAATTTGATGAACGAATTTATGTACTTCATCAGATCATTATTAAGCGAATTAATTTCCTTGAAATAACTTTTATCAGAATCCATTCCAATTTCCAAATTTTTTAGCAAAAAGGTTATTAATTTGACGTTGGATATTATGTTAGTAGAACTATTAGTTTACGTTACGTACATTGTTTACGTTTTATGTTACGTTCACTACAGGATTAGGGTGAAACACCTCCCGATACCTCTCGATCATCCATATGTTTTAACATTATGTTTTATACACATGTTTACGTTCACAAAAACATGTTGATATTGATGATAAAATAAGTTATAATGATATAAATTATGGGGAGGACAAAACGCCCTCCCCCTTAAATATTGATAAACAATATTTATTAATGATTTTTCATAAATAAATTAGTGATAGAAATTAGTAAAAACAGCAGTAAAACTAGAAAGCATAGTTATTTTTAAAGGTTCACGATTTCGTGGTATTTCAAAATAGAATTTTTTCATGTCATTTTGAGGTTTGAATAAGTGAAAGTGAGTGTTTTGAGGTAGATGTGTTAAAAATGAAAATAAACAACACCAAATTTAGAAAATATGTCTATTTTTAGTCGTTCACAATTTAGTGGGGACTCTGAAAATTGAATTTCTATGTTGATTTTTGATTTGTACGAACAAAAATTGATGAAAATATGTTTTTTTTATATAAATGTGTTAAAATAATGATAATGATGACTAGAATTCATATAAATGTGTTGTAAAATATCGATAAATATCTCTAAATTGCACGTTCAAAATTATGTGGTCTGAAACCGGCGTTTTATAGACTACTTATAAATAGTGTAGTTTTGGTCTAGTTTGTTACTTCAGTATTACTGTGAAGATGATAGTTTAGCTGTCGAAATGTGTGGTTAGGAGATAGTGAATTGTGCAGCGTACCAGTGCCACAGTGTTCGAGTTTGTGACTTAATAAGGTTGTTGCTATTGCAAATTGATATGGAAACTTAACTTTCTCGTTTTGATAATCTAGTAATAGACGTTTTATGCCAACGATTTGATAAATTTCTTGAAGAGGAAATTACGTGGTTAGATCACGTGGTACAACATTTCTGGATATTTTTCTTTGAAGCTGCTTAAAGTAAGAATCTTAGGCTATGAATTCAGAAGCAAATAATAAGTCTTGAGAGGATTATTGATATTTTAAGTAAATTAGCAATCCCCCAAATCAGAATACCTAGTATTAACCAAATTCAAATTTAAACAACACATACGTAAATCTTACCTTAATAAAATATTTCCAGCTGATTATACGACAGTACCATTAAATTTTAGTACGCTTTAGTGAAGCAATTCTGAAGGTCCATTAATATTCATGGCCTCTCCCGTTGGTTTTTAAATAATACAATTTCACTAGCGATCTGCATAATTCAGCACTACTTCAATTTAAATTTTTAATTTTTCCGAAGCGTCATCGTATGCACATTTCGCTATATTCCATTTTATGGCCGAAGAAAATTAACCCCCCACCCCGCCGGCTTTTCCAATTCACTTAGCTTATTTAGTTTAGAGATTACATAGTTCTTCGTCTCATTCCTCGAGGATCTAGTTCGATTTTTATCCTAACGCGAGCTGAAAGGAACACGAAAATCGTTTTAGCATGAAACTAAGAGGACAATTGGAACGTTTAAATACGCCATGCCACCACCAAGGCGGATTTGAAGTAGGTTAGAATGCTTATAAAAATAAAATGCAAATTGTTAAACGCGTTAATGTTGAATCTAGCGTCTTGCGAGTGTGCAAAAATAAATCTAAAGCCCTTTCATTCTCTCCGAACGGAATAGCCGAACAATGGCCCGTTGTTTACCCTCTTCGCGCCGTATAGTGGAAGTGTTTATCAGACTCTGCAAATCCAGACCACTTTTTCTGTTGTTCTATGTGCGCCGTAGCATATGGTCTCGCCAAATACGTACCCTTTAAATACCCTTTTGTAAAATCGTCTTGGGGTTACGGAGTTGAGGTTAGTTCTCGGGAATACAATGCTTAAGCAATGCGAATATTGTTCCGCTGTTTTGCTGGCGTGCTCGAGAGAACTCATAGTACTGTTGGGACTTTACCGCTTGACTATCAACAGTCTGCTAAGCGATGTACTGGAGAACTGCGAAGAGGACAGGATGGAATTGTTTTTAGACCGGTGGCATGAACGATAAGTAGTTCTTACGTACATAGAAGCATATATTGAATTTAGCGTGGGAATCTTGCTCTAGCAAGTTGTAGTCAAATATCTAACGGATTGAACTGTTCATTTAGTTTAATAATATATTACATATGTTAAAGACTTAACATTGTCTTTCGAAATGAATTTTAAGTTTCTAAGGAAATGTGTTTTATATGATTTTATTTTCTTTGCAACCGTATGGGTTAGCATTATTACCTTATTTTCATTTAGAATATTACTTTATTTTCATTTTTATCATTTATTTATTTTGCTCTCTTAGAATATATCCAATTTTATTTTAATATGTATGTACATTAAGCATTGTACATGTATGCAAGCCGGCCATTCACAATACTCTAGCTAAAACTACCTAATTTAAAAATCATTCAGTGCAACGTCGTCGAATAAATAATGGGAGTTTTCTTAAAATTTAATATACACAAGCACAGGCAGTCGTCTCCCGCGCGACGGTCCAGGTATTAGCGATCGTGCACTGTCGGTCACCTTTCGTACCTCATCGTAACGTGTACAGTAACGTCGTCGGATGAATATTGGAAGTTCCTAATAGTTTCTAGTTTTGGCGGGAATCGTCGAGGCAGTTGTCGTCTATACATTTCTTTCTGGCGGGAGTCATTCTGGTAAGGTTGTCGAATCGCATGTATAGATTTCTTTAATAACTACAAATTCTCGATTTTCTATCATCGTTCGTCGAGGCTACTATGTCCGTTGTCGCCTATACATATTTTTAGTCTTCGGTTAAGTTTGTGTCGGGAATCATTTTGGTAAGCTTGTCGGCGCGCATGTATAGACATCTTCTACAAGTACGATCACTCCGCTTCTTGTTGACGGTCGTTGCGGCCGCGGCGCCCGTTGTCTTTTGTACGTTTGTTCGGACCTTTGTCGTATCGGGACTTAGAAATTATTTCATTTAGTTGTTCGACGTAGCGGACGAGTTTCATTGACCATTTTTCTATATGTAATGTCGGCATCATCGCTCCGTTTTACTTGTCGGTGCGCAGTTCGCACATTTGCTGGTTACTGGCTTTTTCCCTTCTTTGGAGCGCAGTAGCAGAGAGCTAAAGATTGCACATAGCGTATTATTTCGAACGAGAACGCCTGGGTAGCTGTGACATTACTTTTGTACTGAGATCGGCTATTATCGCTACTGTCGCCCTCGACCAGGCGTTCAAGCTCTAAGAGATAGGGTGGGTTCCCCTATAAATGTGAAAATAACGAACGTATTTGGTTCAAGTACAAGTACATGCCAATAATACAGGGCCAAGTCTCTTAGGCAAATTTAAAACAAGGAAAAGATATTAGGTTCCCGGAAAGGGACATATAAATAAGCATAGCACCGAGGTGCGCTTATAAATTTAAGAAATAAATAGGGTTGGCTCCCCTATAAAAAAGGAGTGGTGCATGCAAACATATAGAGGCATTAGTACATGCCTCTAACAAAGCTTCAGAGGAAGCATATAAGAGTTTAACCTTTTTAAACACTAAAACATAGCTTTGCAACGTACATGCTGAGGCAGTACTTTATATTGTAACCAATGAAAACATACATATACATATGCTAATGTACATTACATGTATAAGAGAGCTCGAATAACTGCAATTATTGCAAATATATATATCTTACGTACATCGTAACTGTACATAGGCAAGAGTGGAAACCGTGTACACATTTTATTTTTAAATATATTTTTTTGCGCATGCGCATTGAGTTTCACTGTACAACCTTTCCTCTAGTAAATAAGCGAACATACTCTACAAGTAAGTATTGGTCAAGTAATTCAGGAATTTACGAACAGGCTACAGCGGCGCTGTTCTTCAAACCAGGAGAACGTAACAACGTACATCCCTGCCAATCTCTTTTAAATGACATTAAAGATCAGAGGAGTACAACTCCTTCTGTTTATTTTATGCTATAGTTTGAATTTATTATTGTATGATTAAAATATCAAGCATTTTGGTCTTCTGAAACTGCGAGAAATGATAGAAAGGGAATCAGACTACGCTTTTGAAGCCACAATGTATTCGAAATCATCACGAGTCCATCTAGATTTAATAACGTCATCCAAATACTAAACCATGTAACCAATTTACATAAATTTCTAGGTGTAGATTCTGATATTTACGAGGGCAATCTGAAAAATTCGCTAACTAACTATGAGACGGCGCTGTATGAAAGCATTTTTTACGCTATTATATAGCTTGATGTACCAATGACAAACGTCCCGATCAGTCAAGTAATTTGTTATGCACAAACCACTTTTAGCGCCTTTTATTTCAGTAGTAATAAGAAAGTGCTAGCAAATTGGAACACCCTTTATAACACTGCTCGATTATCGTCCATGCATATGTACCTACATTCCTCTTCAGTTTTCTGAAAGGCATATTTAATTGGCATCTGATCCTCTAGCAGCCGAAACATAATGCCTTCAGTAATATACGAAGTGGAACGCCCCGCATACCTAATGAACCTATTTAGCCGGTCGCTTAGGATGAAATACTACCCTTAGCGTATGAATTCTAGACCGTCATTCTTTTGTTTCTCCTTTCGAAAAGTTAATAAGAACGGCCTTCCTCATTTAAACATTCCTTAACGAATTTATTACCTGTCCCTATGAATCGCTTTCGATAGGTTCCTGGTAACGTGAATAGAGTATTCTAGGAAAACACCAGGGGGCACAAACGCACGTTGTTGAGTCTGAGAGAGCGGAATTCGATTAGAATTACCGCCATACTAAATGACCGAATGCAATACAAAAGTTTGAATTCGCCTTATCAAAATGAAAAGGAAGAATTCGTACAGGGTGACGCAAAAAGAACGCATGGATTTAAATTGGGCGGTATAAGTGGTGGGAGTGGAATGTGGGGATGTGGGAACTGTTGTAAGTCAGAGCGTACACTTTCTGTAGTAATGGCGCAGTATGCTGCGGAGCATAATGTTTTCGCTGTTGTATGTTTTTTCAAAAGTAACGAATCTGTTTCAATAATAATTTGTTGGGTTAACTCTTTTCGCCTAATTGGACCAGTTATGAAACAAAATTCATCCGGTCGTCCTCGCACGGTGTGAGTTCCAGAAGATGTCGACAGGGGGTTACTTAAAAAGTCAATTTTTGCGAAGAAAAACATTTAATGTGCGTTTACGAAGGAGGCCACCATCTATGTGAAGTTATCTTTAAAAAGTCTTAAATTAATTTATACAGTGCAATTCATAAATTGGATAAATTATGTTGATGTGAGTGCATTTTTATGTGATCAAAATAAAGCCAATTATAGTGTTTTGAAATCCATTGCGCTATTTTTTGCGCCACGTTGTATATATTCATAAATGAATAAACTATCGTTCAGGATGGCGAGACTATTAAATAAATGTAAGACGAATTTGGAACAACACCTATAGATACATATAAGCATACACAAAGCGTTGTTATAATTAAAGGATACCTGGTATAATTCTTTAACAGTACAAAATCATCAAGAATATCTTTCTTCTTTAATTATATTTCAAGGACTTCGATTTTTCGCTTAAAACATGATGACTTGTCCTTTGAAAGGTTATCAAAAATTCACCAATTTTAGTTTTCATTCGAAACGTAATGGTTGATATCCTCGATCGTAGATAATGCGATTTTATAGCCAAAATTGTAACATTACATCCAATTTAACCGAAATTTAGAAAGATGTTAACTAAAGTCGCGATAACTATTGCTGAATATGGCTGCAATATTCGAAATGTAATAATTTCGCAAAGAAAAGTAATATTTTCCAAAATCAACATGCCATATTTTGCAACAGTTACAAATAATGTTAATTTACGTCAATGGAAAAGGTGTATTAGAAGAAAAAGAGATCTTATTTCACTAATAGAAGATATTTCAAGCCCTTTTCAAAATAAAAAGAGTATAATAAAATAACTGCTAGGTTTAATGAATAAATATTTACTTTTTTTCTTATTAAAATACAGGCGTTGAAAATTTATTTCTTAAAAAGTAAGTCTTCTAAATGTGTTGCGTGATTTCGCTGGCACTCTTCTGAACGTGAGGCAAAATTTTCGAGAATTCCTCGGTACATATTCAAATATTATATATACATTACATACATGTCTTCTATTAAGAAAAACCATCGTTAATTATATTATTACGTTAACTAATCTGGACGGAGTTTGTTTGCAAATATTTGAGAACATGTGAAAAGTGCCATAATTTTATATCTCAAAATCTTCAGTTACATACGCATTTTGAGATATTTCAAAGTTGGCACAAGAGAACTAGTCTGGACGGAATTCGTTTCTTCGTTGAAAATATGTGAAAAGTATAACGACTACTGTTAAATACGTCTCTAATGTTAGAATATTAAGTATTTCACCACGATGGATGATTTTCCTACAATGTAATTATCAAAATTTTCAGTTGCATACGCATTTTGACGTATTTCAGATGACAAGAGGTCGAATTCGTTTTCAAAGATTTGAAAACATGTGAAAGTGTGATGACTGTTGGCTATTGCTAAACCCTCCTCTAATTTTAGAATATTAAGTATTTCGCCATGGTCGATCATTTTCCTACCAGCCGAATAATTCTGAACAAGCGTGCTTTGGTATGGGTACTCGACTCTACGTACCGCGCGCTTCACCCCTTCACGTTGTTCCCCGCGCAGCCCTGAAACTTGCACCCTTTCCCCGAGGTTACTGATGACGACACAAGTTCATTATCGAGTCGTCAAAGGGCTGCAAAAGATAAAATAGGCACAAGAAATTATTTGGTTGCATTCTGGGCGACTGGAAAATGAATCGAACACCGGATTCACTTGAACTCACCTCGCAGTAATAAGGAATGAGGGCTTCATTGAATCAATTCAAATTGAACAGATACTTGTGAGGATTTTTGTTAAGGACTTAACATTGTTTTTTGTGTTTTGTAAGTTTTTTACTATTATGTATTTTATCTTCTTTGCATTATTATTTTCATTTAGAATATTATTTTATTTTCATTTTTATATTTATTTATTTTCATTCTTATATTTATTTATTTTGCTCTCTTATATCCAATTTTATTTTAATATGTATGTACATTACGCATTGTATATGTATGCAAGTCAGCCATTCGCATTACGCTAGCTAAAACTGCCTAATTAGAAATCATTCACTGCAACGTCGTCGGATATGTAATGGGAGTTTTCTTGAAATTTAAGGTACACAAGCATAGGCAGTCGTCTCCCGCGCGACAGTCGAGGTATTAGCGATCGTGCACTCTCGGTCACCTTTCGTGCCTCGTCGTAACGTGTACAGTAACGTCGTCGTAAGATTATTAGAGATTTCTAAGTTTTTCTAGTTTTGGCGGGAATCGTCGAGGACGTTGTCTATACATTTATTTCTGGCGGGAGTCATTTGGTAACGTCGTCGGACCACACGTATAGATTTTTTAATAAGTATAAATTCTCGATTTTCTATCATCGTACGTCGAGGCTACTGTGTCCATTGTCGTCTATACATATTTTTAGTCTTCAGTTAAGTTTGTGTCGGAAATTATTTTGGTGAGATTGTCGGCGCGCATGTATAGACCTCCTCTACAAGTACGATCACTCCGCTTCTTGCTGACGGTCGTTGCGACCGCAGCGCCCGTTGTCTTTTGTACGTTTGTTCGGTCCTTGTCGTATCGGGACTTAGAAATTTTTCATTTAGTTGCTCGTCGTAGCGGACGAGTGTCCCGGACCAGTTTTCTTATGTAATGTCGGCATCATCGCTCCGTTTTACTTGTCGGTGCGCAGTTTGCACATTTACTGGTTACTGGAGTTTTCCCTTCTTTGGGGCGCAGTAGTATAGAGCTAAAGATTGCACATAGCGCAATATTTCAAACGAGAACGCCTGGGTAGCTGTGACATTACTTTTGTATTGAGATCGGCTATTATCGCTACTGTCGCCCTCGACCAGGCGTTCAAGCTCTAAGAGATAGGGTGGGTTCCCCTATAAATGTGAATATAACAAACGTATTTGGTCAAGTACAAATACATGCCAATAATACAGGGCCAAGTCCCTTAGGCAAATTTAAAACAAAGAAAGTATATTAGGCTCCCGGAAAGGGACATATAAATAAGCATAGCACCGAGGTGCGCTTATAAATTTAAGAAATAAATAGGGTTGGCTCCCCTATAAAAAGGTAGTGGTGCATGCAAACAGATAGAGGCATTAGTACATGCCTCTAACAAAGCTTCAGCGGAAGCATATAAGAGTTTAACCTTTTAAACAGAATTAAGGCATAGCGTTGCAACGTACATGCTGAGGCATTACTTTATGTTGCTACCAATGAAAATACATATACATATGCTAATGTACATTACATGTATAAGAGAGCTCGAATAACTGCAATTATTGCAAATCTATATATCTTACGTACATCGTACATGTACATAGGCAAGAGTGGAAACCGTGTAACCATTTCATTTTTAAATATATTTTTTTTTGCGCATGCGCATTGAGTTTCACTGTACAACCTCTCCTCTAGTAAATAAGCGAACATACTCTACAAGTAAGTATTGGTCAAGTAATTTAGGAAATTACGAGCAGGCTACAGCGGCGTTGTTCTTCAAACCAGGAGAACGTAACAATTTTGTTGTAGTAGTTAAACAAGGGTAGAGAATACCGTTAGACAGAGCTAGTATACCGCCACGAAGCCCTGCAGGTTAGCATGCGTATCTCTCGACTTTGTTAATTTATAGAAATCTTATTTCATCCTTCTCTTACTTAGAATTACGGTAATCGACACATCGCTATAAACGCAGTGACATCGAATACTTTACCACCTTTTACATTTTCAAACCCCAGGACAAAATCGTGGTAGATTGAATTACAAAATTTATAATACTTTCTCTTTAGACATTCGTAATATTACAACAGTCTGTTAAAAGCCAAGTTGGCCGATAATATCCAATATTGTTTTATTCCTTTGAATCCGTTCGAAAACAATTCAATTGAAATCTATTCAAGATTTTCAAGAGGGACCACTCATCCACTCTATTTAATGCAGTGAAAAACTTATAAAAGCGCATGCTTCATCACACCAATTCAATTTTCCTCTCCAACTACTTCGCGATATTGAACTCAATACGATGAATTAAGAAAAAAAGGACAAATTCTCTCCTCTTCCGCATTCAAAACCGTTCCTACTCAATGTTTCCCTCCGTTTCGTCAGGAATACGACGTTCTTTCCTTATTATTAAAAAACGAACGGAAAACGTATGCAAAACATTTCCGCGCACAAAGAGTTGACGGTGGCGAGCAAAATTTTCAATTACAATATGCAAATAATTTTATTACAACCTACAAGAAAAAAAAAAGATAAGGAAATTGGAGCGAGATAACGCGAGAAGTTTAAAGAAGGACGGAATAGGACCGTGGTAAGTGTCGGAATTGAAATACGACGTCGACTGAATTTATTGGCGGAACAAGGAACGGTGTATACGTCGGAGTAACATAAGGAAAGCCTTGAAATTTCCTCGTTTTTCGAAAGGGTCTTTTTACGCGTTGCATTCGCATACGGGGATGCTGAACATATTATAAAGAATTCGCGAGTTTCGTACGCAATATCCGCTTACGTGCGGCGAGCGTCTTTCGGGTTTTATAGAGGACGACGTCGCGGTACAATTCCAACGCGCGTCTCCATTTTCGAAGCGCGGAGTCGTCTCTTTCAGCTGTATTGTCGTACGGATTTGAATCGATCTTGCCACGTCTTTTCGTGAAATCGTTGGCCGTGCGATATAATTTATATGGTGCGTTGGTAAATCATCTTCCCCTAACGCAACACCACATCTAATATAAATTGCTAGACTCCTAGTTCTTTTTTTTAATTAGGTTAAAATTCGCAGATTTTCAGTTTTTTTTTTTAATTCTTAAACGGAAATAGATAGAACAAAAATTTAAACGCAAAGATTGTACCTTATCGAAAGGTCTTTCAGGACGCGTGAATATGGTATATACAGGGCATTGCATTTAAGCGCCACCCTCTTATGCTAGAGCGAATTATAGTAATGTAGAAAAGCAATTAACGCAAGTTGTTCATTACTCAGATACTTTATTGATTTTAAAGCATTTTGAATTCTACAGGGTGTTCCAAATGTGATATTAACATAAGAACCTATATCTTATGCTACGCATGTGCTACATATACATACATCAGAAAAGAGAAACAGTTACTCTATATAATCACACTTCATATACACTATGGTGACAGAATAAAATAGACACCTACTAATTAAAACGAAAATTCTATTCTCGTTATATACACAAAATATTTTAAATTTTTTAAATTAGACTAATATTTTGTCGATCCACCTTTACTTGCGTGAAGTGCTGCGAGTCGTCGTGGCATAGAATCAATTAAATGATTAATGGTGTCTTCTGGAATATTTAACCACTCTTCTGTAACAGCTGCCACGAGTTCTTCCTTATTGCTGGGTTTTCGGGGTCGTTTCGCCATATTTTTCCGGATTATGTGCTAAACATTCTCTATCGGATTCATGTCTGGTGATTGGCCTGGCCATGGTAAAATCCGAATCCCCTGTTCCTCTTTCCATGTGGTTGTTGTTCTTGCTTTGTGGCAGGGTGCTCCATCCTCGATAAAACTGGCGTCTTCTTTAGATAAAATGGCGTTGTCGAATATCGGTAGTAGTCCTTCTGTTAATATTTGGATATATTTTGCCGCATTTATATTTCCGTCGCAGATTACTAATTGCGATCTTCCACCATATTGTGGAAGATCGCAACGGAATATTTAAAAATTTACTTATTACACGTTGCGAAGCGCCGCGTTCACTCTGGCCAACGATGCGACCCCGGGTGAAGTCGCTAATATCACTCGAACCTCGTAAGCGAGGCACAGTTGTAACGATACTAAACTATGACGAATTCCTTCCGATACATCTACCCCTACCCTAATGACAAGGGAAAGTTCTTAATTCGTTCTTAGAATTTAGCTGTTTACATATTTATACCGCTTTACCTGGTGTCTATTTTATTCTGTCACCCTAGTGTAGTGTAGGTAGTTCAATTTGCTTGACATTAATTAAATTAAATCAAATTTTATAGAAGTACGAAACTGCAATCGCCAATTGACACGGTACCGGATGCATCAGTTGCAGTAGAACCCGACAAAATTGACACAATGCCGTCTGTGGATGTTTGTTTTCGTAAATATTCAAAAATATCACACTTCTTTACAACGAATTATTTACACACTGCATCGTATTATTTCAAAAATCATAGTTAAGGTGTTATTGTCTTCTAATCCCAGTTTTAAGGATATCGGTGATATTATATATAACGGTATTAACCCTTAACCACCCTAGTGCAAATACTGTAACATCTTCACCGTTGTGCGGTCTTGATGACCGCATATAATAAACAAACTTTAATTACGAAAATATATTTTTGGGAAAATTCTTATTAGATTGAGTGCGCTCTAAAATAAAACGCAAGATGCGTTTTAACATAGTTTGCTCTTTAATTAACATAAATCAAACAAAAAAACGCACTTACTTGCAGGTAACGAGAAAACGGATCCGTGATATTTAACTGAGGATAAACAAAAACAAAAACCCGCCGCCGTTACTGAGACCGCACTCCGTCGGCTAAGGGTTAAAGGATGTTGCACATTAAAAATAAAAGCTTATACTCAAAACGAAACATGTTTCTCTGAATTATACAGTTGTCAGGACCGATTTACAACCTCTACATTCTCCAAACTTGCCCTCCACAAACCATGCTCTAATAACTGTCAAAGCCTTTATTACACGAAAACGTAAAAAGACAATACCATAAAGAAGTTATGAGCAAAGATCACAAGCATCAAGGGGAATCTCGCGTCATAATTGAAACGAAAACAACGATTCGTCGAATATCCCTCCGCCAGTTTGACTGCACGTCATAAAGGATATCAACGCAAACGGAAAGCGTAATCCTTGTTTTGCGTCGCCGCAAAATGCCGTCTCCCCCGAAAAGATCCACAAACAATGTCCGCCCCCTTTTCAGATGTAAATGTCTCGCGTAGAAGGCGAAAACCACGTCGTTATCTCTACGACTACGGTTTTTTCGCTCGCCGGAATCACCGCCGTTTTCTTTTGTTGCCGGGCCTAAAAATTCCTCGCGCGTCTCGACGCCTTCTCGATCCGCGAGAGGGCGGACGAAGGTCGACTTATTCCTATTTCCTGACGTGTAAAACGGAACGTTTAAAGCAGGACGGATCGTTGCTCATCGACCGCCGACTGTTAATTATTTACGCTAAATTACGTGCAGAAAAAAGGAAACGGGAAAAAATGAAGGGAAATACGGGAAAAATTTTGGGTGAGGATGGTTTAATCGTTGTTTGTGTAATGCCGAAAGATATCAGTCTAAAGTAGGCGTGGTAAATTTAGCTTAAGAAGAATGTTAGAAAGATTAGAGAATTGTGTTGTATATTTATGTTGTACTTTTGGTGTTATATATAACAAATAATGTTGAAATCAGTCCTGTCAATAATAAAAATAACGATTTACGGTTAGATATTTGAATATTAAATTGTAATGCAAATATTTATTTTAAACTAGATACCGGTACACAAGTAAATGCAATTATTTTAGCAGATTTATCAAAATTGAAATTAAATTATTTAGTTAAGAAAAGTTCTCTTGATAAAGCAAGCTAGTGTGGTACAAAAATAAAAATAGGAGGTGAATCTGACTGTTCAAATTAAACAGTGACCGCTATAAATTTTTAAATAATAGAGGCAGATGTGAAACCAATTCTAATTTTAGGTATTTCTATTACGATATTAAAACGAGACAGAAGAAAGGGAGAAAAGGAAATAAAAGAAAAAAAAGAAAAGAAAAAAGAGAAAGGTTTCTTCTGTCTCTCTTTCCTTGTCTTACTCTTTTCACCTTTTCTTTCTTTTTCACCCCCCATTCATTTTTTTTTCTTTCTATCTCTTTTTCTTTTTATTTCTTTCTCTTCTTACTCTTATTTCATTTCCCTATATCTCATCATGACACGGTCCAATTCCGGAAGTAGTTTGCTTATTAATAATGAAGTCATTTAAAGGTTTAAGAAGAATTATAGTGGAACCCCACGACTTTACACTAAAAGAAAATCACACCTCGATTACAGCACCCAGTTCTTATATACAGTTTAAATTAATGAAACCTCTGAAAATAGAATTAGAAAAGATGGCGGAGGATATAATAATTTTGCTTACACAATTTGTGAATCCAACATGTTCTAATCAAAAGACCAAATTCGAATTTGTCTAGATGCAAAAGCATGCAATGGCGCACTCGAACCAGAACATTTCCTAATTCTGATGATACGATTTGGTTCAGTCAAAATATTCTACAGTTTTAGGTCCAAACAAAGGATTTTGACAAATAGGCATTTAAATTCACAACAATCTACCTTTTTGGGAGATGTTAGGTTTATTCACTGCTCCCGAAATTTTGAGAAAACTTTGACAACAATTTTCAAAGATATTAAAGGTATCAAATACCAAAATATATACAGATTAGCTATGCATGCCAAACCGTTAGAAAAACATAATGAAATTTTGCACCAGGTTTCCGAGAGATGACAATTTGTTATCAATGAAACTAAGTATATACACAGTCTGTTGAAAAAATAACTGAGCTTTTTCAAATAAAGAGAAACAACTAGTTATTTCGTCAATATCATTTATTTTCATTCAAAATACATCCCTTGTGGGTGAATATAGTTCTGGACACATTCAACTACCATTTGCTCTTGGAAATCCTTCAATGATGTGCCTCCACTTAAAACAAAATAATTTAATTCAGTTGCAAGCCAATTACGTAGAATATGCATCTCTGATTTAGTCTTCACATTACATATAAGTTCAAGCTCCAGTATTATTTTCTGAAATATCTGTCCTTTAAGATGAATAATAATACTAGCAATAATAATATATGTTTTAATCAGTAATGCCAATAAAGCGTTGAACAAGTCAACATAAATACATGTAAATGCACTCCAAAATATAATACCACAGCAAATTTTGCTAGGAACACAGACATAATAGGCATCAAGTCCGGCGTGGATCTTTGTAGATCGAGCTATTGCACGAAGCGCATATCCAAAGGAGGCCAAGTCCGTCGACAGGGATTCAACACGCTTCTTCCAGTTCAATTTCTTGGATTGATCACTGATAGTCAGGATCAGTCCAAGAAATTTGGTGTTCTTATAGGTGGTGAGTATCTTGTCTTTGGATGTAAATTTATGATAATCTCTCTTGAAATAACTAAAATTTACCAATTTTGTCTTATCAATGTTCAACACCATACGCATTCCTTCGTTTTCCAGATTGTCATTTCTCGCTCTAGTAATAACGGAAGCGCCATCAGCAAATGAAGTGGTTTCATGTTGTGATGTCTGCGAAAGATTGTTTGCATACAGTAGAAATAACAGCGGGCCTAATATATAACCTTGGGGAACTCTTCGCATCATTGCTAACCTGTCAGAGTATATACAATGCCCTGTTTTTACATTAACAATCTACACTCTCTGCTGTCGATTGGTTAAGTAAGAAATTTAATGCAGACTGATTTCTCTTATTTCCAATAGTTCTAATTTTTGAAGTAATTTATTCTGACAAACACTATCAAATGCCTTAGTCAAATCCATGAAAATTCCTACAGTCGTTTCATCCAGATTTAAACTTGCCATTATGTCACACATAGTTTGGGTTATTACTTTGCTTATACCTCTCCTTTTGACATATATATTCTTGATGAAGGAGATAAAACTACATTCTTTAGTGAAAGACTGAAGAAGTTCTATCATGAAAGATTTTCTTAAATATTTTAGACACATTTGACAAATTAGATATAGGACTTTTTGTATATAAGCTTGACAGTGGATGTCTTAAATTCATCCACGAAAACACCTTTCTCAAAACAGAGATTTATCAAGTAAACTAACGGATGCGTAAGATGGTATGATCATGCTTTGATTAGCTTATTCGGAATTTCATCATGTCCCCATCAGACGCCGTATCACATTGAATACTTCGCTGGAGACGTAGGCCTTAAAAACAAAGATTTCGAGCTTATATCCTGATTTAGTGACAAAGGCAGATTTTTTCAAATATTTTTTGCAAGTATCTACAAGATATGTCTTTATATCTAGCAATTTGTATTTCCTTAATTCTGTCGGCGTTGTCTCTTGTCTTAATACTTTTACCAATAATTTCTTTAACTAATTTCCATGTTGCGTTAGTTTTATCTTGGGAGGTGGTATGCAGAGTTTACTGCAGACTTCATGTGCTGAATTTGATTTCGTAAATTTCTGCAAAATGATTTATATTCCTTTTGGCTAAGTATATCCTTTAACATATCCTGATATAAAATTCTTTTTTGGACAAAGTTTTTCTTGACCGAATGTTCCAGTTTTGTGATTGCATTGTATAGTATAGAATCCCTAACACGGATCACCAATATCTTGAAAGAGGTGTTGATTATGGTTCGTTGTTGAGAAGATACGACGTACTACATGGATTGAAATATTTTTTCCATTACTTTTCGCTCATATTAATTCATTGCAAAAGTAATCGATATACAGATCACTTATATGAAGATACCTTTTTTGATACCTGTTAATAAACTAGTTTCATTTCTTGTTTAACTTTAGAATGTAATCTTTTTCATTTTGTACTTTATTGCCTTGTGTGTGCAGCTGTGGCGCCCTGTAATTGGTTCCACCGTTGGACAATGAATATTACTATTATTTAGAATACATGTGTCCCTTTAATTGTAATTATATTCAAGTAAATTTCTCAAAGTGCTTAACGATCAACGCCCTTGTTTATTAATCAAATATAAATCGCTCTTCCCTTCATTACACACTGAATAAAATCCCGAACGATAATAACTCTCAAAACTGTAATTTAACGATCACTTGACAGCTCGACAAATTCCGTTTATCGTCTCTGAACCCTTCTCCATGCATGAGCGGAAAAGCTCTCGAAACCAGCCGTTGCACTGGTACTAGCTACTGCTATTACTACTATTTTCCTACGCTATACATCCATAATGCATGCGCGTCTCTAAAATCGGGACCGTTCCGCAAATATTTGCCCAGCTAACCAACCGTAACCACTCAACGTCGAGTACTTTACCGGGCGCTGCATGTATGTATATTTACGCAGTCATTCTATCGGCTAGGCTGCCGAGACGTTCTACCGGTGTGCGGTGAAAAAATGTCAACGCATCGAGCTCTCGAATAACGCGTACCGGGTCTCATGTTCTCCTTCAGAGTTCAAAGTCTAGGCTTCGTTTCGCGCAAATTCACCCTCCCTTCTCACAATTCGCATGTTCGCTTATATCACCGAAACAAGACGGGGTCCCGGTTCCACCTAGCCATTTATCGAATATAATAGGTACAATCGAGCTGCAGTTAAGGCCTTTGTCCGGGGACAATCTTGAACGGTCCAAGGGATGGAAAAGGGACACAATGACGCGGACATTATGACAATTCCCATGTCTGAGAGCGGTGTAAAGAAAAAAAGGAAAGAGGACCTTAGGGAGTCTCAAGAAGGATGATAGTTAGAAGAGTCTTTTGTTGGCTTTAAATATTTGAATAGCTGCGTGCATACGATGCGTTCGTAAAAGGAAACTAAATACTTCTTACGTAGGGTTAAGGTGTTTCCCTTGACGATATATTAAGGACGCATTAAGTGGATGAAACTGTATAATATTAGGAGTCGATGTAGTAATATTTAAATTTCCCACAATCGGTTAGATTTAAACAAGTTGTTTGGGACTTCTCATAGGAACTTATAGATGGTTTGGACTAAGTGTAGTAACGATTACGTCTGAATATATTATGAGATTGTGTCTCTATTTGAAATTTGTTTTATTGGGAATTCTAACAATGTCAGTTAGGGTTGCTCCAGTTCGTAGTAATTTTTGCAAAGTTAAGTATAGTCTATTTTACAATGTTTTTGTATTTTCTGCTTAACTTTTTTGTTAGCCATATAAAAACTCAAAAATGATTTTATCATTGCATAAAGCTCAACACTAAAGATAGAGGTCACATGGTTAAATTTGAAAGACTCAAAATTGTTGCTGCTGGGAACCATCAGTATAGGTTTCTAAAAGTTAATTACAGTTTACTGCTAGACTAGATTAAGACTAATATTGCTTAAAAGGACTTCGCTGTGATATCTAGGTTACAAAACTACATAATTGATTCACAAAAGCACTAGGGTAATCTGGCACACTAGTAGAGGACAGTTGACTGACTTGAGCTGAATATTTAAGGTTACCAATATCAATAGATGCAGAAACTAGAGGAGAGAAATTTTTAATCTTTTAAAATCCGGTCAAAATTATTTGTTTTAGAATATATTCCATAGCTAGAAATTTTCGTTGAATGCGGAGGGCATTCAGCTAAAATAAACCGCATTTCTCGTGGTAGATCTTGGTATTGGATTCTATCCGCTTTTTATCAGATCAAATTTGCTCGTAGAATCATCCAAGGTAAAATCATAATCTACAATAGAAGAAATATAGGCTGTGTATAATGACACATATTGCTACATCGACAACCCACTATTTCTTGGCAATGTATTACAAAAAAATAACCCCCTTCTTAAACATTCTAATGTTTCCCTAATAAAAGCTTTTGCTTCAATATTACACCTAAGTGCCTAATAAGACTAACCATGGATTTTTCCACATTATTGACAGTAATTTTATTAGGAATGAGAACCCTATCAACTCGAATGAAACACATCATCTTGCAGTCAAGAGACAATGTCTAATCCGGATTGATAAAACTACAATTTAGTACGATGTAAAGGGATTTTCCCTTTACCAATATAATCATGATAGATAAGTTCTTCTCTATACACCGTCAGCGCACTATCGACGTGTCGATTGTCGTAGTTGTGAGTAAGAGAAGAATGAAATATGACTTCTATAGGTTAACAAAGTCGAGAGATACGCACGCCATTCGGCAGAGTGATCGTGTGTCAGTGTGCTAGCTCTGTCTAACAGTATTCTCTACCCTTGTTTAACTACTAATACAAAATCCTATCCTCACATCAATCTTTTCAATTTGAACCGATTCAATGAACGTTTCACCGGGTATGCACATATTTTCAAACATACTAAACGCACGTCAGTGAAATAACAGAACGTGTACAAAAAATAACGGACTAAGAATGAAATATTTGACGAGACTAACGGATGTGCCATGCGGGCCATGTAGTGGCCCACTACCTTTAGCAGATACAGCTCTATTCTAATATATAGGGCAGTTACATTAGTGGCTACAAATGACGATTGTAAGGACTGTGTGGATGTACAATTCACAGGTATAGCAGTAGTGGCTACAGTTAGAGTCATGCCAATCCCAAATAGTCTCTTCTTGAAAGAGATAGATTTACGTTTTTGGAGGCATTGCTTGTATATTTGCACTAAAGGATACTCGAATATTAGATAGTATACGAACTACAGCATCCGTTGTCCGAAGAACCCTTTTTTTAACCGTACTGATTTTCTGCGATTTTGTGATAGCACAAGAACCACCCTAGACTCATCTTCATTATGCCTTCGAAGGCTTTAGAGATTGGCATGAAAAAAAACTGCGAGGTCTAGCATATCTGATATAAAAATGTAAAAATATGCAATAGTACTGATTTATCAGCTTTTGGTAAATTTCTTAGCGTAGGGTACACGATGTTGTTTAATGTATTGCTAATGCTTTTCAGAGACCAATTAAATTCTTCCAAACTAAGGGTCTTCTTTGGGTTCCTTACGTTGGTATGGAGAGAATCTAACACCACTGGACTCGAAGTATTCATTTGGACCTCCTGAGATGAATATGTTTAAAATGTTTTCGGTTAAGTCAGGATTAATATTATATGTATGTTGCTTAACATACCTGAATGTAAGAGAGTTAGCTTTTCTCTATATGGAACTGGAACTGGAGCCTTTATTTAAAGAATTACAGAATGCTTGCCACGATCGTTTAGCATTTTTTTAAAGGAGTTTGCATTGAGGTATAGTTCTTTTCAATTCTTGTTTACATTTGAGCTTATCTTAATACAATAGCGTTCGTGAATTTAGTGAAAATGACGTATGTTTAAGAATTAACTTCTCGCCAGCAGATTTAACACATGACAAAAACATTTCATAAGAATCCGCTAAAGGGACGTAACCGTTCAAGGAAGTTCCACTGTATTGTATTATATAATTGAACCTTAATAGCTAACAAAATAATATTCACGGTCAAAAACTTGTGGGAACATTGCCGTTTAAGCTATCAAAGCTACATTACCATCTATATTCCTTCTCGCATAATAAGGTTTATTCCCACGTCCAAAAGAAAAAAACGTCATATTAAATTTTGGGTATATAATTTTTCATAATTCAGTAAATTTGACGCAGGGGGAAACTACGCATGTAAGTCCTTTCCAATACGAAACCGTAAAGTAACTAGAACGCGTTTGATAGGACGCTCGCTGTGAGGTTTCAGTAATTACTCATTCTATTATATACGCTATACCTTTTTTTTTACATCGTATAGCCGACGTTATAGAACTAATGCTTAACATCCGTTGTTGCTTGTTAGTGCTCGTTAACGGGCTTAAACGTGGCAAATGTGTAATTGGGGAAATATAAAAAAGTATGCGTTGAGAATTGTTTTTATTCCCTCCTTTAATGTGCGGTGTTTTTCGAAGGAGTAGTTATTAGTTTGGCTCGGAAGAAAGTGAGGTGGAGCGTATTACGGAATATTTTACGCTGATGATGTTAGATTTAATATTACTTCCGTGTTCATGGTTGAAAACTCATTATATTTTACAAAATTAAGTCTAATGGTACGTATGCAGTTTATTTCTGTAACCTTAAACGTTTTGTTGGAGAACATAAGAATATGCAGTGTTAGAAATTCATAAACAAATTACACTGCCGCTCATAAATTTAGGGTCACCTATTGAAGGATAGTACAGTGTTAAATAATTAATTGCGCATCTCCCTCTATTGACATTAAAAAGGCGGAATTTTCTACTGAATAAAAATAAAATTTAAGAATGTCTTCACGAGATGTACACTATCGCTCATAGTAAATAGTCGAATGTCAGCATTTCAGAGAATTGCAAATGTTTTTAATCAACTTTATACCATCTTTCCATTTGCATGGCCTTTAGGTGTATAGTTTAATCGAATTGTATTTAATGGTATCGCTTTCCATTGGGTTGAGTTTATTTCCATAATACGGATAAAAAATGGGGCGTATGCCATTACAATGAGAAAAACATCAATTTTGATAACCCTAAATGTCATAGAATATTAAGAAGAAATTTTGGTTATTACAGCAACCAAATCGCCAAATCTTCTAATTGTATATTTAATAAACGGTTATGGATTAGAAATTGCTGCGAGTACTAATTTTGAAATATTTTACGCATATAATGTGAATCAAAAACTTTACGTTAAGTTCAATAAAATCCGAAGTAAAAGACCACCATTTAACATCTAAAAAAGACGTCAATTGACCGTTTTAAGTTGCATATTTTAACTTATATAGAGATATATATATAGAGTGGCTTTTAAAAGAAGTAACACAACAGTGCACTTACTTTCTATATTACGCTGCATTGGATAAATTTTTAAGAAAAACAGATTTTGCTCTGAAAAATAACACCCTATACATATTATTCGAAACGTACCTAAAGCATTTGTGTACTGACAAGCACACATTTAATTATATCGCCTTCGTATTCTAAATCCGGCAACCCGCTATTACGTCTTCTAGTTTATTGGAAATTTGCCATTTCAGAAAGGTAACCAAATGCGACATTTTCTAAGTATGTGTGTACTGACAAGCACTCACAACAACCAGCGGAATAATACCGAAGAAGCATGCTTTGATACGGGTACTCGATTCTCCGTGCCGCGCGCTTCACCTCTCCACGTTGTTCTCCGCGCGGCACTAAAACTTGTCCCTCTTTGAGGAGACTAGTAATGTAATATGCTATTATAAAGCATTAATCCAAAAGAAACTGTTTCTAGCGCAATACTTATTGTTAAGATATCTTACCACCAGACAGAGACTTTTGGTGTCATTTCTGTCGGTGGATTTATCTACAATAAGAAAAAAATCGTCTTCAAAGATGTTTGTTTACAAAGGGATTCCAATGTATGTTATCCCAGTACATACTTGACTATGGCTGAGGATTTTGTTCGCCCAAAGGTAAAAATTTGCCCTATTTGGAGGGCGAACTACCTTGGGTAAATGGTCCACTACACTGAACTTTCAGAGCTCTCCCATTATTAGATTTATGCCAACTTGCAAGGAACAATATAATAGATAGAATTTTTTATATATCTTCCCTACAACTTGGGGATTTGTACGATAGTTGCATACATCTTATCCAGTCAGGTTTCATTATACTTGTAGTACGTTTTCCTCTTGTTACTTGTTACAGCATCCTGCTTTGAGTTTTCTAAACCAGTTGAACAAGTGTACCTACACATACGAGGGTGGTTTTTTTGAATCTCCAATAGTTGATGACCACACGACAAGTGTAAATAACAAAATGAATTTATTACCAACGCTTATGTACAAACATGGTTACTTTTTTACATAATCATTGTGAAGATTGATGCATTTGTCTGCTTAGAATGTTGCCGAGAGTGAGTTGAGGTGGTCCGTGACGCTGTTTTGAAGTACCCTTGTACTATGGAAGCACTGCCCTCCTAGCTTTACCCAGTGCCACACTCAACTCACCGATGGTAAATCTCCGTTTTTCTCGAACCATTCTGTCAACTCGTTGAACAATTTCTTCTGATGCGACAGACTTGCTTCGATGGATTTCAACTGCAAAATCCCATTCTGCTTGAAGAAATCGAATTACGCTGCGCGAGTCGTACCTGGCGGAAGAATCTATTGTAGAGGTGATACGCAGTCAGCTTCTGGGCATCCGCGTTTCCAATCGCTCGTGTGACTGTTTACAGGCACGAATGGGGGTTGAAAGAAAACAGTCCTCATATCTACATCTGCGTTACTGTGTTTTTCGTATCGCAATGTCTTAGGGTACGCCCCTATTATCCCTTTATCCTAGACAAAATTTTATGAATCAAAATAAAATAAAAATCGAAACCTTCACTCACACCATTTCAAATAACTTTTTAAAAGTTCACTGTGCCCTATAACTCCCTCCCCTCCCTCAACGCATAAATTAAAAGGCGAAAAATCCACTTCCAAAACGACTTTCAATCAATTTAAAGACGAGAAGATTTGAAAATATTAAATTAAACCGTAAAAACGAAACAAAATCGCGTTCGACCACCCCCTTCGCCTCCCTACGCCCCCGAAAGGCGATATTAAAAGTCTCTCTCGCGCGCCCGTTCTAAAAATAATCGTCGTTCCCCCCTCCCTCGTGCGACGTAATAAAACGCGCAAAGGAGGGAATTCCGGGAAGAAGGAGAAAAGAAGGAACTTTTCCGCAAACGCCGTGCGCCCGTAATATTGCGGATAATTAAAATTTAAAGCGTCCGTCTCCGCCCTCGAATTTGTTGTTTATATTCACGGCGATTCGGATCGCGGAACGGCGCCCTCCGTCGGCCGGAGAGAGAATGCCGAGGTAACGCGACGCGACGCGTCAAATAAATAATACAAACAATTTGAGCAAGGCCATTGAAAGGTAAATTAAATTCTCAAGTAGGCGCCTTGTATTTTATAGCGGGAGATCTGACTCGCAACGCGACGTGAATTTTAAGAGTTATATTATTCGTTCGTCGGATTAAGCTTTAATTTATTATTGGGTTTTATTTGGGGGGGTTTGGGATTTGAGGGAATATTTTCGAAGGAATTTTATAGGAAAACTATGCACTACATACAGGGTGTTCTTAAGAAATGATAAAATAAAAAATTGAAATAGTGATGATTAAAAAAAGGATGAAAATTGAAAAGGTGAAATTATATAGAACATATATATCCAAAAAAAGTTGAGTAAATTACGACCTAACATCAGAATTACATACATACATACACGCAGACTGCATACATTTCAATAACACAGTTGTCGATATACACACTGTATATATATATATATATATAGTGACTCACAATGGAAATGATGCCGTGATATATAATTTGTTTTGATAATGAAAATACTGATCAAACCAATTATTGGATAATGTAAATAAAACAATTGGTTCCTACAACTTGTAAAAGATACTACAATAATGAAATAAACCTACTTCATAAAACAAATCAGAAATTCAAACAAAAATCATTATAGAGGTCGCACATTCAACATCACAGTGGAATAATGCATTCGATTGACCCACGCATAAACATAACTAAGGAAATCCCCCATATGTGTAGGTAGTTCCCTTTCGTGTATACTACTACTGTGAAGCACAATTTGCTGACAGACAGCGTATAGTTAAACCCTGTAGAACATGAGTTTACAGGTAACAGAGCTGTTTATTAAAATTGAATTCTAGAATTATAAGAGCAGATAATACTTTCCAGATTGCTACAAAAGTTGTTCTTATATGCAGTTATGCAGAAAATCTACTAGAGAAGCATAAAAGAACAAATCAAAAACATTTTAGGTAAAATGCGAGAGCTGCGTGGACTGCTAATTAGTTTAAAAGACATTATAAGAATTGAACGTTTCTTTGATGCATTGAAGGGAGATCATTTTGATAATATTGTTCGTGCAACTACGATAATAAGGGAATATGTAACAAGTGTAAGCAAGTATGCTGTCAACTTAACATTGTATATAGGCACAACCTTAAAACAAGTATACGATATCGCCACTAAAGTGATTATTAAGAAGAATGTTTGTTTCTTCTGATGATGAAAATATAAAACGTTCAAAGCATTTACTTGTAGCTTCGTGTTTGGGAGGAAGAGCATCCGCTTACTTCGAACTCGTTGATGCTGAACCTATTGTCGCAATGTTATATATCTTTATCTTTCACCATGTACGAGGGGAGGTCCAGAAGTTCGTGGAATGAAAGGGTTTTAAATAAAATAAAACAATAAATCTGTTTTTCCTTTTCAATATAATCACCCTTAAACACAGTACATTTATTAGATCTATGATTTAATTTTTCTAAACCATCATAAAAATATTCTTTATCTTTCGCCTCAAAATGGGCCAAAATTGCCTCCTTTACCTCATTGTCGTCGGAAAACTTTCCTCCACATAAGTCTTTTTTTTAAATTGGCGAACAAATAAAAATCACTAGGTGCCAGGTCTGGACCGTAGGGTGGATGGACTATTGATTGAAAGCCATGCTTGTGCAGAGCAGCCATTGCAACTTTGCTCTTGTGAACCGGCGCATTGTCTTGCAAGAGCAACACACCCTTGGTCAATTTTCCTCGACATTTTTCCTTGATGGCCTCATTTTTTCTAATATCGCTGCGTAATATTCTCCGGTTATGCTCCTACCTTTTTCTTTGTAACCAATCAATAATATTTTATCCCCTCACAATCCCAAAAAACAGTAGCCATCAATTTTCCAGCCGATTCTGACACTTTGAATTTCTTTGGCGGTGGTGTCCCCTTTTTATGCCATTGCATGGACTCCTGTTTGGATTCAGGCTCAAAGTGATGAACCCATGTTTCATCTCCGGTAACAATCCGCTCCAAAATCTGTGCAGGTTTGTCTCCACACAGCTCCAAAAATTGTTTGGACGCACAGACGCGCTGGTGTTTCTGCAGCGGCGTGAGCATTCTCGGTACTCATCTTGCACTGGCTTTTGTCATACCCAGGTGGTCATATAGGATACGCTAAATGGTGGTATCTGATACTCCAACTAATGCAGATAATTGTTTTTTCTTCAAACGGGCATCTTGCAGTAGAAATTTTTGCACTTTTTCGACGATGTCTGATGTGGTGGCCTCAACTGGCCGTCCTAAGCGGGGGTCGTCTTTAATCGATTCCCGGCCATATTTAAAAAGACCATGCCACTTATAAATCATTGATTTACTAGGGCACTGTTCCCCATAAACGGTTTCCATTTCATTCAATATGGTTTGAGCGTTCTTTGCTTGCTTTGTAAGGAACTTTATCACAGCACGGTGTTCAATTTCCTCCATAGTTTCAGTTTTCTTCCGGATTGACTTGTTTAGCAGGCAACTATTCGTAAACGACTGACGCTATAGGGCTGCAACTTAACTTATATGCTAATGATGAGTCGCCAATCACAATGACACCTTGCGAGCGCCCCTATCGTCACCCCATCCCTTCCATTCCACGAACTTCTGGGCTTTCCCTCGTATATTAACTTTTGGATTTTGTACTAGTAAATCTCATATTATTACTGTTACTATTACCAACACTTCTGTTCAATAGTTAATGGAACAGTAGAGGGAATAATCCTCCATTCTGGATGAATCAACTTTGTCTATCATTACGTTTATAACACCTACATAACGATTATAATAGGATTTACGTCACCACCAACAACAACAAAAACAACGGCCATCGTTGTAATCTAATGTAGCACAATCAGCCGTCATGTTGTAAAACGCTCGTGTCAGCTCAAACCGAACAGTTGGGAGAAATATCGGGCGAGCTGGCTACCCCAGAATACCATTTTATTCCCGGAACGTCAGCGCCCGGAATAGATATAAAAGGGAAAACCTAGAAGAGAAGCAGAGAGTGAAAGATACCCGTTGTTGTGGCGCCGGAGGCGGCAATAACAAAGTCTAGGGGGTACAATTTCCAGCTCGAGTCGGAACAACGTTTCCAAGTGTGTATCTCTGGCGTTTCTGGGAGTACCGCTGCGTCGTATATACGCCGGATTATTGTAATGAAATTCTTGCGTCTTCACAAAAGACGTTTTATACGTTTTACGTCGACCGCCCGCGATTTCTGCGCCGAGGACGGCTCCGGTATGAAGCGGAGAACGTGCGAAATCTTTCCGTACATTTCCTTTTTAAATTTAAACGATATACGGGGATCTCTTCCGGACTATTTCCTGGCGGATGATCTGCAGACACATTTCCTTGCCGAAAGCGCTCGAAGGTGAAACGTCTAGAATGGCAATTTAAGGCGAAAGAACACAACAACGATGTTTAAAAGGGATAACTGGATGTGGCCTCTATCTAGTGAGCGGATGGAGTACAACTCGTTCGTTGCGAAGAATTCCCATGAAGAATATTTAAGGACAAACCTTGCATAATATAAATATACAGAGTGTTCAGTTTTCATTGCACATGATGCAACCTTAAAACCTTTAAAAATTTACATCTTTCTGTCACGATTCGCTCAAGAAAAGCGTGAAAGAGACACCATCGAAACGTCGAGTTACTTTAGATTCGTCTTAGAACCGGCTATCTACGCGGATCAACACACGCGAGAAAAATATATATATATAATTTGTAATGCATCTCAGCATGCCAAAGTCGTAACGGTTGTTAGGTTTCGCCGTGCCACTAAGTTTTCTCTCCCTGACGTTTCGCGAACTGCAGTTCGAATTTTCAAAGGTACTACCTATAGTTAACCGACCTTACATGTACATACGCAAGTCTCTGGTTATATGTCAACCTCATAATTTAGTCAGGACAAAAATCACCGAGCGCTGCATGCGTACTGTGACTGTACAATGAAATTTAGATTTTGAATTGAAAGGTTTCTTAAATTTTATTGTAGAAATTTAACAACAAGATATACATTTGCAACGATGGCTTGATAATGGGTAACCTTCTCAGCCCAGATTGGATTACCTAGAAAAACAAATTTCTACACGTCCAAATTTCATGCAATTTATTTATTGGTATAGGTATATAGATGCTATTTTAGCTTGCTTCACGGGAACAGATAGACAATTAAACAATTTCGTAGAATTTATTAATAATCTACATCAAAATATTAAGTTCACTATTGAAAAAGAAGTAAATAAGAGGTAAAATTTTCTAGATCTAACAATTTCGAGAGAAAACAATAGTCATATGTTATATTCTCAATTTATCATAAACCATCACACACAGATGTAATTATCCACAATAGTTCGAATCACCCATTTAAGCAAAAATTGTCGTCATTTCATTGATTACCATTAAATAAAGAAAACTTCCTTAGAGAATTCGACATGATCAAACAAATAGCAGTAAATAATGGATACAACCCAAAATTAGTAGATCGAATATTAAAGAAAAAGGGATTAGCTACAAAGTAGAATACAAGATCAATTAGTGAGAAAATAGGCAAACTATTAACCGAATCTAATGTAGCGATAACTTAGAAAACCAATAATTCATTAAGAAAATTCATAAAAAATAATAAATCAAAAATAAACAAAGGAAAAAATTGGGAATTTATAAACTAACTTGTGGATTGCTTAAAAACGTATATCGGCCAAACAGGTAGGAGTTTTGAAAATAGAGTACATGAGCATTTCATCAGCTATGTACACAAAAATAAAGATTCCAATTACGCACGCCATTTACTGGAATACAACCACAATTTCAATAGTAATTTCGAAATTTTACATTCCGAAAGTAAAGGTCTAAAATTACACTTACTCGAATCCCTATAGATAAATAAACTTAAATATTCAGATGTATTAGTTAATGATCAAATAGACGATAAATAGGGGAAATATATCATATTAATATTGTGATAAGACGGGCGTGAAGTTAGCAACGATCTTGCGGTGCGGCGATGTCGTATAAGTTGTATAGTACACGTATAGTAAAGGTTACAAAAAGATTATCCGGCATCCACAAGGTAAAAAAAAAATTATGCTCAATGCCTATTACAACGTGAACCGACTACGACGCTAGTTCATTGCCGAGTCGTCGAAGGGGTGAAAAAAAAATAAAGTAAATACAAAATATTTTTTCTGCATCTTATAAAACGATTTCGATGATTTTAAAATAGCGCAAGTTGTAGCAGGTGGGATGCTTTACATGACCAAACAACAAAAGTTCATTGTCGGGCCGTCGAAGGGGGGCAAAAAAATAAAATAAATACAAAATATTTTTTTCTCCATCTTATAAAGCGATGTTAATGATTTCTAAACAGCCAAAATTGTAGAAGGCGGGATGTTTTACTTTACCAAACAACAAAAGTTGTTTGTCGGGTCGCCGAAGGGGAGCAAAATATTAAAAAAATACAAAATATTTTTTCTTCATTTTATAAAGCGATGTCATTGATTTCTAAATAACGCAGATTGTAGTAGGTGGGACACTTTACATCACCAAATGACAAAAGTTGATTTTCGGATCGTCAAGGGGGGGGGGGGCAAAAAAAAATAAATACAAAATATTTTTTCTCCATCTTACAAAGCGATGTCAATGATTTCTAAACAGCTAGAATTGTAGTAGATGCCTTACATCACCAAATAACAAAAGTTCATTGTCGGGTCGTCAAAGGGGGGCAAAAAAAAATGAAATAAATACAAAATATTTTTTCTCCATCTTACAAAGCGATGTCAATGATTTCTAAACAGCTAGAATTGTAGTAGATACCTTACATCACCAAATAACAAAAGTTCATTGTCGGGTCGTCAAAGGGGGGCAAAAAAATAAAATAAATACAAAATATTTTTTCTCCATCTTATAAAGCGATGTCAATGGTTTCTAGATAGTTAGAATTGTAGTAGGTGGGATGCTTTACATCACCAAATAACAAAAGTTCATTGTCGGGTCGTCAAAGGGGGGCAAAAAAAATAAAATAAATATAAAACATTTTCCTCCATCTTATAAAGCGATTTCATTGCAGAAAAAATATGTTTTCATTTCTTTTCACACGTTCGACGACCCGAACTAGCGTCGACAACTTATACGAGATTGTCGCACCGCAAGACCGTTGCTGGAAAAGCCTTCGCTAACTTCACGCCCGTTGTGATAAATATATTGGAAATGTTGTAAAATTGAGTTTTACTTCTCCGACCATTGTTCAGTATGATATCCAACGAGTATCGGCCGACTCAATCGAAGAAATTAGTCATTTATATAAAATCGTCAATAGTAAAAACTATTGCTGATTTAATACATAGAACTAATTTCTACAAATAATAGATATCTAAAGATTATCAGTACTGATGATGAAGTAGATATATTTTCAATATGTAAATGGTTTGAATACGAATTGATGTTTTGTTTACTTCTGTGTGACATATAGAGTATATGTTAACAAACAGTAACGATGAATAAAAGGCAATATTAAAAATTGCACACGAACCGCACATACATCTAAAATAAATAATTTTTAATAAACCAGAACAAAACGCAATCATCAAAATTAATTACAGTTTATCCTTATATTAGCAGTGTAAAACGATATTAAAGCGCAGCGTCCAATCTACGGCAATGAAATTAAATTTCGCTATGTCATCAAAAATTAATATCTACAGTGAAAGCGCGGACAAGAGAGATATAGAGAAAGAACGTGGAAGTTTGTTTAAACCTACATTGTACGCCGACCACTTGTGGATGCATAATTAAAAATTTTGTAACCTTACATTGTAATTATCCAACACTCCATGACAGTGAATACGAAATGAATCTATCCAGGATGTTTAAAGCGGGGTTGTATATTATACCGTGAATATTTTGTTTGTTGAAGATGGTGTTGATTTTATATCAAGGAATTTGATATTGGGACGCGAAAAACGAAACTGACTTAATTAAATTTGAATGTACACTACTGCTCATAAAGGTAAGGCCATCTTGAGAATTGTCAACCTTTGTAATGGTGCATATATGTACCAACCAAATTAGTTTGTGCTGAAGGATTAAATAGTTATCCATCCTTAACTTTCTAATGCTAGTTATTTTTCTTCACAGTTAACAAATTTACCAAATTTTATAAACTTTCACCTTTATTGCTTGATTTTTATCTTAATTAAATTCAGATTTAAATTTGAGAATTTAGTTTATATTTCGCATTGTTCACCTCCGGGATAATTCAACTATCTATGAGGGTCCTGTTTACCCTAATCTCGTAACAGGGTTTTTTTTTATTAAATAGGTGGTGTCTAAAAAGTTTGATCCTACTTTTGGCTAACAAGGAAAGGCAGGTAAATGTGTCTCCCCGATTTAAATGAAACTTGGTGGGCTGATAGACCAATCTAGTGTAAGACCAACGGCAGCCCGTTAGGGGGGTGTCGGCTACCCTAACCTCAAGATTACGTCACATGGCATGAATAAAATTTACAAAATTGTTATATTAGCTTTACGCTTTTAAGATATTTTAAATAATATTTTTGCTCACATCTAAAATAATGCCTAGAAAATAACACCACGCTGATGACGCCGGGTAGGCAGAAACATGTCCGTATGTTAGCGTTTTATGGCTCCACATATCTTTCACGTGAATTGATTTCGCTAATACCATGAGAAAATTGTACTTACAGTGTTTTCTTATCTTGGTGGTAATATTTTGCTGTACTAAATAAATTTAGGTCGTTCTTCGGAAGCAAAACATGTTTTATAGCAGTTTTCACTTTCGACTTTTATTGATCACGTAAGCCTTGAAGCTGTAGCTGTATTTTTATACCAATTCGAAATCAATTGCTTCTATTTTATTAGAATGATCCTTACACAATCAAACTTTGATTGTTTTCAATAAATCCTCAAATAAATACACCTCTCGTCTAATTTCCAAAAACCAATCGGCTGAGTGTATTCCACCATCACCTACATCCCTTTATAACGATCGATATCCATCCGATAACCCAATAACAACGTTAACTCCAGCAAATTCACCCTTTGGAACGCCGGCAAATCGTAATAATAATCGTAATAATAAAATTTCCCGAGAGAGGACAAAACAAAAAAGAAAAAAATTCCTCCATTGGCCAATCGATCCGACTTTCCACCCACCACCAACAAGCCTTCCCCCAAAAACGCGTCACGACGCAGTTATTATCGACATCGGTCATTATTTTTCCCTGGGCAAATTAGTCGGATGATAAAGCCAAAGAGTTCCCCTGCCCCCTTCGCCCCTCCGTTTGGCCATCCACGGACGTCGCTTAATGAGCTTAATTTGGCAGCGCGGTGCTAATTTTGATTTAGGAAAACATTGTTAAAAAATGCTGCGTTGCTCGTTTGTGTCGTCGGTGTGGATGTATTAGTGGTAATTGGCTCCGAGAGAATTATTGAAAATTAGTGTTTTTTATGCGGTGCTACAGCGGTTTGAGGTGCTAATTGTTTTGGATTTGAATTTATTTGACTGAGTTAGCTCAAAATTTTATAATAAAAAAAAGAATGTTGAAACGAAAGATTCTGTTTTTGGTGTATGTGGATAAATTTTAGTGTACAGGAGAGGTACCTGCTGAAGAAGAAATTGCCAGAAGGTTATGTACCATTTTTGGTCTTTTCAAGCATATTATGTGCAAATGATGTAACGGTTGCTTTAAATTCTAAGGTCACTATATACAAACGAATCGCCTTGTCTTAAATATCTAGTTACAATGTAATGGATAATCTTAAACAATCTACTATAAACATCTAAGAACTATAACTAAATAGATTTAACAAAGGTGAACTATTAATATCTGTTTAATCATTAGGTACGCAGTTGTCATGTATGTTGTATGTTTGTAGCGTCTAGACAGGAGTATTTGATGGACTTCAATTTATATCCAAATTTCATCAACTCTTTAAACGAAGCTGAGAAAGGAGCCTGGACTTCATTTACTATGGTCGCGAACAATTTCCTTGAAAACAAAAAAGCCCCCCAAGTACAAAGACCTAGTGAAATCAATGCTTCAAAAACTTCCCCTAGATTTTAACACGAGCATAAAGCTTCATTTCCTTCAGCAAAACTTAAAATTGTTTCAGAGCACGTAATTATATGGATGTGAAACGTAATCCTCGAAACACCTCAGCAAATTAATGACAATACAGAGTGAATTCTTTAAAAGAATATTGCATTGGTTAAGTGCCATACCTAGTTACATAGCAGGACTAGAAACAGTGATACGGATGCTAGGGGCATAATCCATGAGTCGTACTTTGATACAAAGGTATGACTGGAACCAGATCATCCAAACTGTCACTAATGATATAACTTTCAAAAAAGCAGCCGGAGAAAGTAAATCTGTGGATCAAGGAGTATGTGACCAATGGACTGAAGATTTGCCGAATCTTTTAAGAGGATATGATCCAAGTAATATTTATAACGCCGATGAAACTGCTTTGTTCCTTAAATGTCTGCCAGACAAAACATTCATTTTCAAGGGCGAAAAATGCCACGGAGGTAAACAAAGCAAGGAACGCCTTACTATTCATCAATGTGTTAACATGACCGGTACAGACAAACTCCCTCTTCTAATCATTAGGAAACCTAAGCGACCTAGATGCTTTAAAGGTGTCAAGACTCTACCCGTTGATTATACGAGTAATACAAAAGCTTGGATGACTAGGGAATTGTTCAAAGATTGGTTAAAAAAGTTGACAAGCAAACGAAAAACAAGCGGAAAAATATTTTGCTTTTCATTGACAACTGTACTGCTCATACGGACTTGCCAACACTTGCAAATGTCAAAGTTATATTTTTCCCTGCCAATACCACCAGTAAACTTCAACCTTTAGATCAAGGTATCATTCATACATTCAAACGGGTTTATCGCAGAGAAGTTATAAAACATACGCTTACCTGCTTGGAAGAGAACGTTAGCCCTGAGATAAATATACTCCTGGCTAGGAAATTTGCAAGAAGAGCATGGTATGCTGTGAGTGACGTAACTGTCAAGAACTGCTTCGAGAAAGCTGGGTTCAGTATCTGTCCAGCTAACCAAGACTTTCTGATCGAGCAAAATGAAGTTGAACTTGACAATGAGCTTGAAGTTGCACCTAGCAGTGAAGAATGGGCCAAGCTCGTGTTCCACCACTGGTAATGTGTCGACGCCAACCTTTGAAGACTTCGTACAGATTGACGACGACGTGGCTACCGCCGAAGAATACACCGAAGACGATATCGTTCAAAACTGTGTGAGCTCGTGTACTAACGAAAATGACAGTGAAAATGAAGCCAGCCAATCACACATTTTGGATAGAGAGATGGAGGAAATTCCAACAAAACGAGAAGCTTTAAAGGCATTGGAGACGCTTCACAAATTTTATGAATATGCGGCGGTGGATCAAACCATATTTGATAAAATTTATGAACTTGAAAAACACAAAATCTAAAAACAGAATCCCAAAAGAAATTAACAGATTTTCTCAAGTAAATGTTGTTATAATATTATTTAGATTAAACATTTATGTTCAGCTATTATTTCAATAAATGTGTAATACCCATACATACACGTATTTTGTTTCTAATTACGTCATATTTGCCGTATTTTTATAAACCTCTATAAGTGAGACAGACCCCATTCTGTAACTCTGTAAGCTAGAAACTCGGGTTAGTGAGAAACCTCTACAAAAGAAAAAGAGATCGCGGTCCCTTGAGCTCTCAGTTATCCAGGTTTGACTGTATTTTGAGCGTAAGCAACGGTTTTAAGGTCGTATAGAAGTGTTTGCTGATTTAACATTGTATTGCATATAAAGAAAGTAACTAATTGTATATATTAATTATCGTTGGAGATATAGAGATTATGATATCCCAATCATATTTCCAAAACTTCATCATTTTGCTAGGAATATTTTGTTTCTGGTATCATATTCGTTCAATTCAACATTTCTCATCTAAAACTCAATTGATAGTTCGTGTGTATATAAATTTGTTTGTATTTATATAGAATTTAAAGAAAGCCATAGCTATCTGTACTTTTCCACGGCAACAAAATACACTATTTCAATTACAAACTATAAAACGCAGCGGTGCGGAAATTAACCCTACGGAATTCCAGATTTACAAATTAACATCGGATAAAAAGAAATCGACAAAGTTCGCAAAAATTTTCATGGGCAATATTATCAATTACGTTGTAAATAGTTAATTAATGTAAGGTAATAAGATGTCAAAACACACGGATAAACTAAACGACATGCGTTTCGGAAAAGTACTTTCCTGACATTCTTTCTAGAAAAATAATTCGTGTTTTCGTGCCTATTGAGTTCAACTACACTCAGTTAAATACCAAATAAATCCATTTAATCAACAAAAAAAAACACCATAATTCCCTTTCCAAGGATTTCCGTCTCTCCTATACAACTCCAGATTAGCTCCCATTTCTTCGTTGTACAAGATTACCTCCCTTCAACAATAAGGTAATCTCCTCCATGCACTACAGAAACTTAAAACGATTAAAGTTCCAGGTACCCAATACCATATACCACCACCTCGTCTCGTATATCGGACAAAATAAATGTCACCAGTGCCGACGCGACCCCAACAACACGTCTTACCAGATTCGCTCTCCATCTGCGCGATAACAAATAACGAAAGAAGTTGGTTGGCAATTTTACGGCCAGGTGACCTCTTCGGGAACCGCGAGCACAAAAGACAAACAACAGCCATTCAACGTCCAGAAGCAAAACTTATTCTTCTATTTTTCTCCTCTTCTATCCTCGGGATAAAGCGGACCTTGCTAAGGGAAGCGAGAGGAAAAAAAAAAGACGGATACGACAGAAAGAGTACGGTTATCCTATTGTCGTCGCGACCACGTTACTTCTGCATTTGTCCTCTGTCGAGTTTTGGTCGAGCACACAGCGGCTGTCAATTTGATTCATGGCGAACTAGGCTAGGCTACTACGGCCGCGTATAGATTGCAGCATTTAAATGGAGCCGTTTAAACCGATCTATATTTAGCTTTTCAATGGGAGAGAGTATTGTCCGAAATTAGAAAATAAGACGTCGGTATTATCAATCTTTGCTGTTGAACCAATTGATGCGGTTTGAAAGAGATCCTTTGTACGCATCGTCCTTAAATATTTTCTTTATGAATAGCGTTAGATTCTATACGGTGATATTAATTTCGTTTGGCTACTAAGCGGATACCGGCAAATTTTGAGTGGCGAAAGAATATAGCACCTTCATCTCCGAAAATGAACATCGTGAAGTAAGGAATAATTGAATTATTTATCATCCATTGTATTTCCAGTCAATCTAGGGCGAATCTGTTACTTTAGTAATAAAAATAGTACTTTATTACCCAACAGATCAAATAAATATCCAATTAGAAGCCAAATAGATTCTATGCACACGTGTAAAACTAATTACTTACAAATAAACACGAAACTAACAAAGAAAAATGGTAGATCAAATTACCATGTACCTATAACTAACTTACAGCATTCTATGACTCCCTACAACCATGCGACAAATTGCTTTAATCCAACTTAAGAAAAAATTTTGCAATGGTTAAAGAAGAAAAAAGTACAGAAGAGTGAAAAAAGAATTATGTTACGGATAATGCATTTGCGGTTTTCATATTGCTATAATTTAATTTGAAAAGAAAAGAAAATTCATCAGTGGTTAAAAAAGAAAAGAGGAGAGGTATATTGCCAAAAGTGACGGCAAGCATAAGAAATGTATATCTATGTTAACTCATTGGTATCCACAAAGTTGAAGCCACTATACATTTTATATATTTACCTGATTGCAATGTTTGTTCTAGACGCGAGATAATAAAATATATTTATAGTAGAGATAAGGTTAAGTTTATAATGAATGAGAAATTTTAACAAAAACGACAACTAAAATACCTAACTGCTAACAATGTATAACAAATAAACATACTGAAACCCACATTAATTCCCAAATCATCAATTTTCGAATAGATTTACAAATTAACGATTGTAAGGCCTGCGTGGTTGTATAATTCACAGGTATAGTAATAAACTCCACTCACACAAATTTATTAATTATGCGGAACGCAGCGTTTCGAGAGCATGTGGACTCTCATCGTTAACCGTGTTACCGACTGAATGTAAAAAACTGTATCACACATGCAAATTATTTTCTACGCAGGCTCTAAAATTTCTAAACCATATGACTATTTACAATCCATTGGGTGGTCTCATCCCTGGTATGTGTGTATTTTCAGGACAGGATAGAACGAAAGCGAACCGTATCTTTAACAAGGCCTTATGGTAATAAATCAATCAGATTCGAATGTGCAATTGGGGCTGGTTCTCTATTCAATAAGTTTCTGTTCTTTTTACATAAATATGCGTCTAATTCTCTAGACGAGTTTACGTTTTTAAAAAGTTCAAGATTTTTTAAATCAATTTTATGTCCGGATTTTACTACGTCTGATAGTTCTGGTTTATCGAAACGATAGTGTCTAATATGTTGTCGTTTCGATACTCCTTTTTGTTTGTCCAATATAAACTCTACCACAATCATTACATGCGATTTGGTAAATCCCATACCTTTTCATCATCTCCGGTTTATCTTTGGGATGGCCTAAGAGATTTAAAAGCCTAAGCTCAGTCGAGTTTTTAAAACCAGAACAAACTCTTTTAGAAACAAGAAATTTATAAATATTCCTAACCTAATCAAGAAGAAAAGAAAATAATTGGAAAGCAGATTTGGTAAAAGCAGAGGTTCCAATACTTCTAGAATTGATGAGTGCGGTGATTGACGAGTCACGGCACCGTTTGAGTGTTGTTCGTTTGAAGCAGTGTACGAAAGCAAAGAGAGGACATTTTGAAAAATTTTTACATTTTTGAATTTTGTCTAAAGTAAAATTTATTTCTCTTTATTTTATTTTTCTTTAATTTACATGCATTTTCGCAAGGAACAGAACTTATGGCAGGATTAGGTATTTATTTGCCTGGATCCTAGACGTGGGAAAACGAAATTGATTTCACTCAGTAATTTAGGAACATCAAGAGCAATATCGAATGACTAAATCCTTGTATCAGAAGATGTATCTGATAGCTGTATATAGATGACCAGACCAAGAATTCATACTCCACTTGTGACCGAACAAAAGTAAAATAAAGATGAAGAATAAGATACCCACCATATTGGACGTGAAAGCACAAATACTACTAGATATATCTTCAGCAAAAATCAGCTTTGAAACGAGGATGACACCTAACTTCCCCCTAAGTAGTTCCTAGGCAAAAGAGCTCCAGCTAAGTGATAATGGTGGATAACTGGAATTATCTTATAAGAATAGTTGACAATATTGCAGTTGGACACATAAACCGTTAGCTTGTTGATACACCACTAACCAGTTATAAATATCAGAAACAAATCTGGACCCAAGTTACTCTCTTGAGGAACTCCAGATGTTGGCGCGAAGTAATTAGATTCAAGGCCTGTATATATCATAAATTCTGAAGAGGTAGATTAGAGACATTCCTACTTACTTGTTTAATAAACAAATCGCATTCTTCGGAACAGTTTTCGTTATTACCTTTTCAATCTTGACAATGATACCCAGTCATTCATTTGTACAATTCCGTGTACTTAATCGCTAATAATCTAACATAGTTAGGTAATTAAGTACTTTAACGTAATCTCCGCTCGACAAAATGCATTAATTTGCGTAAACTCCTACAATTTCCGTGGCCGCTGTCGCTTTACCAGTCTACCCACGTCGCAAATATCAACTAAAATCTTTTTGCGATACCCATCCGCACACAATTTCAAAACGCACGACTCGGATCTCATGTTTTCGCACTCTATGCCGTAAAGTCAATTTCCGGACCGGAAAGGCGACCTGTCGATAATCAAATGACGATCGGGAACGCTAATGACACGCCATTGTACGTAATGGATCGTTGCAACCATCGTCACACCCCGTTTTATAAACTCGAAATCGGGAAACTTCATTGATTAATGCATGTACTGCCGTTAAAATATTATAGAGAAAGCTTTATTTAATTATATGTGGGTATAAGAAAAGGATAGTGACATATTGAAGAGGGATAAAAGATGTTTCAAACAAGGAGAAAGAAAATTTCTTATCGCGGAATTTTCGTTGTCTAACAAACCTGTTTCGATTGTATTTTATTCCGCCTCTGTTTTTGTTTTCATTTACTACTTGTCGAAATCACTTTTTTCTAACTACCGGAAGCTATTGTGTATAAATAGGGACATCGTAGCGCGTTATGGTATAACCATAAGTTCTCAATCACAATAGATCGTGATAAATCTCCTGTAATATTTTGAGCAAAAAAGGGAGGCTATTGGACCATTAATATCAGTAAATGCTGCACGGCAAATAAACAATACAGTTGTAATTAAATTAACTATTGATATTCACTGGACTGTTTATTTTCGGCGAGTGGCAGATAGATTACAAATCAGTATTGTATCTGTACGGTATATTAAAGCCCGATGGGGGCAAAAGCCTGTATTTAGAGAAAGGAATTCAAATGTAATAATTTCGGTGACGTGCCAAAAATGGATATACGAGGGTAAGCTGAAAAATTCGGTAACTAAATAATAGCAAATTGCAATATTTCAATGAGATGTGACGTAATCTCCCTCGAGATCAATACATTTATTTAGTTGATGCTCAAGTTTCTTTGCAACTAACACAATGTTTGAGGGATCATTCGCGGGAATGACAATGTCAAGAGAGAAGAAAACTCTAACACGCGGTAGTGTTTCTGCCTACCAGGCATTATTAGCGCGCTTTCGAGGGCAAGGCAGATAAAGGCACATCCTTCTGCAACTTGAAACATATTCAAAAGCATACAGCTTTTCTATTTTCCTCTAAGCATGAGACGAAACTTCAGCCTATGGACCGGGGTATAATAAAGTATGTAAAATTTTGATAACAAAGGTAAAAAGGTGATAGCAAAAATTGGGGATGATACTGAAAGCAGCAAATTTACCGTTATTAATCAGGCAATCATGTATTTCTGTATTGGCAAAAGTATGGATTCCTGAAGTAAGTGAATCTACCATAAAAAATTGTTTCTGATTTGATTGATTGATAGCAACATTGTACGTTGATAAAGATATTGATGGAAATGAATACAATCTAACTGATGAGGAGATCCTCAGACGAACACAAAGTTACGTATGTGTCAAATAATCACGCAGCGTATTTTTCGCTGGCGCCATCTCTTAGTTAAACCGGACAATTTTAATCATACATTTGGTACTACTAGATGTATCCTCACCAAAGGTCAGCTTTAAATCGAAGATGACACTCAAGTTGCTCATAGAGTTGCCTCTCGGCAAAAGAGATAATTGTAGATGACATGACAATTTTGCATTTGTTCACATTAACCGTTAGCTTGTTGTTGACACACCATGGGTGGATTATATTAAGTTGGCTCTGCAAATGATTGCAATCCTGAGAATTGTTAATGGTAACAACTCCTTGCGACAACTCAGTTGAGAACACAAATCATTTTTTAACCATCAGGAACAAAGCTGGACCCAAATTACTCCCTTGAGGAACTCTAGATGTTGTCTTGAAATAATTAGATTCAAAGCTCGTATATGTCACAAATTGTAAAGAGGTAAATTGGAGACTATTCTTACTTCATTCTTTAATAAGCAAACCGGATACCTTGGAATAGTTTTCGTAGTTATGCCTTCGATGTTGACACTGATGTAAGAAGATGAATTTTCGCTTTCAGATATATAAAATTCGTCTTGCAAACGTCTAGTAATATTGATAGCAACATTGTACGTTGATAAAGATATTAGTGCAACTGAATACAAATCTAAATGATGAAGACATTTTCAAGGCTGTAACTTCTAACCAAGAAGCCGAAATAGCAACAAGCGATGATGATGGAGAAGATCGTTCGGATGAAGCTGTAGAGAAAGTTAATGATGGAAACTCTTGAAAGAATTTGTCAAGGGCAACAGTATTATAAAAATGTCATTGCTAATATTTTTAGTATTACAAACAAGTGCCAGGCATATTATGATCTTTTTACTAATTAGTGAATATATAGGACGTACGGTTATAGTACATTATATCAAGAATTATAAGTACTAAATAGAATACCACGTATATCCAAAATTTCTTTCTTCTATTTAACGAACTTAGCACAGAATTTAGCAACCTCATTAAATAGAACTTCGACTACTTTCACTAATCTACCAGCCGGGTCTGGAAATATCACAGGTAACTTGGTTTTATCCTCATTAATAGCTTGAAAGAGAACCTAATCTTAATAACATAGTTCAAAACGATTAGATTTTTCAAATAAAATTGTAATGAACCACTGAATTATTTATATTACATTTAATCTATAATTCTTGTAATGAAGGTTATCGCCGTATTGATTTTACGATCTCTTACCGGCAAATTCAGGTAGAGAGAAACTCAATTTTAATATTGCTGCTTCAAGTTCAACTTGCAACTCAATAGTAGGATCTCGCGAAACAACTCATCCTGTATATTAGCGAATTAATAGTGCGGCTCTAACGTCGACAACCTTAATAACACCCAGGCGTCGTGTTGTTCACGTCCCAGCTGCTACGCTTGAAGCCAAGTTCGTTGATACGGTACAAGGGAACGTGGAAATGGATATTATTACACGGTAGCTAACGAAAACTTACTTTAATGAACACCAAACTGATAGATAACAATTAGCGAGAACGGGCGGTCAGAATAATTCGATATTCTCCGAAGGCTTGGGGTGAACATAGGTATAAAATATCGGTTTCGTAAGGAGGAAAGGGTAATTCCCATTTTCGGTTTTGCTTTTGACGTAATTCGAAGATAAGGGCGGTGGATTTATGGTTTTTGGAGCGCTAAAGGTATAGTTTCCGTAGATACTATGGACATGGTATGTTCTGCTTTTATTTGCCTTTATAATTGATTTAGCCGGATAAGTAACAGTTGTAATTTGGACGTGCAACATAGACACTTTATTAAACGGTAAAATTCATGTTCCGATGACAGCCTCTTGGACGTCCAATGAATGTCCATTTTACATTCCCATTGGACGTCGATTCTGAACGTCTAATGGACCACGATCACAACCACAAAGTATATTTCTTTCCCAAAGAATTATGCATGGGATAATCATTGTTCCATTTAACGGCGAATTAATTAAAGAGAGAGCAAAATTATTGAATGAAAACCAAAGAGGCCAAAAAGATTTAAGAGGAGATATGGAATTCCACTGCTGTCGATATCTGGTGAAAAATTATCGGCACCATCACAACTAGTGCAACTGTTTAAGGAAAAGTTAATGAACAAAATCAAAGAGCTACATTTAAATGAGGAGCAAATGTACAGTGCAGATGAAACCAGTTTTTATTGGAAATTATTACCTACGAAAACCTATGTTGCATCACATGAAAAACCTGCTCCGGGTAGAAAGGCGGAAAGACAACGCATAACTTTTCTAGTGTGCACTAATGCTAGTGGTACACACAAAATAAGGCCACTAGTAATAGGAAAGGCAAAGAATCCACGTGCATTTAGAAATTTTAAGAGTCCCGTTGATTATAGCTGTTCAACATCCGCTTGGATAACCAAAGGCATATTTCTGGAATGGTTCCAGAAGCACTTTGTCTCTCAGGTATATCAATAAAACTGTCATAATAAGTAGTTTAATGATACATATTCAATTTGTAGGTGAAAGATTTCTTAAGAAAGCAAAATTTTCTAATAAAGGCGGTGTTAATTTTGGATAACGCACCAAGTCATCCTCCAGAGGAACAACTAAGAAGCAACGATGGCTCAATTTTTGTTATGTTCATGCCGCCCAACGTAACTCCACTTATCCAAGCGATGGATCAAAATGTTATAAAAATTACTAAATTATACCATCGAAAATTTCTACTTTCTTCTTCTGCGTTATCAAACAATCCTAAAAATATTTCTGAATCCTTAAAGCAAGTAATTTTACACGAAGCAATTTTAAATTTAGATATGACGTGGAATGCCTTTAACCAGCAAACAATCAGAAGATGTTGGAAAAATTTGCTTTACTCCAGTGATGATTATGACGATGAAGACAGTGTACCGCTAACCATCATTAGAAAACAGTTACTATCTCATGCTGAAGTTATTGACAGTTCATCATCGGACGTTCTCAAATTATTAAATGCAATATATCCCAATATTGTTTGCACAATTACCGATGTAGGTTTATGAAATGACGATAAAGAGATGGATGATGCACACGAAGTGGAAGATGGGGTGAGTGAAGATGACGACCCTCCGATTGAAATAAAAAATACAGCGAGTGACGCGCAAGCTCTAGGAATATTTAATCAAGCGCTAGATTGGACGGAAGAAGAAGACATATTATATTCCGATATTTTAGTGCTATGTAAACTACGGGCAATGGCATTAGAAAATACCAAGCGTAAATTTACGCAAACAAAAATAGGACATTATTTTTTAAAATAATGTTGAATTTATGTTTTATTTTTTTAATATTATATGTATTATGTCATTCGTTGTTCATAATTTATTTTTTAATAAACATACATATTTTCTTTTACGCAATTTCTTTATAAATAAAATAAGACTCGCTAATGTAAACTATCGAGCGTCTACTGTATATAGTAAACGATAGTGGAGTCTACGTCTCCACTGCACATGTTATTAAAGGACTCTTTTTTTTTAACGTTAAAGTTGTAAATTATATGTCAGTAATGAATAACTAAAATACATATCTGTAAAATGTAATAGACAGAAAGAAAACTGTACGGAATAAATATTATAAATAAATTAAAGGAGATGGAGTCCTAATGGTACTTTGCCTCCAACAACATCAAGAATAACAAAATAAGGACGTGAGCCTTACACTGAAGAGAAAATATCCAATATAGAAATATAAGAAAAATTTAGAAAAACATCGGTATTTTAAAAGATTTAAAAGTCAATAATACATATCATTACAATATATATATATATCTTTAAATTTTAACCAATTTTTCAAATTTTCATTTTCAGGATTGTCTCCTGTAAGATGTTAACTAGGAAAACTTCTGGGTGAAGGAATTCCATGGAACACCCCGTATAAACAAAATTAACTTTACTATTAATAAAGACTTCACTTCAAGGGATGTCAAAAACAACCCATTAATTTAGTTAAAAGGCGGCTATAAATAATGTGAGTTCATGATACATTTACAAATTGATAGATCGTAAAAGTAGAGGTTATAAAATGACAAATTTGCAGTAGATGGTGTAGATAGATTAACAGATTTTTTTTTCTTTGTGGGGGCAAATTAGAGTCAAACATTTAATGAGCCCTACTATATAATAAACTTATAACCAATAACGACATAGTGGCGTAACTTTTAATGACGCGGTAATCTCGTAAAAACCCCTTCACGACACATCCGTATGGGTTATTACGATTATGGTGATTTAATTGGTGATAAAATTTTATCTACCATTCAAACTAGGCGAAAGGGTTTAGGTAATGCGGTAATAATATCGTCTGCGATGTTTATCGATTAGGAACGATATTTTATCTGAAAAGGACGTGAAATTACTGAAGGTAGTGATCATTTTAAAATTCGAAGCGTATTTTTATTATATTCGAGCTTCGAAAAATACCTGAAATATTCCCGTCTCGGGCGCCCAAATTAAATTTCTTTTTCTTGATCCCATTTCGTACGTAAAATTTGAGGGTAGTAGTAAACCTCTATTAAGAGATAATTATTGAACTTGTTAAGAATCAATTTATTTTAAATTCTTAATATTAATATATTGGGTTGAATTTAAAACCGTTTGCATATGAGATGAAAATTAAGGGATTAAAGTTATTTACCCGAAGTTGGGCCGCGATTGCCACAGCCCCCAACACGCTAACCGAACCCAAACCATCCCCACCTACTTCACCACAGTACAGGTTGCTTAAGGGAATCTTTTTTATATAAAAAATTTAAATTAATGAGTAAAATAGACATCTGTAATATCCAATACATACATTATTTAATTGCAGAAGAGGGCGCCCTATCTGTACTTTGCTCCCAACAACAACAAAAAGTCATTGGTTTTTAAATTGAAGTAAAACATATCATTAAAACATTTTATTATTTAGAAACATACAAAGCAAAGCGCTTTTAAGTTATAAATTTGAAAAAACCAAGTATCTTTAGCTTAATAAAATTATCTCTCTAAGATAAGTAAATATAATTTTTCATTAATTAATTATTCTTTGATTCAAATAAATTTTATTACGTTAAGGAAAAAGTCTCGTCTTCAAATATGTAACGATTGAATAGACTAATTAAGTGAACACATAGTAGGTTTCAAGTACATCATTCCGCTAAATTCCGAGTAACTTGTAAAGTGTTTTATTAATTTAATACTAATTTATTTATAGAAGTATTTTCCGTTTTAGAATAACTAATCGGGCATATAATCGCTAAATAAACAAACAATTTTTGAACTCATCAAATAAACATCCAGACGCAGGTTGGATTTTATTTATATTTCTTTAAATATAAAAATGCAAATGTTATTACATGAAATACGAAAGCATGTATTTTGACACGAGTAAATATACATTAAACTTTTTGTTATTTACAGTCACGGACACTGTAATAGGAACAATGAAAAGTAAATACAAAATATGCTTTTTATAGATTGATATTTATATTATACTATTTCTATAAAATATGAAATAACAATTGCACAATAGTAATACACAAAGCAGACTTTTAAAAATTTTGCAATGTATATATACATTATAAATAAAAAAAAATTGTAAATAAATATGGACATATAAATGAGAACACTACAATTCTTGCTACATTTGGATAAAATCTAGAATAAGATTGATTAACATTTTGCAGGATATCCCTTTGCTTTTATTACCGCAGCACATCTTTTATACATAGACTTTATGAGTGCTTTACAACGTGCTGGAGCAATGTTCCGCACCAGAGTAAAAAGTTGATTCAAATTAGAAACCTTTTTTATCCCCCAAACTAAGTTTCACGTCATTCCACCAATGTTCTAACGGGTTTAAGTCGGGGCTACTCGATGGCCATTCAATAACATCGACTGCATTATCCGCAAAACTACTTTTTTACTAACTTAGAAGTGTGCTTATGGTCATTGTCTTGAACATACGAGGGGAGGTCCAGAAGTTCGTGGAATGGAGGGGTTGGAGTGGGAATAGGGGCGCTCGCTAGGTGTCATTCTGATTGGCGACTCATCATTAGTATATAATTTGCAGTCCTATAGCGTTAGTCGTTTACGAATAGTTGCCCGCTAAACAAGTCAATCCGGAAGAAAACTGAAACTATGGAGGAAGTTGAACACCGTGCTGTGATAAAGTTCCTTACAAAGCAAGAAAAGAATGAATGATATGGAAACCGTTTATGGAGAACAGTAAATCAATGATTTATAAGTGGCATGGTCTTTTTAAACATGATCGGGAGTCGATTGAAGACGATCCCCGCTCAGGACGGCCAGTTGAGGCCACCACATCAGACATCGTCGAAAAAGTGCGAAAATTTCTACTGCAAGATGCTCGTTTGAAGAAGAAACTATTATCTGCATTAGTTGGAGTATCAGATACCACCATTTTGCGTATCCTACATGACCACCTGGGTATGACAAAAGTCAGTGCAAGATGGGTACCGAGAATGCTCACGCCGCTGCAGAAACAGCAGCGCGTCTGTGCGTCCAAACAATTTTTGGAATCGTGTGGAGACAAATTTGCACAGATTTTGGAGCGGATTGTTACCGGAGATGAAACATGGGATCATCACTTTGAGCCTGAGTCGAAACGGGAGCCCATGCAATGGCATAAAAAGGGGACGCCACCGCCAAAAAAATTCAAAGTGTCGGAATTGGCTGGAAAGTTGATGGCTACTGTTTTTTGGGATTCATTGATTACAAAGAAAAAGGTAGGAGCATAAGCGGAGAATATTACGCAGCGATATTAGAAAAATTAAAGGAGGCCATCAAGGAAAAACGTCGACGAAATTGACCAAGGGCGTGTTGCTCTTGCAAGACAATGCGTCGGTTAATAAGAGCAAAGTTGTAATGGGTGCTCTGCACAAGCATGGCTTTCAATCAATAGTCCATCCACCCTACAGTCCAGACCTGGCACCTAGTGATTTTTATTTGTTCCCCAATTTAAAAAAAAACTTACGTGGAAGAAAGTTTCCCGACGACAATGAGGTAAAGGAGGCGATTTTGGCCCATTTTGAGGCGAAAGATAAAAAATATTTTTATGATGGTTTAGAAAAATTAATTCACAGATCTAATAAATGTATTGTGCTTAAGGGTGATTATATTGAAAAGGAAAATAGATTTATTGTCTTATTTTATTTAAAACCCTTTCATTCCACGAACTTCCGGACCTCCCCTCGTACTTCCAAATTACCGGTAAATGTTCTTCCGCATAAGGAAGCTCCATAATATTGTTGTAAACATGCTGGTCCATTATACTGTTAATAACACGAAGAAGACCAATACCTTGCCACGACATACACCCCCAAATCTTCACGTTGTCACTAGCTCCTTTTACGACGATTGTGCAATATTTTGGATTAAATTGTTCATTTTTCTCCGCATATATCGTCGACCATCCGATCCTATCCTGTTAAATTTACTTTCACCAATAAAAAGTACAAATTTCCATTGCTGTTAGGTCCAAAGCAAATACTCTTATGCAAACCTTATTTGATGTAATCGATTACGCTTGGAAATCAGCAATTTTTGCCTTGCTATTCGTTCATGCAAATTGAACTGGATGCAAGCTCTTTATTAATATCGACAACTGTCATTAATGGATGAGATTTTTCTATCCATCTATTCAGATACTTCCCTGGGATATGTCCGTAAAGAAACAGTTTCACTTGTACCGTGTAATATAATAATAATTGCGTTATGCACTAAAGTTTTGGAAACATTCAGCTTATTTGCAATACCACAAATACTTCGATTCTGCTAACGTAAATTAATTATTATTTTAAATTATAGAGGAACAATGTCTGCCTTTTCCCATATTTAATTGCACAAATACAATAAATAATTCGTATTATTGGTGCTTGTAATAATAGTATAGATTTCTGGAGAAAAAATTTCTACCATATTTTTGAATTTAAGTAGATTTCTAGGAAGGTTTGGTTAATAATTTACAATCGTCAGTAGCTAGCAGTACAAGGTGTATTCCATACTTCAATGCTTTGCCCCAGAAAGAAACAATAATAAAATAATAAAGAGAACATGAATATAGCTGTAAAATTTATTGCTAATACGGAAAACGTTGACCAGCATTAAATTCCCTCAAATATCAACAATTACCAACAATACGAGGTCAAAAACACCTGTTCTACCTTGTATCTTACACATACATCGATATTTTCACCGTCTATATCGCTATTGCGCACCCGTTTATTTACTATTTCTTCCTTATCAAATCTACCAACACGCCAATCTCATCAGAAGCAAATATTTATCAATGACAAACACACCGAGACGCCGAAACCCCGGAAATAAATTAACTAGAAGTGCAAATAAATCTCACCTGTTGTAAACCATGCGCTACGCCCATAGGGGATGCGGCATCGACCTCGTGTCTCTCGGCAGGCTCGGCGGGTGCTGCAGGAACGGCGGCAGCTTCCCGGGAGGCGGCGGGGGCGGTAAACCGGGACTCCTAGACCGTTCGAAGTGCGTCGGGGTCGTCGTCGCATAAATATTAACCGAAGATCGCTGATGGACGCAAGGACGCTTAACGTCCGGCATGGCGAACTGTAATTTCTGCCAAAACTGTCGATCGCCCCATTCGATAACGGTGTTCGTCTTCAGATATAGGCGCATATCGGCGTCTAGATCCCTCTGCGGGATTTCGCCGGTTACGATGAAGATCAACCGTCTTCTACGGTCCTTTAGTACCTCGTGCAGGGCGGATTTGAATTCGAATCGGCACCATTCGTTGTGCAGGAAATTCTTGCTTAACACTATGATAGTTCTTCGCGATGATTCGACCGCTTCGATGATGGTGTCCGCTACGTAAGCGGAAACGTTGAAATCGCGGTAATGCAAACAGAGTCTGTAGCTGGGATCGCCGGATTCAAGTCCGGGTGCTAATACTTGACTGATGAAGGCCTCGTCTTTAACGCTATAGCTGACGTAGGCATCGAATAGTCTATCTTTGTCCTGTTGTTCTTCGAAGACCGTCGTTTTGTAACACATACGCAACCCACACCGAGAATAAATCCACACCCTAAGCTCGCGTCTATAGTAAAATGCCCCGCAAACGATAACAACACTCGCTAAGAAAACGCACATCGTTACTAACATTAAGGGAAGGTAATCGTTCATCGCTTTACTTTCAACGATTGCTTTAGAGTTAGCCGTGGTTACTGAGCATTTAGTCGAGTTAAAATCTCTTAGATGAGGTCCTAGAGTCCGCGTAACATTACTGTACATGCAGATAATTTTATTCGTATCGAATACTTTGGCTAAATTCACCGATAACCATTTGCGGTAATCTTCTAAGTAATCGCAATCACACGACCATTGATTCTCACCCAACCCGATCTCTACCAGGTAAGGATTCAGGGATAATTGCCAGACTGAAAACGTTCGCAAGCGATTCCCGTCGAGACGTAATACTTCTAAATTTTTCAGCTCGAGAAATGTCCTATTATCGATGGAATAAATCTCGTTCTGTTGTAAATACAGCTCCTTTAAACCTTCCAAACTAACAAGTTCGAATCCCAGCAGGACTTTGATATGATTATCCTCCAGATGTAAAATCGTAAGCCTCTTTAATCCGGTGAAGGTGTGATTGTAAACCGCCGCTATATTAGAATTATTCGCGTATAGAATCTTTAAATTTTTCCTCCCAATGAACGAATGACTCGATAACTCCTCGAAATTATTCCCGTCCAAATACACTTCGGTGGCGTCCATGGGTAATTTGTGAGGCATCTCGGAATATCCGGCTTCGGAACATTCGACGACGTTAGCGGACCAAGTTTGATCGTGATAGCACGTGCAATTATTGGGACAGGTCATCTCGCAATCGCACGCGTCGAAATCGCAACAGTGGCATAGAGCGAAACAATGGGTTTTATACGTGCAAAGGAATTGAGATGAATCTGCCTCGATCAGGGGTAAATAATTAGTATCCCTATTGTAAAGTAACTTACAGTATATGCTGCCTAAATCCATAACTCGCGGATGCTGTCTGAGATGATCCAGCGTGTTGATCCTCTGCAACCATTCCATAGTGCAGTCGCATTGAAAGGGATTTCCTCCGATGTAAAACTCCGGTAGAGGACGGAGAGGATCCACCGGAGTCAGACGTAAAGCGTTGAGATCCATGCTGTTGATCTGATTGGCGTACAAATCGACACGCGTTAGATTAGTTTTCTTCACGAACGTGTGAGCTTCAACTTCCGTAATTAAATTATCGTTGAGGAATAGCAGCTCTATACTGCTTGGGATCCCAGCGGCGTTAATTTTGGTTAACTTATTAAAGCTAGCGTCCAACGTCTGAAGACGAATCTCCAAATCTAATTGGTAATGATTCCCCAGTTCCTTAACCTCATTCTTATGCATATCCAACCATTGCAACCCCCGGGGGATCAGAGCGTAATCGAACCATTCTATCTGATTATCGGAGATATTCAACCATAACAGGCTGGGGATGTTAACGAACAACTCGCTGATGTCTTTGAGGTAATTCGAATCCAACCGGATCGCTTGCAAATTAGCGCTGTGCTCGAATGCGCCCTTTTCAACCTTGGCGATCCTATTCCGCGCGAGATTGAGGATCTGAAGCGCAGGTAAATCAGCGAATATCCGTTTTCCGACGTTCTCCAATTGATTCCCGATCAATCTTAGCCCGTAGAGGTTCGTCATGCCGCGAAAACCGGGCTCTTCGAGGGACGCTATCTGATTCTCCCCTAGATCGACGGTACGCAGCAATCGCATGTCTTTTAAAGCGAGCGGTACGCTCGATAACGAATTACTGTTCAGGTTTAGATCTTGGAGGCTCGAACAATTCCTGAACGCTTCCGGATGTATACCTTTGAGGCTGTTATTATCTAAAGCCAACAGTGATAGGACGTATAAACCGTTTAAGGAATACGCGTCTAAATACGTGATTTTATTGTATGAAAGTAAGAGGGTATGGAGATTATTCATGGGGGCGAAAGTATCGGCTGGAATGGTTTCTAAGGAATTATGATTCAAATTTAATATCTGCAACGTGTAGAGGTCTCTAAAAAAGGAAGGATCCAATTTAGTAATGCGATTGTGCGATAAATTTAACAGAACGAGTCTTATTAACCCGGAAAACGTATCTCCGTTGATCCAAGCACTCGTTAGATGATTCCGCGATAAATCCAACGCTAATAGTTGTTCTAGATTAGCGAATAATCCCGGCGCTAACGCGCTAATCGAGTTATTTTGCAGGTAAATCTCTTTAATCGTGTTAGAGGTATCTTTGAATAATTCAGAAGGAAGCGCAACGACTTTATTGTGGGATAAATCGAAAATTTGCAACGCCCTTAGTCCGGTTAAAGCTTTATCCGCCACCATAGAGATCTCGTTGTGATGTATGTAAAGTTCCTTCAACCTCCTCAACACGCTAAATCCACTAGCCGGTATCAAGACGAAATGGTTGTACGACGAATCCAAGATCTGTATATCTAATCCGCAAGGACTCGAAAAAGTTTGCGGCGTATCCGGGTGGACGGGTTGCTCGTCTTCTTGAGGACTCATCAACGGTTGCGGCGATCTTGGAGATTTCTCGCGAAACCCTAGATCGCTGATGTCTTGCAGGCGATTCTCGCTAACGTTTAACGATACCAAACTCGTCAGGGGACAGAAAATGTTTTCGGGAAACGACCATATGTTATTGCAGCTTAAATCGAGCCTCTCTAATTGGCGTACGGGGAAAAAGCTTTCGGATGCGAAATCTAAGTTCATAGCCGGCCAATAGGTGTTATGCGTCTTCACGGTTAGATTTCTCAAATCTCTCAATCCCGCTAGAGTACCGGCGGGCCATTTTCCCAATTTACAATGTTCCAGCTCCAATTCCCTAAGTTTGTACAGATGAAAGAAGCTGCGATCGTCCAAACTACTTCGCGACATGATTAATTCGTTACATTCTATTCGTAAAGACGTCGTATGCTCGGAGGGGATCACGCTGAAGTTTGTTGTGTCGAATTCGCTGTTAATTGTCCGCAATTTGCACGTCAACGCGACTTCGTCCTGACCCCCGGAAACGGCCGGTTCACGCACCCACCACTGGCAATCATCCGGAGCGTCGTACCTCAGAGGTTGAGGTACAGCTTCGGTCGGTTGTAATTCGTCAGATTTCACCCGGGGCATCGTCAGAACACAACAATACCACAGCGTTAGTAAAACTTTTTCGTGAGCACGCATCTTTTTGCCTCGAATTTATTCACTATATTTTTTAATTTTAAGAAATCGTCACATCTTTTGCTTAAAACGTTTTATCGAACGGAAATATGCATACGTTAACGCGATATTACGATGGGAAAGGGGTAGCTGTTACCCTCGCAATAGTCCGAACTAGACTGACAGGGTGCAGTGTTGCGATCGTGTATATATAACTTGTAACACCCCCTTCGTCTGATGGTAGCGCGACCCCCACCATCACCCTTACTACCTCATAAGTCACACGAGACTGGATAAACCCGTATTTTCATCGTCGAAATATTACGAAAAATCGAGAGAAATTAATCAAGTGAAATTTCTTACGAAAACCGAACGCGATTCTATCGAAAGACATGCCTTCTTTCGCGAAGATACAAACGCTAAGCGAGCCGAAACATGACCGTTCCGATACTCGGCCGCTAATGAACTGAATTCCGGACCGTTGTCGGGATGCTGTGGTGGTGTCTGGCTGCCGTCGAAGAGTATCAAGTGTGCGCTGCTCGGCCGTATACGGCCGAGGATGGCCGATCGTCGGCGACGGCACGGTGCCCCGCCTTCGCTTGACGCTGGTCGCACTAGAATTCGCGGTTAAGACGAACGGAGGCCCGTCCTTCTTTCTTCTTTGACGCGATGCCGCCGCCGGTGATGATATGCGATCGCTGCCGCTGCGACTGCCGAGATCGAGACGGCGAGGAATTTCGTCCGCTCATCGGAGCGCCTTTGATGCATACACGTATTGGCGCGCGTCGGTTCGTTTTCGAAATTTCGTCGCTAAACGTTGATGAAGGCGTAAATCAAGACGCTCATAATTTGGCTGTTTACTTACGACTTCGTCAAAGTCAACATTTTTGAGGTATTTGTCGATTCCAAAAGGAAAATTATATTGAAATAATTTTGCTGTATTAATTATTATTAGTTGAATAATAAATAATAATGAAAACTAAAATATATTTTGTTGCATATAAGTATAGCATATAGTAAATTCGCCAGACAAAATATGCTGGACAAAAGCTTAAATACAATACAGAAAAGATAACTGTTTTGGCTAATTTTAATTAATTTAAAAAATGTAAACTGAAATTAATATTTGCTTGATCCGGCCCCAACTTCAATGGCTGACCCTAGAAGATGAATTTTCTGCTTCGGATATCGTGATTTTTTTATCAGACTTTTGTCAGAGCTTTCGTAAAGCTCTTTGAAGTTGCATGATTAACATTTCGGACCAACAATCCTCAAATGTGCCCTATTGAATTTAAATCTGGTTATTAGGGAGGACTACACAGCTGACGCGGAAACGATGTTAACCCTTATCCCGTAAAGCTATTTGTGTAGTTTTCGGATGAAAATGTTTATAATAATACTTTAATTCTTGCTAACTTCCTTTAAGAAAAGGCTAACATCTCGACGAAAAACTTTTTCGCGTCCTTCAGTTCTGGCCCTGTTTCCCATTGCTTTGTAAGTTTTATATTTTCTTATAATATTTCACTTCCCAATGACAAATTCAAAATTTTACCTATATTTCGGTAGGATTTGCCTTCTTGAAAATGTTGAATGATTAAATATCTTCCACCTTTGCCCATCATTTGGCTATAAGTCTACCACTAATAATGAAATCAAGACTAATACTTATGCATACCTTGTGTGTTCAAATGCTCTATTTTCATTTTAAGTGATACTTGGTATATCAGGCACATGACAAAATACAAATAAACAACGTTGACGGGGAGAACTGGGTAAAACACTATGAATAACTTTGGCACAAGGAAAATATTGTTGAAACAACAATACAACAAGTAGACGTAAAAGGCTTAGATGATATAGATCTAACGGAACTAACAAAAGCGACCGGTCTAGATGGCATCAACACAGAGATTTGGAAATACGAAAAACTTTTACTACACATTTTATACCATTTCTGAGGTATGATTCGATAATGAAAACTCTGTGACTTGTAAACATTTTTATGTCAACAAACCAATACAGTACATATGAAAAATGTATTTGTATTGTTATTTGTTACTGTTAATTCATTAGCGACTACCAACGAGATATTATGAATATATAATTTCATGACTTGCTAGAGGATAGATATATATGACCATATAGTAGGTACGTTCATTTAAAAACTTTAAAACTGACTATTCTGTTTAATTCTGAGACATACCTCGCAATACCTAGAAGTATCGACTTCTGTCGGAACAAGACAAGTTCTTGAGATTCCAATATATTAACAGGTGATTTTAATACAAATTTTGTTCATATACATGAAAATTACTTTAACCCTTAACCGCCGTAGTGCAAATACTGTCTTCACTGTTGTGAGGTCTTGATGACCGCATATAATAAACAAATTTTAATTACCAAAATATATTTGTTCACCCTTTGGGAACATCCAGCTTCCAGGGTAGCTGTATAGATATATATTTTCTTCACAACAAAACAAATTAAAAATTGTAAAGAGTCTAATACCCAAAGACTATGTTTACAATTTTTGCAAGTTTTTGACGCACATGCTAAGCATGTAGGCATACGGTGAATTTTATACACAGAAAAGGCTTTTCTTTTAATTCCAGAAGAACAAGTGCAACATGTTTTTCGTTTTCCCAATTTTTCTTCTAGAACATCCGCTCAATCATACTAACTCAATCATATCTAAATTCTGCAATTTAGATCTTTGAGTACTTTTATATGCATATTTCGTTCTGATGGTGTATAATATTACATTTGTCCACTGCAATACAACTTGTAGCGGATCTGCCGTAAATAAGAGATTCCAGCAAGTAATCGCCTCAGTTATATTTTCTAATCCGGTCGATCGTTGCCACCCTGGAAGCTGTATAGCGATATTGTGCTTCTGGGTTCTCGCGCGAGAAACAAAACTTTCTTCATAGCCGTCCTCATTTACACTGTTTTGGTCACTAACATCTTCACCTTATGCCTCTTCATACCATGCTAATAAAATGCTCTCAAGATCAGGATCGCCTCACCGGACCGTTTTGGATGTGGTAGGATTTTTACTCATTATTTTGCACAAAAAGCACAACTCAAATACTAGCATTAGCACCATAGACCGGTCCATGTAACTGCTTCATAACTTTGGCCGTGTTTTTATTGCGCACCGAAACAAATATCCACTTCAACTTTTTGCAGCACACTGGCAACGCACATACTTGAAGGTAACGAAAAAACGGATCCGTGATATTAAAGTGAGGATAAGATAAACAAAAGTAAAAATCCGCTGCGATCACTGAGACCGCACTACCGTGGCTAAGGGTTAAACTTGAGGATAATTTTAATTCTTATGGCATAGAAATAACAATAATAGTTCTGTTAGAGATAGTGTATGTACTGTAATCGTTATATGCCTACCAATTTTCTCGGGTGTCGTTAAATTCTAATCCAATCGAAAGAACTGCCAATTTACCCTATACAGAGACTGCATCCGGTAATTCTATTACTATAACAACGCCAATTGCCTCCAATCAGCAATACACTCCACTGTTTTATCAAAATTTTCCAAAACAAACAAGAAAAAACGAAAAATGAAAACAAAGATATGTAAATGTAAACGTCATAAAAAGCTATTCCAGATAATTGTTGAAAATCGTATGATTAACGTTTACTATATCCACCTATTATCGGCCAGCCCTCTCTATTCCCATTCAGTTGCCTTTGGTATTTATACTTTTTTTTTTGTCGGTTACGATACTCATTCCCTTCGCTATGCGCTGATGACGTTCAGTTGTGTTGGAGACCGATACTATCCACACGCCTGTTATTTTAATTTTGAAGCATCCAGCGCGATATGAAATGAAATTAACGTTGATAAACACGATACGGTTTTATTTCCCGGCTTGTCCCGTGTCCCTCCAGTTTTTTTGCAATCGATGGACGTTGCTGTCCGACCGGCCTCGTTTAAAATTCAAACCGTACGTTCGAAATTGGCGAAATTATCATCGACAATTTGATTTTCATCTGTTTCATCTTGTAGTAGTCGTATATACGTTTATGTAGATCGTGGTAATGGATGTCATGGAATTTTCGTTTTTATATTTTAGAAAATTGCTGTTTAAATTAGTGTTGAAGTTTAGAGAAGTCAGGAGTGGTCAAATGCAATAATTTCCGTCAACTGTAATTTCATTGGAGACGACTAGAGTGGTATATGAGGAAGTGAAGGTATTTAAATTTAATATTAATAAAGGCAATAAGGAGAGATGAAAAGATATTTGAATCGACTTAGAAAACACTTTTAGATTTAGAAATATTTTCAAATAGACTTAACAAATTAATAAAACTTCATTCTTAAAAATAGATTGCAAATAGAAGTGAAATCAATTATGGAGGCCTTCACACGTTGGGGGACCACAAAAGATCGATAGCTTCTGTCGTCAGTGATGAAGATTCGCCTCGTATCCCTCCCCCTTTCTCCATGAATATCACAATACGTAAAGCATTTATTAGAAAAAAAACTTGCTTAAAAATAAAAAACACCTAATAAACGGCATTATATTATAGTGAAAGCTACAGAAACTAGTGCTTCCGCAGTAGTATACGGTTCGTTTGCTATCAATAGCAAAAATAATTAATGTAATTACTTAGTATTTTACTTTGATTGTGTTGTTGATGTAGATTGACGCAAAACTTCGCTGTATTGTTGTGTCAGTAGCATCCCTACCAGTACTGACTCAGCCATACTCCTACTGCGAGGTGAAATTATGTTGGTGCATTTGGAAAAGGGGTGTTCTGCATCTAATAATGTGGTGCTTGCGAATTTAAGAAGGTGATTGGTATCGTATTCCCCTTCTTGGTTTTCAGCTAAACTCCTGTCTATACGCGCTGTAGTTTAAAAATTGGGGTCCTTATTTATAATCGCACACAATTTATCGGTTATTGACCTTCCTATACTATATGTTAGATTCCCCAACGAGGTTTTGAGGTAATCTACTATATTTAGCGCTCCATGTAATGAGAGCTTGGTGTTCTCCAATTTGGATATATTGTCTAACAGGATTGAATAATTTTCCGCTGGCTTACTAAACTTACTTGGTCTTCTTGCGTGTTGAAATTTTAGATGGAAAGTTTAATAGAATGTTAAAATTTCTCATAATGTAAAACAGCTTCAAGCCACGTTCCCCATCTCGTCAACGCTGGTTGTGGCGGCTCATGAATGCTAAGACAAACATGCATTTCATAAAAGTCGGCAAGGGAGACCTTTTTTATGGCAACTGCCAATGTTCCAGATATCTACTGTCAATAGTTGCTGTTTAAGAGTGTGTTTTGTGTAGCAAGTCAGGCTGTCTCACAAAAATTGATACAATCGAATTTCGTGGAGTGATAAAACACTTTTGGATGGCTGGGAAAACGGCCACGCAAATTCGAAATATTTTGCTAGAGGTTCATGGATTCACTCCATCATTTTCGACCAACGTGGCCGGGCAACCACAAGTGACGAACCACGCAGTGGACGCCCAAAAACCCCTACCAACTATAAAATGGTCGACAGGATTCATGGTGTCGTGTTAGGCGATCGCCAATTGAAGCTGAAAGAGATAGCAGAGGCAACAGGCATTTCAGACGAACGCGTTGGCCGTATCCTACACGAAATTTTGGGAAACATTTCAGGACGCCCTCGTATAAACACAAGAAAAATTGTAATTCGTCCCGTCATCTTCCTCTTGAAAGCCACAATCTAATATTACATCTGCATTTCTTAATCTTCCCTTCTGTTAAAAAAAAAAGAAAAATAACGACAAAAAAAATGTCTCCCATCGCTCGGCTGATCCCAAATCGGAATGGTTACACAGCAACGCCGATCCTCGCGTTCCATTTCGTAGAAACAGTATTTCCGAGGGGAATACGATACCTACCGTTGTCGCCGACGCCGCAACACTACGATCTTCATTTACTTTTTTTGCGTGCACACGCGCGCGAATACGCCGCGGAAAGTAGCATAATCTCGCGTAGAGCGTAAAATTAAGCTGCGGCGGCGACGTATAGCCGGGGCCGTGGACCGCATAGCCCGAGCGAAAAACATATTTTCCACTTGGCTTGAAAAAAGCATTACGCCGACACACAAGTAATTTCACTTTATTCGGTCGGTTTGTTGCGACACTGCGCTGCTAGGCGGTCGGACGTAACCGCATCGTGCTCGGTTGCAGTTGGGAAATAGCGTCGAAACGATATTAAGCCGCGTACAACGGGCTTTTTTGCGAACGTAGAATGCTTTCCGAGTACACAAAGAACAAGGGCCGGGGTCTAATTTGGAGTAAACTGGAAGAGAAGCCGATGTTAAAAGCTAGTTTACCTTAATTTTCTGTGTGTCTGCAAAGTATACAGTGCCAGAAAGATATTACCAGTCGCTAATAAAGTGGTAGCAGAACAACGATCTGTTTTACTTAGACATATTTTTATATTTTCCATTTGTAAATATTGTAATGATATGTATTATTAACTTTTAAATCTTTTAAGGAAATATGAATGTTTTTCTAAATTTTTCTTATACTTCTACATTGGATATTTTCTCGTTAGTGTATGGTTCACGCCCTGCTGATGTTATTGTGTAAAACTCCCCTATCGTTTACTATGCATATCATTTCTCGTAGACATTTATGTGTTTAATGATAATTTCTTCCAAATTTATTTTTAAAAGACGTATAATGTACCTTACTCACACATTTTTATCGTAAATAATTAATAATAATTAAAATAAGTATCGTCCCGAAATAAAACACACTATCTTTAAAATTTCTCGTACGTCGGATAGATGGCACGCCTAGCAGCTTTACTTGTAAACAATTTCATTCCATCAAGAGTGTGTTTACTGTGTGACCTGTCATATAGGTAAACAAACTGAATATAATGGGTGTATCCCCGGAAACAAGTGGTCCCACCAAAGAAAAATTCGCTATTTTTCGAATTAATTATAATATTTGAAATTCTTCACAGTTATTCAAAGTTAAAAAGTGTATCAGCTGATATGTTCACAATAATTTGGAGTTCCGGACACAATGTTGGAAGCCGAAGACCAGAATATCTAGGATACGACACAGTACGTTTGAGTGTGAGCACGATCATAAAATTAAAGACTCTAAATTATAATAAATTTTCGATGTTTACTGCTCTTTTGGTCTTATTTTGATATCTTGTTTATAATTTACAAATCTAGCTAGACAGGGATTGATTTAGGTTTTTGTTGAAAAGGAATATCGTTAAAAAGCGATATATATACATTTTGGTTTGTCAATATATATGTGTATATATACGCGTATACTATGCGTGGTTTTTGTTTTTTTTTGTTTCTCAATTTTTTCGTGTTTTTTGAGTATCCTGGACAGGACGTTGTTGATGACAGGGGAAGTGGAATTGGAATCTACAAATTGTGCGAGCAGTTATTACATCAAAATATTTTCGATGAGAAGAAAGTATACCTTATTTTGTCTTCTAATGTCTATTATTACTTTTTCTTTTGTGCATACATGTGCAATAAGTCGTAAATGAATAAATATTTCTTTTATAATTGTTTTGTTTAAAGCTTTGAAGGAAGCATTAAATTTTGCATGAAATAGGAAATGTCCATACTATTATGAGCGATGGTGTATATACCCATGTAACTTTATAAATGGTGTAGGGATTTTTATTTCTTGACAGATTTCCTCTGCTGCTTCCTATCCTTTGCCAACTTTCTTTTCAAAATTTTGCCATCCCTTTCTCTTATTTTTCGCAATATTTGCTTCCCATATTCTTCTAGGTTGTCTCTTGTTACCCCACCATCCTAATTGTCTCGGCTCCATAAATTCAAAGTATTGAATTAATTTCTAAATCTTTCCTAGTTTCGATTTTTTTTTCATTGCATTTTGTAACCCCTCTAATTCCTTCCAGATACTTCATTTCGATGACTTGCACCTTACTTCTTTGTTTTTGGTTTAGTATCCATGAATCGCAGCCACACCTTAATATCGATCAATAAAGAGATTTACATATTTTCATCTTCGTTTTCCGAGATATTTCGTTCTTGTTTATACATTTACTATTCATTGCGTAGTATAGTTTCGTTGTTTTCTCAATTCTTTTATTGATGTCTGCTTCTTGCGTCCCGCTGTCGTCGAATATCACTCCCAGGTAGGTATTGGAACGCTTTACCTTGTCCGATTTTCATTCCTTCGATTTGAATTCTCATCTACGCTGGTTCTTCTCCTGTTACCATTACTTTTCCTCGATTCATATTCATCTTCATTCCTCTCTCTTAATGTTGACCTCCACATCTTTAAATCTATCTGTAAATGTTTTTCATTATTTGCCACAACTACTACATCGTCTGAAAACACTCCTTCTGTTATTATAAATGATTCTGATTCCGTGTTATTTGTGATTGCAATGAGGATACAAGACATATTTGTGTGGTAATAGAAGTTAGATAGCAAATAAGGAGTTATATCACAACAAAAGAACAATGTAGCTATAAAATACGCAATGTAAACCGGTTTCTCTATTAATTAGGACAGCCCCCTAACCCCAGCTATATTACAATATTATTATTGTATATCATTTGTATGAGCCTTATTACTTTATTACTACTTACTATGTGAAAAACATCTTCCTTTGAATGTTTACAATATTACAACTCCATTCTATACTTGCTTAATCCACCTTCATACTCGATGGTACAATTCGCTTCCACTTCATGCTTTACCTTAAAAAGGACTTAACCATCACAAAACTCTTTAGTAAATCATTTCTGAATGCAAAATTAACGCTCCTAAATGCAGGTAACGGTCTGTATCACAAGTACAGCGTTGTGTATACGTCTAAAGTCCTTTCGCACTCAATTTAGCTAGAAAATTAAAATTGCATTATTAAGAGTGCAATTTAGTTGCTGATGTTGTTACGGAAGAAGATCCCGTAATTGTTCGCGTTGCAACGAAGGGTATTTCCTTTATTTCGTTTCATTTTCGTCTGCCGTACTATTGCACGCAGGTGCATTCGAAATAAACGCCGACTTCGTTAATGAAAAGCCTGTGAAGGGAATTTCAAGATATGCATAATTAGCTTCCGTGCTATAAAAGGCTTATATATTCTAAGAGGGTTAATTGGAATATTCTGCATATGTATATGAAGTTATTCGGCGTGGTGCTTACATGAAATCGGTGAAAATTAGTACCTTTATTGCATGTACGAATATTCTTTAGGAACAATTTTACAGGAATTAAAGGGAACTTTACAACTTTAAATAAGCGTATATACTTTTGTAAAGTTTCGAATAAATGAATGAGTATCACGATCATCTATATTACCGTAAAAGAGGAAGAAATTAAATACTTATTTGGGCACATTCGAATAATCAAATGAATGCCCACACTTAATAAAATCTTCTAACCAGAGGCAAAGATAGAAAGTTAAGCGAATGGTCTTGTTTCATACCCCAAATATCAAAAACTAACTTACAGGATATGTCTGTGCGCTAGAAAAGAGCTGTTGTAACACTTTCTTTTACCGAAAGAAAGTTATTATCTTCCTGTCGCAAAAAATGTACGCCCATGGAGGTGCTTCTCAATGAACAGCATGTCTAGGATGGAGATGACATCGATTACATGTTTAGGAAACTGAGGTAAGAGTACGCGAGATTGGTTTTGAAGATCAATATATCAAAACAGTTCAAGGCAGGCAACTTCTGATGGTAGAGATGAAATAGACACAGAATAAAATAATAAAGGGAAAAACTATAGTTGCACAACTACACCCTGTGGTGTGGGATGACAATATTTCGAAGAAAATAAAAACCGAGGTGACACGTGGGTGCTGAATAAGAAGATGGAAACCAAACTGATATCAACGGGGATGATGTACTGGGGACGCTGGTGTAAAAAGACAATATTAGATCATGACATCACGAATACATGAAGTAGAACAGAAACAAGGTGAATGGACCGGGACAGACTACCACAAAAGGTTTGGAAATTGAAGCCTGCAAATAGAAGGATAAAGGAAGACCACGAAGAAGTTGGGAATAGGTAATTAATGAAGCCACGCAGAAGAGAAGACTGGAAGAAGATGGTTTTAGGGATAGAACCTCTTGGAGATTAGGATGCGGTAGATCGCAGAATTATCTGTTTACAAACTACTATCAAAACGAAAGAAGATTTGGCTGTCTTTCCTTTCTGTTTTATATAAAATTAAATATTTAAAATCAGAGCGCAAAATATGTTGAGTTAAGTAAACTCCACACCACAAATTTAATTAACATTGACCAACAAATAAATTCTTTTTCTGACAATTGTTCTTAACTAATATAGACACGTTAATTCCAAATACGATATCCATTTTTCCCTATCACGTCACGTTTCCTTTCTACGGCATTTCTTGTTTATCGGAGCTTTTGATGTGCGAGGGGACTGTTTAAAGTAGATATGTCAAAAGTTACGATACTGTTACGAAAAAAATTATAGCTGTGGTATTTAGTGGACTTCAAATTGAAACTTTGATGACAGATCTAAATTTTATCAACCCTCTGAAAGAAGTCTAGAAGTAGCCTGGATTTCATTCTCTGTGGTCGCGAATAATTTTCTTGGAAACAAAAAAGCCTCCAATTACAAAGATCTAATGAAATCAATGCTTCAAAAATCTCGTCACCTAAGATTGTAACATGAGCATAAAGCTCCATTTCAAAAATGTAGGTACTGTTAGCGATGAACACGACGAGAGATTTGATCAAGATTTAAAAACGATGAAAACTCGGTACCAAGGAAGATGAAATCCTCATTTGATGGCCGACGGCTGTTGGAGTGTTCGAAGGGACTGTCAAACCAAACTACACACTATAAAGTGCAGCAAACGGAAATTTATTCCCCGATTGTTTGTGTTTTTGCAACTACTAATGTAATTTTTGAATGACTATTAGAATAAGTCGTGAATAATATTGCATTTAAATAAATAAATGGATTATTAAAATTTTATATTTTGTTCATATCTTACTCATTCTTACTACCGTCAACCGGTGCGACAAAGTGCCATATTTTAAAGATTTTATACCATATCTCCTTTGATATTAGATGGATTTTCAATACATTATAGACTCGCTATCAATTTATAAATCCTAAAGAATTTTAGTTACAACAGAAGGGAGGGAGGAATTATTTTCTGTGGCAACAACTTACGTCGTTTGTCGGGGCGACTAAGTGCCACACCTGATTTCTCTCTGAAAAAATTTTATTATTACTAGTGATCCTACAGAATTCAAATGCACAGATTCATTATTTTGGAAACTGTTGAAAAAATTGGTAAAAACAAAAAAAGATAAAAAGGCGATCTATGTACGTTTTATATTTGAAACCGGTCATTATAAACGTGTAAAACGTCAGCATAATTAAAAATGTTAATAACAAAACGGTAAAAGGTTATACAATTCAATCCTAAAGGAAAAACAAACGAAATCGTGAATTGGTGCGAACATCTTTTCTTCAAAAAGTCTGCCATAAACATTGATCCAAGGTCAAGTTAAGAGGAAACTAACCTTGAAGGACCTATTTACATACAACTGCGTTGAACTTCAATCTACAGAGTTTGGGAACTTTCTAAAAAATTGATGGGGATTAGTAGTTCATCTAAAACTTATTGCTGCTGATCTTAGTCGGTGGTAATTTGTTGCTCCTTGTACCAAAGAACATCCGGAAGCTCAGGCCTCTCCCAGAATTGTGTAATTGTGAGAGGTATTTTAATAAGAACGGAGAGAAGAATCGATATACAAACCCAAGCTGTTCACACACTTCAAGGGAACAATCTTGCAGCCCCCAATATAAATGTCAAAATAGTAATAAGTTGCGTTTTGTTAGTGCTAAGTGCTAGCTGTAGGTGGTCACATTACACTGTTAGATTATGCAGATCTTCATTTATGCATTTCAGAGCTTCGGTGAACTTAGAAAGGCTGAAGGAAAAATAAAGTTGAGTGTCGTCCGCATATAAATGATATTTACAATACTTTAAGACGCTGGGAAGGTTACTAGCATAGATGGAAAACAAAAGTGGGCTTAAGATGACTCCCTGTGGCAAACCGCAGGATACATTGATCTTTTCGGAAATGCGACTATCTAACTTGCTGTATCCTACCTCGCCAGTACGACTGTAGTGATGCTTCAAAGGGCATAGTATGGCATAGAGATAAATTTTGACGCGATATGCAAAAACTAGTATGATTTTCGGGTTCAGCACACCAGAATTAGTAAAAAGCGAACGTCATCTAGAAGTCAACAAAAATTGTGTTGCGTAGTGTTGCGGAACCCAGCGTTTCAAGATGTGTAGAAGTACGTGGGTTCTCATTGTGAAACGAGTTACCAACTGAAGGACAAAAGAAATAATGAATGCAATGTCGAAATACGTTCAAGATAATTTTATCAGAGATGGTAAAAGCAACGCCCTCTACTGGGCTTCGGATCCACTAAAAACCAAATAAAAGCCCTAAGATTCTCGAGGATCTAATTAGTTCTTTACCCTTCTCATTTTGTCCCCCTCCAAAAACAACTCTTTTCTCTTATATCTCTCCACGTATCGCCCATATAAACGGGGGGTGGGGGGACGACTAGGGGAGCTCGACATAAATGTTATTGTACATAAATGTCGAGCGTATTCAATTTGGGCGCTCCTCAGAAAAGCATCGTAAGATTGCCGTGTAACCGCGACGAGCATCCGCAACCGCCGACATCAACTTTATCGTCGAAGTTTTGTAGTTGGGAAAATAAACGTCGTTCCGTAGGAAGCGAAAGAAAAACCCGTACATAACCCCTTGCACGATTCCCTCGTTCTTTTTCCGTCTTCTCCGCCGTCATATTCTTCGTCATTTTTATCGATCTCTTACCTCCTCTCTACTTCTACCATATTCTCGTCCCATTTCTTAACTATCTTTATACGTGCCGACAATAAAACGACATTGTATGCGACCGTTTGTGGAGGGGAGTGGAGTTTCGTCGTTTGGCTACTGTATACCGTCCCCCCCTGTAGCTATCGGCTGTTCGATTTCGGGTCACGTTGTCGTCGGTTATAAAATTTATTCTCCTTATGATTGGTTTATGTATTTATATCGTGATGGGGTATAGAAAAGAGAGAAAAAAACGACACGACCGCATCGTAAAAACTCGATAATACATTCCTAAATTTATTGCGTCCTTCATAAATAACGTTTCTGGTCGCCCAAAACGTTTTTACTACCTCTGGTATATATTTATTCATTGCGTTCCGGAAAAAAAATGGAAGAGTAGTATGGAACTTTGAAATGAATTACTGACGGAATAGGTGTATAATTTTATAAAAGCAAGCCAATTTAAAGATTTTTATGTTGCCAAGTACAGGGTGAATTATCTGCATCATTTAACTTTGGGCCAGAAACACGACTCACATAGGCAAAAACGTATCGCTAGATTTTCCCAACAGATATTATAGTTTTAAATGTTTGGCTATCGTTGAGAATTATCGATTCCAAATAATTGATGTACACTATCGTCCATATTAGTTCGGACACGCAAATAAATTATTTTTTTTCAAAACTTTTTATTGCATTTTGTTAATAGCGATTAAAAAAATGTAATAGTAAAAAAAAGTAATTCTAACGAAAAATAAAAACAAATTTCTTAAACATTCCGTTCATCGAAGCAACACCCCTTTGCGCGAAGAACAGCTTTCACAATCTGAGGCATCAGCTCCACTAGTTTTTCAAGGATACTATTTGGCATATTGGTCCTTTTGTAAAATGTTCCACAGGTGGCCCACGGAAGGGGGCAAACATTTCGCACCCTCATTTCCAATTCATCCCACAACAATTCGATGGGGTTTAGATCGGGGCTTTGCGGCGGCCATGTCAGTATTTGTAAAGCACCATTATCTTGTCCTTCATTTAAGAAATTTTTACGTATCACTGCTGATTATTTGGGGTCGTTGTCCTGCATAAATACAAAATTTTCGCGCCCTGTGGAACGTCAGAAGCAACGGGGCGTACTTTGGACGTGCAGCCGTTATACAAAAAAATTTCGCTGAAGAAGGTAGGATTGAAGCAACCTAAGAATCTATGTGATCAAAAGCTTTGGATATATGGATTCAAAAACCTTGGCGATGTTTGACTAATGTCACTGTTAGGGGGGTCAAAGGTACAGCATAGAGATCCGGCCTCGTATATTGGTAAAATTAGAAAGAATGTAAGTTGGTCGATACCCTCTTCTGCGCTTTTGTTAGTAAAAATTATAACATCTTATACCGAAAAAAATGGAAGCAGCTTGTGCTTGTCTTGTAAGTTTTAAACCCTAGTTTTTGGATAACTCTGCGAGGAGTTACACTTGAGAAACATTTATCGATTGCCTCATTACATGAAATACTTTAATTCACCATAATTAGCCTGATATTGCATAATTTCTCCCAGAGCCTCTACATTTGTACCAGAATAGTGAGTTCGCTTTTATTTCTTTGTTTTTCAATTACGGATCCAGTACTTTTGTAGAGTCTAATAATATTTGATACTGTATATCTTGACTAATCAATACTGCCAGCGACTAACGCAGTAGATTTTCCTTTTAAACGCAAGTGAATTATTGCTTGATCAGTAACAGCTTTACCACGAGACATTTATATACTACAACGCAAAAGCCCAAGTATCTGCCAATATTCTTCTTCCTCACCGACTCCATAATCCTTCCGCAATATAATATCTTCCTCTATAATTACATCGCAACTCTCTCAAAGCCGATTTCAACAAAACAGTTAGTTGGCTACCGATGCACAAATACCGGGCACACCCTAAGCAACTCGGATATCCCATTGCATCGGCCCGAACTGCAATATAACTTCTCACTTGGACGTACAAAGGAGGTGGAAACACGGATGAGCGCAACTTACGGACAACTAAATTTGTATCGAAATTTATGCGAGAGTTCGCAAGAGCGCGGCTTCGGAGTCTTCGGACAAGTTTGTTCCGAAATTTCTGAACAGAATTTATGCATGCAACCCGCTAACTTAGTTGTAGTTGCTGCCGTTACGGTTGTATCGTGCTGTTTGCGTAGAAAGAAGGAAATGGCATCGAATTCGTATCTCCGCTTCTTGACTATAACGGAGAAATAGGAGAACAACGAGATTTCTGTCGTGAAATGGTTGCTGTTTTATCGGGTTTCTATTACAAATGAATCGCTTAACGAAGTGCGATTGTAGGAAGTAAAATAGAACTCAGAAACGCTCATAAATTTGTCCTACCAGAAACCATTTCGAACTAAAGACCATTATTCCACAAAACTATTAATTTCTAGCAGATCCGAAGCTCGCCGCACCTATTCTAACCCACCGTTCGTAGATAAAACGTTAAATCCGACCGTACAAGAATAATTTATCGACCTTAAGAAGTGTTGAAACCCAGTGGCACAGAGGAGAACAATACGGTCAGCGTGTTACTACCACAGCGATAGAGGAACATCATAAACTTTCGTGTGGAGACCAAGTTCAGCTTGCCTTGGATGAGAACGCGCGGTACCTTTTCTAGAGAGAACTGCTACAATTCTCGCGTCTGTAAATCATGTGAAATTACGCCGAAAGGTTGGTCGACTGTGCTATTCTTACGTCCGCCGAGCATAAGGTAATAAATTAGATTCGTCATGGTCTTCCTATTTTGATGACGGATAGACGGCCGGTGGTGTGAGATGGTTTCGAGTTTTACGTACTCGAGTTAGAAGAACGAATGTGATTTTTTGCTTGGGTGAAATAGTTATTGCGTTTAAACTGTATGAATTGTAGTACCTCACTAAAGAGAAAAATATTTGTCTGGTCAAGTAATTCTTGAATGGGATAGTCCTTCGTACGAAACGCGGTTCAAAATTAATTACAATCTTCATATTGTCGTTAATTCATTGTTGTCTGTCTTCGCAAGACAGGTGTTAAAATGAAATGAGGATTACTAAATCCAACAGGAGATGATATTGCTAAAATTCACCGTTAATAGCATTAAATTGATTAATCTACTGCAGTGAGTGCAGAAAGGTGAAGCAATGACGTCTTGAGATATGAGAAAAGCTGATGATCTCGTTGACCTCATGAAAGTTTTACAAGAAATTCCAGACGTTTTTAGGACGACGGAGTTGAGCGTCGTGACTAAAAAAGGATCCCAAACTAAATATTATGGAATAATTTAACATGCAGCCATTGTTAAATACAAGATAAAAACAGGGTGCCAGATTTTTCACTAAGCTATTGAACAATAGTATAAATTGTCCACATCCTACCGCAAAGATTTATATCGACGTTTTACGATTGGCTAATGTTTTGATGCTCTCGTCCGTCTACATTATGTGCCCATGTGGAAGTAACTATCTTGAGTTAGAGTGATTGTATTCGTGGTGTAGTTATATTATTGTGTTTATATCCATTTACTTATATTAGCTATCTTTAGAAGTTGGTTGTGGATTAAATGGATTCACAAACAAACTGGATCAATATCAACCTCCTGAATAAGCGGGTTTTAATGCTATGGACCTTGCAAGAGTCTATTCAAGATATGCGAAGCTTTTAAAGTACATATACGACAATGCTACATTACAAAGTCAAATCACAGATGGCCACGTAACAGATAAAATACGATATCTCTTGCTTACCCTAGCCCTTGAATATGAAATATTAGAAATATTGCGGTTAATTCTGTCAATACTGTATATATACGACACATCAAAAAAATTTCCTCTAATATTCTTTAAACGTGCGTTACCTCACCGGTCGCCCCTTTATTTATAAAATCTTGCGTGTAATAGCGCTATTATACGCCACGTTATTGGATTAAAACAAGAACTCCCGAAACGTTAAATCGATTTGCTCACTCTACAAAGTAAATTTATGACTCGGCGCTTTTCCCGGTTGCTATGCGTCGCGTTGTCGATCGTCCCGGACCGCCGGCGTATGCATACGAGCGCTTCACTTCATCTCCGAATTTAATAAACGTACGCGGTCGTTCGATAATGTAACGCCGATTGCCCGCTGGTGATCCGGACAAATTGGCATCTTCGGACTCGCACGGGGACGATGAGCTTTTCGTCGACGAAGAGACGAGGTCACTATTTTATATTGCCTCGTGTCGCGTACGTAACGGCGGGTTTCTACTCCGATGATGCGGGAGATTCGCTTTCGTTTAGAGGCGTAAATTAGATTTGCGGCTGTATTGAAGGCTTTCACGCTCCACCGTAGTAATTCGAAGAGCGTGACGGACCGTTTATGGTTAATGATCGGAACAGAGGCGCAGGTATGCGTTGAATATCGTCGGGTATTTGGAGAAAGGTAAGTTGAAACTATGAAAAAGTCCTCTGTATCGCGTGTTAAAAGCTTTCACACTCCACTTCAAAATATAAGGTATTTTTAAGAGGACGGCCCCCACAAAATACAGGAATGGCACTATCAGTCATTAGCATCACCACTTCATCTGGAGAGAGTTGAAATTTTATCAAAGTATTTTGGTAGTATAATCAAAATTGCTTTATAGGGTATATTTATTTCAACTTCTATTATTTCGAAACAAAGGACAAGTCTCAAAGGCAAAGAGGCACAAGCTTCAGTGCTGTGCGGGGAGGGGTAAAGCGAGCTGCACGGAGAATCGTGTACCCGTATCAAAACACGCTTGTTTAGTATTATTTGACTGGTGGGTATTTAAAAAGTGAAATTTTGACGAATTTTCAAAGGGGTACGCCTTATATTTCTTTGCGAAAAACGGAGGTCATCTGAGGTATGCAGGTAATGCAACTGAAGATTTTGATGGCTAGATTGTAGGAAAATTATCCATCATGGCGAAATACTTAATATTCTAAAATTGGAGAAGGATATTTAGCAATAGTCATTACACTTTTCACATGTTTTCAAATCATTAGAAATGAATTCATTACAGCAAAACTTGAAGATATACCAAGAAGAACTAACAAAGATAAATATGGAGATAAACACGCGGAAAACAAACACAATGATAATAGCAGCAGAAGAAAGAAAACATAGCATCAAAATCGGGGAAAAAGCATTGGAACAAGTTAAAAGTTACAACTACTTAGGAACAATCATTGAAGACAATGGGAGAATAGAGAAAGAGGTAAATGAGAGGATAGGGAAATCCGCAAAAATATATAACATATTGAGAAATTCGTTTCTGGATAAAAAAGAAATACCAAAAAAAATAAAGACAGAGGTGTATAAAAGAGTGGTCAGACCAACATTAACATATGGTAGTGTCATGGATAACCACGAATAGAATCAAAAGCAGAGTTACGGCCATCAAAATGAGATTCCTAAGAAGAATAGAAGGAGTAACTAGAAGAGACATAATCAGAAACACGACAATCACTAATAGTCTGGGTATCAAACCAGTAGAGGTGGTCATAGAAGAGAGACAATTGGGATGGCTTGGACATCTACACAGAATGCAAGATGATCGAATCACAAAGAGGATATTTGAAGCCAAAACAGAGGGCAAAAACAGAATAGGTAGACCCCGAAACACCTGGAAGGAGCAGGTGTATAGAACATTGGAAAAGAGAAGTATGGGATGGATTGAAGCCAAACAACTGGCTCAGAACAGGAACCTGTGGAAGATAAAAATAAGAAAATAAATAGTCCGACACTGCAAAGTATAAAGGACATAGAATAAAAAAAAATGTAATGGTTACAAAAACAAGTCAGTTATAGATCACCTTGAGTATATAGTTTTTCCGAATAGATTTAACAATCATCAACTCTATTTCTCTTCTATTTCTAGACCGCTGACTTCCTGCGTTCCCAAAATGTAAATGATGTTCCAAGACACAACTTTATACGGATAGAAAAATAACTGTGTTGACGTTTTTAATTACCAGATGGCGTTGATGGGCTAAAATTACGTCTGCCTGCGTATTTCACTTCTTTCGCCGGCTGCGGGTAATAAACCAACGACAGGAAATGTCACATAGTCGGCGAAATGAACGGGAATTTTAGATATGAGCCTATCGGAATCAAATTTTATTCAAATATCTTTTCCATCTTCGCAACAAGCGGATGGCGATTTCGCGTCGGACTTGCGGCGATCAAGAGATACACACAGTTATAGCGCGTTAGATAATTAACAGGGCAGACACGGAAAACCTTTTACCGGATACCACGGTTTTACAGCCCTTCGTCTGTTGTGTCTCTATCGCTCCGCATAGTGTCTCGTTGCTTCCATCTTCGTCGTTACCGCGGCTAACGAATAGGACGTTGTTTCTCTTATCAATTTGATACGTTCCGGTCTAGTTTATGAGTATATAATCATTAGATAAGTATCTCTTAGAGTTAATTTCGAACTACGTTACGATACACGGGACTTATTTGGTTTGTTATCTAATCAAACCGGGGATATGAAGCATGTTCGAGTTTTTTTATATCGATTCTGTTACGTTTTTGAATTTAGAATAAAGGATAATAAGTTGCCGACAATAAAGGTATAAAGATAAAGGCGGGGTTGGATTAGATTGGGAGGATGGGATTAAAATTCATTGGTGGTCGTAACAGATGGGGGTATTTCTAATAAATTTTTCGGGGATCTATTAAAAGAAAATACTTGACTTTTTTCTGAGATGCTTTAATGAGTTATTGACAAGAATTGCTATAGTTTACAGGAAAGGTCATAATTTTTAACACGTCACTTGTGTATAATAATGTCCAACAGAAAGACTCCAATAACAGGACAATAACACAACAATACTGACAAACATATAATGAAGTAATGAAATAAATCAGTTCAGCGAAATCATCAAAATATCAATTAATACAAAATAAATGAAATATACATAAATTAAAATGACTAACAAGGTAAATGAACCAATACAGGAGTAATATTAGACATAAACCATGTGAGGTAAAAGCATTTAGATATGTCCAATCAATCTTAGTTAGATTGTTGAACGTACGAGAATCTACTTTTCCTTTGAAATTATATCGTAAATTACTGCTTGATGGAAAGTTTGTTGTTCGACCATGTTATTAATTTCAAGAAGTATGCACTAGGGTGACAGAATAAAATAGACACCTACTAATTAAAAAAAGATTCTATTCTCGTTATATATACAAAATATTTTAAAATTTTTAAATTAGTTTAATATTTTGTCGATCCACCTTTACTTGCGTGAAGTGCTGCGAGTCGTCGTGGCATAGAATCTATTAAATGATTAATGGTGTCTTCTGGAATATTTAACCACTCTTCTGCAACAGCTGCCACGAGTTTTTCCTCATTGCTGGGTTTTCGGGGTCGTTTCGCCATATTTGTCTGGATTATGTGCCAAACATTCTCTATCGGATTGATGTCTGGTGATTGGCCTGGCCATGGTAAAATCCAAATCCCCTGTTCCTTTTTCCATGCGGTTGTTGTTCTTGCTTTGTGGCAGGGTGTTCCATCCTCCATAAAAGTGGCGTCTTCTTTAGATAAAATGGCGTTTTCGAATATCGGCAGTAGTCCTTCTGTTAATATTTGGATATATTTTGCCGCATTTATATTTCCGTCGCAGATTACTAATTGCGATCTTTCACCATACCATATCGCGCCCCACACCATGATGTTCACACCGCAGTATTTCACCGTCTGATGCAAAAATTTGTCGTCCAGTTGCCGTGACGAACGTCTCCATACCCACGTACGACCACTATCACTGAATTGGCAGTATCTGCTTTCGTCTGAAAAAATGACAGACCGCCAAAGCTCTTCGGGTTTCGTTCGCATTTCGATTGCCCAAGCCATTCGGCGCCGTTTTTGAAACGCCGTAAGGAGAGGTTTTTTCTTTGCCACCCTTTTATACATCACCACACTGTGGAGGTATCGCAGAACGGTGGGCTGACTTTTTCGCGGTTCTCTTAACACTTCGCGCACAAGCACCCTTTTACTTCTTTCAGAAGATCCGGCACGACCTGGTCTCGGCTCCACTGTTGTTTTTCCTTGCGTTTAAATTGTGTCATCACACGGTTAACTGTGGACAACGGAATATTTAAAATTTTACTTATTTCACGTGGCGAAGCGCCGCGTTCACTCTGGCCAACCACTGGCGACCCCGGATGAAGTCGCTAATATCACTCGAACCTTGTAAGCGAGGCATAGTTGTAACGATACTAAACTATGATGAATTTCTTCCGATACATCTACCCCTACCCTAATGACAAGAGAAAGTTCTTAATTCGTTCTTAGAATTTGGCTGTTTACATATTTATACCGCTTTACTTGGTGTCTATTTTATTCTGTCACCCTAGTGTATTTAGAGCTGGATGTTGTCCATCTTCATCGGCTAAAGGATCCATATTACGAGAAATATTAACAAAACAATTCAAATTGGTGAAAACTAGGTCTAACAATTTATTATTGTATTGTTGTAAATTCAATGTATTAATAAATGATAATAAAGATGTATATTTACGGTCATTATTCCTATTTAGAGAAACAAAATTAGGGCAATTAAAATCACCACAAACGATAACATATTTATCCAAAAACTCCGGACTTAATGATTCAAAATACATATCATAGTCGTCACATCACACATCTGGAGGAATATAAATGTTGATAACGTGCACAGTGGTTTCACCCAAACTAGATTTACATAGTGTCAATCAAAGGAACTGAATTCAATGCTTGCACATTAGCCACAGGTATTACTTTCATGTTATACGCAGATGCCGTCAACACGCCCCCGGCAGTTGTTCGGTGCACAGCCTGAAAATCTCTCTCACTTCTGTGTATATTGAAAAACGCGGGAAATAATTCGGTGGCCGTAATATCTGACGAAAGCCAAGTTTCGGTAAGAAGCACCATATCTGCGTTAATGACGGATGATACAGAATAAATGCTAGCAAGTCTAGAACGAGAATATTTATACGTTTATACTTCAGGTTCTTCCCCTAAATATCTAACAGTTGTGATACCGACAAATTAATGTTTCTATTATTTCTTTATGTTCAGAAATTTAATTCTAGATAATTCCCAACTCATGCCGTTGCTAAATATGTATAGGGGAACTACGAAATTAGGACAAATGTAGACCCTATACCAACAATCTAGTAAAGTTTATTAACTTTTTTTAATGGTACACTCTATATATTAAAACGAAATAAACGAATAATGAATAAATATCCGAAAAAATTTAAGGTTAGTAATTATATAATAACATTTCATATTCGCAGATACACCTTCCCATGACGCACTACGTCCACTGTACAGTATTTATGAACGTTTTTATAGACTATACGGGAGCATGTATGCATTAATTCATATATTTCGCGATGTGTATATATGCATACGGCTACATACGGCGCCGTCATACAAATGTACGGAGATATATTTTATACATGTACCCACGCCGACGCCCATTTATAACTGCCGAAACCGGAAATTTAAATTGCGACTTTATTAAACATGGAACGGCGTAAAATCGGCGCGGAATTAAACAAATTACGAATTGTATTCAGTACGAACTCAATATTTGATCGAATTTGCAACATACGGCGGCGTACTCGCCCATGCAAATTAAAATTAATATTAGGTACACAGACGGACAGACGTTGTACGCGCTAGTGAATGCGCATCGGGTTTAATTAGAATTTCGACGGTACGCTGTATTTTATGCGTAATATTCGGTGACAGATGCGATATATATTAAAACTATGGTTCGAAGATCGTCTAGAAATTACTTTCGTATCGGGTATGTAGCGTTTAAAATAACGAAATTGCATGATAACGTCTAAGTAATAATAATACGACGGTGGCCATGAAATGTTTCCGGAATCGACAAGAGAAACACGTCTTTATGATAGCCCTGAGAAGGGCTATTGCTCGCCAGAACGAACATGCATCGATGGTTTTTGTCTGACGTATTTGTTTTCCCTATTTTTTATTAGCGAAAGTTGTTGTGAATAGCGATCGAACTCGATTAAGTTTTTTTCAAGTTTATTTTTTTAAACAGTAATTTCTGTCCCGTATATTAGCTTAGCGGTTAGATCAGGGGGAATTCAGAAATCGAGAAAAAATGATCGAGTTCGATCCCCAGGCACAACTTTCGCTAATAAATAATAGGGAAGACAAATACGTCAGACAAAAATCATCGAAGCATAATTGTTTTGGCAAGTAATAGCTCTTCTCAGGGCTACCCTGAAGACGAGAGTAGTCAGACTGCCGAAATGTCGGAGTATACAAGTCCAACGAACGACGGATATAGCCCAAACAACAACTCTAACTATTAATTGGTATAATAATAATAATAAATTAGAAATAGACATCTACAGAAAAGAAGCTAATTCCAACAGATTCATCACGTTTGATTCGAACCATTGCGAACAACAAAAAATGTCCGCGATTAGGTTTCTGGTCAATAGACTCGTCAGATTTCCGCTAAACAAGAGCAGGTATGACAAAGAATTAAAGTATATCAAGTATGTAGCGAGGTACAATGGTTTCTCTTCTATGGATGTCGACCTTCTAGGAAGGTCCAATACAAACAACACATCAGAAATTCAACGACTTTGACATCAACAAACACCGGTAACAAGAAATTTATAACTCTTCCTTTTCACCCAACAGTAAAAGGGTTAAGTAAAATTTTCCGACAACTAAACATGAACGTGTCTTTTGTGTCAAAAAACAACTTAAAGAATCTCTTAGGGAATCCCAAAGATAAACCGGAGATGATAAAAAAGTCTGGAATATACCAAATCGCATGCAATGATTGTGAGAAAGTTTATATTGGACAAACAAAAAGGAGTGTCGAAACGAGGTTCAAAGAACATATTAGACACTACCGTTTCGACAAACCTGAACTATCAAGCGTAGCAGAGCATATGGTAAAATCCGGACATAAGATTGATTTAAAAAATCTGACACTACTTAAAAACGTGAACTCGTATAGAGAATTAGACGCGTACGAAACGGTATATATGAAAAAGAACGGAAACTTATTGAACAGAGAACCACCCCCAATTGCACACTCGAGTTTGATGGATTTATTACCATAGACCCTGTTAAATGATACGGTTCGCTTTCGGTCTATCCTTCCCCGTAAAAGGCATGAGGCCACCTAGTAGATTGTAAATAGTCATATGGTTAGAAATTTTAGAGCCTGCGTAGAAAATAATTTGCATGTGTGATACAGTTTTTACTTTCAGTCGGTAACACGGTTGACAATGGGAGCCCACGCGCTCTCGAAACGCTGCGTTCCGCATAATTAATTAATTTGTGTGAGTGGAGTTTACTGCTATACCTGTGAATTATTAACTGGTACTTTGAAGTCTTTCAGTATGGATCTCAACTTACCTGTGGCTGACCATGCCCATATCATGCGCGCTCTTCTATTTATTTCGGGAGTTTAATTTTCTTTCCCGAGATTCAGTGTATATCCTAGATAGACAGAAGAAGATTAAAACTAGTCTACGTCCTTGACATCTAGAAATTAATATATATATATATATATATGTATTCCGCAAATATCCACATTCACATATTCCCATTCATAATTGATAGAAAACAGTTTAACCACAGAAGGCACTCCTTAAATAAATAAGCGCAAAATACATACACTAAGTATATTTCTCATTAAACAGTTCGCGTTAGTCATTAGTGAGAAGCATTTACATCGCTGAAAAAACTTCTCCTACTTAAACTACACGCGGAGACGCTAAGAATCGCTAAGCCAGACCCCACGGCATTTATTACGCGAAAGGATTAACTTCCAATCTCGCTCGAGATGTAAAATATTTAATCTTCGTTCTCGTGCATGCCTCGACAACTTAAAGAAAAGAAATCTTGATGAATAAGTTTGCTTAAGCGAAGTCGGGGTAAGCCTTGGCAAACGTGAGCGGAACGCAAATTAAATTCTACAGACAATAAATCATTATCCAAGCGGAGGGGTGGAGGAATAACAAAAATTACATTTCAAAGAATTTAGAGCGCTGAATGTATATTCGCAGTATTTAATGAGATTCGGTAATTACTGCCGCAGTAACTTCTAGTCGGTGTTCGAGTACTTGAGGTGTGTAGAGTTATATTTACGTTGGATGGATGGAGATGATTGCGTGTGTGTTACGTGTAATTTATAATATTCACTATTTTAAAGGACATGGTGCGTATTAATTCGAAGGTTGAATATCCTTTCAAAAGGGCACAGTTCCATATGAAGCTATATATAAGTCATGCAGCCGCAAATCTAAATCTAAAAGTTCTAACCAATAGGCTTTCATGAAATGAAAACGCATAGTTCCAAATAGTTAATTCTAACTGATATTCCAGGGAATAAGAAACAGTGTTGGCAGTAAAGCCGAACCTGTGGAACACCATTTGAACTATTCCGAACAAATTCCATTAATATCAAGTCTTTCAAACATTTAGGCTCGGTAGTTGTCATTTAGAAAACTGTTAATTTGGCTGCTAGTTTTCCACGTTTTGCGATTTCAAGAGCCACACAAAAACTTGCATGAGTTGCAGCCTCGTATTCAGTATTCACATTTGTAAACAATTCGTTCAAATCTTTATCGATTGAGTCGGCCAATACTTGTTGGAAATCCATATTGAATTTGATGAAGCTTCAGTGATAACCAAACATGTTACAGTAACATTGTGCTAAAAAAATATATTGGAATTTTTTGTAAAATATTAATTATATAAGTATATTGTAATTTGATCCAGCTTTCTTTCATTTGCTTGTTTTGGATTTACCTGTAGGTAACTAGCTTCACATGTGCATATCAATATTTGCAAGTCCTTTGTAATTAGATGCTGTTTTATCTCTTGGGCAGTAAAATATTACTATTATTATTCAAAAAGCTAGCATTTCATTTCCACATTCTGCTGGAGAAGATTCCACTTTAATAGTAATATACACAGCGCGAGAAATAAGTTCCTAGACTCGAACCATATCTGACTAACTAATAGTGGCATCTATGTGTCCAGACCTACGTTTGAAATCTGTTACATTCCTTTTTCCGATAACACCAACTTTTCTTCATTCATAGTCGTAACGGTTGTCGGGTTCCGCTGTGTCGCTAGGATTCTTTGTTACTGACGCTGCGAGAACAACTGCGGTTCGCATTCTCAAAGGTACTCACTCAATGCGTACCACAGTTGTTCGCGAAACATTAGGGACAAAAACCGTAGTAACACCGTAGAACCCAACAACCGTTACGACTATGACAAACAGTCGTGAAAGTCTGAGATATCATTTCTCTTCATTCGGTAAACAGCAACGTTATGACAGTTTTCCCAAAACAACTTCTGTGCCGATGTTGAAATACTAACATGGAACATCGAGCAATTACTAAATTTTACGCAAAATCTAGTAAAAGTTCATCAGGAACATTCCGGTCGATTCAGCAAGTGTACGGCGATGCTTCCCTGAGTAATAAACGTTTTTTGGAGGGCAGAGTAATGTGAGAAGATTCTAATCGTGACGTTTAGCTTCGATACCAGAAACAAGAAATTATAGAAGAAGGTTGAAACATCAGCAGAGAAACGATCAGAATCATTCTTCGCCAGAATTTGGGTAAAACAATGGCTTGTGCAAAATTTATTTCGCGACGGATGATCCAAACTTCCTCAAGCCAATCGTTACGAGTGAGGAAATATGGTGCCAAAAAAACAAGGGTCAAAAGATTCACCACAGGCCAAAAGGAACACGAAAAGTTCCATCGAAATTCAAAACCATGCTTACTACAGTCTTCGATAGCATAGGAATTGTCCATAGGGAATTCGTTCCAACTCGACAGCCAATTCGTTGTATTTGTCGAATGTCATGATCTAGTGACCTGGTGTCTGTTGCACAATAATGCACCCATTGATAGTTCACTCTTTGTTCGTTAACATTTGGCTTGAAATCAAGTCTGTGTGTTGAATAATCTGCTGTATTCATCTGATTGGGTCCCGTGCGATTTCTCTCTGCCTTTTAAATTAAAATTGAAGTTGAAAGAATGTTATTTTAAAGACATTTCGGTCATGAAACCAGCTACAATATAAGAACTAGAGGCAATTCAACAAAATTAGCTAGAACACGCATTTGAATCGCCGAAACAAGTATTGAAACTGGAGTAGAATATTTAGAGTAAAAGAGAGTATTAAAGATGTCTCGTTTCAATGATTTTTCTCACGGCTGCTCTCGAAACTTATTTGTTGCACTGTGTATATTTGTAGAACGATAATTAATTACTTACTAGTTACTAAAGCTATGTCCGACCTAAAAGCTCTCACTTAATTGCATTCTATTTCTTGAACAAACGGGACATAAATTCGCTTTTAGTTTTTCCCTTTCTAGTTTTTATAGTGTTTCCAAATTAATTATAGGAAATATGACTGGCGTAAGCAACAGGGAATTTCGCGTTACAATTTAAGAACACCCTACAAAGCAAAAAAAAATCTTTTAGAAGCTACGTTATACAATCAATATCCCTATACAAAATTGAACGGGCTATTTTCAACTTTGCGCAAAATTGCACTCAATCCCGCGTCTATTACCTAGTGCCGTACCATATTCGTAAAGTTTTCCAAAGATTTCGCCGGCAATCTCGCGAAATACCTCTCGCAAAACAAAAGCTTTCCGTTCTGATGCTCGGAAATCGACGAAGAAACTTTTCTAAAAAAAAAAAAGAAAATAAAAAAGTGAACGACGATGGCCAAGGAAAGAAGAAAGGAGAAGAGGACGAAGCAAATAAACCTCCTCCGGCATGCCCAGATGCGAAAACTTTTTTAATTAATCACTAGTTTTGTTATTTAATGGGCTGCTAAGCTTCTGTAATGCGAATTAATTAATTGCGAAATATGCAACCGAGAGAGTAAACTTCCTCAATGCCCTCTACTTTCGTTCCTACCCCCTACCTCATCGCCCTTGCTCCTCCGATCCGGTGTATGGAATAAGCTGAGTGTGATGTTGAGGACGTTTGTGGAAAACATTCAGCGCCCCCTATAGTGGCGATCTAAAGAATTAGTGTGTTTTGAATAATAATAGTAATATTTTACTGCCCAAGAGATAAAACAGCATCTAATTACAAAGGACTTGCAAATATTGATATGCACATGTGAAGCTAGTTACCTACAGGTAAATCCAAAACAAGCAAATGAAAGAAAGCTGGATCAAATTACAATATACTTATCACCTACTATGACTATCCACCGCCATACCAAAATTGCTTCAATTAACTTGAAAATCTTTTTACCCGTGATTAAAAACAAATAAATGAGGTGAGAAAACAGAATTCTTCAGGGGTTTACATTTTGCCAACAGTGATGGTAAGCAGCAGGAGTATATGTCCAACTGACCAGTATCCATAGAGCTTAAGCCATTACACATTCTATATATGAGGACCTAAACCCTAAACGTGGAACAACGAAATTGGTTTGACTCAACAGTTTAGGGACATCAAGTCCATTATTACAACTTATGACAGTTCAATTGATAACATAAACCGTTCATAAATATCAAGTGGAAAGTGGACTCAAGTTACTCCCTGGAGGAACTCCAGACGTTGGCGTAAAGTAATTGGATTCAAAGCCTTTATATGTCACAAATTGTTTTCTATCAAGAATTTAACAGACACAGGAGACGATGAAGACTTGAAGTCGGTATGTACAACATCTACCTGTCCAACAGCATCTACTCTATCAGTATTTTGCAATTGTTCAGGATATAAGTTAGGCATCAATATACTTGTATAAACATTTCTCCAAAACTTTTGCAAAATATCTACGACATCCTTATCGACATCAGGAAAGAGAACTTAAAGCATTGATTATGACAAAAAAAATCTGCCTACTTTTTCTATTAATTAGTGTAATTATGGACTTTTTTTTAAAGGAAATATTTATTAATTATGGACTCCAATAAATTTAATATATTGTACTGTAACAGTTACTACTTCGGCAATAAGCCCTAAAAATTAGTAAAATGACATCCACCCGAGTTCCCTTCCTGTCTAAAACTAATAAAATAACCAGAGAAATCTGCCACAACAATTAATTGTCCTTCTAATTCTAGTAATCTCGGTTGAAATTCAAAACAAAAAGTAAATGGAGAAATCAGAAAAAATGTAGAACATCTTATATAATATTCTCCCTACTCCCTTAATCAATTTTTCATAGCCCCGCGTAGATTCTTTCGCACCATCAACTCCCCTTATCATCTCTATCCAGGGAGCCATAGTCTTAGAGTCGACGATATAAAAAGAAAGAAGATTGCATCCAACGCCATCTGTCGTCAATCCAGCCAGCGTAACGGTGACCATCTTTGTTTTTTTATTCACGGCCTTCTGTGTCTGCGCGGAAAATTAATTAAAAAACTTAGAAAAAAGATGTTTAATTAAACAAAAAGAAGAAGAAGGAGAAGTAGGGAAAGAAAAGTATGGCGCACGATGAGGACGCCGACCAACCATCGTAGCCGTAAAAATAAATACTTAATGGAGTGTGTAATGTTGCGGACTAGCATTGCGAAAGATATTCCTCTCGTTTCGTCGTTCGAAAGTTTTAGAAGTGGCGAAGTTTTGCGAGTAAGAAAAAAGTTCTGTTTCATGTTTTTTTCTTCTTCCCTTTTTTTTTTTCTTTTTTCAGCTCGTTGCCGCGAGAATAGATGCAGGTACGTTTTATGAGAATGTTCTCAGTGGAATGGATTATACGGGCGTTTTAAATGTTGCAGATGAGTGTACATACAATGGAGACAAAAGCAAATGTATGGGACGCAAGTGGTTGATAAAATATCACTTGATTCTCTTAAATTTCTTATTTGTTCCGCAGTCCCCTTGCTGTTTGCATGTAAAAGTAGACGTAAAATTTTTATTGAGCAGGCTTTTTTAAGCATTTTTACGAAAATAGGCACTCATGCAAGGTAATATCCTACACAGGTAAACTCCCCAGTACACAAATTAATAATGTATTCGGAACGCGGCATCTCAGGAGCACATGGACTCCTATTGTCAACTGAGATACCGACTACGATTCCAGTAACTCATTAGGACTTTCCTTTAGTTCAAAAATTCATAGACCCTTTATTCTTGAATATTCTTCAAGTTGATTAAGTGGAAATGCAGTTGTATCACCTTTGTATTGAGATAATTGATTTTTGTATTCATAATCGTAGTCAATAATTCGGTTGACAATCAGATTATTTTTGAAATGCTTCCAAATAAATTATTAATTCGTGTGGTGTGAATTTATTGGGATATCTTCGAATCATTCAGTAGTACCCTGCAGTGTTTTTATTTGGGACGATTTCTTTCTAGTAATTGTTATGCTTCTTTAATATAACACATGGGCTGAAAAGTCCCGGGCCTAACACACAGATGACGCTAGTTTTATTGCAGTCACCTTTCTGTCAGTTAGCACTAACCTTCAAAAGACAGCTGTTAAAATTTCATGATATTCTATTCATTAGTTTGTGAGTTATTGTGCTAAGAATCACGCTACTTTTGTTATTTTCAAAACAATGGATCAAAAACAATTTCGTGTTTTAATTTTACACTGCTTCTTGATGGAAAAAAATACCGTTCAAGCGAAGCAATCGCTTGAAAAGTGTTATGGGGACTCCGCTCCATCAGAAACAACAATAAAACGCTGGCTTGCTGACTTCAAACGTGGTCGTAGAGACACCGATTATGCAGAACGCAGTGGACGTCCAAATGAGGCGGTAACACCAGAAAACATGAAAAAAATTCACAAAATCGTTTTGAATGATCGAAAAGTGAAGTTGCGTGAGTACCTGACATCGTAAAGGTATCAAAAGAAAGTGTTGGCTTTATATTGCATGAGCATTTGACTATGAGAAAGCTCTGTTCAAAGTGGGTGCCGCGTTTGCTCACTGTTGACCAAAAACAAGAACGTGTTGATGATTCTGAGCAGTGTTTGGCCATGTTTAAACGTAACAAACCGGAATTTTTGCGTCGATATGTGACAATGGATGAAACATGGATCCATCACTTCACTCCGGAATCAAAACGATCGCCATCTGAGTGGACAGCAACTGGTGAACCTCGTCCAAAGCGCCCGAAAGCACAACAATCGGCTGGAAAGGTTATGGCCTCGGTATTTTGGGATGTGCGTGGTGTAATATTCATCGACTATCTTGAGAAAGGAAATACCATCAACAGTGAATATTATATAGCGTTATTGGAGCGTTTGAAGGCCGAAATTGCAAAGAAACGACCGCATATGGCAAAGAAAAAAAAATTGTTTCATCAAGACAACGCACCTTGTCACAAGTCAATCAAAACAATGGCAAAACTACATGAACTGAACTGCGAATTGCTCCAACAGCCACCGTTTTCGCCAGATTTGGCTCCCAGCGACTACTGGCTGTTCGCAGACCTCAAAAAAATGTTCGCCGGTAAGAAATTTCGCACGAATGAAGAGGTTATCGCTGAAACTGAGGCCTATTTTGAGGCAAAAGATAAATCGTTCTACAAAAGTGGTATTGAAATGTTAGAGCGGCGCTGGAATGATTGCGTTGCTCTTGATGGAGATTGCGTTGATGAATAAAGCTAATTTTGAACCAAAAAAACCATGTTTTCTTTGTTAGGCCCAGGACTTTTCAGCCCATGTGTTATATCTTTTATGTACGACTACTTTCTATAGCTGCGGATTATTTCACAGAGCTACAATGATAATCACCTAATGTAGATAATGATCCAACTGGAAGAGCGTTTGTCAACTTCATAAATCACTTCCAAACATCTTTTCTTTCTATTGTCTGGATGCCGCAAGATATTGTAAATAATTTACGAAACAAATCACTTTAGCTGACTTAACTGTCTAGAATAACATGCGCGATAGAGGTTGGCTTGAATTCTTCCTGGTTCATACAATTAAAAAATTATCTTCTTCTTCTTCCCTTCAAGTTTTAGGCACTCTGGCTGTTCCGATACCCATCTTTTATTCGGTCTGCCTACACTTCTTCTTCTTGAACGTCTATAGAATCTTGCTCTGGCTGACAATCTCGTCACTTGCATCCGTTATACGTATTCCACTTCCACTTATTGTAGTTTTCCTTTATTCTCTCATTTATGTCGAAGGTGGTTAGTTCTGTGCTTATATCTCCATTTCTTATTCTATTAGATCTTTCTTCTTTTTTCGTTGTTGTCCACGTTTCACTACTAGAGGGTTGACCCTGCTATGATTTTGAAAATTTTATTTGCGTAATCATTTCTGCTTTGTTTTTTTAACGGTCTGCTTATTGTTCCGCAGATATGTGTGAGTTTATTCAGTTTTTCTTCTATGGCTTTGTTTCTATCGCAAGATACATCGGAGCCTAAGTATCTAGTGTCTTACTTCCAGTGCAGTATCGTTTATGACTGTTTTTGTCCTAATTATATATTTACCTAAGAAACCATGTTTTTGGTTTTGTTTGCCAATATTTTCATCTCATAGTTTTAGTAGATATTTTGTAAGATATATATCACTTTCTCTAGATCATCCTCTGTTTCTGTTAGGAATACTAAATAGTCAGTATATAAGATAGAATTTAGGGTGGTGTTCTGGACTAAACGTATTCCTTTAGGTTATTTCGTTTTCCATTCCTGTATAGTGTCATCAATATACATGTTAAATAATGTTGGCGACATACAGCAGCCTTGTCTAACTCCTTAGTTTACTAGTTAATCTTCTGCGTATGATTCTAGTGTCTGTCCCTGCATAGATCTTATTGAATGGTGTGGATATCCCTGTTCTTTCATAGTATCCCATAATTTGCCTCTGTTTATACTATCGAAAGCTTTCTCAAATGTATGTTTCTCTGTTGCATTCCCTGTCCTTTTCTATAATTTATTCTATAGTGAATATTCCATCTGTGGTTGATCTGTCTTTCCTAAAGGCCATTTGTTCATCTTCTATTAGTTCTGCTGCTATGGTCTTTAACTTGTTTAATATTCCGGCGTAAATTTTATACGCAGTATCTAAGAAGCTGATCCCTCGATAATTTTGAGGATTATAGTGTTTTGGGCATCAATCTTAACTTGTACGGAGCTGTTGAAGTACTGGATAAAGAAACAGCAGGCGTAGTTCCTTTCTTCTGTGTTATTTTGCCTAAAGCATTTGCAAATCTCTACAATTTACAATGTAAACTTTGATTTAATACTAACCAATTATAATTTACCTCATGAACCGCATTAACAGATATTAGAGGACTTCTATTTCGCTCTTTTTTCTCGAAATACACTAATAAACGACAAACAAACTCTCGGCAATAAGAACTAAGACGTCGACCGGGCATCTTGAACTGTGACCTTTAAAAAAGTGCTGTAAGTCTTCGTATGCTTCTATAACATCTCTAAATTTACCACAAACTAAACGATTTACTTCACTATAGCTCTGATAAGAACTTTTATCAAAAGAAATAGTGGAATTCAATAAAAATAAACGTTGAAAGCTAAGGAACCCCTAATAAATTGTAAAAAGCAGACGTCAAATATCAGTGGAGTGGTATTCTCTGTTATAATTATTAGGGTTGCGTGCACTGTAGTAAACATTTTTAAAGCTCTTATGTACGCATTGCTCAACCATATTCTATCTCACTTCAACTAGATACATATAAATGAAATATGGACTTATATCTTAAGCAGCTACGACTTACGTTTTATACTTCTATCTCGCTTGTATATACGTATGCTTCTGACTTTTATATATAGCGTTTCTCTTCACTTTATCGATAAAACAATGATGTAACTAAAAATTTGTTTAACCACTATATCATTACCACTTCTATACATACCATTATAACCGCTTTCTGAAATGTTAACAAGCAAAGGTAACGTGCATTGTTCCGTCCATATTGTAACACCTTGTATATATAAATCTTCACCAATCGAAAGCGATGTTATAAATCTACTATTTCATTTCTATATTTAATCGTTCAAAACTTATTTACGACAAAGTATACATCCAGTTCTGGGGTTTACAAAATGACAAAGTTTCATTCAAATCGGCGATTAATATTTCGGGTACTTCCCTTGTTAAAATCTACCTTGGTTTCATTGGCACAATTTTACATGTTAACTCTCCAGCCTTTCCCTCTTCCCAACCCCGTTAAAGATAGCTATATGCAACATAAAGCTTTCGGCATAACGATTCCAGTTTAGAGAAATAAAAGAGCGCAGCATAACAGACAGTTGTCCGTCGAACCGTGCGACGCGTTTAAACATTCGCATGTCCTCGCTAGTGTTTCGATCGTGTCGGTTTTGCGAGACTCACCTGCATGACTAAATGCGGACACTATTGTGAGCTTTTCAGTCGACCGTGGACCGTCTATTTCCGGAATTATGCCGGCGCAGAAAAAAAAAACAGGACCGAACGCCCGGTTCTCGACGCCAGCTAGTTGGAATGACGCGACCTGCATTCGCGATGATGCATTTCCATCCCGCGCCGTTTCGAACATAAAGCGCTCGCCATTATATGACAACTGTTGCTTCGCAAAATTGTCATCTATTACCTTCTCCCTGGACGAGACCTTTTATTTATCGTAAAGCGGGCACGAAATCGCCTCCGGCACCCTTTTTTTTTAGAGCGGGAGTACGCGTACTGGTGTACTTTTATTATCATTATTTTTTGAGCTGAAAGCGGATATCATCTATTACGTTTTTTGCTCGTTACTTTTTTATTATAGCTTTATTATTTATAAAAATTTTAGAGTGCTTTCGAATGATTTTTGATGAAATGAAATTTTGCCGTTGAATAGGTTTTCTCGAACAGAACCTAGTACTCGTAGAAATTAAATTATTTCTATCTTAACAGAATGCCCATTCCAATTTTTTTCAGGGGAATTTACAATATTACAACAAATACATGTTTTTCTAAAAGAACCATGCCCCAAGGTAATACCTTTTTCTATTAGCTCATCTCCATGAAAACTCTGTGGAATATAAGCCACTCATACTATCGTTAGAAAGAAAGACACAAAGAAAAAACAATTGAAGAACGAGCGTTTCACCATTGAATCTCCGCACATCGATAAACCGGCTTCCATTGGATAGAAGTAGAATTCATGTAAACAAAATGGCATAATCTGCTACAAGGTTTTTCTTAACACTCATGCCAACAATTTAAATTAACGAATATTGAGATGGAGTACTAAATGTACGGTAGCGAAGAAAAAATACTATAAAAGGTAGTCAAAATTGAACCGAGAGGTTGGTAATAAAGTTCTATTATGGTACTACGAGCTTTCGAACTTATTCATCAGAGGGGAGTAGTTGGAGGATATATATATATATATATAGATTATAGAAGCTATCAGGTTATCGCCGCTACAGATGGCTATTTTGCAGACAGCAAAACATCCCACTGGGGACTGGAGCACTGTTTGTAAAAGTGTATTGATCTTCGAGGAGATTACATCGAAAAATAAAAATAAATAACCACACCTTATCTCAGCAACAGTGCAACGATCAACTCATTTCACCTTTTAGCGATAAAGCACCATCTAGAACCACCGTATACCATTATTTAGTGAATTTAATCGTGGCCGTTGTTCACTCAGGGACGGATATCTAATAAGGTCGTCCAAAATCGATTATTGTACGAGAAAGCATCGATGCTGTGCGCGAAGTTTTAAAGCAAGATCGTCATGTGGCATACAGTGAGATTGAGGCATCTCTGGGCTTCAAGATTACAAGCATACGCAAGGTTTTACACTAGCATTTAGCCGTGATAAAGAAACGTTAATAACCAACTGAAAAAGAAAGACAAGCTACAATCTACAGTATATGTAGCGTTGTATAATATGGCATAGGAAAAACAAATGACAGCCTATAATTTGGTTTTGGTAATGTATGCAACGAAAACAATTACGGAAACGGCATGTATCGTATTAGACACGGTATCGAGTTCGGCGTTAGACGTATGATGCGTATTAGTCGAGGAAAATTGAGACATTATGCTCTTCTACGGGTGTAATTTTGGAAATCATATACCAATCGATTGATATCTTTTTTTTTTGTTGTGATCAGAACGTGTACAAGTTAGCATTTTGTCTAATGCAATGGATCGTGATCTGGTTTGAAGGTGGATTTCATTTGGATTACACCATCAACCAAAACTTCTTGACAATCTACATACTTATGCTCTATTTTATTGGTGCTGTAGAACACTAACCAAATATACGGTAAAAGTTTTATCCTATCCACTAACTACATTGGACCTGTGAAGATTAGTAGAATTACCCCCGTATTTAAAAAAGGAGATCAATCTAACATTGGTAATTATAGTCCTATAAGCAGACTTGCAATTATAAGTATTCGAACATTTGCTTTACCCAGGTATATAACACCTGTATAGCTCTTTCCATATCTGAGCATCAGCATCATTTTGTTACAGACACGTCGACGATCACTAATTTAGCATGTATATCTTAGCGAAGCACTTGATAATCGAAAACCGGTGGATATTATTTACGTAGTGTGATTTCAGTATAAGTTTCTTGTCAGTAATTAAACTTGACCTTAGAGGAGGAAAGTGTTATGTTTACTACAATGGTTAATACGACATCTTTTCCAATATCGGGCGTTCCACATGGTTGAAATCTTGGACCGTTTCTCTTCAGTTTGTAAATAAAACACTTGCTACCTCTATTTACTTGTCACGTCTTAGGATACCCAGTAGTATTTAACATAATTAACAGATTTTACCACTGTAAACGTTTCCAAAATAATCTTCTGCCAATTAGTGCTTGGAATAAAAATAATTACCTACCCGTACATCAATAAATGTACCACACACCATCAAAACTTTGTGCTACTTGGTGTTTTATTATATTTCATCAATGTGTTGATCTGCTTTCAGAACTCTGGGGGACATGAACATTTGGAAATAAGAATGTCAACAGTATATCGCCTTTTCTTTATAACACCCACTTATATCGCTATCACACATATTAAGTGCACATTTTAGAAAAGTTTTCAAAATTGACCTCGTCCATAGGCTCATAATCTGAAATATCATTTTGTGGAAGGGAAACCAGTTTTTAAGTAATATTGCGAGAAATAAGACTTCGCTCCTTCTTTAGGTTCTCGCTATAAATGTTCTTTTAACCATGTCCATAAGATATCCATGGTTTTTTTGTTAGAGTCCCAATCTACCAGCAATTTATCTTCATACGCACCTTTAAAGTACGTGGGCATCTTACTTTTACCAGGATCCTGAGCATAATTTTTCGTTTTCAACAATTCATTTATAAATAGTTCAAGTCGTTAAAGTAATTGTAACTGAACTCGATACTAGTATTAAATATATTTGCACAGCATAGGAATCCTCTGGCATTATTGATAACATTCTGACCAAATTTCGAGGACAAATATCCGCGAGCAACGCTGTAAGCGCACGCTAAACCGGAGTAATGCAACCAATAGACTGTCGCTTACATGAAACACGTTCCACTAGAATCGTGACCGCCGCTATCGTGACTACCAAACGCCGCATATTGTACGACGTACATTTTTTTCCCTTCCAGCGTACAACGTCGTCTCGGTAATAATGTTGTTTCGCTGTTGTCGCTTTTGTGTAATGCGGGCACGTTATGTGCTGCCCTCCGTATGCGTGTATGCCCCACATTCTCACATCCATTTCCACATTACTCTGGACGGCCCTCCCTTGGTCTTCTTACGTCCCACGAACTTGCCCGGGTAGTTACCGTTTCTTACTGTGCAACCGACGATGTCCTTTATACCGTGCATTTGTTCTTCGGCTGATGCAATAAAGAACGTTACACAAGGGAAGAGACGGCAAGGATGACGACGGATGAAAGATGGAATTTTAATGAGGGAAGGGATGGGTTGCTAGATGGATATTGCGTATCGCGAAATGGTGTATGTACACGGAAGCAACTGAGGAGTTTCATGTCCAGGAGAATGTCTGTTTGGCCTTGTGCAAATTTATGAAACTCTTTGGAATATTCTTAGTAATTTCTATTGGGAAAATTTGTTTTATAAGTGGAATATTAGTCACATAACTTGGAAACAATATTTTTATTTTGTGTATATAAATACCTAAATATATCTAAAATACTGGATAAATCTAAATTCCTAAAAGATTCTGATAAATTTGTTAATTTTTCGATTTCACGGGATCGCACGCCGTTTTATGCAGAAGTTTTGCAGAAATCTTAGGGCTGAGCTTATAGAACATAAAAATAATGAAGAGAAAGATCTAGGTATTAAATATAAACATGGTATTCCTCGAAGTATATCCACTTTAAACTAAATTTAAATATTATGTAGGCATGGTAGTTTGCCAGGCATTTTTATTCATGATTTTGCTCCAGTACTTTGTGATCACCTCAACTTGGCAGTTCGTACGACAACTTCTCCATGTTATTTCAGGGTATGCAGAATTACACCAGTCTTCAAGAGAAGAGATCAACATGATATTTATAACTATCGACGTATAAATATTTTGTGTGGTAATAGTATGTATATTGTCCTCTAATTAGATGTACAAATATCTGGTGGGCAATAACTATGTATTATTATCATTATTATTGTATTACTATCATTACTAAGAAAACCAATTCACAAGAACAATATACACAAAACAGAAGTCTCACTTCCTCTTCCCTTTAATTCATCAATTTTCTTCGGTTTCGTTATACGTTTTTTATTTTTTTTTTTAGTTGAAGAGGGTGCACCTAACCTATCACCAGTTACCCTCGCCCAATATAATTCTATTCCCTCCGTAAATTTACATTCAAACGTCGCCTGTAACATACTGCTACCGTGTTAGTCATTGCCGAACCATTTCACATGTGACTCATTGAATCATTGAAATCGCGACGGCCATAAATTCGCTCGCGCCGCGAGATGACTTCACTTCGACAGATTCCGTGCTTACCGACCGAGAACCTAATCTACCCGACCCGACCGAGACGCGTTGCTCCAGCGCGAACTGTCGGTAATTTAGGAAGTGCTTTATACCGAAGGAACTAGGTTAATGCGGTCTGACAGCGAAAATGTAAACGATAAAGGTGTACGTACGGTAGACGCGGTGTCTCGGCACGTCGCGCGCGTTCATCTCTCTCTAGCTAGCGGTGAAACGTCGTCGGTCGGTTGGCCCATCCACCGCTATACAATGAAAATCGCTTTAAGTTATGTTATTCGCTTAAATTGCGTTTCTGGCATGTTCGCTGATGTGCGTCCCAGTTCGTAGTTATTGGACGTTACCGGAAACGGTTTTCCCATTTAAATAAAATAAACTCGCTGAAGTCGGCGAGTTGCTGATATAAATTTCAGATGGTGGATGCCGCTGGAGGAATGGATAGGAGGAAGTTCAAGAGAATTCCTGGTAATGCCGCGTTTAGATTTTGCTTCACTTAGAGTGAAGAATTGTTTTCAAAATGACTTCCATTAGATCAACACACAGTATTGGATTATGGCGCAAGTAAAATGTTATTCGTTTGGGGAAAGTCTTTAGAATAGCAACATTTTCCTTTGTCTACTTTAATACCCTATTTTTGTCATAGAACATGAATAGAGTAGGAAGTCGCATTTATGCACATTATTTTAAAGGAGAAATTTGTGCAATGGAAATATAAATTTATATTACAATTTCTAGAAAATGCTTTACTGGTATAATAACTAAAGTATACCAAATAGCAATATCTCAACAAAACGGGTTTTATTTTTATAACATCCCTCAAGATCAATACATTTATTTAGTCGATGCTCAAGTTTCTTTATGCCTTCAAAGTACTGGTCCATGGAAGCTATCAGCTCCACATCCGATGCATCTCTCATACCTCCGAGGTGTTTCTAAAGCTTGCGGAAGAGATGACAGCCCGACGGAGCTAAGGCAGGTAAAAGGTAAAACTAAGCAGGTGAATAAGGGGGATGCGCGAGGGCTTCATTCTTTAATTTGACCAATTTTGCTTCAACAATTCTGCTCTTGCGAACTGGCGCATTATCATGATGGAAAATGACTTTTCTCCCTTTCTATAGCTGCCTTCAATCGATCCAAAGTTTAGAAGAGTGTTGTCCACTAATCGTCTGTCCCTTTTCCTGACCATAGAATCCCTTTGGACTTCTTTGGAGCTGGTTCACCACGTTTAGTCCACTGTTTTGATTGCTGTTTACTTTCAGGTATGGAGTGGTGGATCCACGATTCATCGCAAGACACAAATTGCTGCAAAAAATCCATTGGATTTTTCCGAAACCGCTCCAAAATGGCTGTAGAACATTCCACGCGTTCGAGTTTTTGCGGTGGTGTGAGCAAACGCGGCACCCATCTTGCACACCGCTTAAACGTGTCTAATTTAACATTTAAAATGTACGTCGCCCGTTCTCTGTAGATGTCTGTAGCCTTAGCAATATCTTTCAATGTTAAACTTACGTTATTCAAACATCAAGCCTTGTAATAGCGTCAAAAAGTGCTTTCATACAGCGCCCCCTCATACTTAATTACCGAATTTTTCAGCTTGCAATTATGCAGTGTTGGAACGTCCATCCTCTGATAGGTTTGTATTAGATAGAGAATTACGTTGATCTGATGGCAGGTTGGGATTAATTAACATATCAAGAGCAAAGTGGTGTTGACTCTCATTGTACCAAGGGGGCGAAATCGCGTATAACTCCAAATTCCAAATCCAGGTTCATAAGAATTAGGTCCAGAATCTTCCATTTTCAGCCTAGTAAAGAAAGCGATAAAGCATATGTGGGCTACCACCGGCCCGCGAGACATTTTGAAAAACCCTATTAAGAAAATAATATTACGCTAGTTACTCATGCTCACTCCAAATGAGGAAGATAGAGTGATATGGGGTTTAAACGCAGCCCGCGAACGTATTTGCACACTAAAGTTTGGCCCGCAACATGTCAAATGTTGTCCATACTTGCTATAAGTGGAAAACAAAAAATGTTGAACAAGATTTTGAACAAGAACAAAGACATTAAAAGGAATCAAAAGAAAGAAAATAAAAGCATTAAAAGATAAGAATAGTCCACTACATACAGGAACGAAAGATACACAAGAAATATGGAAAGAAGAAGAACTGAAGCAACAATAAAAAATAATAGAAGAAGTGGAAGAAGCCATTAAAAGAATAAAAATACAGAAAGCAGGCGGAGATGATGGCATCTTACCATAAATGATGAAATAGCTAGGAAATGAAGGAAAAAAATGGATATGGGTGATGTTAAAAGCAATATGGAAGGAAAAAGAATACCAAGTGAATGAGAAAATAATCTGATAATCCCGATTTACAAGAAAAGAAAGCAGACCCAATGTGAGAACTATAGATCTATGCGTGTAGCACAAACAAGCTGCAAACTATACACAAGAATACTGGAAAGGCGACTAAGAGTTTATGTGCAACAAACACTGGAGGAAGTAGCATATATAGTGTAGAACTTAATAGAAACAAAAATTGAAGAAAGAGAAGAAATGTTTCTAATGTTCACCGATCTGCTCATAGAAGAGAGAAAAGAGATATGGGAAAGTTTAAAGGAAATAGAACCCTGCTAGATGCCATAAAGAGTACCTACGAGATAGTAAGATTCATGATACAAATTGCAGGACAAATATCGGGAGAATTCCAAAAAAAGGAATAAAACAAGGTGACAGTCTAAGTCAACTCTTATTCGTATTAATGATGGACAGAGTAGTCAAGCGAATAGAAGCACAAACCAAACAGCTCAGCACAATAATAGAGTACAGAAATTTATAACCTGTAAGAGTGAGTAGCTTACTATATGCAGATGATGTGGTCCTGATTACAAGTTCAAAAAAGGAAACAATTAAATTGGTACTAACATGGTAAGAATGAAGACAGATAGAATGACAACAAAAATAATGGTGACTAAAAAAGAAAAGAAAACGAAGACCTAAGAAGAAATGAATGGACCAGTTAAGAGAAATGGGCAGAAGAAAAGGAAAAACTTAGAAGTAGTTACAAAAGGAACCGAAGAAGAAGAAGACAAAAAAATCATTTAGGTTTGTAATACTGTTTAGCTGTCGTAGATTAAGAATTTCCATCAAGAAGCAACATACTGCTAGTTCTTCTGACATTCTTCTTAGCTGTAGTGCTATTTCTAACATTCCAGTTGTAACAATTCCCATTGAAATTTTAACCATCCTCCTTGGCAATTTTCCAACTATCTCCCCTCCACCCCGGATGCAACATTCAAGGTGATTCGGTAAAATCTCCTTAATTGGCAAACTTCACCGAATACCTGCTCGTCATTCCCATAATAAATTCAATATTATTTCATAATCCTATTAAATTCGCGCAATGAAAGCGAATCTGCTACACGCCAAGCTTCAATCATATCCATTTCATGCATACGCATTCGCGCAGACCGCAAAGCTGCCAACAGCGAAGCGCGCAAATCCATCAAAACCACATCAAACAAATCTTTTACGATTTCTCGCGCACTAATACCCTTTCCCTATCTCTCTCCAATCAACGTCGACCGTATATTTCCACCCTCTTCCTCCTCTTTCGCGCCCATTACTTATGTTCATCATCCTCATATTAATTGCATTCATAGAGATATAGCATTAAGTTCGGCGAGGGTGCCGCGTCGGTACGACCCGTCGGGACTATTCCGTCATTCCATGCGACCACGGTCGCGGTAAAGCGTGAGCGCGCCCGTACCGCCCCCTGGGGACGAATAGCGAAGGCGGTGATGAGTACCGGTGACGCCACATACGATTACCAGACGCGAAATGAAGTCCCCGAAGATGGTCCCGGAAAGCTTTCTAGCTGCAGTCGGCGGGCTTTCCACGTGTTATTAACTCGGCGCAATTTTGACGAGGAACAGGCGAAGATATGAGTGAAGATATGTTGTATTAGGGGGAATTCGTGCGGGGAGAACCTAATACACTATCTGCCGCTACCCTAGCTTGCGTCTGAACGTATCCAGGGTGACAGCGGTTGATTTTGATAGGAAAAGGGGGAACTTTGTTCCGTTTACTTCGGTAGAGGCAATAAAATACGTCTCGGTGGTCTTAAAGTTTCTTGTAATGTTGTACGTTTGCCCTAATATTCGAAAATATCAATCTAGACGTAAAAGAGGAAAATTTTTCTGTGTTGTTAGTAGTTTCACAAAACCGCAGGTGCAAACTGGGCCTCAAATTTATGGATTTACCTGCCCTGCAAAAAGGATTGCTTAATCCTGCAGGTAATCTAGGCACCATGTACCCTAGGAGTAATGAGGTAATTAAATACGAATATCGGTCATTCAAGAAATTTACTTAATGACCAAATAGATTACTTCGAAAATATTTTTATTTGTCCGTCTGGTGTATTATTCTTAGTATTGCGTCTGAAGAAGCCGTGGTATCGTGTTTGAAATTAGATCCGCGTCTTAGTCCAGAGTTCTGTTGTATACAGAGAATAATTACGAAGATCTCAAGTGCACTTTTTCAAAACTTAATGTGTTAAAGAATGGCGAAGTATTTTGGCATTTTACAAAAAAAAAAATCATTATATTGTCCCGCGAAAGTATTTACGTTTTGTGCAGAAAATTTAGTGAATAGAAACCAGCTAGAATATAATCATGGGCAGAATAAGAGTAAATTAAACCGAAAACTGATTTGAAATACGTGTGAACGTAAAGCCGTTGATATTTTTTTTTTGCATTCGGGATCAGAGCCTATTTCGCAACATTACTTAGTAAATTACTGAATATACCACTATTATTTACAAAACACAACACATCCTGTCTATACGTTTTAAATTTAGGTAATAAAAAAGAACAGGGAAGACACGAACTTCACATTCCAGAATCTACTTGTAAACAACTAATTTACCTAAATAAGATGAAGACTTGAATCCAATCGAGTTACTATGGGAAGAACTAGATCGGGAAGTACGGAAATCGGCTCCGACATCAGCTACTAACGTGTGGAACAAATTGCAATCGACTTGGACCTCAATAATACAAGAAACTCTGGCAAAACTTATTGCGAGAATGCCTCGATTGTGTGCTGCAATTATTAAAACAAGAGGAGGTCACATAGATGAAAGCAAAATTTAAATTAAACGTTTTAATTTTCATATTTATTTATTATATTTTGATTCATGTACGCGTATCTGTACATAAAAAATAAATATTATTAACATTTTTGCTGAGTTTTTATATATTTTTGCTATCAGTGAGAGTGCCTAAACACTTTTGAGCGGTAGTGTATATGAACTACTGCAACTCAATTGATTATTAAATTCAATCTTGTCCGAGTTTTGCAAATAGACACCTGTTAAGAGAATAACTGTTACTAAACCAACTGCGCCAAGGTTAACCTAGAATTTCGACTTATGATTAAGGCTAGTAACCAATCTCTTTAGTACTATCGAAGATTTGAATACTATAGTCTCTCCGAAGTGAGGTCTATAAAGTTATCAAACGTGAAAAGCAACCCTGTTTCAATTATCATTGCATTTTCAATTATTATTCACGTACAGAAGTTTGGAAAGATCTGAAAAAACTTGGGGTTGGCAAAGACAGCAATAACCGTATTCCTGATTCATTGAAAGATGTAAATGCATTGAACCGACACTTCATCTGATAAAACATCCTGTTCTCCGCCTGTAAATATCGCAAACATTACAGAGCAGGAGATTTTCGGTCAGATTTTAATTTAAAAATATCACTTCGATCGATGTACTCAAATCACTGAGTAGACTTAAGTCTAATACCTGCGAGATGGATTGTGTAGATGCACGCATGTTGAGAATCTGTATACCCCTCCCTGTATACTCGCGGATTATGTGATCCTTATTTTCAACAACTGCATTGACACGTCCACACTCCAAACCTCTTGGGAATCATCTCTTATTAAGCCTATTCTTAAGTTACCTGCTGTTGGTGGGATCGAAGACACCATCTATTTACGTTTTGATTGAGAGACTTAGGGAATTTCAATTAGCACCTGTGTTACCAGCGAGAATTAAAGATGCACGCACAGAAGAAGAATTATAAGCTCTGAATGAACTGCGTGAATAATTAAATAATGGAATTCTTTACTTTTTGTATATAAAAAAAAAGACAGGATACCGCACCAGCTTTAATGTTACCAGTTTATCTGCCTTCATGCTTCTGGTGGATTAATACCGAGCGGACTAGCAAAGCTATGAACACAGAACTACGCAAAATAAAACTACAAGACTGCTGCGATTGACACATAGATAACAGCATCAACATCAAAACACAAGCATACATTCGCTTTTCGCGCAACAAATATTCATTTTTCAAAAACGGTCCCTTTCGAAGGGTGCGTGCAAGTCGAGGTGATCCCAGTAGCTAACCGACTTATCGCAAATTGACTTTTATTTGAGACTTTCGCACGGAACGTCGACGAAACAATATTTCACGTGGCCCTGAAGTTTTTTCATTACGCCAACACATGAAAGAGGGAGATCTTCGAGGACCCCTATTGCGTGTAATAGAATGACTAAACCTGTCATATAGGTTTAGTCAACTTAGGGGAAGTACAATGATGTACGCAAGTTATTTTCAAAACAGATTTCCATCTTAGACTCCGTTTGTGGTAATAGGATTTTATTGGGCGTCAAATGCGTAAACATCGTTTTTCAAACGCAATTCGGAATCTGAACAATGCAAAGATAATTAACGATCAATGGATGTAATCTATCCTTTCGCATGGAATTCTCCGAGGGCGGGACGGCTATATTAGATTTATTATGTCGTCGGAATTCCTTTAAAAAGTTTAATTCGAAACGCGAAACCCGAACTTTTAAAATTGGATCCGACAAACCATGGTGAATACTAATTTTTTCAGCTACCGACGAGCATAGTACGAACTTTGGCGAAACTTAAAAACTAACTTTCGCTTTCGGCGAGGGCGTGGGAGAGATGATGCGCTTGTGAGAAGAGAAGACGGACAACAAGAACGCTTACTTTCTACCGCGCGTGCTAGCTCCTTTCCTCTGAACCGAAGAAAAATGTCCGTCGATAGGACAATGGGGGTAAGATATAAATTACTTCAGCGTGATACAGCGGTATTTTTGAAGGGAAATAATTCGACATACATTCGTTCAGAGGAAAGGACACAGATATCAATATTGGTAAACTTTAGATAATGATTGCTAGTGGAATACATGATTGAAGACGAAGAATATTTTGCGAGAGTTACCTGTAGAAGATCCACTTCGATAACTGTAACTGATTATATCGCATGTAGTTAATTTAGTCTAAAAATATAAAAGAATATAAATCTAGTGACAAGAAAAATACATACATGCAATTTTGATGTAACACAGTTGGATTTATTGTTACAGTTTAATGATAAAGCATTGAAATAATAAACATAAAATTTGAAGTACCATTAAGCTACAAATTTTATAAAGTAGTATATGTTATAACTTATACACTTTAAGCAAAGTAAACCTTTTTAAGTAATTTAAAAGACTAAATTAGCACGCCCGAAATGAGGAATGTGGTTGATTTACTGTACGAATTATGATGTTTGCTACAAACTTAATTTGTATAACCCGGCATCTTTCATCAACAAAACCAAACCAATGTTGTACACACAGACTTCTCAAAGGCATTCAGTTTCATAGATCATGAGCTGTTATTAGCTAAGCTGGAATTTGTTGGCCTCTGTCCACAACTTTTGGAGTGTTTTACAATGGATACTCCTCAGACACATTTCCAATTCCTTCTTGGGTTCCCCAAGGGTATAACTTGGGCGCTTTGCCTTTTAATATACATTTAAACGACTTACTGTAAGACCTCAACACCAATTACCTTGTATATGCAGATGGTGTAAAGATATACATGTCAATTAACTCGATCGATGACTCTATATCTCTGCATAGTCAATTATTAAGCATTGATAATTGGTGTAACCAAAATAAAATATTTTTAAATATTAAAAAGTGTCAGGTTGTATCATACATCAAATCCAAAAACCCTATTCACATCTACGGTAAAGGATCCTGATATTCTGTTTCACAGCCATTTATCATTTGCAGAACACATAAATACAATGTGCCTTTCTGCTTGGAAAGCACTTGGATTAGAAATTCAATGTTGTCGTAACTTCCAATATACTGCTACTGTAAATACATTATACTATTCATTAGTTAGAAGTCGTTTCGAATATGCATCTATAGTATGGTTTCCATATTATACCTACCAGCACCAACGCAATTGAACGAATTCAGAAAGTTACACAAAATATTTGTTCTTCAAGACTTCTGGAGTTTATCCGAACAGGGGCGCAGATTATACCGCTTTGTTATCTTTACATAACTTCGATGATTTATCTGATAAAAGGAATCAATGTAGCGCAAGTTTATTGTTGAATTTACTACAGAACAAAGATAACAGCCTTGATTTGTTGGCATATGTAGAATTTCACGTGCCTACTTGTAGGATACGTTGTGATGTAACTCTTAAAGTTCCGAGAGCAAGAACTAATGTATTATTTAAATCACCCGTGTCACATTTGACCAGAAACTTTAATAACTTGAACTGCAGTTCGCGAAACGTGAGGGACAAAAACCTAGTGACACGGCGGAACCAAACAACCGTTACGACTATGCCTTAAGTAGTTTGTGATAACAATAAGTACATATATATGAGTTTTGTTATGACAACAGTTTTTCCTTTCTTTTTTCAAACGTATGGGCGTAATTGTTTGGTTATTGTACAGAATGTAATCAGAATAATTATATTAATATAGTCCTATAAGTGATTTTGGTGTTGGAATACATTATTATTATTATTATTACATGATTCAAACAACATACGAATGATGTAACAATAATTAGAGTGTGCGCTGGAGTATCAACACACTGTATAGATAACATATAACCCATAAATTTGACTTTTCAAGCATTACAATTCTAGGTAAAGAACCTACCCTGAAAGAAATACCTTTCGTTAGAAATATTTAATTTCAAAGTTTGAAGGAATCTACCATCTAAAACGTAAAGACCAAATCTTGAAATCACCTGACATCACAGATTAATCCAACAACTATCGAAACAAACAAAAGAAAACAAATCCACCCGATTAACGCTCGTTTCTATCCCCCAAATTAAAGCAATAACACTACCTCACGTCGATGCAATTCGAAAATCGACCGATTTCCTTCCCCGTCAGGACCGGGGTTAAATGATAGAGAAAATTAACGAGTCCCACGATCTCCCCGACGACGATACCGCTCAAGAACACCTCCTTTTAACGTTTAGGGCGGATTTGTATTCAACCGCTGTAGGAGACCCGTCGTAAAACTTCAATTCATCGTCTGGGAATATGTAAAGGATCTTTCCCCCTTTTTTCTTCCCCAGCTCTACTCGAGCTCATGTAGCTTATACGCCTCTTCAAGGAGGCAGGTCATTTAGCGGTAAACGTGCTTGTTGTACGTGCAAAAGATGCGGTCGTTAAGAAATGTGTATTTTGGAAATAAGTGTTGATTGGAAGAGATTCAACTATGTGTGTATTATACTACTAAGTTTCCGAAGTGTAACGTATGTATGCTCAAAGATTATAGTGGGCTAAACGCATAAGTAAAAGAAAATCAACAGAAATTATGAGAAAGATAACACGCTAGATCTCAGTAGGATCCAAGAGTAGAGGATAACCGAGAAGGTTAAAAGGTGCTCTGTAGAAGGGCAATAGAAATGACGGATTAGAGGTCAAAATGTAAGAACGTAAGGACATTATAAAAAAAGAACTAATTCACCAACTCCGCTTGCAGTGGATCTGGGTATATTGAGTAGCTCAGTTTCCGCTGTTGTCGGTACCATCCCTGGATAAAGGACGAGGGTTTGGTTGTTGGCTTATCTTCTCAACACCAATAAAAAGTCCATTTGCTAAAAATTTCGATGACTTATCTCGGAACATGGACAGAAATAAAAGTCCACGACACATGCGAAAGATTGGATACATGAAACCATACAGGGTCTGAAAACTCAAGAAAAACATGTTTTTCGAGAGACACAAAACGTAAAGCAGGAATGGATATTTGCGTACTGATAGAAACAAAAAAAAGGGTACAGGAAATGAAATGGCAGGAGAATACATCCACGTTTACAGTGATGTACTAAAAACATGCCAGAGCTAAAAGAGGTGCATATATAGCAGTACACAAAAACTGGCAGAATATATAAGGTTATGGGGAGAAGTAGACGAAGAAATGATCACAATGGAAATCCAAATTAATCGATGCTGCATAGTAGTCACTGCAGTATATGCACCGGGATGCAAGGAGGACCTCTATGAAAAGATAAACAAAGTTTTGACGAACATTAAAGCGGATAAAGAGGTATGTATGCTGGTCGACATGAACGTAAGCAAAGCTAGGAAAACACGGTCCTGGAGGTAGATCTGGCGAAGAAATATCAAATAACAAGGGAGAGTAATTAAAGGTCTTCTGTCGAGGAATGTCTCTTAGAATAGTGAATGCTTTTTTCCCCACAAGAGCATGGACACAACCATCTAGAGAACTCGCCTCAAAATAGATTATGTAATCATGCGGTAAGAGTCCCAGCATTCCCTCTGAGCTGATAAAAAATGGACCGGATATATTAATCGAATACATAACGGTACTGCTTAATAGATGCCTTCAAGGAGAAGAAGTTCCCGAAGACTGTAATCTGAACTATATCAGTTCAATATACAATAAGGGAGACAAAATTAGATCCCATAATTAGAGAGGAATAAATATGATCAGCACAATCGGAAGGTTATACGGTCGTATACTAAAGAAAAGAATAGAAGCTTTCAGTAGTTGGAGAAAACAAAGAAAGACTGGGAACTAAGATGGAAGATAACTGTCTCACAAGTTTTTATTTCGCAGACGATTAAGTAACTTTAGTTTGTGATGAAGAAGATATAGACCACCTGTTCAGAAAACTGAGACAAAAATGCGAACACTGCGGACTAACAATAACATGACAAGACTGAATATATGAAAGTAGGATGTAAGGATCAAGAGGACGACCAGGACTTGCAAATTAGAGAGATAAGAAGAACAAACCAGTACAAATACCTAGGGTAGGTAAGATACATACATCGAAAATAGACATACTTATAAGTGGACTCGCTTTGAAATGAAACGAAATTTTCGGCAAAAGATTGTATCGATCTCTTCTAACCAAAGACACATTTTTTCCCAACTCCCCTTTTCCAGTTGACCCGTCAGCGTTAAGCGATATTTAAAGAAAAATTGACAGCTCGATGATGTACGATCTAGAGCGCGGGGTCGAAACGGAAGGCGGGAGAAGCCATCTCGGTCTGTCATTTCTGCAACGCGACGTCCACGACCGCTCGATCTCGCAGATATCATTAGTTCATCATTCAATCAAGCTTAATATCGCGACCAGCTTGCATGAGTGATATCACCGGTCGATACGTCATCTGGTACGGACGGCTGGTTGCTCCCTTTCTGGCCGTACCGTTACGTTCTGCGCGGTTGAACGTACATACATTCGTAGTCAATAGCGGAGAGATGGTAAATCGATGCCGTTTGACGGGGCGATGGCATTCGAGTTTATCGGTCCCATCACGGATGGCGAAATACGTAACGCTAATAAGGAAATTGCTGTTATCGTTGATGATAAGGTAGAAGGTTTTCTGTAGGTATCTGAACGTAAAGAAACCTTATCCGCGCAATTATCTTGACGGTCAGAAAGCTTGCGTTTGGAAATTTCTGAAAAAAGTGAACGTACAGCGGAAATGATATTGTTGTGTGATATTTATGTAGTGCATCGGTAAAATGTTTAGTACAAAACTTACGAACAGTTTAAGTCAAAGCACTGCCAAGTCGCGGAACCCAAACGGAACACATCTTCCGATAATATAAGCGATTTGTGACAACCTCATGCAAAGCAGTTTTTGAAATTTGTAGGTAAGGTAGCTGCGATCCACCGAAACATCTACAATGTCCTGCCTAGGACAATTAATAAACGCGGAGAATCCGAGAAAAAGAATGAAGTAATCAATCTGCACATATGTCCAAGTTTGTATGTAGCCATGCGTGAAAATGAAGTTTAACCTAACCTCGAACTAGTATGAGACCGATGTAGAAATAATACGAGGGATGCCCCTTAAGTTTTGCACGTGACATATCTCGAGGTTGAGACGTCATTGGTGATTTCAAAGCCTTCAATTCAATAAATTTTGCATGAAGAATAGTGTGTAAAAATATTAGTTCCCCGTTGGATATCGCATCTGTTGGTCGAAGAACAGAAAGAATCTAAGGTGAAATCTAGACCGCTTCAACGCTGGAAATCTTGGATTTATTTGTAGGGGCCAGAAAATAAAAGCCAGTCATCTATTTGGGTGTTCCAAGGTGAAGAAAAGACACAAGTCATCCGCTCTCGAGGTATCTCCAAAAAGAAGGCCGCGATATTTGTGTCGAGAGCAGGTATGTAGCAATAATTTCTCTACAAGATTAAAGAACTGTTACTGCCATTTGGTATAGAACCATTTGTTTGCCACAAGTCATCGGTGAGCATCGAACATCCAACCCCAAACGACGAATCGTCCTCCAATCTAGGGCAATCCAAGCTCGTACACAGCACGCGAGACAATTGAATTTTTAACGCGACAAAACGTCGAATTGCAACTTAACTAATATACTAATGATGAGTCGCCAATCAAAATGAAACCTAGCGAGCGCCCCTATCCCCACTCGTACCTGTTCGAGTTTCAGGGTCAAATATATGATGTTATGAAAATATTGGCTGCTACTAAATGATTTGGGAGCCTAAATAATTCATTCCAACATCAATAGCCCCAAATTACAAAGAAGTTCGTGGTCTGATCCCCAACTCAACGTGTAGAATTTTTTTGAAATTCTGAACACCAGGAGACTTCTGCCTACTAGCACTGTCAAACAATGACGACCCTAACAAAATTTGAAAGAGAAAAAAGAGTGATATGTTTGGCATCGCTCAGAATTGAGAGTACAGTGTTGTGAAAACGAAAAATAATTAAATTTGTGCACGTAACAACTTGCAACACTATAACGTATATGTTAAAGTTGAATTTAATTAACTTCAAAGGACGAGTATAGTGCCCACCTTGCATCCTTACCGCGTCCTGGAACGATAATCCAATCACTTACACGTGAGTCACGGTCATCCATACCCAGTACTAACCTCTTGCTTCAATTTTTCCTTTTCGAACCGGCCAGCTTTCTTTCGACTCGCCTTATGTGCCGATAAGAGTAATCTCTTAGGAAACGACCGTCGACGTTCGACGTTCCGGTCTTTCATCTTCCCCTCCTACTGTATCCCGCGCGTTCGCAGACCCGAATCTCTTCTACCATGCGGCCGACCATTAACCGGCAGGTGTTTGCCGGATCAAATCGCCTCGCAAGGCCCGGAGTCGGGAAGTAAATACGCGACGGGAGGATGCGCCGACCGCGGGAGACGCGCCACCTGTCCGTCCGGTGTCCCGGAATCCCGGAGTCGCGCTCCCGGAATCGTCCGGAGGCCGAGGTCGGAGAGGAACGCTAATCGTGACAAACGACCGGAGATATTTTGAGGGCGAGGGTGAGGTGTATCTTTTGCCGGCCGTGTGTATGTACGATCCGACCGGTTCAGTCGATTATGTCGCTTAGTTTCGGTCTTCTAAGTGGATGCGTCCAGTTTGGGTGCCGCATCTTAAGTCTTTGTTTTCTTTCACTTGTCTTCTTGGTGACTTGTCAAGTGCACAAGAAGCGCTTACGAACAGTAATTTAAATTCATTATCGATTACAACTAATCACCAGTACAGATATACTATTTGCTATTACCTCTGAATTGTTATACGCATTGTTAAGCTCACTTTCGACGTGTCGGTGGCCGTATTTGGCAGCATTATTATGTTAGGTATTTTCTAGATATTTTCGATGTGGCTTTGATCCTCAATTGTCTCTTGCAAAATCCAAATTCGTTCTAAAGGAGGAAAAACAGTGAAATCGGCTCCATTAGATAAAAAGAAACTTCGTACAGAAGCGATGAAAGTAACGGAAAGTTTTCCGACACTAATTAATTAAATAAAACACACAAACCATTGAAAAACGGCAAGGACATCGTGTAAAGCAAACAAACATTCCTCAAAATGTTCTCAGCTTCGGGAAACGATAATACCTAAAGGCACAAGCTGGAAATAATATCCTGGCAGCGATTGTTGATTTAAATCCTCAACGAAAGAACAAACACGATAAAATGTATATTATGTAAACAATAACGGCGTTCGGAAGGACCTTGCGGACGTGCAAATAATGGAATATGGACGAAAACAAAATTTCCAAAAGGTCAAACCGAGAACAAACAAGTAGAAATTATAATTGGAGATGATTCCTTAGATTTTCCATCGCCCTAATTAAGTTGCACCCCCTATATTCTCCTAGATTATCGCAAAATATATACGATCCTCAAATATTACGCCACGTCATGCCCGCCAGCCAACGCGGGTCGAAATTTCATCGATTACTTATTTGTAAATGTATGCAAATTAAAAAACGAGCTCGCCTTTTGTTAGAGTAGGCTGTGGAGGAAACTTCCGACCCTAAACCGGCGAGTTTTATTTAGGGGAATTCGTAAGCATATTCGGAAAACTCCCGCCATTCTCGGGGCGACCTCGGGAAAAGAGGAGAAGCAGAAGAAAGCGCGCCTAACAAGTTTAGGAAAGTAGGGTGCAAGACCATGACGATGACGCGGTAAATTATTTAATACTTACTTTTGGAAATTCTATTAAACGGGAGGGAAAAGTGAGAATATATATCAAACTTTACGCGAAACAACGGGATAAGGTGAAAATTCAGACACAAAGATAACGAGGATGTTACTAACGACGTTTCCTCTTTGTAACAGCAGGGGACGATATAATAGAATCTCGAAGCTGGGAATCGAATTTATGAGTGCGCGAATTGGAAAGTTGAAGCATCCGACTATTTCAAGTGTTGATTCAATTTACGCTAATGAAACCGATGTATTAATTAAAGGGAGTGACATTTGTATGCACGCTTCGAATTGATATGATATGAAACTTTTCGATTCCTGCTTGCGCTAATTAACATCGCGATCGTGGAAGCTCTATTGTTAGGAACATGCTTTTGTTGAGGTAGATCAAGTTTACCATATCCTGTATGTTTTAGTAAGTTAATTTGATTTAGAACCAAAACTTGGTCGCTCCTTTGCTGACATTTAATTAGCCCGTCGGTTTGCAGTTACATAGGATATTTTTCTCAATTAGAAAGAAATGGTTACTCCTACGATCTGAACTCGTATACCTGCCAGTGATAGTCACACCACAATAGTGTAGTGGGTTTCATTTATATATAAGTCATTGTTTTAGTCTTTTCATTAAGCGCTTATTACATGATACGTGGGACAATTACTATACAGGGTGTCAAGCTATAAACTATAGAAATATTGTTTATAACTATACTCTACTATTGCCCGTGACTTCTAAGCTTTTTATTGTAACATACACTCTACAGCAATGCATTCGGTCCTCGATCTTCATCTCGGGTGGTTTGGGAGTTTTGCGATTTCGACCAGGAGTAGTGGTATCAAGGACTCCTTTCTTGTACCGTGTGTTCCTTTTCTAATATTTTCTGCTTGGATTTTCTTCTGTATTGTACGTAATTTAGATCTTTTACTGTTTTTGATATATTATTGTAATTTTTTATTGCGTTTGCTGTTAGAACCTCTCTAGTAGATTTTAGTTTTTTTGGTTGTTTCTATAAGTTTCCTTTCCCTTTTATATATCAGTAAAAAATCTTTGATTTTTTTTGTTTGTTGAATATTCATTTCTTCTGTGTTTTTGGGGCGTCAATCTATCAATTTTGTATATTAGTTTTAGTATTTTGTTTTGCGGCCTTTGCAGTATGTTTATATTTTGCTTAGTTGTACCTCCCCATACGTTTTGTGGTGGAAAATCTCGGGCATATATATGATTCCTGGTCCAAAACTTCCAGATTTTATTTGTAGTATCAGCTAATACACTTTATGAATGGATCTAAACGAAGATCTTTGTAAGATTAAAGAGTTATTTGAGAAAATATCTAATTATTCTCAGGAGAGACGATGACAACATGTGGGACTTTGACACGATGTTTTTCTATAGCCATAGCAACACATTTGTTTGCCTATATGGTAGGCCACACAGTACACACATACTTGATATGAGTGAGATTATAAAGGTAAATGCTGCCAGTCATGCCATCCTTCGGTTGTACGAGAAATTTGCACTGAATACAGACTTCCCAGCAACTGCATTCCTATTAATTAGTTCATTAATGTGGTTGTTCCATTTCAAGTTGCCTTGTATTGTTATTTCCTGTTTTTTTATTTTTATCTCGAATTTTGATGTCTTTGTTCTGCTCTAGAATACCGAATACTCTGTTTTTTTTTTGTTTATTGTTAAAGTACCTTCGTTGCGCCACTGTTCCAGTATATTCATGTCATCAGATTCTTCTCTCGGGCTATCTCTAATCTAAAGTTTTCACAAACCAACCACGAGCAATAACGGTGCTTAAGTAAAATGTTCAATGGAATTTATTATTGTGCACCTCCGCCATATTTGTTTTCTTTTAAAGAATGTAGGTTGAAACCTAATCGTAATTGCGTGTATCCCCTGACGTTTGGCTCTCATATGCATGGAGTTGCTGCACCTTGCATCGCTGCTGTGAGAAGAATCTTCTCACGTTATTCATGGAGTAGTTTCAACTCGGGAAACTAAATTCTTTAAAAGAATGTTTAACAGAACATAAGCAACAGTTCATTGGTATTTCAGATTGCATGAAGTATGTATACCTGGATGCTACAATATTCAAAAATATAACCTGGTTTTGTGTTTGTTCTATTTTAAATAAACAATTTATATATGCAACGTTACTTATCTCTCTTCTAACTAAAAATTGAACTTTTGCACTCTATGTGTACTTTGGATTTTACAAGCCCGCAAAAAGAATAAAAAGAAATCATTTTTAAAAGTAGGAACAATATAATATTGCAGGATAAGCTGCGAAACTTCTAAACGTTATTCCAACAACTTAAAGAATCTCTTAGGCAATCCCAAAGATAAACCGGAGATGATGAAAAGGTCTGGAATTTACCAAATCGCATGCAATGATTGTGATAAAGTTTATATCGGAAAATCAAAGCGGAGTATCGAAACGAGGTTCAAAAAACATATTAGATACTATCGTTTCGATAAACCAGAATTATCAAGCGTAACACAGCATATGGTAAGATCCGGACATAAAATTGATTTAAAAAATCTTCAACTTCTTAAAAACGTAAACTCATGTAGAGAATTAGACGCGTACGAAACGATATGTATGAAAAAGAATGGAAACCTATTGAACAGAGAACCATCCCCAATTGCACACTCGAGTCTGATTGATTTATTACCATAAGGCCCTGTTAAACATATGGTTCGCTTTCGTTCCATCCTGTCCTGAAAATACTCACATGCCAGGGATGAGACCACCCAATAGATTGTAAATAGTCATATGTTTTAGAAATTTTAGAGCCTGCGTAGAAAATAATTTGCATGTGCGATACAGTATTTTACATTCAATCGGTAACACGGTTGACAATGAGAATCGACGTGTTCTCGAAACGCTGCGTTCGGCATAATTAATAAATTTGTGTGAGTGGAGTTTACTGCTATACCTGTGAATTTCCAATTTACTGATAAGAAACAAGCGTCTTATTCACTGGTAAGCTAACTTATCCCTACCATTTCTTTTCTTGTAAGGTTATTTAAAGGAGATCTATTACAGAACAATTAAGCAATTCTTTCTGTGAGATTCTCGTTGAACTTAAGTTCACAATCAATTCATAATTCTACGAAAAGGTACAGGATCCTCAGTTAGAATGATCCAAAATTTAATTTAGCCGAACACATAAAACCTAAGAGCTAGGGACATCACATAAATTTAACGATTTCCTCGCCTCAACTGAAACGATACGTTTACGAAACCTCGTTAATATTTTCGTCCAATTTGAATATGTTAAGGGGGCAGCGAAAACAACATCAAAAGGACGGTCATCACCAGGTCCGATACTCGCTCGCTCGCATATTACGCGCAATTTTCGTCAATTTGAATTTAAATAACTAAGGTTCCCCCCTCCGCGCTTCCCACCTCATAGTGCACTTCGAGGATAAGCCTCCCTTAATCCGGCCGAAAGTCGACTCGACCAAAAAGGCAACTTTGCCTAAGCGGATTATAGCCTGATATATAACTTCGCCTGTATAGAGGCGAAGTCGCTTCATTCGGTAATCGTCCATGTAGACGATTTAATTAAAAATAAATGGCGGATAAGCATTTTATTTGAAAGCGGCCCGATCCCCGCCCCGAAATAATCCGGGTTTATGTTGCGGTATTACAACCTGAACGGTTTTAATAAATTCCGGGACGCCGCCGCCATCTACGGACGCGAAATAGTTGCGATTTGAAGGGTTAGGAAGATCTATAGCGACTGTCATACCCGAGGATCCCGATACACGCGCACGCAGCGCCCACGGATCACGAGAATTTCCCTTTTTCTGGTTGATTTGCGTCAATTTACAAACAATTTATCTCGATAAATGTTCCTAAGTGTTATAGAAGTTCGCCTTTATACGTTTCGAAAACCACTGATGAGTTGTCAGATGGATACTAAAGAAACTAGAGGGTGTATATACACAGTGATTATTTGAATATAACTGATAGCATATAAAATGTAATTATTTTGGATGAGGAATTAACTACAGGATTTTAGAAACCTTCAGAAAAAACACGTGCTACTATTTTGCATACAGAATCTGATAGCGATTGTCTAACATACCAGAGTACAGTGGTCGGCATTGAAGGTAAAAGATAAAAGTATACATTGTACATTTTAAGATTTTCTTTTATTAGCATGATGCACTAACATAGGAAGCCAAACGAAAACAATAGAACAAAACATATACAGACATAGCTCCCATACAACTTATATAATTTTATAATTTAGAATATATTAATAGTTTAATATAAGAAGTTACAAATAAATATATTTGTATTTTATTTCAACAAATATAACATGCATTGTTTATCACATCGCTTCTTGGTGATCCTTTATTTTTTGGCCGTGAAAAAAAACCTGATAAATAATATGAAAAATTAGTTCTAAGCCCCTTCGAGAAAATACTGTTAACGCTAAAATATTCTAAAACCTAGAAATACTGCAAACTTGCAAAAATGCTTATATCCTTTGTAAACTGAATGCAAGTCTTTTAATCTGATACAAAGCTCTTAACCTGAAACATTGTTCTAAATAAGCAATGGAACATCAACTCCTGAGTATAATAACAAGTCATAGTAAGCCTATTAATATTTCCTTTGTAGAAACTGGTAGATAGAAATCTGCCAGCTGTGCTTCGCAGGAATTTAACAATAGGATTGACCAGACCTGATTATTAGCAGGCTCTAGTTTCTTATCAACATACAGAAATAACTTTCTAAATCTCGTTTCCCCTGATACCTATAAGCAATACCGTTAATCCCAATTGTCATATAAAAGTTCAACTATCTTTGGATATGATAACATCCAACAAATATGATTCTCAGATATGTTTTAGCAAGCTTTTAAGGTGCTTCCGATTAAAAAGCCCACGAAGCTAAAACCACTGCCGTTTACGTTAAAGCCCCGCAGTGAATCATTCCAGCTTAGCAAATAAACTATTACATATAACTAAAAGGAAATAAATACGGACCAAAATAAACTAAAGAAAATAAAAAAGCCCGAGATATGAAAAATAATTTTACATAAGTTTGTGATTTTTGTCACTGAGGTACGTAAACTAATTTCATTCAACAGCCGATGGAACACGATTTATATGCTCAAGCCTCACAGAATTATATTATGCTTAAATAGCTTACAACCACATTGGAACATTAACTCTACATTATACATTTCTGAAGTTCAGTTTAAAAAAAATATTTTGGGGTAGGTCATGATCCATAAAATGAGGATTTATCCATCTAACACGATGGACAACCCAATTGACTAATTCTGTAGTAGTCTACTCCATTCTTTATACATTGTACATTTTAATAGCTAGATCTACAAGCGTCTATTCACTAAACTATAATAACAATAACACAAACAGCATGCAAATATCGTTCCGTTATCCCTACTTGTATTGTATCTCCCTGTATAACACACCACTGCATAAATTTTGACTACATAAGCATTGTATTCTGAAACTGGAGGTGGACGCCTTGTAGTCTTTGGTTTTGCTACAAAATGTTCAAAGAAAATTGACAGGCTTCGTGAAAAAATGGGTTTCTACTGTGTGTTTTCACCCAAAGGATTTTGACGACTGACAACGTTTGACAAAGAAATTCCCAAAACACTACCGCGCCGCAACTAGTTCCAGTCGTACCACCACATCTCATTGAAAAAAAAGAAAGTTTCAATGCCGAACCCTGTATTAGTCGACATGATATAGTCTGAATTGGAGGCTGTGGATAAGAGACGGTGGCATCAATTAGGCGTGTAGATCCTTTTCCCTTTTCTACTGGGATACTCTGCGTGATAGTCTGCGTTAGTAGTTCCAAGATGACGCAGAAATTGATAGACAATATTTGAGCTGGTGTTTCCGGTATTCAACTAATAATGTGCGAAAAAACTTTGCCAAGAAGATAATCATTTACCGGAGAAGTCATGCCCAGCATTTAAACTATATACTCCACACTTAAGCCTCATGTTTGTACGTTCAACTGAAACAAGAATAACAGCCATTTTCCAAAACTAATTACGTTTTTCTACAATCCTAAAATGACACTTGATTCTGCGAAACCGTTTATACAGAGTCCGCCAAAAAAACCTCGTATGGCTGCGGGGCTTCAGTAGTCGCAATAGCATTGCGCAATGAGCATCCTACGCTTGTTGTAGAGGAGTACATTCGTGGTGGTGATTCTGTGATTACTGTTCAGCAGCCACTTCGCATTCTGCCCGGTCTTGGCTGACATGATTTTGTTCCGGATAGAAAAACGATTCCAACCTGGGTATCAAACTTTAGACCAATAGGTTTTACACCGAAGAAATAATCGCTTGGCCAACCTCGTAACAGTTTTGGCGTCGTTGCTGAATTTAATGTGTGGGGTTCATATTTTTTTCGAAGAAGATGAGCTCAGAGTAACAACTACTTCGAATCTCTGCTGTCACATATTCAAGATTTTCACCTCAACCCAAAATTAAACCAGTTTGTTGGGGACCATGAAGAGAGAGAAGCTGAAGCCACAGCTCACACATCGTGGCGTCCTCTAGCAATTTTGAGAGAATTGTTTCCTAAACACCTTCACTCCTTACGAGCCTAGAGACATCGCCTGGCCCCCACCGGATTTACCACCTTGCGATTTTTTCTTTGGGGACACTTAAAAGTGTAGAAATATCGCCCCACAACCCTGCAAGCTCTCAAGAAGGCCATCACCTAAGCAGTGGCTGCCATTTCACAGTAAACGACACGACGAACTATGGACAACTTCTGGGGAAACTCTCGTCAATGTGTTAACAATGGAGGACTCCATTTACCGGAAATAATTTTTAATTCCAAGTAGTGTAAAATGTCATGTCAGAAGTATTCTTTTCTGTATCTCTCTTCGTCTGTTTGTAACTGCCCTTTGATAGGTTATGTCCTTTTTCTGGACATTGTATGTATGCTTTAGAATTCAGTTTGATGCTACTACAAAACCTATAATTCCTTCTTCATTCAGATCATGAATACCTCTAATGATATAGCATCTACCATACAGCTAAAAAAAGGCTCTATATTTCACCATACAGCTCCGTACAAGCACCGAATATTGGATAAAACTTCCGAACGGTGAATCCCAGTATATATGGCTCCGTAAAGAATCCGATAATCAAGACCGCGCGATAATTACCAATTGAAAATTTCGTCAGACGCGCTTGTTTCGACCCCGAGCTCCTTCCCCGTCCGGGGAGAAGACCTTTGGGAATTACCGCTTCGATATTTACGCCCGGCGAACTTGTTTCCATGCAGCTCGGCCCGGTACGCGCGCTGAATCGCTGAACATCTCCACGTCTAGCTGCAATAGCGTGAATTAAGCTTCATCGTAGGTATACCGTGTACGGCAGGAAGTTGCCTCTATAGGAGGAAGTGTCGGATTTGCGAATGTATACGGACGTATTTCCGTTACTCTGTTCGTGTAGGAAGCTGCAATTTTTGGCTTGTAAATTGTATACTTTAGAAGCAGGCAAGGACTATACTCTTTCTATGGAATCCCAAATTTTGTTTATAGGTACAAATGATATGCAATTGGAGTTAGTTATAGAGAAATTGGATTTTCTTTTAGTAACACCAATAATAATAAGCAAGAAAAATGAATAAAATTACGAGCGGAGGTCCAGAAGTTCGTGGAATGGAGAGGATGGAGTGGGGATAGGAGCGCTCGCTGGGTGTCATGGCATGGGTGTCAGTCGTTTACGAATAGTTTCCTGCTAAACAAGTCAATCCAGAAGAAAACTGAAACTAAGGAGGAAATTGAACACCGTGCTGTGATAAAGTCCTTTACAAAGCAAGGAAAGAACGCTCAAACCATATTGAATGAAATGGAAACCGTTTATGGGGAACAGTGCCCTAATAAATCAATGATTTATAAGTGGCATGGTCTTTTTAAACATGGTCGGGAGTCGATTGAAGACGACCCTCGCTCAGGACGGCCAGTTGAGGCCACCATATCGTCGAAAAAGTGCAAAAATTTCTACTGCAAGATGCCGGTTTGAAGAAAAAACAATTATCTGCATTAGTTGGAGTATGAGATACCACCATTGCGTATCCTACATGACCACCTGGTTATGACAAAAGTCAGTGCAAGATGGGTACCGAGAATGCTCACGCCGCTGCAGAAACAGCAGCGCGTCTGTGCGTCCAAACAATTTTTGGAGCTGTGTGTGGAGACAAACCTGCACAGATCTTGGAGCAGATTGCTACCGTAGATGAAACATGGGTTCATCACTTTGAGCCTGAGTCCAGACAGGAGTCCATGCAATGGCATAAAAAGGGGACACCACCGCCAAAGAAATTCAAAGTGTCGGAATCGGCTGAAAAGTTGATGGCTACTGTTTTTTGGGATTGTGAGGGGATATTATTGATTGATTACAAAGAAAAAGGTAGGAGCGTAACCGGAGAATATTACGCAGCGATATTAGAAAAATTAAAGGAGGAAAATCGTCGAGAAAAATTGACCAAGGGTGTGTTGCTCTTGCAAGACAATGCGCCGGTTCACAAGAGCAAAGTTGCAATGGCTGCTCTGCACAAGCATGGCTTTCATTCAATAGTCCATCCACCCTACAGTCCAGACCTGGCACCTAAAGATTTTTATTTGTTCCCCAATTTAAAGCAAGACTTACGTGGAAGAAATTTTTCCGACGAGAATGAGGTAAAGGAGGAAATTTTAGCCCATTTTGAGGCGAAAGATAAAAAAATATTTTTATGATCGTTTAGAAAAATTAATTCATAGATCTAATAAATGTATTGTGCTTAAGGGTGATTAACATATATTGAAAAGGAAAAATAGATTTATTGTTTAATTTTATTTAAAACACTTTCATTCCACGAACTTCTGGACCTCCCCTCGTATGTTGTAGATGTTGTTTTAAGTAGATCTATTAAAATATCGGTTTCTGACTGCTCTAAATGCTATGAATATACGTAATTAATAAAGACAGATTTTGAAGTTATCTCTTAATCATGACCTTACTCGACAATAGAATTATTAGCTATTGTGTTGTTTGCTTTTGTAAGTATTAGTAAGAATTACTTTGACACATGAATAGTAACAGTATAAGGATTGGCAAAGGTACTAATAATAGCTTAATCCATACTTCCAATATAATAACAATAATAATCATAATCGTAATATTTTTTATTGTTACGTTATATACAGATAACACAATGAGTAAAATATGAACCAAACCGTTAATAAAGAAACGGAGCAACAAAAGGTCAAACTCAGACTGACTACGCTAGTTTATAATTTACGAAGTTCCTATATGGCAAAACAAAAAACAAATCATGCAAGCAAATAATACATTTTCAATACATATTCATACCTAACATAATAGTACTGCTTAATACATATTCATATATAAAACAAAATGAAACAGTAAGTGGTTACATCGTATTTTAGATACGCGTAAAAAGTTAAGTAAGAAGTCAAATTTTACTACACCGTAAAAAAATGAGTCAGTATTACACAGTGGAGCCAATATTCCCAATATATTTAACACAGTACTAAGATGACATATTTCGCTATCACTGTAGCTTCATCGGATGTTCTACTTACTACAAAATCTTATTTATACTCAAATCCAAGATTCCCTTCTCCTACACTAATCAAGGATAATGTGTACATCTTGTATTTACATAATGGTCTCATTAATCTCTAAATTCCTAGTACTAGATTTCACAAACAAATTCAACAATGGTGAATTATTAAGATCCATTCATGATTTAGTAATAAATACAAATATTTAAGTTTATTTATTTCTAGAGACTCGAGTAAGTTCAATTTTAAACCTTTACTTTTGGAATGTAAAATTTCGAAATTAGGGTTATTCTACAGTAAATGGACTGCATAATTAGAATCTTTATTCTTACGTACGTAGCTCATGAAATGCTTATGTATTCTTTATTGGTTTTGTGAGTTATCTTTAAATTAGATGCAGTTAATAATTCGCCTGTTTTTTTTTTTCACTAATTGGTCCTGTATAAGTTAATACTTTATAGCTATCAGTTTTTTCCTTTATATTTGGATACACTCTTTCAATTGCCTTTTTATACTTCCTTTTGTTGAATATTAGACCGATTAATTTCGCACTATATCCATTATTTACTGGTATTTGTTTAGTAATATTAAATTCTTTAAAAAGGTTTACTTTACTTAATGGTAATGAAATTAGTCTATGGATCATACAACGAACTGAAGCAATTTTTTGCTTAACTGAGTGATTCCAGCTACTATGGATAATTACACCTATGTGTTACGGTTTATGATAAATTGAGAATATATATAACTATCGTTAGTAGAAATGTTTTTCGGGTTTTGTCGTGTATTCACTGTTTTACTTCTTTAAAGACTGTCTTTAGAAACTTTCTGAAGAAGCTGACAGCATGATCAGCGAAACATTAAGTAAAACAGTGAATACGCAACAAAATCCGTAAAAACATTCCTACTATGGACGACGGTCGTGAAAGCCTACACTCAACTATATGACTACTGTTTTCTCTCGAAATTGTTAGATCTATGAAATTTAACCTCTTGTTTACTTCTTTTTCGATGGTGAACTTGATGTTTTGATGTAATTTATTAATAAATTGTACTAAATTGTTTAATTGTTTCTCTGTCCCTGTGAAGCAAGCTCAAATGTCGTCTACATACCTACGCTATTGGATGAGGCGGTAGTACAATGTATTAAGTCTCATTTTTTCTCGTATTCAATTTATTTCTAGTTTTGTTCAGCGTAATTCTTTATATTGTTAAGTTAACGCTCAATACGGCTTCTTTTTGGTTTTGTTAACTAAAACTAATTCGGACTGTTTCCGGAATTGGACCGTGTGATAAGTTACAAGAGAAAATGAAATAAGAGTAAGAGCAAAACAAGGAAATAAAAAAAATGATTAAAGTGAAAGAAAGAAGAAAAAGTGAAATAAGGAGTAAGAGAAGGGAAACAGAAAAAAGAAAGAAAGAAAAAGAAGATAAAGAAAAGAAAAGAGGAAAGTGGGATCTCGATGTTTCGCTTCTGTCGTAGGAGTTCGAACCTAGATCGGATCCCTGCGGTACAGCGCTGCGCACTGAAAAATGATTTGAAGTTATATTATTTAAAACGACTTCCTGACAGCGGTTAACTTAATAATTTTTTACAAGAAAACGTGCTTCGTTGGTGAAACTTAAGGATATTAAATTATGATAAGCAACTGATGATTTACCACGTCAAAAGCAAAATTGCCTATTGTGTACCCATGTGACTTTAACTCGACCAGGTTGTACTTCAGCAACAAAGTCCATAATCCGCTTAAGTGGTAATTTTTCTAACTTGGGTCCGTCAAGCTGAGCATCCCCAAGGTGAACCTGTATTTCCCTGCAGAGTGCAGGGCAGTCAACAAGAAGGTGTACAGGAGTTTCCTCTGCTCTCCAGCACTTTCTACATGAAGGAGAGTTTACTAGACCCATGCGATGCATGTGTTTATTCAGTGCGCAGTGTCCAGTTAAGATCGCTGTGAGTGCTCTCAGTTTGGTCCTGGTCATTAGGACTGCCTTACGCAATCTTCCCTCGCCTGGATAAATCCCGAGAGATTTACAGTGCCTTAGACCGTCTACACCGTTCCAATAGGACCGGTGATTGGCGGCCAGCTCGGATCTAACGTAGGTCTTAATACTGCCATAGGTACTCCCACACATCGGTTCCGGACCTGTGAATGGTCATCCACTGGCATCTTTTGCAAGCAAATCAGCTATTTCGTTCCCTTTGATCCCCGAGTGGCTTAGCACCCATCTCAGCGTAACGCTCCAATGTTTCGCCAGTTGTTGCAGCGTTCTATGGCACCCCAACAAAATTAAAGTTGTTTTACCAAAATCCGCCGAATTACAAATCTACCATGACTGACAACGCCAAAGCGCAGCTATCATGAGATTCAATACTTGATTGGTTGGGAGGAAGAATATTATGGGTATTAGCGAAATACCTCATCTGTTGCGGATTGCTTTTTCTTAGCAGCGATATAATATGAAGCTTGGAAAAGAAGCAGTACAATTGCAGCTAGCATAGCTTGAAATCTTCAACACCGACATCATGATAACCGATAAATTTAGATGTGACACTGCGCTGTGTGACGGATATTCCTACTTCCGGGACCAAGGCAAAGCAAACAAAAGCCTTCTGCTTTACTAGTATAAAAGTTCATAACATCAGGAGTGGGCTGAACCATGCTGGAGGATGCTGGCAAGGAAGTCCTTCCGAAATGTCTGACGACTGATGTTTTAGAGGTAAGTTTTCTCATAATTGTTTTAAAATGAAAGACTTTAACACCACTTAGCTCGGAAGTATTCTGGAAGTCCCTTCTGGAAAAAAATATCGTACACCATTCCGTACCATTTTAGAAAATCAATACTATTAAACCATAAATTACACCATACCATACCCCCCAGCAATTATCAACACATCAACCCACATATCGGACGTTTCCCCAACCCCTTCCTCCGCCGCCGTCGCTTTCCAGACATCACCGCCGGCTATTCGATTATTAATGAACATTATCCGTTCGATCGTATTTAACGCAAGTCATCGTCGAAGTGATCCACGGAATCGTACCGCGTATTAGCCGCCGAAAATAGGGCGAGATAGGGGACCGCCGGAGGGGGGAATACCCCGTGTAATCCTCGTAGTTTCGCGGCGTATATCGACAGGATCTTCTCCACTAATCCGTACTAAACGCGTCCGTAATTTGTAATCGGCCATGCATAGCCCGAGCATCGGGCGCGCTTATTTAGAGGTTCCGTCCGCCGTACCGTGTGAATGAAGGACCATATTTCATGGCAATCTGCGAGGTTTCAACCTCAGACGGAACGGAGGGCGTCCGATTTACGATCTACGAGGCCGTTGTCCGGCGGTGCGGCATAAATTACGGCCGACGCTAGCGTTCGCGAAAGTGAGACGTTTGATGCTACGCAGATTGTACCACCGCCGCCACCGTTGTTGTATTCGCCTTCCGGTTGCGGTAAATCCGTGTCCTGAGGATTGATCGTGGAGGTATTAGGGGTAATTAATTCCGATTTACGTTGCGCAGGGAAGGACCTAGCAATGTTCCAATAATAGTAACAATAATAATAACAACAACGATAATAACAGTAATAATAGTCATGATAATAATTACTAATAATAATTCATGCCTTTGGGACCCCAATAGCTTTCTACAATTGCAGCAGGCGTCGTGGGCATAACAGTAATAACATCGATCAATTGTTCGCATTGTTGGAAAGACAAATGGTTCACATTCAGTATTTAAAAGTATTTAATTCTTAGATCGTAGCGTGTGAATTGTGTTTACCCATGCATAAAATATTGTACACGTAGAAAGTACTGAATCTTCGTCGCTGCACTATGACATGTTACATGATTTTCTCCGTATTATATTTCCTTGTACGAGGGCAATCCCAAAAAAAAGGTCTCCTATTTTTTGGGGACGTAGGGAAAGTTTTAATACGGTTGTTGGCAACACTGTTGTGAGTGGTGCCTTCTCCGCTACCACATAAGCACGCAGGCGCTTCGCTCGGATGCTCAGTCTCGGCTTGGTAGCCATTCGAAATGGAACTTCCGATAAACGTTACCGCCAAGTGCGAAGTGCGCGCAGTTATTCGATTTTTTAACGCAAAAGGGGTTAAACCAGTTGAAATTCACCGCCTACTGACGGAAGTGTATGGACAGTCGTGCATGGATGTTAAAAACGTTCGCAAGTGGTGTAGAGAGTTTACAGCCGGTCGTACTGATATTCATGACGAAGAAAGGAACGGGAGGCCGTCAATTGCCGACGAGACAATCGCGAAAGTTGAGGAACTCGTAACTGTGTAAAGATCGGAGGATCACTCTGGATGCTCTCTGCATTTTGGCTCCTGAGGTTTCCAGAAGCACCATCCACGGGATTTTAACGGAAAAGTTGCAATATCGGAAGGTGTGCGCAAGATGGGTGCCGCGTATGCTGACAGAAGAACACAAACGGCAACGGGTTGATTCTTCCCGCGAATTTCCTCGCCACTATGGAGACGAAAAGGACAACTTCTTAGACTCGATTGTCACGGGTGACGAAACCTGGGCATTCCACTTTACACCTGAGACAAAACAACAGTCACGCGAGTAGTGGCATCCCTCTTCGCCCAAGCCACGAACATTCAAGCAAACACAATCTGCCGTTAAAGTCATGGCAACTGTGTTTTGAAACAGGAAGGGGATACTGTTGGTCGACGTTCTGCCTGCTGGGACAACAGTCAACGCTGACAGGTACTGTGAAACACTGAAGAAACTCAGAAGGGCAATTCAGAACCGGAGAAGAGGGATGTTGAGCAAGGGTGTAAGCATTCTCCACGACAACGCCCGTCCTCACGTCGCCCGTCAAACCGTCGGTCTCCTGCAAGATTTTGGTTGGAACGTCATCACACACCCACCCTACAGTCCGGACTTGGCACCCAGCGATTTCCACCTGTTCCCTAAGTTGAAGGGACATTTCTCTGGACGGCGGTTCTGCTCCGATCATGAGGTGAAAGATGGCGCAAGCTGGTATGACATGGGTATTGTAAAACTGCCACAGCGTCTACAACAATGCATCGACCGAAATGGCGATTATGTTGCAAAATAAAGCATTCTTCAATCTTTAAAGTGATGTAGCAATTATAGAAAATAAACGGTTCTTTGTATATCTAAAAATATAGGAGACGTTTTTTTTGGGATTGCTCTCGTAATACATGTCACTTTAATTCTCACTGATCAAAGTTAAATACGCAAGTTGCACAAAGAGAAGCTACGTAAATAGGGAGGTTATAGTGAAAAATCAAGGACTATGAAGTCACAACGATTGTAAGGAGTATGTGTTTGTACCAGGTACACAGGTAGTGCGTTAAATGATAAAAAGTGCTTTATTAAAAATATACTCCATCGCTCGTCGTATATTTTCCCGATTTGTCGGCCAATTTGTGAATATCGTGCCAGTGAAAATCTTCCCCTTTTGCGAACTATTCATCGATCCATTTTTTCACACCTTCGTACGAACCAAGGCGCTACTAAGCAAGTGCGTGGTGTCAAGTCTAGGATGCTAAAGTGCTTAGAACTTCAGTTTGGTCAATTTTGCTTCGATAATTTCGCTCTTGGGAACTTTCGTTTCTAAAGACCTGAAAACGTGTGAAAAGTGCAATGACTGTTGTTAGATCCTTCTCTAATTTTAAAATATTAAGTATTTCACCATGACGGATATTTTTTCTATAATATAGTTATCAAAACCTTCGTTTGCACATACATCTTGAGATATTTTAGACGACTTCGATTTTTCGCAAAGAACCTAAGGGGTATCCTTGAAAATTCTTTACAATTTCGCTCATTTTGGATTTGGTTTAAAGCTCACTTAATGATATTTCCAATCATACAGAATACGATTTTAAAACCAAATATTCTACGTCCAAGATTCCTTCAACAATACGATATCTCACGTTCAATAATCCTCTCACAAAAACCAATTTAAACGACCCTTTCACTTTTTTTTTCAACAGAAAACATTCGCTACTCCATTCACACCCTTCCCTACAACTTTTATCCTTCCACGCGAACAACTCCAGCCCCCAATACTATAATATCCACAAATTTACACAGAGCCCGTGTATACGTTATATATTCGTCGTTCGTATAAAGTGGTACCTAGCAGCGATCGTAAAACTTAACGCTCTTCGAAAAATTAACTTTCGACGTCATTAATTGAGAACCGCGATTAATTTTTAGCAATATCGACGATCCCATCCGATAGGGCGCGCTCTCGTCTGCTAAATTAGAGGGTGGTCGATCGCAGACGACGATAGCTACAAATTACGTACTACCATACATGCGTCTGCTTAATCCGGTCGTTTCCCCTTTTTTTGGGCCAGTTCGGGTATGGTCAATCACTCGTATCGATGGGGGCGAAATTACATCGGTTTAATGAAGATGGCGCTGAAATTAGTCTAGATTCCGAAACGTCTAGTGTTTATGTGAATATAATATGAGCGTGACCGAATGTATCAGGCAGCGAATATAGGTTTTAGTAGCTTCAGGAGAGTGTTTTATTGTATGAAAATATAAAGCGTTCATTTATTTGGATATTGCTAAAGTATGTAGTTATAAAATTAAAATTTCCTTGAAAGGTGAAAAGACATCAGTCTCGGCAGGATTTGAACCTACGACCTCTGCGTTACCGAGAGACCGCACATCAGTTAGCATAGTGAATATTTAACCCGTGAGAAAAACATGAACACAAGGACTATCATAAATACATCTCCATTTTACATCTTAATTCTATCTCTATTGCAATGAAACAATTTACGATCTTAGTTTTGAATAATTCATTTGGATTTCTTTACTATTTACAGACGAAATATTCATACATAAGCATGTTATTGAACTCTTAGCAAGCCGTTTGAAAAGTAGACAGGTTTATCTTGTAGTATCTATAACATCGCCAGCTATTGCGAGTTTGCTTAGATGGATGTATTATAGTAGACACATTCTACGTCCATAGCCGCATATTACAATTTCCTTTCTACACAATTTCCCCTTTTCATTTTTCATACCTTTTTATTTTATTTCAAAGACACCCTGTAGTTAATATCTTATACTATCCAAAATTTTCATCTGAAAATACTGGCATCTGCACAGCAATAAAGTGAATTATTTAAACCCCAATGGATATTGAGCTAAAATCAGTCGGTACTAAGAGAGCCAACATGATTTCACGTTTTAAAACAGAGTAAAAGAAACAAAATCATCGTCGTGGTCTTGAAGCTCCACTCAATGGGGTTGCAACTTCTCCTTTGCGAATCCCCGTTACTTGAGCTATGAGAATCTCCTCTGCAGAGGTGGAGACCCAGCTTGGACGATGAGAGATCATTTAATAGAAACAAGTAGTTGTATGGTGTGGAATGCACCGAGATACTTATCTCTATTAATCAATAAGTAGTCAATAACAACGAAGATCAACAGATGTTGAAGGGAAATAAAATTTTTCATTCGAATAACACCTCATTTCTTTCATTTGTTTCCATTTAAAGTAGAAAACATTTCAGAGGGATATTCGATCAAAACAATAAATCTCCTCCATCTGCCTGGTATTACGTTACAAAGAAACAGACTTACATTGTTTTTCGCGATGTAAAAAATCTGGGCAGCTCCGTCTATCGAATAACTTCGTCGGAGAAATCGGCGAACTCATCGGACCCCGACAATCGTTCCTCCGGAGCCTAGATAAATCTATTTAAGACGTCTTCAATGTCAGCGCTAATACGTTGATTGATTATTCTGTTTCGATGTAATTTTACTGCGCGTCTTTGTTACACTCGTACACGGGCACACACACACATGTATATCGGTTTGATTAATGGCGAACCCTGCTCCACTGCCGTTGCCGTTTAAAGATGGATCCTTCGAGATTACTAAGGAGAGATAAACACCGGAGAAGAAATATTATCGTATTGATATCGAATCGACGATTTTCTAAATTAAATTAGCGTCTGAATGATGATATTTTGTATGTGGATTATTTGTAGTGATGCGATCGGTAATGTTTTGTTAAGAGTGCTTATCTCACGGTTTAACATTCAATTGGTTCTGAACGTTAATGCTTTCTATTTATCCTTTGAATGTCAAAAATGTTAATAAAACTCTAATAAAGTCTCTTGAGTGTATATTTCTATTTCACCAGAACAGTAGAGATCATGGATTTACAGTTTCTTTTACGTTTACAAGTGTATGTATGCAAGTCAATCTAGTTCATACATAGCTCCTTCCTTAGCATCGCAATCTACCACAACTTGTGCGTTTTTATCACTCTTGGTACTCATTTGTTTCTAGTGGCATAAGGTAAACGTTAACACTACACTCCTTCCTTTTGTTCAGGAATATTTTTGACTACACTAGTGCCATTCGTAAAATAAAAGAAGGAATTGTATATTTCTTTATTTACCATCGGCTTTGGAAATTCCGAGACTGTTTTTTTTTTACAGTAGCATTGTTACTTTTTGCTTTAGAAGTAACTGTTCCAAATAGTGAGAAGTTATCGCAAGTTAAATTGTAACCATTGAATTTATCGAGAAACCCATGCTTTGGTTTCTTTTCAAGCGAGACACCGAAGCACAAATTTACGGACACAAGTTCATAACACATGGGCTGAAAAGTCCCGGGCCTAACACATAGATGACGCCAGTTTTATTGCAGTCACCTTTCTCTCAGTTAGTACTAACATTCAAAAGACAGCTGTTAAAATTTCATGATATTCTATTCATTAGTTTGTGAGTTATTGTGCTAAGAGTCACGCTACTTTTGTTATTTTCAAAACAATGAATCAAAAACAATTTCGTGTTTTAATTTTACACTGCTTCTTGATGGGAGAAAATACCGTTCAAGCGAAGCAATGGCTTGAAAAATGTTATGGGGAGTCCGCTCCATCAGAAACAACAATAAAACGTTAGTTTGCTGACTTCAAACGTGGTCGTAGAGACACCGATGATGCAGAACGTAGTGGACGTCCAAATGAGGCGGTAACACCAGAAAACATGAAAAAAATTTACAAAATCGTTTTGAATGATCGAAAAGTGAAGTTGCGTGAGTTACCTGACATCGTAAAGGTATCAAAAGAACGTATTGGCTTTATATTGCATGAGCATTTGACTATGAGAAAGCTCTGTTCAAAGTGGGTGCCGCGTTTGCTCACTGTTGACCAAAAACAAGAACGTGTTGATGATTCTGAGCAGTGTTTGGCCATGTTTAAACGTAACAAACCGGAATTTTTGCGTCGATATGTGACAATGGATGAAACATGGATCCATCACTTCACTCCGGAATCAAAACGATCGTCATCTGAGTGGACAGCAAATGGTGAACCTCGTCCAAAGCGCCCGAAAGCACAACAATCGGCTGGAAAGGTTATGGCCTCGGAATTTTGGGATGTGCGTGGTGTAATATTCATCGACTATCTTGAGAAAGGAAATACCATCAACGGTGAATATTATATACCATTATTGGAGCGTTTGAAGGCCGAAATTGTAAATAAACGACCGCATATGGCAAAGAAAAAAATTTTGTTTCATCAAGACAACGCACCGTGTCACAAGTCAATCAAAACAACGGCAAAACTACATGAATTGAACTTCGAATTGCTCCCACATCCACCGTATTCGCCAGATTTGGCTCCCAGCGACTACTGGCTGTTCGCAGACCTCAAAAAAATGCTCGCTCTCGGTAAGAAATTTCGCAGGAATGAAGAGGTTATCGCTGATACTGAGGCCTATTTTGAGGCAAAAGATAAATCGTTCTACAAAAGTGGTATTGAAATAGAGCGGCGCTGGAATGATTGCGTTGCTCTTGATGGAGATTACGTTGATGAATAAAGCTAATTTTGAACCAAAAAAACCGTGTTTTCTTTGTTAGGCCCGGGACTTTCAGCCCATGTGTTATATTATTTTACAGCAAGGTTTAACTATATTTTTCATTTTCCTAAATTACAATGTGCATTACAATAAAGAAAAAAGAACTAGCTGTTAATATTGAATTTTGTGAACATGATATAGTTCTGCTTCAGACGAGTAATTTTACAATTAGTCGGTTTGCAATAATTTCTTGATGATCCAAAGATACCACGACTATATTGTTCTACGTACTCCTCATAAAGGCGAATGATATTCTCCTTGATCCGAAGATGTTATACGGATTATCAGCACGAGTGATGAATTTTATAAATTTGGATTTAGTTTTTGTTTTATGAATTTAGAATTTCGATGAATCATTACTTTAGAAGACGTCTATGTCAAAAACTTGTTTTATAATAAATCTATCAGTCTAACCCAACCCCACCCCAATTCTTGCTACTTCATTTACCTCTAACATAGGGTTCCCCGTATCTCTGTCTGCATCCTACAGTCCAGTTTAGTATTGCGCTTTCGCGTGATAACTATGTCAATGTGTACTAAATATTTGCTTTAAATTGTTCCATGAATATTAAAAATTCGACTAAGGACAACGGCTTCTACAAGCAGACAGAATTGTGTGAACGAAATGTAACAGGAAACATATTTTCCTGTTACATTTGTGGTGAATACGTTTTTAAAGAATGTAGAAAATCCATATCTCCCTCTATAAAAAATGGCATATTTTGCCGTCCAGTTAGGAGACCAGAATAAATCTTGGGTACCACACCTTGTATACAAAACAAGCGTGGAACATTTGCGATAGTTGGAAAAAGAAAGAGCTTAAAATTTGGGGTATCCATGTTATGGAGGGAGCCAAAAAACCATCATGATGACTGCTATTTTTGTTCTGTCAACATCAAAGGCTTTAATCGTAATAACCGGCATAAATGGGTGAATTCTAGCATGGAGTCTGCAAGGAAACCTCTTCCTCATTCCGAAGAAATACATGTTCCAACGTGAGTGAATTTCGAAAACTAGAACTGATAGAACAAATCTGACGACATTTCTGGATTAGGCACCCCAAAATTGCTTAATTACGCTTAAAAAATTCGAGACATCAAAATGTGTTGGCCAGTGTGATAGTAGCTTTTTATTTTTCGCATATGAAACTAAAAAAAAAAAACAAATTTTCTTCGGGCTAAATAGACCCTAACGGAACACTAAGCTTACGCTACTTAAATAACCATCTTCTCAACAACTCCTTTAATTTCGCCCCACAGTTTACTACGACCACCCTCGCAGCAACCCAAACAAACACGGGAACTGAAACTCGCCATCGTAAATCCCCCGTATAGCTATCGCGATTTCGCGACAAACTTTCGACCGCCCGTAGAACGTCGGCAATATCCAATATATCGTCTTTATAGCCACGAATAATGAGATTTATCGCCGACAACATCGCGTATCGCCTTCCCCATTATAAAAATTGAATGCATCTAATGGCGCATCTCATTAGCAATTTTCCTTTATGCTAGTTTTTCGACGATATCGTCGCTCACGCGTTGTTCGAAGCCGTGGTGGCCCCGAAGAGTCGATACTAGCAAAATTGGCGTCGTTAAGTTTCGCATGTTCTTCCGTTAGGAGCGGCGAGTGGGAGGGAAAGGGAGGGGGAAAGTCAGGGACAATTATGACGCTCTAGTGACAATGGACGATGAACAGATTATGCCGGCAGTGTCGGAGGTCGTTTTAAATTCGAGATAAGATTCATTACGCCGATAACCGACTTGAATGAGCTTCGTAGCGCTGTGATAATATGATGTTCGCGTTTAATGACATATAGAATGGCTTCAGGATACATTATTCTAAAGGAATGTAATGCGCTTCTAGTCTGCTGTAGGTTTTATTGGGCGTTATACCTTTATTTTGACGGTTAATGGTGAGATTTGCACCGTCAAGTTAACTAGGTGCAAGTCTCTAGAATGCAAATTATCTTGCGATGAAGATCACATTATGTCGGAAACTTTCATCGTCGATGTTTTCTGTAGATTAAAGATTTAATTAGAGCTTAAACATCCATAAGCTGTGATGCGCGCAATTTCTGTATTAACATCCCCACATCAAAGAGCATGTCAGGAAGTTTGAAGCCATACCTACTACATCAATAGATTGAGTTTTGTGCTTGAAAATGCATGTGTATGGTCCAATGTTGTAGGAGGTTAGTGTTTTCTTTTCTTAGAATTCTTCCATGAACATGTTGGAAAGTATCGGTGTTGCTTGAGAAGTAATTCTTCACCTAAAAGTATGAGGAGCTTACGCAGACAGCTCCATTCCACCTCGTTTTTTTCGGAACTTTTAGAAGCCCAGGGTGAAGAGTGTCGCCACAACTATCGACACTCTTTTAAATTTCTTATTAGAGAAAAACCTGTTCCAAATGAACAGTTTCTATTACGAAAAAAAGAAACCACACCGTAGATGGACATGAAAAAGCCCAGATGACAAAACGAAAAAGGAAATGGATTGTCACCGACAAAAAACACATATTTAGATACGTGACGGTCTTGAATACTTGGTCAATTTTCCTCGACGTTTTTCCTTGATGGCCTCCTTTAATTTTTCTAATATCGCTGCGTAATATTCTCCGCTTATGCTCCTACCTTTTTCTTTGTAATCAATCAATAATATTCCCTCACAATCCCAAAAAACAGTAGCCATCAACTTTCCAGCCGATTCTGATGCTTTGAATTTCTTTGGCGGTGGTGTCCCCTTTTTATGCCATTGCATGGACTCCTGTTTGGACTCAGGCTAAAAGTGATGAACCCATATTTCATCTCCGGTAACAATCCGCTCCAAAATCTGTGCAGGTTTGTCTCCACACAGCTCCAAAATTTGTTTGGACGCACAGACGCGATGATGTTTCTGCAGCGGCGTGAGCATTCTCGGTACCCATCTTGCACTGACTTTTGTCATAACCAGGTGGTCATGTAGGATACGCAATGGTGGTATCTCATACTCCAACTAATGCAGATAATTGTTTTTTCTTCAAACCGGCATCTTACAGTAGAAATCTTTGCACTTTTTCGACGATGTGGTGGCCTCAACTGGCCGTCCTGAGCGAGGGTCGTCTTCAATCGACTCCCGACCATGTTTAAAAAGACCATGCCACTTATAAATCATATTGATTTACTAGGGCACTGTTCCCTATAAATGGTTTCCATTTAATTCAATATGGTTTGAGGGTTCTTTCCTTGCTTTGTACGGAACTATCACAGCACGGTGTTCAATTTCCTCCATAGCTACAGTTTTCTTCCGGATTGATTTATTTAGCAGGCGCGTATTCGTAAACGACTGACGTTATAGGGCTGCAACTTAACTTATATACTAATGATGAGTCGCCAATCAGAATGACACGTAGCGAGCGCCCCTATCCCCACTCCATCCCCTCAATTCTACGAACTTCTGGACTTCCCCTCGTATACCCATACATAACAAAGAACATACAGGAGAACTGGAAAATGACAAGCCAACTTTCTCTCTTTAACCACCCTTATAAATTATACACTCGAAATACAACAAATAGATTGGAGGCAAAACTGAATTTGTACCGACCTCAAGAGCAAGCTCGATTCTCTTCTGAGTACACAAACAAACATCTACAGTGCATAAAAACCTTGATAGAGAGCTCCTTCGAAGATAATCGTCCTCTAATATTGATATTTGTCGATTTTAAAAAGCTCTCGATATAGTAGAACTGCCGGTCATTCTAACAACACAACAAGAATACAAAATCGACCATCAATATTGCGTCATGGCGAAAAGAAATATATATGACGATGCCAGAATAACCGTAAATCTACATCAAGATAAGGATAAAGAGGGGAGTTAGGCAGGACGATACCATATCGCCAAGGTTGTTTATTACGGTGTTAAAAGATTGGCGCGGCAACAGAAAGGATTACTTATCAGTGGAGGGATACTCAATCATCTGCGAGGCAAAAGACATGCTCTAGAAACTTAACGGTGTGTCACAGGAAATTGGAGTAACGATAAATTTTGAGAAGATAAAGGTGATGACTAATATGGTTCCCAGCAACGAAATACAAATTGATAACAACAGCAGAATACAACTAGTCGACAAAAGTGTATATTAGGGTAATGAGATAAAAACCAAACCGATGAGCTAACCAAACGAATTATCCTGGGATGGGCAACATACGAAAAAATGGACATCTTCAAAGCAAATATCTCAACCCGCCGGAAACGGAAGGTGTTTGATCGATATACCTTAGCGGTTATGAGCTATGGCGCGGAGATTTTAACGTTAACGAAAACAACTGCAAAAAAACTCAGAGTGGCGCAGAGGCAAAAAAAATGGGCCTGATTTTGAGGGACCGAGTAAGGAATGAGGAAAGATACGTCGACGTACTGGAATTGATGAGATTGTAGAACGAGTAACAAGACAAAAGTAAAGATGGACTGAACCTATCGCTAGAAGGGTGGACGGAAGATGAACCGAAAAACTTTTAGAATGAAGATCAAGAGCCGACACACTTAACCGAGGTAGACCTCTCACTCGATAAACTGACGACTTGAGGAGATTAACAACAGACTGGATAGCAACAGCTAAGAAGAGAGAGAACTGAAAGCGTTTGGAGGAGGTCTATGTCCAGTAATGGACGTGAAACATGAACAATGTGGAGTCTCTGAAGGTGGTCACGACCGCCATTTAGCAAAAGAAAAAAATTAGACTAAGGTGTAAAAGAAGGTATGAATGCACAATTCTATTAATAATTTGACCGAGATAATTTCGAAAACCTGCTCGGACTCCAAAATACCACCTTCTCTGTGGACAAACAAAATCAACAGTCATAGCATGTCTCGAGGCAACATCCCATTGTAGACATCTTCAAAGAAGTAAATTTTCTTTTATTGTAGGTAAATCCGCTCACAGATATGTTACTAAAAATCTGTGTCTAGCAGTAAGTAATCTTAACAATGAGTACTGTGCTGCCACGCTGAATCATGCTTTAAATAACTGAAAACTAATCGCAATGAAAATAATAGTACTAGCCAGTATCCACCCAGTTCTTTCGAATCGTCCTGTATCCAACTCCACGGCGATCGCAACACCGATGAACCAACAGTTTTAAAACATCCATTCCGCCTCGCTTCCCGGGGCAACTACGGTATGCACGGCAATCTGCATACGGCGACGGGCAAAAGAACCCGAAGAGGGAAGATTGATGATCTCGGGATCTACATCGACGTTACGGCTCGCTACGCGGACGGCGAGGGCATCATAGACAAGAGCAGCGGAGCGTTAAAAGTCCAACACGGTATTAGAATGGCGGATACCAGGCCAAAAGGAAAAGAAAATAGGAAAAGGAGATTAATAACAACTCTTGCGCTGGACTCTCTTAAAGGTAGAGCTTTGATTTATGGTTGTTGTATATGTTTAGCTAAAACGTTTCGGTTTAAAGGCGAGGGAGGAAGGCGAAGACTAGCAGCGAAGAACGTGATCTGCATACATCGTTAAGTAATAGTTGTTTTAGACAGGGATCCGGTATGGGAAGTTTTGACGTTGTTTGAATACAAAAATTGTTAAGTGGAAGGATTGGCTGCTTGGGGGTTGCCTTGAGATTCATAGCGGTTTTCCAAAATTTTCGAATCGTCGTGATGGACAGTTTTCTTTTCTATATTTTGTACAGGATGTTTACATAATGTTTCTCAAATTTTAGATAAGTCGCCATCTTGTTGTGAAGAAAATAGAATTATATGTGTACCTCTGTGTACCCTAGTGAAGTATTAATTGTAGATGTATTTACGTACCTTAGACAAAGAGTCAAGCTCTTCTCATTCTTAAAATAATCTCTCGATAATTTATTTTCTTCTTTTCAATATCTCTATCAGTGACAAAGATTTATTAAACCGCTTAATAGTAATTCGAAAATATTCTTTGAATTTGACATCACCTGTCCGCAACTGTTTAATTATCCTTTTTATTAATACCGCTGATGCATTTTCTCTTTCGGTTTAGAACCATCAGTGGCCACCATCACTACTTTCCCCCAGTGGTTTGGTCGAAGACATTCATTATATATACATATGTAGCTTTCAGTACGGAAGGAGAAATACATAACACAGTGCTCTATTTGGCTTCAGTTTAAGAGGGTGGTTGGACGAATACCACCCACAGAGGGATTGGTCGCGGTGGTCCTATCTCATGACTAGGGAGTTCTTCATCGATCTTCATCCATGAGACTTTTTGTTTGGAGTTTCATTAAAAAGAAGGTTTACGCAACGACTTCTCAAGACGCTGGCCAAGTTGGAGACAATATTAATGCGGTAGTATTACAGGTGACATCACTTCGTAGATCGCAACTGTGCTCAGAAACAGAATGATTTCAAAAAACTCTGTAATTTAAAATTTTCCGATGCCTATTATTTTAACACTAACCAATTTGAAGAGCAAGTCTTATCTTGCGTAATCTATAGAGTTCGAAACGTAAATGTTTTCGAAGATTGAAATTCAGAAAATATTATGGCACCTACTGTTATAATAAAATACGAATACAATGCTGCCAAATGTTATTTCTTTAAACTGGTCCCTGAAAACATACGAAGCATAATACAACATTTCAACATTAAGATTTGCATGGACGATCACCCCCCCTTTAACAATATAATGCTTCCATTCACGGAAGATCATTTACTAGTGATTTAGTAATTTCAATACGATAACAACCCTAAGTATTCTGCATTACCTTATTTTTTACTTTACTTTTACATTTCTTAGCAAAATACACGACACTTTCCACTACTATTGCTAAAGAAATGAGCTTTGCTCTCTACGTATCATCTATCCACGGCATAACCGACCTTGAGAGGAACAGCAACATTTGCCGAGCTGTATATACTAAAGATAATGTCAAAACTGCAACATCAAAGATCTCACTTTACTCTCCCCACATCTACTAGACTTTCGCTTCTTTCCAATCCAAATTCTTCCAAGAGGTCTTAAAACATGCATACCTGTGTTATCCCTTAAAGCATTTTCAAAGGAAATAGCATAAAGTTTTCACATCGATTGTCGGGATTTCGCCGGGGAATAGAGAGGACACTATACAGCCCGACAGATGCAGAAAATGGAACATCGTATGTTGCATAATTAAAACTCGAACTCCGGTAAACAGAATAAACAACACGACGATAAAGGAGAGAGAAGATTAACGATACATCGAGCCGCTTTAATAATGCATGCCTAAAGTATGTAGCTGATAGCGTCAGCGTTCTGATAATTTGGAAAATCCGCTGCTGCATTGCCAACTAAATTATTACCTGCGTGTCGGAGACTCGTAGGGAACGAAAAGTCGAGCTTTCAGGCAAGCTGCGCTAACTGCTTATTATCTAATTTTTAGACCTATAAGAGCGTACCGTGTTTTCTAGATTCGAGCGACGGGGCTAATTGCTAGCGGTTTACCGTGTTAGGTACGTGAATATGGTCTAATCTCTCCAACTTAATGGCTGTCTGCTCAAGTAAATAAATTTTAATTGCGCATAATAGACGATTTTGATGAATTAATTGGACTGAGTGGTCAGCTTGGTTGCGTAACACGTCTCTTAAGTAATCTCGTTAGTGCAACGTACGCTGCTTGATGAGAAAATTCAAAGATGTTTTGTTATTAGTTCTGCCTTGTGCACGTTTATGAAAACGAGGTTACCAAAAATGGAAAGTTTGTTATTTACGTTTAATCAATTTGCAACCAGTGTTTCCAAACATTTGGAAATCTTTTGAGAATTTTTGCATAATTCGTTTACCGTTTTAAATCTACCGCTACAAACGAACAAAAGTAAGAGGTTATTAATCTTGCTTTTATATTTTGTAGGTGATTAGACAGCTGGCATTGATTTACATTGAAGGTTGGTATTTCTTATGAAAGTTTTAAAAATTCATGGTGACGTTATTTCGAAACTCATGGAACTTTAGTTAAAATCACAGAACACTTAGTGCCACGTATTGGAATATGGTAGCGGCGTGTGAGCGGTTTCCTCTTTTAAACGAATTAAAATTCGAGCAAATCGGATGATAGCTTATAAAGTTACACGCATTTTAGTAACTGTAAGCTAGGCTCATCTCATAAAGTCACAATAGAACAAAGAGGAAATATTAAATTTTGCTTTAAAATAAGAAAAGAAAATACTGAGACGGAACTGCGTAAAAAGGTGAGTGGTTATGAGTGGTTTACGTGATTTAAAAACGGCCATGAAGATTTAAACGATGATGCAAAAGCTCGATGCCAACAAGGTGAAAATCGCATTGAATTTGAGAAATTATTGCTGTCGATGGAAGTTTCAATGTGAGAATGTTGGTCGCAGAACTATGTACCAATAAAGAAACTTATATTCCGACGAAGTCTCTTTCATCTTCTTCTGGAGTAAGTTGTAACGAAAGTGTGACACATCAATGCGAAGTGTGACTGGGACTTACTTCTTCGAGTGTAACAGAGAGAATGCAACGATAGTAACGTCCGAACGAAACTTTTGTTGCCGAACAACTTTATTGACCTTCATAACCTTTGTTTCCAGCAAGAAGGCACCACCCACACCGGGTGTCGTTGTCTGCCGTCTGACAGATTTTCGGAAACCACGCCATTTTACGGAAAGAAATTAATGTAATACCCTTGGAAATGTTTCAACGTACTTTGTAAAATCTCAGCATTAGTTCCTAACGATGCTATGAAATTCTCTTGCTTGCGCAGTTAGTGGCATACAATTTATTGTTTCTCTGAAAAGCAATAATTTGTTTTACTTCTCGAACTAACAATAAACATGATAAAGATTGAATATATGAAAGTGGGGTGTAGAGACGAAGATGATCACCAGGACTTGCAAATTAGAGAAATAAGAAGAAAAACCAATACAAATATCTGGGAAATATACTTAGTGAGAAAGGTAAATTGAAAATAGACATACGAAGTAAAGTACAACAGGGAAAAAGAGCAACCCAGGCCCTAAATTCCTTGCTGTAGTCTAAAGGATTAAGACTGGAAACGAAGATGGAAATATATAAAGCCGTCGTAGAACCCATCATAACATACGGTTCAGAGAGCTGGCAGATGACAAACAGCAATAAAAAGAATGTAGACACCATCGAAATGGACTTCCTGAGAGGAGTCTGGGGAGTATCACAATTGGAACATGTAAGAAACGAAGACATACGACGAAGAACAGGAAGAATTATTACTAGTGCGGATTCGAATCGAAACAAGACAAGTTATATGGTATGGACGAAGAGTGAGATAGATGGCTATAGATGGCAATTATACACCACAAAATAGGAAGCCATATCATGGAGGGATGGAATTGAGAAAGCTATGAAAGACAGAGCAATAAAAGAAAAAGTTTGGAGAAATACCCTTGATACAATAAAAAACAGATGAAGATACATCAAATTCCATATTTTTTGAGAACAGTCACTAGTTAATCTTTTCTTTATCTTAAGAGAATAGTATGATACAAAGCCATTACAATAATAGCACTGTAATATCTAGTAAACTGAGTAGGAGTCTCGTCGAATCATCATGATAGTCAACTGTTTTGTACTCTCATAAAAACGAACGATCCAGCTTCCATAAATTCGAACCTAGACGCTATATGCAGTATTATTAACGAGTTAACTTTCGTCTGCAGACACCTTTCTATTTAACCGTCCATAAACAAAGCTCCAGTGTTGTAGCGATCAAAAATTATTAACGTTTTAACAAGCGCCAGCTGTCGAATTGCTCTTATATCTTCCGCCGCTACCAATTATCCCATTGACCTTACGTAAAATTATCTATTATGTGCCCTAACAAACGCTCCAATGCGTAACCGGTCAACGTTATCCACCTAACAGGAGACCGCAAAAAAAACTCCCAAAAACGTACTGAGAGACAAAGGAAATAAAACAGCAAGCGCACGAATTTCGCCACAACGCCACACACACACACCGGCCAGCGCACACAAACACACATATACGATAATACGAGCGACACCACCGCAGTCGTTCCTCTTCTGTTGCCTCGTAAACAACATAATGAGGCAGCGCCCATTGAGGATAATGAGCGGGCTCGAACATCGTCGCTTTCGGCACCTGCTTAGTGGCCCTAATAACACCTTACCGCGGCTATCTGAGATCTTACCATTCGAGCTGTACGCTGGCAAGAGTCGGTCAGGATCCGATTCGTTTATTAGCTCTGCGAAGCGAAGTCGACGCTAGCGAGCGACCGGTTTTCTCGGAAGAGGCGAGCTAAACGAGGTGCTAAGGAAAATCGAAGTGCGAGAAGAAATTGTGGAGCATACACTGGCGTCAGTAAGTTTCGTTTTCTTACGTATCTAATGACGTCATTATCGTGGTAATCATGTGGATCTTACTTTCAACGTTGGTTCAATATTGAGTGCTGGAAAGCATTTTTCCTTGATCTTCCAAGAATTCACAAGTAAATTTAAGCTTCAAGGACCAAAATTTCCGTCTTAACATCTCCAAATCGATCCTTAACCATTTTTGAGTTACAGTTCCAGAAAAAAAATTATAATATGTTCCTGAAATAAAGGCTCTTTGCTCACAAATGCTTCCTTATTTTTTAATGAACTTTTCAGATATTAAAATAGAAACACCAACGTTTCTTACACTGAGTTCTTTTCTTATTACACACATATGTAACTTTAAAAAGATCAATGTATTCGCGACAAAGTAGGCAAGTAGTTATACACCAATACCTACAATTTATTCTTTTTTAAAATAAAGTTACTATGGAAAGAAGAAAAGCTATATTTACATCTAATATTTCAGAAATTACTTATTCTGAGCTTGTATCCGTATATCAATCTCAAATTAATTGCATTTTAAAGGAACGTTGTTGATTCGGTGTAAGTTCACATCAAACCATACGTTAACATTTTAAATTGCTGTCTATGTCCTTATATAATTTTAACTTCGAGCCTTTTTACCCAAACTTGACTGCCGTGATGTCGTTAACGGTGTTGTTTGCATCTATTTTGATTTTATAGTCCTGTTACGGATACTTCAGAGTAGCTCCGTTTTTCTTCTTCATACATTTTATTAGAAAACAGATAATTTATTTGTGCCGATATAACAAAGATAAAAAGGAGGCACCGAGAATATGGGCAAGTTTTCGGTCAATTATCCTGAGAACCGTATACCCTGTGTGAAAACTGCTCTTAATATTTTTTACAAATCCAAAACTAAAAAATGGAATAAAACTAGTCACACGTTGCTGGGTACAGTTAGATAGTTTGAAGTATTCATCGTAGAGTTCGGTGTATAAACTCCTTGAAGAAGCCATGAGCTTTTCAAGGAAGATAAAATAGAATGCACCGATTTTTGCGAAGAAAATGTATATTTGTTAAATGAAAATATAGTCATTTTCAATAAAATATTTTTGATGAAGCTACAACTTGTATCTGGCACATATCCATCCTTATGTTTGGCCTTGGATATTGGAATAATAAGCGATAGACTTATTCACCCATTTTCTATTGATGGAAACCTTACTCTTGCAAAATTTTTGAATCTGTTACAAGACCACATCATTCCATCAATTAGGATGCTGAATGTTGATGAATCTTGGTACCTAACGAATGGAGCTCCGCCACATTCTACTAATGCCCTCAGAAAATTGGGTATGTTTGGCTTCTTACCATGGCCCCTAAGATTAATAGTACGAAGGTCTATATAGCGTGGGATAAAATAAAATTACAAGTCCTTTTACGAAAATGATTTTATTTATGTTCAAATATTCACCTACTGCATCAATGTTATATATCTTATATTGTTCCAAATTTTCGTTTTCTATATTTGCCCGAGAATTTATAGCGCCTACCTCGCAGTACAATGTAGGAACTAACCTGAGAAATACGAAATTCGCGAAACACTATATTCAGGCGCTATAAAAGTTATCAGTTATACAGTTTTTACGTTCAGTCGGTAACACGGTTGACAATGGGAATCCACGTGCTGCCGAAACGCTGCGTTCCCAATAATTAATTTAATTAATTAATTAATTTGTGTGGAGTGGAGTTTACTGCTATACCTGTGAAGTATCTAAAACTAGCTGTATCAAACGTTTCGCTGGCATTGTACAGCCTAAAACGCGAAATAAAATATAACAACGGACAAAAGACGAAGAAGAAGATGGCCCCGGCCCATTTAATGACGCTTGTTTGCCTTTAACAGCCAATTTAATTCGGTACCCGGTGCTATGTTATTATTCCCGGTTCAACCTATAATCATATTTGTATGTATTTGTTGAAGATCGGTTGCGCGCCGCTGTTAATTGGAACGGCGCGAACGAGCTAGGTAACAGGCTCGAACCCGTACGCGTAAAACCCGGGCGTGGTACGCGATTTTGCACTTCACCGCCATTCGCGCCCAAAAAATATTTTGTGTAAATAAAATTTAAGCGAAAGGCCCCGGGGATGCCGATGCAGAAAACCGCTGCCGCGGCAATTCGACGTCGACCCCCATAATTTTCCCATTTTAATATTTATGAAAATAGTTATCGAGATGAGGTGCGTACAAGCTGGAAGATTATACGCGTCCGATGTCTGCTTAAAATTCGTTTTCGAAACGAGGGTAATTACTTGGGAACGGAATGAAACGAAAAAGAATTGATGGAAAAAGTGATGATCCTTTAATGATAACAGCCTCACATCGACGCGATACCTTCCTAAGTGGCAACGTTAACATTTCAGAAGAGGTTCTTATTGTCTTACTGTCCTTCTAGTTGGTATTTTGTTACATATAATATTACATGCATTTCCTTCTACTGTAGACGTTTTAAATTTGGAGAACAAAGACAGATAAGAGCTATATACTTTCAGTTTGACACGCTTATACATGTTCAAACGTGTTTAAAATATAGTTTGACACAAAATGAATACGTAGGCTTCCACGGTCGGAGTCACTAATAAGCGAAGTAGTTCCGTAATTGGATCGTGACATAATGACGTAAAATAGAGATAATATAGAGACGAAATAACAGCAAGACACGGTCCAATTCCGGAAGTAGTTCATTTATTAATAGTTTGACACAGTTGTACATGCGCTAAACTTGCACTATAAATGCAAAAGCAAATAATTTATCCCTGATGTGTTCAGAATGTGTCCGAGAGATCTTATGGTAGGAGTAAGAATTTGACATCACAGATTGTTGTGTGCGTTAATGTCTTTTGATGATGTTTGATAACACCTCGCAACAAAATAATTTTTTTATCCGGGTGCCTGTAAAATACGACCTGATTTTGGGTATTTCTGCTGTGCTGGTTCCAAAAATAACTGGTATTTCTTCCTAGTATCTCTAGCTTTTGAGATACACCACCATCTATTACTCATAGGGATAAATAGAAAAATCAAAATAATTAACTAAATATTTAGGAGACCTCAATTGTCTGTTTTTACCTGAAATTAGAAGAATTACAATATAATTATAATTCTCAGTATTCCCCACCACAGGAAAAATCTACCTGTCTAACCTAACACAACCCTAATGCCCACTACTTTATTTACCTCTAACATAGGATTTCCCGTATCGCTATCTGCATCCCACAGCTCAGTTTAGTGATAAATATATCCTTTAAAGTGTTGCATGAATATTAACAATTCTAGTGACAATAATGGCTTCTACGAGCAGACAGAATTGTGTAAACCACCCAGACAGGAAGAAAGATTTCACAAAAACATCAGGATTATAGAGGAAAGGTACCAAGGAAGATGGGATACCCATATGATGGCCGATTACTGTTGGAATCTTCAGCGAGACTGTTAACCTCAAGCAAAAAAATCTTATAAAAGCAAATTTTTAACTGATGATTGAAGGTGTATATGCATATTTTTCTGTTAAATAAATACCTCGACCAATTTTCGTGTGTTTCAGTTAACAATTGCTAATGTAAAAAAGGAAAACACAAAAGCAATACCTTTTGGCTAGGTAACGGAAAGAACAAAAACAAATACGGGTAATGTAAAAGTCTCTTGTCCCAGGCATGCCTGATAAAGTTGGCTACCATATCAACGAATCGTCGCAATTAAAAATAAAATAAGAAAGAAAAATTTATCGTTTTCTCTGCTGGAACGACCTAAATTTCCCAAACAAAAAGCTCAAAATTAAGAATAAAATTAGTCTAATCTTCTCCATAATTAAAACAAAGCGTTCTCCAGCAGCCTTTTTCTTTTTAAAAAAGCACAACCACCGCTTCGGTTTTATTTATAAAATACGAGCAACACGATCCATACGAAGAGCTAGTTGATAGCTATATGGGAGGTAATGTAGATACATGTTTTGTTGTGGATAAAAGTTTAATGCTTGCTTTCCAAACAACAAAAGTATTTTGCGGATAGCGTCACGTCCCCATGCATAATAGAAGAGACAGGCTAGAAGGACTGAACGTATAGAGTGTAAAAGCCGGTAAATTTTTTACGAGGATCAATGCACGAAATGTAGGTTGAAATATTTATATTTTAAAACATTTACTGTGGCGGTGGCGGCTTCTGATGTTCTTTCTTTCGATGTAGGAAAAAAGAATATATTTGTAAACGGCTAACTTTTCAATATTCCTGTTTATTATTTAGGGTTTTGCGTTATATGTGAAGAAGATATTACTGACATAGGAAACTAATTTTATAGTAAGGTAGATATTTTTGTTTTTTATTCACCAACTTCACGTACGAATATTGCAAAATCCTTTTAAAAGGACATCAGTTTTCTGTACATGTAGAAGTAATTACTGATAGGAGAAGCTTATGTTATGCTAGCGAATTTTGATTGAAAGAACACCATTTTCAACACGATCCCTAAAGGAGCTGTGCTTAAATTTCTTAATTTCATTATAAACACCTGTTACGCAGAATGTTAAAAAAATTTAAAGCTTTTGTATCATTCCAATACTAAAGTATTTACTGATTAGAAATGCTTTTATTACATATAGTTCAATATTTATATCCAATAAATAAAATAATAAGTACTATCTCTTTACACCAATAAAGTGAACCAAAATGGCTGCGAACCTCATCAATTTTCAATACCAATTTTCCAAGTATGTACTGACATACGAGAATCACGCTATATATTTTAAGATGCCACGAAACTAGAGAAGTTACACCTGGCAACACTGCATTTCTAAATATCACCATCCTTACGTGATAAGCTCTGACTGTCAGTTAAATCGATGCTGTCATAGAGCAAATGTGGTACATATCATGATCTACTACGATTTTAAGAGCTCCGAACGCTGTATCTTTAACCGTTTAAGAGCTACGGTCCGTTAAACCGAGCAATGAAAATGTCGTATTTCCTTCTGACCAAAACGATGAAATTTTTTCGACCCGAAAAATCGAAGGTCGGAATTACGGGGTACCAGAACGTGGCCATATACAAGTGTATTACGCCTGAGAAATTTCAGCCCGCTAGCTTTAACAGTTTAGGAGATATAGACGTTTGAAAGTTGAGGGGGTGTAAAACTCAACTTCTTAAATGAACTCCGAATGGGGTCGAGTCACATATCAACAGACGCGTTTTTTCCCGTCTTCGTAGTTAAATATGATAAGAGAAATGCTTAAATGACGATTGCAAGGACTGTGTGGATGTACAATTCACAGGTATAGCAGTAAACTCCACTCACACAAATTAATTAATTATGCGGAACGCAGCGTTTTGAGAGCACGTGGGCTCTCATTGTCAACCGTGTGAGTTTACTGCTATACCTGAGAAAAATGCTTAATGAAATGGGAAACATTTTGTTCGAAGCGCAAGGACGAATTCACAAACAAACATAGATTTTTGACACATTGGACAACACTCTATTTTAGATTCAACTGATTCACAAAATGTTTTGGGTTCAAATATTATTATTTGCGTTTTTTAACTGGTTGATCTGTAATAGACGTTCTTCGTAATAAATAGACAAGTTTTGTAGGTCCTCCCTGATATAAAGCGGAGCCTCCATGTAGTTTGGAAACTTGAAAGACAGATTTAAATCATCTTGCACATACAAAAAAAACATAATTCCAGGTCTTCCTGGAAGAGTAAATTTTCAAATCGATATGCAAGCACAGGCATAGCTAAAGATGCAACCAGATCATTAGGATATAAAATAAATAATAATGGTCCCAAACTTAGACGTTGTGGCATTCCAGATGTAGGATAAAATTCCATCATTATAAACGACGTGGTCGCTTCTATTTATCAGCTAAGAATACAGAAGTTGAAATAGGGGCGAACTAAATGCCAAAAAGAGCAATATTCCTTGGATCAATATTTATATAAACCATATTTGTCTAATTCTACATTGTTACTATATTTGTTACATGTCGATAAGGGAAAATGAAAGCCCTCGTATTGTGGAAAATGCACACATTCTTAAAGACCTTTGCAAAGTTGGAGACTACTGAAATTAGCCGGCTGAGATTTGTCACTATTATTGAAAATAGGGTAAACTCTCGTTTTTCGCTGAGATCATGGAAATTCAGAAGTACTAATGGACAGGTTAATGATACATGTTAAAGCCTTGCCAAAGAACATCCTGCATCGTCCAAAATAATGCTTAGAATGAGATCGTCACCACCACCAGAATCTATTATTGTATTGGTTGAAAATGTTAGTACAGTAGGATCAAATATTTCATAGAAAGTGTTTATAGAAATTTCCAACAAAGTCATTAATATTATTAAAACATTATTGACAATGGAAACTTGTCACTTTGAAATTGATAAATCTTTAAATACCGAAAAACAGCATGTAATAACAATTTGTCATCTTCTAAAACATTACGTTTGTTGAAACGTAACCTATTCTATTTCTAGTTAGTCGTATTCCACGTTCATGTATATTTCATGTGATTAGTATTATTGTAAACAAATGTTCTATTGCCATCAAATATTCGTACAATTGGTATTTTGCTAAGTATGTATGAATTTCAGACTTAACAGAAATCCCAGCAATGTCCAGAGCACAAGTTAACTTGTATTCACTTTTTAACTGTAATTAGTGAGCTTCAATTCGTCATCGAGTAGGTTAACTCGTCATTCAATGTATTCAGTGTATTTTTGTAAATACAGTATGCATATCGTATTTATGGGTTTTATTAAAAACGTGTTACAAAACAAAACATAACTTCTTCAAACCAGGAGGAGTTTAAACATTGGTCGTTCGAGCCGGATATAACTTCTTCAAACCAGAAAAAATTCAAACATTTGTAAGAGCTTGCATTAACGACTTTAATGGTCACCCAAAACATCAGCTCCAGACCTTATGCGTTCAATTTCACCAGTCGACTTACTAAAAACTCGCGTACCCCAAAAACACGTAACCAGAAGCAACCCTATTAACCTACAACATTTAGAACTGGCGTATTCTGGAGAAGCAAGAGGGGCAATTCGCATTGAAAATTTGATTAATTAATAACAAGTTTACTTTGCGAACGGCTGTTCACGAATGAGCGAACGCGAATAGCTTCGAACATCATCGCATTAGCCGCGACGAGCTTACAGAAGCCGAGAATTCGGTTGCAAGAGTCGGGGAGAGGCAGGAAATTGATAATGTTGGTCAAACATAATCTGGGGCGGAACGCGATTTAACGTGCCGATTGTGATGTATTACGGCGAACTTTCTGCCACCGCTAGCGCCGCCGCCGATATACAGCTTTGTACCCGCCGGCAAACACAGTCCCAATGCACAGATGCGATAGACACAATACAGTAGTTAACTGCGCGCCCTCTCTGTGTTCACTGCAAACTAATATGTATTAGATTTTAATTAGGGCGTGTATTAATCTTCGGGATAATGAGCACCGGGGTTGCGTGGCGCCCCCTAGCTGAACACAATACGTATTATATGAGTACTTAATTAAGCGCAACAGCTGAAAAAAAAATACGCAGCGCATGTACATAATCCGATTAATTTCAACTGTTTGAGGTTGGTAATGCGTGATTTAGGTTAGAACATTAAAATGATTTCAAGTTGATATTGAATCTTTATTCCCTTTAAAACAAAAATTAACATGTTTATATAAAAATTTTAAAGATACGTCGAAAGTTGCGACGATATTAGAATGTTGTCGTTATAATTTCCTTCAATTTTTAACAAATTGGATTAAAATTTTAGAATGGGGCGACAGTTGGAAAGGTGTATTAGATTACATTAATTAATAACCAATGTTCAGACTGAGCCACTGTATTTTATGTATTTCTAGAGGTATCCCGACTAACCTCTAGTTATAGGAGTTTCGAGGCGTCATTGTGCTTTATCCGAAAGCTTAAGTCAAACTATTTAATACTTACTTGCATTTAATCAACGTTTTAAAGTTTCGAAAAAATAACAGTCCCGGTAAGATTTGAACCCACGACCTCTCCGTTAACGAACGGAATGAACTGTCTGAAGAATTTAAAATCTTCATAACGGGAGGATCGATAACACAGTTCTACCAGACGTAATGCAAAGATTTAATGAAAACGTTAGCAACCACAACAGAAAGATGCTAATAGCACCATAGATGAAAAACGGACTGCAAATTAATAACGCATTCTTTGCACATAAAAACTAACAAAAGAATACGTGTTGAGGTTTTACAATGATATGTAAAGAATATAGGAAGCAACAACCCACAGGAGGACCCTCCTTACATGCTCGCATAGCGATAGTTTTATACCAGGTGCTTCACTCTGTTGAAAAACATGGCACCAGAGGCTTGTTGAAAAAAAAAAGGCTTTCTTATTTAATGTTTTAATATTATATATATATATATATATATTTATTAAAAAAGAAATTTATCATATATTTGGCTATTTCAATTATTTAATATTATATATATATATACATATATAAAAATCATGTGCATACCTGTTAAAGGAATCCCCTTACGCCGAGCTGCTGTAAACCAGTCATAACACTGTCAATTTTAGTACCATCACCCGTCAAAAAGCTCCTTTTTCATTTAAATTGCTGTTCGACATCCATTTGTTTAGAAGGAGTTCTCTATGTTTAATTATATCTGCAGCTTGTGTTTTTCCAATATTAAAACGCTTGGATAAAGTTCCTTACACTTAATTTCTCTTTATTGTAAACTTCAACAATCTCAATTTCTTGTTTAAGCGTGAGAATTTTTCTATTTGGAGCCATTTCTACAATGAATGTGTCTCCCACTGTGTCTTTTCCGCATAGACATCAGACTAATATTGAAAGCAGATTCAATCGAAAGCGTACACCCAAAGAATAAGAACGGTAAATCCCCGACCAACTTGGGGAAGTCCCTAATTCACGCCAGGCAGAAATGCACGACTTAGGCTGCGTTTGTGCCGAAAGATTAAAGTCGGTAAATCTCCGGTTAACTCGGGGAAGTCCCAACGAAATGGGCGCCCGGCGCGATTGAGAGATGCAATAGCAATACTCTCAATATAAAAATAACATAAGGCGTTTCTTTTTATTTTATTTTTTTGTCCGGCTAAGAGAAAATTTTCTCGTGTCCGTGTCCGTTCAAGAGGATGTCCGTCCAAGAAAGAGTTAATAAAATGAAAATTATATGAGAGCCGGTCGGTACCATGAGAAACTGTCCGTTTAAGGCAGGTGTCCGTGTAAGAGGGGTGTCCGCGAAGGGGAATTTCACTGTATATAGTTAACGATAGTGAAGTTTGCGTCTCCACTGCACATGTTGTTTAAGGAACTTTTTTAACTTTAAAATTGTACATTACATGTCAGTAATGAACAACTAAAGCAGATATCTGTAAAATTTAATACACAAAAAGAGAACTGTATGGAATAAATATTATAAATAAATTATAGAGACAACATCAAGAATAACAAAATAAAGGCGTGAACCATACACTGACGAGAAAATATATAGTATAAGAAAAAATTTAGAAAAAACATTGATATTTTTAAAGATTTAAGGTTAATAATACAAATGATTATATATATAACATTTACTTATTTCTGTGTTTATGATGTTCTGTTTGAAATAAATTCTTAAAAAACAGATATATGTATATATATATATATATATATATATATATATCTATTGTTTATTGTCAATGTTCCCTATTTCATATAGAAATTAATGAAACTAAACAACCTGTATTATCGGGTATAATTGTTTTATCTTATTATATAAGTAGATGACACGTGTACAGGCATGAAGACCTGAATGAGGTGTACAGGAAAATTTCGCGAATTCATTCTCACCATTGTTGTATTGTATATTTTTCCTTTTAATCAGTTCTAATTTTTTGAATGCAAATAAATTTTGACAGAATCAGCTATTGCACTAAATCTTATCTTATCTTGTTTGATTGCTTTCATATTTTCAAATCGTCACCGCTATCATTTGCGCTGCGCAAGGTGGAATGCGCGAGGAAACCTGTAAGACATGAATATCAAAGGCACCATCAGTGAGAGAAATTACTGCCTCTACTATACTGTGCTCTAGTATACACGGCTGCGGAATCTTGCAAATTACACCATCGTCGTCACTATCGCCACCCCTTCACCCGAAGCGCGACATTATCTCGGTTCTGTATTCACCGGCCTGCTCGACAAGTTCTTATATCCTCTCTGTACGTTTCGAGAGCGTTGCTCAAACTGTAACGCGTTCACGAATGCGAAAGAGGCAAGCCGCGAAGTGCCTAGGCGGACGCGAACGCCGTTTAGAACGTTTCAGCGTTATTGTGTTAAATAAATCAATCATGTTTTTGTTACGGAAAGCCTCTATGCCGTTGCTTGCTCTGCCTTTGATTATAATAACTTTGTTCGCCGCTTCGCCGTCGAGTAGCGTACACCCCGCGTATACTTCCATTACGACAATGACGACGTGATGATATTCAACGTTATAGCGTTAGTTTCATTAGACGGCGTGCCGGGCGTAACGCTTGATGTGTCCTATGTGCATACGCACGAACTGTCGGCTTCTCTCAGTAGCGTAATGTCAAACGGTATCTAATTTCCAACGCTCCACGTCGAAGCTATCACGGTCGTCGTCGCGGAAAGAGCCGTAATTCGATGAGATGAATTCGTGCGACGTCAATTTGTTCGATTACGTCGAAGTAATGGCTTTTGTCGATGGGTAATTAAAGGAGAATGTCTGGAGGAATCGTAGAAAAATGTACTTCGACTTTTCTTTTCTTTACTAGGTTCTATATCTACGGAAGTGATTGCAACGACTCTCTTACGCTTTAACTGGTTTACTTTGGCTGTTACGGTATCTCAAAGTCAAAGAAGATTAAACATCTTCAAGATTGAGCTAGCAAGTAACGCTTTTAAGATGTTAAGGTCTTGGTTGAAGGCTTTACAGCGAACCAATAGTTATCGCAATAAGAAAGTTATATTCCTTCTGACCAAAACAATTCCGATTTTTTGAATCCAAACATGTAAAGTATGGAATTTTACCAAACTAACCGTGGTAAAATATTGACCTACTAATTCCAAGAACTTTTTAAAACTAACGAGTGCTGGTATGGTAGCATCGCATATCTATTACAAATTATTATCACTTTATCCACTATTTTCCAGGTACAATTTGAAGAGTCGTCGTTGGAATTCACAATTTTTATTGCGATGTTCTCAACTTCCTCCGTGTCTAGAACTTTTGAATACAAAACTTGTTGATGGATAATGCAATGGAATAAGAAAAACGAAGGAAAATCGTCATCAGCTCGACACAGTGTAATAAAACCATCTTTGTCTCCATTCATGGCTGGTGCTTCATCTATTGTAATGCACACTAGTTTATAGATTAGTAGCTTTTAGCCATAAAATTTAAAAAAGCATCATCTATATCTTCGCCACGGGATTTTCCTTTTATGGGCATCATTGTTAAAAACCCTTCGTAAGCCAACATGTCGATAGTATCTGTGAAATTAGTTGATTCGTCGAACTGTAAGGAAAAGTATGTACATTCCGTGATATCATATTTTAGTTTATTTGCTGTCTTGGCTCATGACTTCAACACGCCTTCTGACTGTCGGATGAAATAACTGAAGTTCTTTAATACCAGACCTGATCTCTGGTTTATTTTTAAAATCCCCAAATAAAACTTCACCCGCTTCAAAGGAAGCTTTCTTCACAACAATTCTGTCTTCAAAGGATTTCTTGTGTTTCGCCAATATATGAGAAATTTTAAATGACGCAAACGTTGCAGGTTTTGGTTGTTTAGTTGGTCTTGTGAACATACTTCGTTCTTCTTTCAAACAAGTTATCAATCGTGTAGTTTTCGTTTTCTTAATTCACTCTTTGGTCGGAAATTGTCTTCATAGTTTTTATGAATGATTCTATGATGTTCCCACGCTTAGGTATTGTAACTGATGGTCGGCAAAAGAAGAATTCTTCCTCCCAATTGTTATTAAAATCATACGTTTTACTTCTATTTGCCGCTATCATTTTATATTGTTGTGCTATCGGTTCGAAAGAATAAAATAATGCCATACAGATTTTAGTGAAGCGACACTTTATTTATAAACTTCGTATCGCATTCGAGTTAAACTACTCGGACTGATTAGAACCCTCATAAGCATAATATTTATATCGGCGTTGACGAAGTCTCGAATGTTCCCAATAGGTAGTTTTGATGATTTGTTAGCGCATCGGTAGCAATCTAAGACGTCGTGCACCGCGACTTTTCTTTGCCAAATACCGCGCGTTCCTTTAATCAAGCCGCCTTCCCCGCTAGCAGCGGGTTATTCCAAGATATACAGAAGTAATTAAAGGGTAATTCTGGCTTAACTGTAAGTTAACCTAAATGTGAATCATGTCATCATCAAACAAAAACTGTGAATCGACTGATATCGGCTAATATTTGGCGACTCAAAAAACTCTCGCGATCGACCGTTTGAGGACCCGCGACCTAGATATTAAAAGTAATTTGAAATTACATGGTCCCCTAGTCTAGTTGTATTCGGTGTTCGTCCGGAAAGCGAGAGGGCGCAGGTTCGAATCCGACCGAGACCGACCATTTTCTCCGAAAATTTAAATTTTGGTAACTACAAGGAAATTATGATTTATCATCATAGATATCGTATTAGATTTAAAATATGTTGATAGTTTAAAGTTGGGCTACTGTAATGTACATGTAGCAACATAAACATATTTCTGCAAAATAAGATGTTAAGTCCTTAACACTTACACTGAAGTAACAACAAACTTCTCTTATCATCATAAAGTCGATGGAATTTTATTAAAACCAAGAAGGAATACCTCATTTTAATAAGCAAACTATGTTTCCCATACCACCGGTCCATATACCTATACGTTTTACACGACCGTTTTAAACTATGTGAAAGAGCGTCTACCCTCTAGTCTTTCCTGTTCTTCGCCACGGCCTCTCCTCCGATTACAGCGACATAAAGGAGACGAAAATGTGTAGCTTTTAATTTACACCGATGGGCTTTTAATTCAATAAAATCGATAAGGAATCGTAGAGGGAATAACGAATTTAATTGAACGAACTACTCTTCAGACCGGCACGGATTAGATATCGTTACGGTCGCGGCAATGTTCGTTGGTCTCGAGTACCTTACCTGAAACGTGACCGTGTGATTTTATTCATCGTCGTCGTGTGGTTTTAATCGCGTCGATAATTTACAGCCGTTCGACGCTCGTGTGGACAAGATAAAGACGACAAGGCATGCGATGAATCTGGGTAATGACGAAAGCTAAACCGGGGAATGGGTTAAATGAAGGCGTATGGTGATCGAACTAGATGGCAAGGGGAACGTATATAGTCTCTAAAGCTAGGCGCACACTTATACATAAGTACCACGTAGGCATTGTGTAATTGGTAATGACTAAAGGTTGCAAAATATGCAATAAAAAATTTGCCAAATATGCAATATGACTTATGATATGCATTTATTATGTTTTAGGAAATTAAAACCACATGTTTTCCATGTTAAGATTAAGCTCGTACAGTCTCGGTGTAAAGAATGTTTGAAGCATTTCAACATATCGAGCGGATGTCACTGCCGCTGCACTACCATCCTCACGTGCACAAAAATAAGGGCCGATAACACCATGACATGATACAGCACACCATATTGTAACCTTGTCGCTATGTAGTGGTGGCTGGTGTAACTCACAAGGATTGTCCTGGGCCCAATAACGAAAATTCTGTTCGTTTACGAAACCGTTCAGGTGGAAATGGGCTTCGTCTGATATCCATATGTTACCAACGAAATTCGCGTCCTCGTTAATTTTAGTCAATATCTGCCTACTAAACTCCATACGTGACGCTGGGTTCATGTAATTGTTGCACAATCTGCAACTTATAGGGATGGAAATGTAATTCGTGCAGTATTCTTTGTAAGCTTCGTCGCTTAATCCCTAGAGTAGATGCATGCTGTCGAACGGAACGGCGAGGACTTCTCTCGATTGTAGATCTAACACCCTTAATGTTCTCTGGGGTACGTACCGTTCGAATGCCACCTGGAGCTTTCTTTCTCAAGACAGATCCTGTTTCTTCAAAATTACACACCCACGTTGTAATCGCATGCGCAGATGGGACACGTCCATGACGTCCAAGCTGGTAATGCTGTCGAAATATTCTCTGCGCGGCAGTCGCACTATCACCATTTTTATAAAATGCTCTCACAGCTACTGCACGTTCCGCACCAGTCCAACGATCCATGATTACTAAATGGCAATGCGTTCATAACAATTGTGCGACGTTACGAACAACTGCCGGCTCTGCAGTGCTGATAACTGTAACGTTCAAAATTTCCCGTTCCTCTGCGCACCCTGTATATCACAAAGGGAATTTTTTATATACGAGCTGAAAATTGCAACATATATTACTTTAAACATTTTTTTCCCTAAATAAAACTGAAACAAACATCAAATAACTTTTTTATATAAAAATTGAAAAATTCAAGCAGCAAGAGGTTAAATCTCTCAGTAACAAAAAGATAGATGAATGTTTTAAAACCAATATTACAAATAGAACTTAGAAATGCTACAGTATATTGGTAGCAATGTTCAAAATAAACATTCGTCCCAACCAAACTCTTCATCTACACCACAATGTACGGCCAACCTAACAAACTATAGACATGCTAAGAGAACGAATTCCTCTGGGAACAGACCCGTTCCCCTTATCGAAAGGTTCGCTCGCTTATTTCTTCTCTTTTTTGTTTTTTAAACAACCCATGTCGAAGCTTTTAATTATATCTTTATTGGTCTTCTTTCGCTGCGCATTTAAAACGATATTAAGTTAATAAGCGTTCTCATTATATTGCAGCATTACAAGTGTCCCGATATCGTCTTGCCCGTTCTTCAGATACGAAAGTTAAGTCAGATGATCCACTTGTAGAGCGGTCCGAATCCAGATGCCGTACGCTATTATCGCGCAACGACGCGGAGTTAATCGGTGACACTTGAGAGGCGTGGTACTTAATTGAAATCCTCGCCTCGGATGAAAAATCGGTACGGGTGTGTGTGAAAATGGCGAGATGTACCACTTGAGCATTTGTACTAGGAGAGTGATGGCGTGAAACAATGGCCAACGAATTAGATTAACTATACAAAACATATTTTTTTAACAATATACACTATCGCTCATAAATTTTAGACCAATTTGAGAAACCTGTACTTATTACAGTTTTGTACAACGTTAGCCTTCTCTTTGCTAATTTATACCAGGCGTACTAGTCTGAAATGCGGATTTCAGACAACAGAGCAATACCAATGCAGTTTGTCCCATACAGATTTGACACTACGCCATTTTGTTATGTCATCAACAAGTGTAAATGCGCACGAGTTATACATTGGAAGAGTGTGTGCATAATGTTTAAATTTATACCGAACAAAGAGCATTAATTTTTTGTTTTCGTTTGAAAAAAACTGCCGCTGAATGATACTGATTACTTCGATGAGCTTACTGTGAACATGCTCAATCGCAAGATACGCGCGAACGATGGGTTTCGGCGTTTCAAAAGTGGTGACGTCGATGCTGCAGACAAGGAACGTGGAGAACCACTAAAGAAATACGAAGATGTGAAATTGCATTGTTGGACGAAGATGATTCGCGGACACAAGAACAACTCCCCAAGCAATTGGGCGTTAGTCAACAAGCTGTATCTAATGGGGAAGAGAAATGGGAAAGATTCAGAATGACAGGCAAGTGGGAAAGTGCAAAAACACATGTGACATTTTTTCGCCCGATACAAAAGCAAATAGTTTTTCCATCGTATAGTTTCAGAGGATGAAAAGTGGATTTATCTTGAAAATTTCAACCGCAAAAAATCATGGATAGTCACATCGACCGCAACACCGAATCGCTTTGGTAGAGAGACAATACTATGTGTTTGGTGGGACCAGAGGGACGTGGTCTATTATGAGCTGTTAAAACCTGGGGCAACGATTAATACTAAACGTTACTAATAACAATTGACCGATTTCAACCAATCGCTACTTAAAAAAAGACCAGTATACCGAAAGAAGCTACGCAGTCATTTTTCTTCATGACAATGATGGAGCATTGTCATGTACCGCAAAACTGCTTCGCAACACGTTGGAAGTATTCAGCTGGAAAGTCTCACACCATGCGGCTTACTCACCAGACTTGGCTCCTTCCGATTACCACTTGTTTACATCGATGTGTTACGAACTTGCTGAGTAGCGTTACGGTTCGTACGAAGATGTGAAAAAATGGCTCGATGAATGGTTCGCAGCGAAAGGGAAAGATTTTTACTGGCATGGTATTCACAAATTGCCCGAAAGATGGGAAAAAATGTATAACAAGCGATGGAGCATGCTTTGAATAAAGCTTTGCTTATCATTCTTCCTAATTTAATATGTTTTTTTTAGAAGAAAAAATCCGCATTTCATACCTGTTAATCTTAATTGAAATGTGTATTTATAGTTTGTATAATTTTAAAAATATTGATATGACGTATATTAAAACCATAGATATATTGTTATGGTGATATTGATTTTTTAATATTTTGCTATGTTTGATATGTCGTCCTAAGTTTATGAGCAATAGTGTATAGATAATGTATCCTTTTCGATATCTACTGGGATCATTGGAATTCGTAATGATTTACATTTACATAATAAAATCTTGTCTCTATTACATTACACTTTGCACAAATCTATTAATATTATCAATAAATACAACATTAAGAATACCATCAAAAAATATTAAAATACATCCTTCTTAGGTGCTATATTGGCGAAAAGACTTTTGCAAAGAAATTCAGGATTAATACGAATCCAATTTAACAAATTTTGAAGGTGGGAATGAACGCAGAAAACAAACCGTTAATTTTATGGACAACGTAATTATACTGGAGACACATGTTTTCTATAAACCATTTCAAAACAGTTCAGGTATTATGTATAACAATAAACCATTTAGAAGAAAATTCTTTGACAGGGTGGAAACTTCATAATATTGAAACAATGCATCGAATACAGAACAACGCAATCATCATCAATTTTATAGCATATAAAACTACTACCAAGGGTACCAAAAAAGCTAAAGAATTTGTGAACATGGTGTAATATACTTTAAGCCCCTGTAGATACGTTAACCTTATTTGTATGCTTTTTGCAAAAAAAAATATATCTAGGTATTGATAAGTTATAATTTCCTTGTAATTACCAACGTTAACATTTTCCCGAAAGAAATTATGGTATCCGGTAGGACTTGAACCTACACCCACTAACGTCTTAACCATCTAGACAGTCCTCGTGGTCTAGTTACTTAAGAGACAATAGATATAACTAGTGCAAAATTATCTTAGTATTATATTATTCATAGCCGATTAAAGAAATATTTAATTTGGTACACTCAACTCCTTAAAATTAATTAATTCAAACAATTTTAAGACAAGAAAATAATTACTTACAGTTATAATCTGCCTTCCATACATCGAAGTGAGAGGAAGCTCGAAAACTTATGTCGATACTGTGAAATTTCCTTTCCGATAAGATTCTACACATTCTTTCTTATTTCTCAATAGGTGCTATTGTATTGAAACATGTCGAGTACTAAAAACCTCCTTAGATCTTTCGATTTTATTTAAACGAATCAATCGAGATACTAATCGTTACATTTTTTTCTTTAAAGACACCTTACTTTAATCTATTTACATCAAATCTATGCATTTAGCAACTCTTCCCCTTTATTTCTAAGAATTCCATTAATTTACTTACTTTATCACCTCTCGTTTGTTTCGAATCTCTCGGTAACTTACAATCTATGTTATATTAATAGTGACGATGAGGTTATAACTGATGGATTGCATTTTACTTTTCTCTTATTCTTAAATATCTAAGATCAGTTGGCACTTTGGCAGCTATCGAAGCATTTACCTTACTTATTCGTTTAACTTTTGGTTCCTTTTAGCATCGATCCGATGTATTTTTGGTTTTGCTCATTCGCTATTGTCTTATTGAGTAATACCCACCTCTACAATTACAATATGTTGCAGGTTAATATCTTTAGTTTAATATACATACCTTTGTCCCCATGTCTAGTGATTAATTTTGTTTATAATTCGAGGTTATCTTATTTGTTTACACTAACCTATAACATTCTATTTACCATTGATTTCAATCCTGTAACGCCAACCTCTAGGGTTGAATATACCTAGTTTCTACTTACTCTTAGTTTTTTGCTTATTATCATAGTTTCTGAATCCTATTTTTACTATTTCTTAGTCGTTTGCTTATTGTCATAATCCTCCACTTCTAAAATTCCCTTAGTGTTTTCTTTACCTTTTTCATTTTTCATTTTAAAAGTGTCTTTTTATCGGCTATCGTTGGTATATCTAGAACGCGTCTTTTTGTTTTTAGTTTGAAGCGTCGGTTTCGCGAAATTGATTTGAATTTGTTAGCGTGTGTGCCTATTATTTGAATTCGAACTTTTAATATTTGCTTATGAACTCCAAGTTTGAACTTATTTTACCTAAATATTTCGTTTGCCGCGCGTGGTGTAGCATCTTTACCGCATCCTGTTTTCTTGCGTGACCCTGGAATACCCCGAGGTATGTGCAATTTTTTTCTTCCTTTTTCTTCTCGTCTTTAATATAAATGAGATTTATTTGGGCATATTTCGATATACTTATAAGAATCTCTTTACTTTTTTTTATTTTATAACGCGCTTTATAGCATACGAAAGGGTGTATTTTAAATTGAAACAGAAGAAATTTATAGGTATATAAAAGCAATAAATAAAAATGTATATACAGACTTCAGCAAAAGCGTTACACGAAATACAATTTAGTGCATTCAAATATTAGATTAGCTGGGGGGGATTAATCACAGATCAATCTTGAAAACTTGATGTTAGTATTTATGCATGCGTACACAGTGTGCGTCTAAAATTCGCTAAGATCCGCATGATTTTCTTTTTTAATTAAGAAGAAACAGTAAAATAATATCTACTTCGTAATTACGAGGGCGACCTGAAATGTTTCCGGAATCGACGAGAAAACACGGTATTGGTGTGGCTTTTTATTTTTCTTCTTCGATGTGGTTTCCTCGAAGATCAATATCAATCTTTTTCAAACAGTGCTCCGGTCTCTTCAAGCTGTCGGAAAAGTAGAATGTTTCGAGGTCTGCAACATAGCCATCTGTAACGGGGATGCCCACCTCATTTGAGGCAAGCACCTTTCCTCCCAGTAATTTTTTGGGAATAGGAAAAACTTGCTGGGGGCTAGGTCCGGTGAATATGGAGTTTAAGAGACTAATTCGTAGCGTAACTCATTCAATTTGAACACGACGTTGCGGGATGAATGAGCGGGTGCATTGTCGTGGTGAAAAGGCACTTTTTTCCGCTGCAAACGAGGCCGTTTCTCCTTCAATACTGCATCGAATCGGGTCAATAAATTGCTGTAGTATTGCCTCGTGATCGTCCTTCCCTTCTGCAGATAGTCGATGAGGATCACACCTTGGGAATTCCAAAGGATGGTCGCCATGTCCTTTCCGGCGGATGGAACGGTCTTTGCTCTCTTCGGAGCCGATTCGTCCAGAAAAGTCCACTGCTTCGACTGTTCCTTGGTCTCCGGTATGTAGTGGTGGATCCAGAGCTGGACTGTGCTGACACCTAGTGACAAACTACTATTTTCAGCTTTCCCATAGCAGTTTGTGACCTATTCAATGACTTCTATGAATGATGCTTGGTGGTTTTTTTATCGCAACTTTACTACTCTTACGTAAGCTCAATTAAATTTTTTATCTTTTTTGGTCGAGTTTGCCTTTTTCTACTGTTGTATAATTGTTGAATTCTGATGAAGAATTAACGTAAATTAGAAAGCCTGGTGTACTTTAACTCCTCTCATTACGTCATATTATCCTACCGGTGCACAGTCAGTAGTCCTTCTCAGATAAATACGAATAATTCTAAACTTCTTACCTATATTCCACAAATACACACAATCCCTCACTGTACATG